>CAWUFW010002529.1:1200000-1800000 GCA_963921515.1 Calotriton arnoldi | reverse complement strand
TTAGTAACTTGTTCTTTGGGGATTCCTGGTTTTGATATACATGGTTTCCATGTTTCTTTACTTTTTACCAAAACTGCACTTACCAGTATACGGAGTACTCGAGGTCTGAAAATGTCATCTCCTGGTTATGGTATTTCTTCATGCAACTACAGACAATTACTTGAGGCAGAAGCATCTTTCATGAAGCCATACAAATTATGCACTGTGAGAATTATCTGTTTACTATTGGAGTTTTCCGAACTGTCTCTAATTGTTTTCATTTGGCTACACAGGCCATAAAATGTGAATTTTTGGGTGTTTTTTTGGTCTGTATCCTTGGGTCAATAATCTCCCTTTAAGGGCCCTTGCTATCTAAAAGCAAGGTTGTCATGGCCATATTTTGAGCCCAGCAAAAAAAAGGTTATGGAACAAATCCTTGAATTAATCATAGCCACTGGAGTTCACTTGGTGCTACATTACAGTTAGACTGACCTGTTTACGGTGTTTATTTTTTGGGATGTCAGTGATGTTTACTTAGAGTTCACCAAATCTTTTGAAATCTATGCTTATCAGTGTTTATTCAGCCGACTCTACCTCCAAAACTGACAAAAGTGTGTTTTCCATTGTTTACAAAACATGTTGTTTTTGCAGTGATTGTTATCAAGCACATATTTAATTTAAAGGAGAAGTAATGCATGGTATGTATTCTCTTCCCATTTGCAGTGTGACAGGTAAACTGTTTTAAACATAGAAAGTCTATGAATTTCACTCTCACTCACATTCTCATCTCGCTACCCTTTCTCGCATCTCATTACCTCACACTCACTCGGTCTCGTTTAGAGGACTATTAATTGATAAGAGTGCTATATCCAAATGTTTTAATCAAGAAATTACTAGACAGGTTGTGGATCAGTCACTTACTCCTTGCTGAATACTATGACATTGTAAGGGCGGTCAGCCCTGCCAACAACATAGTACCTTGTGAAACCGTTAACATTTTGAATGACAGCAGATTAATTTGTAGCTCTACATTCAAGGCACCTGAAACTTGATGCTCTAAGCATGCTTGCCACTGATTACTTTGCACACTTCGCCTGATTACATTAAGGTGGTGCTGCTGTTGTGTGGGCATTCATGTAAGTGTCCCCATGGCAAATGCCTCACTTTATGTCAGCCCTGACCTTATAACAGACATCACATCGTATTCTGGCATTTGACAGTTTGCTGTTAACATTGTAACTATGGGTTCAAAAGCCCAGGAGTAAAGTGCAGTTAAGATTACAAAAACAGGATTAGCTGAAGGTATCACATAACAATGGGACACCTTGCAGCTATGAAATTTGTTGGTAGTGGAAAGGCTTGTGCATAGCTGCCAAGGTTTTAGATTGCTATGTGTGACATTTTCATAATTTCAGAGAAATTATGAGTGACATTTCAACGACTATGAGTGACACTTTCTAGCGAGAAGAATCAAGCAATGAAGATGAGGGACCACCACACTGAAATGCTGTTAGATAACTTGTAGGTACTAAGTTACTGCTTATAGTTTAAAGGCAGAGCCTAATCCCATCTAAGTAGACCTGTTTCTTCTTCTCAAATTCCTTTCCTTCCAGATGAATTTATTCTATAGATTATCCACCTCCCCAAGCACTCATTTATCATTATCATTGTGAATATAATTTAACCTCAAGAACTCTCCCACCCTCTTGTCTCTCACCTGCAAACAAACCATACTGCGTGAACTTAACTTATATTATATACTTGTGAGAGCAGCTTGGAGGCGCTAGTTTGACATTAAATAATTACCGTGTAAAACTATTGCTTTTTACCTTTGTCATTACTACACTTTGTAAAATTATATTGTTTTCTTCTACTTTTATTGTTATTTATAACTACTACTGTTTTTGGAAAACTAAATGCAACCTTTAATTTGCCCTCGAGTGCTTGGGGCAGGGGCACTAAACTGAAATCGTCACTGGGTAATATGGCTAAGTAGGTTTAAGTCCCTTCTGTAAGGATCGGCGTGAAATGTACAGGCCCCATGGATGGATATGGTATTGGTTCTTAATTTTTTTCTGATGTTGATTGTGTGGGATGGTGTGCTGTTATTTATAGTGCTACGAAGCTCCACGGATGGTGAGACGACCTCGAGCACTGTAGAAAAACACATTTGATTATTACTTATATCACAAATCAGTGTCCTCGTTTGTCTGTTGGACTTCAAGGCATGAGTAAAATGTCTTAATTTGTGGATGTTTTCCCTCTTTTTACTGATTTCTTACAAAAGTGTGCTTTGGTTACTATGTGTAAAACGTCGAGATCTGTGCAAAGTATGGCTGCGGGCACAGGGTACATATTGTCACTTATAGCTGCCTTCCTTAAGGGTATCCGTTCTTGTTGAAATAAAATTCTGCCTTTTGAACATGATGTAAAGTGGAATGTCTGCTTGGAAGTGTGTGCAAATTGTTTCATGACTTGTTTCCGCTTCTGCAGAGCGCCTTTGACCAGGGAGTGTGGAAGTCGTGACTTGACAACGACAGCAGGCCCCACGCACAACTAGTCTGTGAGGAGAGGCCCACTAGCATTGCTCTGCAGGCCCGAGGGGGACAGATCACCTTATAGATACCCCACTGGATAGAGCCTGGCCTTCGCGCCATTAGCAACAAGTATACTTGACTCGGCCCATTCACTTCTTTCGTAGGCGGCAACGACTCATCACGCCGCATGATTCTGCCTCAGCCGGGACCTGAGCAAACACACACTATCTCAGTCACGGCCGGTTGGGTCGGGTCCGTTTTCGGGATACTGAGAGGAAGCACTGCAGCGGCGAGCAGCTCTCATCCCATATTGCCAGCGGCAGGGCAGCAGTGTGTGCCAGCAGGTACACGAGCTGCCGGTTGGGTCGGGTCAGTCGCTGAAAACCTGCTACGCGGTGCGAGGGGCGAGCTACGTAGCTGCCATGATTGCCCCAGCTGCACTAAGTGCAGCCCATGACTTTATCAAGAGAACTACCGCCCGCTCCTCAGCATGACTTGTGTGTCTGAGAGGGCAGGCCCCGGGGTCCCGGTAATTTTAATTGGGCTGGGGTGAGTCTCCCCGGCGCACAGGTCAGAGAGGCACCACCACCAGCCAGGCAGCGCACGCTAGCAGCACCCTGGCTTTAATTTAGCCAGTTTCAGCACCGGCGCGCGTCAGCAGAGTGTCAGGGGCAAATGCGTGACAATGCATTTCAGTGCGGTGACGCGGAACACCACACTGAAATGCGTTAGCGTCACGCCTGATGCGTGACACTTGGCAGGACTGTTTGTGTTATTTTTTCACTACTATCCGATTAGTACACCTTACATTGAATGAGTAAAGCCCAGAGTGTTTGGCAGATGACCTGCTATCAATGCTGACTTGTTAGAAAAGGGGACTGATGTATCAAAGGGTTTGACATATTCTGTGTCTGTGGTTAAATGTGGTACATATTCACCAAGGTTCTTATGAGCTAGCCATTTCAACATTCAGTGAAAGAAGTAAACATTGCCAAAAGATCAGCTATGATTTTATTATTCCCAGGTTCCCTACAGTATGTACAAATATGAGATCAGGCCTATATCACGCTTCTAAACCCCGTACCTCCAAGCACACAAAACTGGAGAAAACATAATGATTTAAAAACAATATCTTAGTGTCATCCCTAAACAACAAAACTCTAGCAGAATAATCTTAGGCCAGTCTTTCTTGCTGCTACCTTGTATAACAAAGTTACATTGTGTTGGCCCCTCCAGAAAGAAAAAAATGACTCATTCTCTCACTTTTGTTTTTTAATTGCATTTTAGTTTGTGGTTGAGTGGGTGTTTATCAGTGTTTATATGTCTACACTGATGAGGGTGGTTTCCCTTTCGTTGGGATTTTATCAGTCATTATTGGTTTGAACCTAAAACAGGATAGCTTATTTACAGTCCATTCTTTTTTTCACCACTGTGACACTTACGATTGAGACTAGCAGCGTGCAAATAAGCCATGATGCTGCTTCCATTGGAACTATCTATTCTGAACTACCATTCCAGATGCACTCCAGACTGGTATACCAGCAATTCAGTCTTCTTTGGGCATTATCAGTGAGGTGTAGCTTGAATGGTATGACATGATGGCACCCACATCTGAGTATACCCTTTAACCGAGGTGTGGCTGCACAGCCTCATCGCACCTAGGGCCTCTGCCGCATTGCTTGTATAAATCTCTGCAACTGGTGATTTCTTGGTGCCATATTCCTTTCCTTGATTTTGCGCCCAATGCCCTCCCCTGCTGGACAATTTAATTGTGTAACTTGCACTCATTTTGTGTCTGCTACATATCTATACTCCGGTGTAAGGTATTTAGTGGGTGGATTTTAGCCTTAACGTCTAGATGCAGTGTTTACTATACCATATTCTGCATGCTTTTCCTTTTTCTGGCTAGTTTACTAACAATACATTTCATCAGGTTTGAACTGCTAAAATTTGCCTAGGGAATATTGCGGGGTGTAATATTTACTGCAAGACTCAGAACGTTGATGCCTGAGCAATCTCCTATTAATGCATGGATCAAAGTTTAACCCAAGCTTGTGATGGGCCATACAGTAGAGATTTGGCTGTTATGTCTGAAGTCGAACTATGGGGCTGATTAGGATGGCGGGCGGACTTTAGTCCGCCCGCCATCCTAGCGGTAACGGGACCGCCCGCCTGCCATGCGGCAGTCCCGCCACCCTGATAATGATGCGACCGCCACCACGGTGGTCGCATCTGGCGATTTAACATTGTGGCGGGTGCTGCTGGCTACAGCACCCGGCACAATGTGAAATGGCCATGTTGTGCATTTCCCTGCACAACGTGGCAGGCACCGCGCGGTGCCTGCCACCTTGTGCATGGAAATGGAGGGGGGTACCATGGGTACCCCCCAGTGCACAGCTGACCCCCCCCCCTCCAGGGGGCCCGCAACGGTCCCCCAAAGCCAGACTCCGCATGCCTTTTTGCGGCGGAGAATCCGCCCCAAAAAGACAGGCGGACAGGGCCATTATAATCACTGCCTGGTTCCGGGTTCCGCAAGGCGGGCAGAAAAGGACCGCCTTGCGGAACCCTGGTGGTTGGTGTTTCTGACCACCGCGGAACAATAGTGATTCCCACCGCCATCCTAATATGGCGGTGGGTAAATCACCTTTCGATGGCGGGCGGATCGCCACCGCCGGCCCGGCGATACACCCGCCATCGTAATGAGCCCCTAAGACTCCTTTTGCCCTTCACTCAATAGGCAGCACGTGGGTTCATAGAGTTTTGTCTAATTAATTATAAAAAGAACTGTAAAGTGGTTTAGCAAACAGTATATGATGTATGCTTGGTTTTTTTTTATCATTGATTTTAATGCCATCAGATTCCCCTTTGGCGTGTATTTGTTATCAAGATTGCAAGAATGTGAGGATTGCACTTTCATAAGTATGTATTATATGCTGTTTTAAATTGATTTGTTGCAATACGCACAAGGGCTCATACTTGCTACAAACGAGGAAAGTGGTTTTCAGTCACCTAGAGGTGTTATTAAGTGTTTTTGTAGCCTAACTGGAAAAAAGTGTTGATTGTAATTGGTTCTGACATTGAGCTCTTGCATCATGGAGCAGCACATAAACCGGCAATCCCGGTGGGCCTCAACCAAATGTAATATTTACAGTGCTGGGGATCTGAGAGCTCCCTGCCAACAGATGAACACACAGCACAAGTTCCTGGAATTACCTCTTTCTCTCATGTTGTGTTTTTGTAGTTCACTCTGAAGGCTAGTGTATAACGTGTTTTTTTCTTAAAGTTTTCACTTCATTTTCTTCTAGAAATATCTTATTTCGTTGCTAGTTCATTGAAGACTCACTACATTAAAACCTCAATAAATAAATACTTTGCGAAAATGAGTTACCTGTCTTATTTCTGTGCATGTGGCGGCCACGTTCCTGATTTGCTTAAAAATGTCTTCCCTTCCTCATAGTGTCTTGCCAGTGGCGCCTTATGTTTGTGTATGTATATATATATATTTTTTTTTTTTTGAGGCACCTAGGTTCAAGCCTACATTTCAAGAATTAGGCTCTGGGAACCTGTGAATCAAAGCTGGCTATAGGTTCTCTGTAGGGGGAGCTGAGTTTGGGATGCGGTATCCCCCTATATATTTGCATCTATTCTTAGAGGCAATATTCCCGACAAAAGGTTGATTGTAGGATCGTGAGGCAGGATTGGTGAGAGGTGGTTGTTATACGAAGTAGTGAAATTGCGATTGGTGGAAGGGTCCTGGTATGGAAGACACAGAAGCTGGATTGGTGGGGGTTGTCTATTTTAGGACACATTTACATTGTGATTGTCTATGGGGTCTTTTGTAGGAGGTGTGATTGTTGGGATCTGTGTTTTGTAGGAAGAGGTGGGACCTGTGGGAAGTGACTGGTGTAGAATGAAGTGGATATGAAATTGGTGGGACATGGCTTTAGAAAAATAAATAAATAGTAATGGTGAAGTTGATTATAGGGGAGGAATTAGAAGGGACATCAGCTGGGGCTGCTTTCCTATTGTGAAGTAGAGGCACGATTGGCAAGATGTTGCTATTGTGAGAGGAATTCCAGGTTGGGTTGATACAAACCTCATCTGCCAAATATGAACCCCCCGGGAGGCCTTAGCTTAGTCCAACAACACTTATAATTTTGCACCTAATTATGTTACAGGTTTTAGGTTGTTCGTAACCAAGCTAACAGTCAGTTTAGTGAATTTTTCTGTGAGGGGGGATGGATCCAAGACAACACAGTAAAACATTTGTCTTAAATTATGACCGTTTTCTACGGAGTCTTCTTGCAAAATTCATTTGTAAACACTCCTTGGATGAGAAGCCGCACTCAAAAAGTAGGGGGAGAGGCATGTAGCTCTGAACATGAGCTTACAATATTACATAGGCAGCATGCTCCTGAGGGAGAGTAAACAGTGTTCTATGAAGGACAAAAGAGATATTTTTCACACAAAAACTCAGACCTCATCGAAAGCCATGCGAGGGTCATGAAGGGGTCCGGTCAGTACTCATCTATGGGGCAAATGATTAATTACGACCATGCAGTTGGATCCATCCCCACCAAAACTAAGAGGCCACTCATAATGCGAACCAAAGTCTCTGTAGTTTCAGGTTACATTAGCAGGACACTGCAACTATCTTTTCAGCCATAATTGGTGTTTTTCTTTGGTGTCCTGGACAAAGAGGTTTGTTTGGTCCATACACTCAGTAGGCAGGCTGTAGAGAATTTTCATAGTTTTTGTTGCATCACATATTTGTTTCCCAAAAAGTGAAAAAATTCTCATAGGCGTATGCCCCAAACACAGCATTTCCATGCCACACTAGCAGGTGGCCACATGTAAGTCATCTTGAGGAACAAGATATATGTTTCTTCTGCTAGTATCATCTATGTTTGTAGAATAGCAGCATTGATTTATTTGCATGAGTCAGCAGGGCACAATGACAGGTTACATACAAATCTTTTTGTAGCGACAAGTTTGTGTCTTTACCTTTCCTTAATTTACAGATGAAAATAATGTCACTGTTTAGATCACACCATTCACAAGACAGATGGCAAACCCACTTATCCTCTGGCTGATTGTTTCCTCAGTGCACAAGGGGTGCTTTGGTTTCCTTAGAAGCTTTGTTTTACCCACCTTTTTGAGCAATTACATTTAGGCAAATGTTGGAGCCGGATTGTGCTTTACACTTTTAGTTTGCTATAATGATTAATGGTTAGATATTTAGTGGTTAGATGGGCAAGATGAAGACTATGTAGGAGTGAAGCAAATTCTCAAGTCAGGGAGCACACATTAATGCAAGGCCTATCCTGTAGCTTAAGACCAAATTCATTTATAGGCTGAAAAACATGCTTCTTAAACATAGTGCTGAATTCCACATCTACATTACAAAGACAAAATGAAACAAAGCCATCCTGTTGCTTTGAAGATCCCTGTACTGATGCCCGAATGTCCATTGATCATCAAGTGGAAGGCAGTTAAAATCGCCTGAATTGTGTGTTGTTCTTAGGATGGGTGCAGGCTGTGCACATGCGCATGTTCGTGGTGGGTTTTAAAGTAAAGCAATGTAAGGACATATGTATGCTTGAATGTTGAAGGTGTATGCATTTTATGATTTGGAACAAATGACTTTCAAGTTTGATATTTGATGGTAATGCTTTCACTTTTTGGTGTAGCCATAATCACCTGGTCATTGACAACAATGAGCAAAACCCTTAAGTGGAAGAAATATGGATTCATATTAACACCTTTAGATTTAGTTTGTCTTTCGTACAGCTTAGCATGTAGGAATGTCTACTGTTTACTCTGCATTGCATAAAACCTTGAAAATGTTAATGCTTTCCTCAAGGTGAGTTTTCAAGCACTTCTCAATGCTCAGACATAGAAATGTCATGTTATGGAAGGTAAAACAATCGGAGCAGTTCAATAAAATCTCTTCTTTGTTTTGTTAAGTGATGTAAGTGGTTTCAAGCTAGTGAGGTAAAATGGACGTCCTTGAAAACATGCCATTTGTGTTTTCATTCTCGGCTTCTGTTTTCTTCTGCAAAGCTCCATTGTTAATCGAGTCTTCCTTGTTTAAGTGTGGTATGAGTTTCTGGATTACTTCTGCTTCCATTGGGTATGCCACTCTGTACAACTACTTAATTTCAATAGTGCATCACTTGCGCAAGGCAAAATGTAAAAGGTTTGTGAGCGGAGCTTCTAGAGAGAATGCGAAAACATCACCCTTGAACTGATCCTGTGGTGCTGCTTTCCACAGGAGCAAGATGGACACTGATGGGGAGAAAGGGTGAAGACGTGGGGTCAGGAGCTAGAGAGGCCTCATGGGCTGGAATTGGTGGAGTTAGTTTCTCTGCATCTCTTTAGCCTCTTAACGGCATGTTTAACAAGATCCCATGAACTTTGCTTAAGACTTGATTAACTAAACTTGGTAAAGGGACTTTCTCTTTGTCCATTTGCTGCACTTTAAGGGGAACTGTCTACAGGGTCTTTGGAAGGTTGTTCTCGGAGCGTATGAGAAACGTCTCAGGCAAGTCTACTGTAGCATTCACTAGTCTGTATTTGTTTATCTCAGAACAAGCATTACTCTACTGGTACTGACAGTTTTACACAGCAAACATAAGATGAGGGACGGAGTGCCTAAACTTTTCAAAAAATTACCCCCAGTCAAGAGATCTGGATTAAATCCATCGTTCTTTTGCTCACCATGCCACCCCAGTTTGGACCCAGCCATATGCAAATCAGTCTTGGCACTGCTCCCCATGGGATCAGTCCTGCCCGAACTACCAAGCCAGGTCCTCTCTGGACCTGAAACGAGCATCATGGGACCGGTTTTGGGGTATCACCCCTCATCAGGCAGGCTAGCTTGAATCCAGTGGCACAGCGAGCAAAGGACTCACGTCTGGGCATACCCTTGGCCACTTAGGGCGTACATAGCAAACACAACTAGATGATGGACGGAGTGCTGAAACTTTTCAAACATTCACCCCCAGTCAAGAGATCTGGATTAAATCCATTGTTCTTTTGCTCACCATGCCACCCCAATTTGCACCGAGCCATATTGAAATCAGTCTTGGCCCTGCTCCCCGTGGGAACAGTCCAGCCCGTACTGCCAGGGCAGGTCCTCTCTGGACTGGAAATAAGCATCCTGGAACTGGTTTCAGGATATCACCCCTAATCAGCCAGGCTAGCTTGAATCCACTGGCACAGCGAGCAAGGCACCCACATCTAGGCACAGTAGCTACAAATCAATCATTATTTGTAGAATGCAGCTTGTCACCTGCGAGGGTATCCAGGCACTTGATGTAAGTCTCATTCGAAGAGCCAGGTCTTGAGCCCCTTCCTGAAGTCAGTCAGCGAGGGCAAGGTGCGTAGGTGGAGGGGGAGGGTGTTCCAGGCTTTGGCGGCGAGAAGGAGCTTCCTCCGGCACGGCATTGGCGTATGCGAGGGATCTGCGCATGGGTGAGGTGTGCGGAGCGGAGGTTCCTGAGGGGACGGTGGAAGTGCAGACGGTGGTACAAGTAGCCGGGTCTTTGGTCTAAGAGGGCTTTGTAGGCGTGAGTCAGGAGCTTGAAATGGCATCTCTTCTGGACCGGGAGCCAGTGGATGTCTTTCAGGTGCTGAGTGATATGGGCTCTCTTAGGCAGGTTGAGGATGAGTCTGGTGGCTGCGTTCTGTATTGTCTGGAGTCTTTTCATGAGTTCGGTGGTGGTGCTGCATAGAGTGGACAGAGCGTCCACTCCCCAAAATGGGGGAATGGATGCGGCGCTTAGGACCCGGGCCCCCGCCGGGACTCGCACGATCCGGCGGAATGCCGGCCTTGGGCAGCCAAAACCGGATCCGGCTTTCACGCCTTCCGGCACCGCGCCTCACGATTGGCGGGCAGCCGGAAGTGCGTCAATCGCTGGGCGCCGCCGCCGGGATGGCCAGGTTGGGGTATAAAGACCCTGTTCCCCTTGGCCTTGGCCTTGGCCTCTTCCTCACCTGGCCATTCCGACGGAGGAGCTGACCCCCTCCCCTCTCAGGACAGTACCAAGGGGTAAGGTAGGTTAGGCAGTCCTGGGCCAACCAGAGGATGTACACCAGCTTGCGGGCTAGGGCGCACAGTTAGATCTCGGGGGTGGGCACGGGGTGCCCTGCTCCTGCCCATCTTTTGCGCAGCCCCTGGGGAGCTTGGTGTTCAGGGGGCGGTGCCCATTGTGAGGACAAGGGTACAGGGGAATGGGACCGCCCCTCGCGGATGCAGGTGGTTGCACCTTGTGTGGTCCGATGGGGTTCAGGCTTGCTAGGTGCCCCTTGGGGTAAAAGTCTGGATATTGTTCTTCAATTGACACATGAAGTTATTGTGTTGACGGTTTGTCTCCTCATGATTTTGACACTTTGTAGATGATTGATATACACATAATTCTTATGATTTTGCACCTTTTCTTGTGTTGAATTTACCAGATTTGAAAAAACTTTGTTATGTTAAGGTTGAATAAAATGATCCACAAACTAAGCTTATCCTGTGTCCTGTTGGTAACTCGTTTTGGTGGTGTTGTGGTCTGGTCCTATCGGGGGTTCCGGGTCCTATGTGTTGCCGTAGTCCAGTTGGCTGGTGATGAGGGCATGCGTTACTTGTTTACTGGTGGTTTTACCACGTTCTTCCCCAGAAATAGCGAGCAATATGGGGTTGGATTGTAAGAAAAAATCTGAATACATTTTTTTCTTTGGTTCCATGAGGATATGTTTGGAGTTTTTGAAAAAGCACATCTCAAAATGCAGTCTTTATGAATACAAAGTTCATTATATTGTCAATCCTGGGATAGTGTTAAGTTGAAGCCCAGTTCCGATCCATGAAGGAAATTCTCTATATGGCAATGGGGAAGTATTAGGTAGCGCTAACCTCCATAACATTAGAGCCGCTAGTACCTCCTTCACAACCCCAAAATCATTGGCGTGCTACGAAGACTCTTATTCCGTGCAGATTTTCTCCACAGCTTTAAAATTGACAGATTCATTATCTGTTGTTAGCCTTTGTCTGGTGTTCACATCTCTCCCTTCTTTCATCTGTGTCTCCCTCACAGTCACACTCTGCTGTGTGAAAGATGATGAGCCTGTGTCGCTCCATTCACTTCCACCCCCCCTGCCTTACTTCCGCTACTCTACCCCAGAGCATCAGAAGCACGCGCCGAGCCATCCTGATAGGAGATCAGATGGGATCTCCTCTGGTCTGCAAGACGCCATGCCATTCTCGTGGCCTCGCGGTTCTAGGCGCCAGCTCTGAATCTGGGCGTCGTGCTGCAACTGTCCTCAGCAGAGGTGACAACTCCCGTGTTTGTCATTTACTTTAACATTCCATATATTTTTAAAGGGCGGGGGGGCTCTGAAGGCTCCAGCTGCCGTGCGTAATGCTAAGCGAGCTTGACAATTCACTGATGCGGACGGCCATTATCTCACCTTTGTGGCTCTAAACGACAGCCACTTGCCTCTGCCTGTTCCATAATACATTCACTGCCTTACAGCTGAGGAACTTTTTAACACCTCCTGGATACATTAAATAACGAGATATGCCATGGCGGCGGTGGAGGCTTTAATAATGGATGAAGGTAAAAAAAACGGGGGGAAAGTCAAGCTGCCTCGCCGTTTTAAAGTCATATTTCGTTCCGCATCAGGGAACGCCGAAAGTGCTAGCCCATAGCTGCGAACATATGGCCGGGTGATTTGCAAGAAGTGTTCTCAAGTGGGGGTCTCCCTCCTCTAGACAGCCTGCACCTCCCCAATCCCCTCCCCCCCACCACACGAAGCATTTCCTTTGTTAGAAATATTAGTCTTTCTGATAACTTTTCGACTTGAACTTGTTACCTCTTTATTGGAGGGAATACTTGTAATGCGAGGCTTCTGTAATGCTTTTTATAGTCGTGTGTGTATGCATGTGTACCTGTGTGTTGTGTTTCATCTGAAAGCGTGGCACATTTGTTAATGTACGTTGTTAGAAAGTGGTTGTCAGTCAACAAATGTGTTAGTGTGAGATACTTGTGTTGTATGGTAGCTATCAGAAGTTTGAGTAAGGACCCCACAGCAGCCTGTGGGACACTGTTGTGCTGGGGAGAGTGTTCATTTTTGTAACACCTTAAAGAAGTTGTTTGGCACTATGTCAGTCCAAGGAAACAACTCTATGTTGTTTGTAGATATACCAGCTGCTTAACCGAGTAAATACGTACAAATGAAGGGCATTGCTGCCTGCGGTGTAGCAACGTTCATAGTATTGACCCATGTGAATATAGTATTGAAATTCAATATGGAGGTTATTGATTTTAACTACTGTTGGCATCACATTTAATAGTCTCCCTTTCCGCGTCCTTTTCCCCATTAACATTGTTGACTCTGAAAGCATTCGGAAGCTGTTAAAATGGTATTTGGTGCTGTGCAATTCTATTAAACAAATAAATATATAAATAAACAATTGCTTACTAAATGATAAATTGACACGGTGCACAAAGATGCTTGAACTAGTCTCCCAAGTTGCATTTATTGCATTTACTTGAGGTCCACATAGATGGTAATTGCCCATGGTTGTTACTTGGCATGTCAAGTTGTTGAGGTGAGCAGTCAACTCAGAAGTTCTTCATTTCCATTTTCGATAGGACCAGATCCCTTAAATAACAGAAGGAAGTCAAAACTGTGAGGTCATTGATGAGAGATGCAGAATATTGTTCAATCTTAGACAAAGATGTTGTGTTGATGCAAGAGATTTATCATTTCAAATCAACCTTCCCTGTCCATAAGTAAGCTTCCGTGCCCGCAGTCAGCATTCAACACACACAAAATCAGCCACGGTTGCCCCCAATCAGATTTTACCACTCACAATTAACCTTCTTCACTCACAATCACCCTTCACATACTGCAATCACCTTGAGTTCTGAGATTCAGATTTGTGCTTCCACAATCATCATTCACCCCCTGCAGTAACCCCGTACCATTAGATCCTATAAGTAATGGCTGCTGTTCCTGGTATTGAGACTTGTGTCATGACCTGGATTTGCTGATACCATAATGGTTACCACCATACGTTATTTAACGCATACAGCTGCTCGGCCTCAGACTGTACGATTGTAAAGTCATGCTTTTGATTGTTACTGGCGACAGGTGGTTGCAGTTAGTGACAGCAGATTGTGGGCTGAAAGATATTTTCAGTTGGTGAAGACACAATCTGGTTTACAGTGTCTGGTTAGATTCCAGAAAACTGGCTAAAGTTGATGAAATTTGATTGAGGTTGGCAAAGGTTGATTATGGGTGGGGAAAGTTGATTGCGTTAGTGTATTGCAGAATTTAAATTGCGCTTACTACCCTACTTCTCTGTGGGACACTAAAGCACTTGCCTACATGAGTAGCAAGCTACACTGTGCAAGGGGTGTGGTTGGAAGGATGTTGTTTTTGTTTTGATCCTATTTGGGAAGTGTTTCCATGTCGTGGGTGATGACCACTGAAATTAGGTTTTCATGTTATGGGACCCAGCGCATAGGATGATGAAGAGTAAGAGACAGATGTGCAGATTTATGCTTTTCACTATGCTGTTAGCTTTGAACGGCTCTGAAGGTCCCTTTATGGTATTTCATAAGATATAGTCTGCTTAGCTGTTTACTGCACTAGGTTGTCCAATCTGTTATTTTGTGTATGGTTGGGGTCCTGAGCTAACATGGTTGGAGGGAGAGAGAAGTGGAGAGATCTGTTGGCATGAACATTTTTTTATTATAATCCCATATCTGAGTGACTCTGTGAGATGTAAAGAAGCTGTCAGATTGTATAGATAGTTGGGACCTGCAGTGAGTGGACTATAGAAAAGTCCTCCACATTATCCAGTAATGTGTGACAGAAGTCTTCAGTTATTTGATGCCTGTTCATTTGGTGATGTTTGTTTTGTGTTTTTGGGTGACATAATGTTGGTGATGGACAACCTTCATAGCAGATATATCTTATGTGAATTTAAGAGGGATACATTTCAATTTGTTGCTGACTGCTGCGTATTATGGTTTTAGTATTATTGTGGGCCATAACTGTTAAATATCGAAGTATGTATATAATGCTACAGCGAACCATATGTCAGCCCTTTTATGCTTATCTGCATAATGAAAGCAGTCTGCTGTTCGAGTTGTTTGCAAGTAATGGGTTGTAAACTGAGGATTGTGCTTGAGGGTGCGACTGTTTATTATGGTTAATGAATGAATGAATGATTAATTTATATATCGCGAACAAATACCCGAAGGCCTCAAGGCACTGCAAACAGTTCAGCTATGTGATAGGAGCAATGATCCTTCATAGGTCAGTTTTTACAAAGCAAAGAGCCAGGTCTTCAAGGCCTTACGAAAAGGAAGATGTGGCTCTACACAGGAAATAGAAGGAGGAAGAGTATTCCAATGAAGGTCAGGTGTGTGTGTAGCAAGCTTTGTTCACCTTTTCTGAAAGTTGATTGTGGTTGGCAAAGATTGGTTGCATTTGGTGAAGATTGGTAGCTTTTGGGAAAGGTTGATTAAAGCTGGTAAAGAGACAGTGTGGTTGGCAAACATTGTTTGTGGGTGACAAAGTCTAATGGTGATTGCTGAAGGCTGATGATGTTTGGTACGTTCTGCTGGGAAGTACATTGAACACGAATACACTTTAATTACTTTAATGTGTGACAAAGTGAAAAGAAAGTAATAATGCAAGCCCCAACAAATGTTGAAGATGCTTAAAACATCTGTTTTTTTCTAGCGTAAGTGTGAGTTTTAAGATTTCAGAGTGTCAAGTTTAATGCTCCCATTACATGTATGATTTGTAATTGGGATTCTACCTTGTAATTATGAAGCATTGGATCTGTTCTTGGCATCCAGTTTGCTTATTTAAGTACTCAGGATTTTGTTTCCATTCTTAATAAAATAACTTTCTTTCAGGTTGGTATCAAAGTATTTTCTGCATTTTGAAAAATATGATCAAAGGGTTTTTCAAGCTGACAGTGCTATATTATCATCTTATATTTTTGGCGCATTGTATGAATGGATTATTTTAGTTGATGGGGAGGGAGAAGGCAAAGTTGTTTGGAATTATTACAAAAAGAACAATTGATTGACGGAATGGTGAACAATGTTAAACATTCACTCCCAGCACAGAAATCTGGGCCTAAATCCATTGTTTTTCTGCTCACCATGCCATTACAGTTCGAACCCAACCATAAGCAAATCAGTCTTGACCCTGCTCCTCATGGGAACAGTTGAGCCTGAACTGCCAGGCCAGGTCCTCCCCGGAAACAAGCATTACGTGACCTGTTTCGGGGTATCACCCCGCATCCACCAGGCTAGCTTGACTCCAGTGGCATGATGAGCAAAGGATCCATGTCTGGGCATACCCGTCCCACTCGGATGACAAATGCAAAAAGAACAATTGATGGACGGAATGCTGAACATTGTCAAAATTCACCCCCAGCACAGAGGTCTGGGCCTAAATCCATCGTTTTTTGCTCACCATGCCATTCCAGTTTGATCCCAGCGATATGCAAATCGGTCTTGACCCTGCCCCCCGTGGGAACAGTTCAGCCCGAACTGACAGACGAGGTCCTCTCCTGCGTGGCTGATGAGGGGTGATACCCCGAAACTGGTCCCAGGATGCTTGTTTCCGGTCCAAGGAGGACTTGGCCTGGCAGTTCGGGCTGGACTGTTCCCATGGGGAGCAGGGTCAAGACTGATTTGCATACGGCTGGGTCCATACTTGGGGTGGCATGGTAAGCAAAACAACAATGGATTAATCACAGATCTGTGACTTGGGGTGAGTGTTTGATTTGACCAGCATTCCATCCATCATTTGTTCTTTTTGCAAATGGGATTTTAAGCGATTTTTGTTGTATGCAGTATTTAGCTACTATAGCCGTTATAAGCCCATGGCTTGAGCTTTTAAAGTCCTGAGCATGTACGTGACTCTCCAACCCTGGATATGGTTCACAAAAGATTCTATAACATTTTGGCCTTCACCATAGAACACTAAAATGTGAACTAAGGTATGTCTGAGTCATTTTCCCTTTCTCGTCTTGGGAAGGGTGGGAGGATAGTATCTGCACGATTCCCTAAACAAGGAATCATACCTCTGGCAGTGTTTCCGGAATCTCTTGCACAGGAAATCATCAGTTTTTTGCTTTGTGCAAACCTGTTCCAGTTGTAGCTGCTTGAACTCAGCATTGCCACATTTAATATAAGCTGGCCTGTCTCGTGATCAGTGGTCCTTGGAAATATGATTTGAGGTTCAGCTTCACCAATCCTCAGTAGATCATATCTCAATGGCCCATTTATAGCGTATTTCTAGATTTAAAACGTAGAATATTTATTTAATTGCAAGTTCATTAGAAGTTATTTTGGAGGCTGTCTTGCTCATTTGCTTTTCGTCACCATCCACCTCCTTCCACCCATCTCTTACCTCCTTTCCACCACCTGTTGTTCCCGTACACCCTCAATAGACATAACCTTTTCCTTATTGTACAGGGCTTTGTTGTTGACAGCTAGATTCACTCTTGAACCGTCCCCATACATACATATGCATTAGCATATTTGTACCCAGAATGCTTGGGACGCTTGACAACAGATGGGCCTTGTGATGCGCAAGATCTTTGAAACCTTGCACGAGGCTCTTGTTTGTTTACTAAGATTGAGCTTCTCTGTAACTGCCTCGCTAGATAAGAAATTGGCACCCTCTTTTTAATGCCCAAAGGAATTCATATTTTTATTCTGTAATATACACTTATTTTCTAGCAATAGGTTTTCCGGATAAATCCTTATCATACGCTTTATTTATTTTATGCAATTGTTTTAATGTTTAATTTTGAAAAGAGGATCTCACTGCTAGATATGCCCGCCTCTCGTCTTTCAACAGCACCACTCAGCAGTTTTGAGATTCTTGCCAAATGATCCCAGGTGTGGGATTGCAGCAGGTAATTTCCTGCGTGGTATTTGTACAGATGATTTTCTGTGTCCGAAGATGGTATCGGCTCACCTGGGCCCCTTGGTGACAGAGAAGCCCTTTGTTTATTCATTTAGCGTCCAGATTAACCCTAATGAATATGGCTTCCTGGAAATGGATACAGGTGACAATGGCAACCAGAGGGCTGGGGAGAAACGAGGAGCATTCCCCTTTCTTTCCTCACTTCGAAATAATGGCAGCTTTCTTAGGAGAGTGTTTCAAATCAGCATCGGAACGCAGACTATCTCAAGTAAAAATTCCTGATGCAGATGGCGTTGTTCCCCTTTTGTGTTGCACTTTAATTGGGGGGGCGGTTCTTTTCTTCGTGGTTTCAAGAATGGTTCTGGGAACTTTTCAGTGCATACACAACGTTTAACTGCTTTCTTTCAAACTATTTCCTCGTGATTTTTAATAGTTTCTGGACAAGATGGGTTAAAGCATCCTGTCCGTTCTAGATAGGTATAAGTGAGTGTTTTAGTAGCTGAAGACAGGCATTAAGAGGTGCTTATTCCGTGCGTTTCAGTGTTGAATCTAAGGTGCTCATTAACGCACTCACTCACTCTCTCTCTTTCCCTTTCAGAGACTTTGTTTTTGATACCAACAATTACTGTACTGTAAGGGTCTCCCACCTTGATTTCTAACAGCTGGACAAACATGCAAGCAACATGCTTTTTTCATATCTATAATGCCTAATTAATGTATTATTTGAGGGGAAATGACATGTTAAAAGGTCCAGTAGCTGAAGCCTTTCATATTTCCACAGAGAAGAAGGGTTTCCTGAAACTCTCTATGTATATATTTACCCTGTCTTTATGGGCCCAGTCAAACCAATGAAGAATTCAATTGAATGTCTGTGGAACAGATTTGCAATCAGAGTAGCAGGAAATCAGGCACGTACAAGTTGCAAACATTCATTGAACAGGATAACCTTGGTGTTTCATTTTGTTAGCAATTAGCATAAGCCATTGAAGGGTGCATGGAATATATTTCAGAATGTGGAAATGTAGTTTGGTCAGAAAAAAGCCTGATCAGTGTTGTTTGCCAGGGCATTGAGTGGCCATCCTTGGCTTTAGTGAACTATATCGCATTCAGAGCGAAACACAGCTAAAGTTTTGAGCTTCACCAAGTTAAAGCTAAAGTTGACAGGTGAATTCTTTGCCTCTGTAAGCTTTTATAATTTGTTGTTACTAAATGAATCGCTAGACCAGTTGTGCTACTGTGCCTCTGCTGTGGCAACATAAATAAAAACAATCATAAAATGGCACTAAATGCCAGTTGGAGGCTTACAATGATCCTATGTTTTGTGTGTACACATTGTGCATTGATCATTCCTGTGCTGGGATTGTACAAATGTCCAAATTCTGGATGCATACCGCATAACTTCTGTCTTCGATTTTTCTTCCGTTTTTTTTTTTTTTTACGGAGTTTTATATAGCGCGAACTTGACCCGCAGGTATCGGGTATCAGAGCGCTTTACACAGCACCTGTTGCGTTACGTGAGGACACATTCATTTTTGTTAGGCACGGGGAAATTAAGTGATTTGCCCAGAATCACAGGATGTTCAGCGTCATTGCTGAGACTTGAACCCAGTTCCCCAGATTCGAGGTCGACCGCCCTAGCCGTTAGGCTAACTCCTCTCCCCTACTTGTGGGATCAAGAGTCCCAGCAAGGGAAATTCTTGGTCAGCCTGAGGATCTCAGGTTTATTACCCTGTGAAGGACTATCCAGTTCAACAGATAGCCTAGGCACATGCCATACAAAGCTTCAGGACACCCTTACCTCATCAAAGTGGACCAGGAAATATTTACTAGGAGGCAAACGGTGATCAAAGATGATCTGTATTATGTCCTGGCAAAGAAGGATTACCAGATAGTTGATGAGTTCCCAGCATACTCCATCTGACCTCTAATCTTTACATTCTTGCATACAGCTCAGCATTCTTTTAAAACAATATAGGTTGAGAGGGATTTTGAACTGCAGTTGCTTCTGTCTGTCATGGTTAAAAAGACCCACAAGTGATTGCTATGGACCAGAGATGACCATATAAGTGACCAGCATAGGTGGTTTTAAAAGACAAACCCCAATGTCCATTTCCGTAACCCCAAATGTAATTCTTTAATGTGCATAAAGCACATGATTCTGGTTTCTAAAAATATTCTCCTACTTCAAGTCTTCTAAAACGTCACTCTTAAAGTGCCACTTCTCCTACCTTTAACAGATACTGGCATGTTGTAACAAATCCTGGAAAACCCCAAGCCCTATATCAGTGGAAGCGCGACACACAGATCATTGGACACTTGAAAAAAGAGAAACCCCTGAGAAGATTTGGGTGTGGTATTTGAATGGGTGCTAAGTGCTAAACAGAAGGAAAAGATCAACTCATCTGGCTGAAAAATGCGAAAACTACAAAGAAGTTGACCAGTAGTTTCCTAAATAATACCAGGACCTATTTATGACAAGGTGGTTGGCAAACTTAGAAAATAGAAACCAAGAGAATTCTTCAGCAGACATGGTCCACTAGGGCCATCAAATGTGTTTATTTCGTTAAAACACGAGGACTTAACATTTGTTTCTGCTCTTGCTTACATGAAAGCAATGTTCCAATATGCCAATAGTAATTTTGTATGTCTGGGGTAAAGAAAGCTGTATGCCTGTTGTATGTTTATATGACACTACTCCTACAGTAAGGATTGTGCTTATGATGGGAGGAGATGTGCCTACTGTCAAGGTTGCTACCATTGGAACCCAGTGACCCGGGTTCCAGTCACAGCTTTGGCACTTGACCAAACATTGTTGTGTGTTTAGGCAGGCAAACACTTTTTCTCCCTGTGTTTGAAACTGTAAATATATGTAACACAAAGAGAGTGTGTTGATTGCGCATAATGTATGTTGTAAGAAAAACACTGTCATCATGTAGTTGTATTCCTCACAAGTCACCTGCATCACTGATCTTTGTAATGATGTCACCGCTTTTGGTTGAACTTTCTGTGTTTTTGATGAACATGCTTCATTTTCAAGTAAATAAATTCAGTACATTCCTTTGTGGTGGGACAGTTCAGTCCGTCAAGTTCAGGAAGGACAGTGGCTCACGTGTGGTGGACTGCAAAGCAGGTGTAAAATACTAATTGCCTTGTATAATAACACATTTGTACTTGTGCATAGATTTTATGATTCAGCATGATTTCCCATTTAGCTCCTGCAGTCAAAAAGTAGATTGCTTGCCTTTTGAGCTTCTCTTTTTTTTTTGTGTGCTTTTTATTAGTCTCAATTTGTAGACGTTAAGGCTTCTTGTGTTGCACTGGTCGTCTGAGATCTTGGTGTATTCTACTAGGTTGGGTGGCATGATAAAAACAAGCATTTGCAATGCAATCGGTCTTGCCTTAGGGACTTATATGTATTTAGCTATGCAGCACATTAGCCTGGGTGCTGAAACATCTACTGGTCTTTAACATGGAGGGAAAGTAAGCACCAAACTGCGTGACACACCAGGTATGGGAACACATGGAGAGAAATATTGCCTTTCAGTGGGAAATGGTATAGGCCAAAGCTCTGTTTTTAATATAAAAGCAAGGCCTTCGGTGGTCATATCACTTAAAATACAAGATTTGAAAAAATATTATTGTCTACGGGTGCTCGTGGAAGACAATTTCTATGGACTGGAATCTAGAGAATGCTAAAGTGATTCTGGTATTTTACTGACCTCTGCAGGTCGTTTTCTATCAACAAAGTTAAATAGAGGCAGTTGCCAGAAAAAAAAAAAAAAAGAAAGTCCCTCAGCAGAAAGCAATTCTGGTATTTTACTGACCTCTGCTGGTCGTTTTCTATCAAGACAGTTAAATAGAGGCAGTTGAACAGAAAAAAAAGTCCCTAAGCGGAAGCAGACAAGTCCTAGGGCTGATCTCCAGAGCCCACAAAGTACATACACATATAAGTATATACTAAAGTATATACTAAAGTATATACTAAAGTATATATACTAAAGTATATACTAAAGTATATATAAGAGGTCTCGAATGCTCGACCTAATGACTGCTGCAGAGATAATTCAGCAAGCCAATGGCTTTCTTGTAGTTTATATTTAATACTATAGTATTGTCGTAGTGTTTTTTAGTCTGGTGGCTGCATGTACGACACTCCGCAGTTGTCAGATTGATGTCCAAAATGCTGGCAAGCAGAGTGTTCCCACCATCCTGCTGTTCTGAAATCTTCTTAAATGTATATATGACTTGGTTATTTTCAGATGTGAGGGCTAGACCTGTGTTTTTGTTGTTTCTTTGCTAATTCCAGTTTTGCTGTTCATGTAGTAGCTATTTTATTTTTTGTGTTTTCTGGGAATTGGCTTTTTGAATCCATCTGGGTTCAAAGCTGACATCCAGTCTAAAATCCAGACTTGCTTTTTATCACTGGTGAAGAGGATGAATTCACTTATTCAGGTTGTTCCGTGTCAGTAAAGTATTAAATGTTTTGGGCTGGATTATTGGTGCATTCTTTGAGTAGGTTTAAGTCACGTTGGTTGGTGGCTTCAGGTAGGGCTGCATGTCGTCAGCTTACTGGAAGATTTTGATGCTCTCGTTGGACAACAGTATGTCTCATGATTAAATGTGGAGGTTGAAATTGACGTGATGTTCTGGAACCTTGAACACAACTCACATTTCAGGGATGCTATCAGATCTAGAACTGTTCACCTGGATTTTGTGTCTTTAGGTCAAGTAGAAGATGGTGTCATCAACATGTATTTGAGCCACAAGGGTTTGACAGTTAACAGAGGCAATCACATCAAACAGGTCAAAGAGGACGACAAAGCACCGTTTGCCCATGTCAGTGGAGCAATTGTTGCTATCAACCTATAGTTACTGTCACAGTGCGGCATCTGTTTCTGAAACCTGTTACATAATTATGAGGAAAGGCATACTTTTTGATTTATTTGTGCAATGATCTTGCTAACCAAATGCAAGGTTTTTTTCAGCAAATTGACAAGCTGTCCAGGTCTTGATAGCATCAGAGAAGATGCTTTTGATAAATGAGACATTGGCAGAGGCTTGAATTTTCATCAGTGATGGACTTCGAAATAGGAGAAGGATTAATGTGATGTTTGTAAAAAGTTGCTTTGACTGAATTTAGGAGATTTGAGGTCATCGACCATGACTGGGTTTACGTACTTCCATTTGTATGCATTACAAGATGGGACTGGAAGTGTGAAAGTATATGGGCTTGTATCACTGATGAGCTTTCTGATTTTGTGAATTTTCTCTAAAAAAAAGAATTTCACTGGCATTGTATTTGTCAACATAATCTTTTATTAGTGGGTCAGGTGTTGGCTACTGTTTGTCGATGGGGACTTTGCATGTGTCAGTGAAAGTGGTGGTAGTCATTCTGACACATGTTCTAGCCAGTCGCGGCTGGTGACTTTTGAAAATGGTGGGGCTGGGCGTAAAAGGGTGAAAGTCCAAATGACAATTAAGATGTTATGGGTGCTCTCCCCGAAGCAAAAATTGTGCATTTTACAACAAATGTTGGCAGTGCTGTCACCTACTTCGTCCTCGTGCAGTGTCGTTGGCCATGCTGTACAAAGGCAAAAGAGAAAACTGCCAAAAAGACGGTCACCGACACATGGACAATCACTATGTAGCTTCAAAATAAAGCCACACATTGATTGGCCACTCGTGTAATTCTCCTGCTACCGTGAAGCCTTGTGTGCCCTTGCCTGCTTGACTACAGGCCAGCCACCAGAACCAATCCAGACAGTGATCTCAGACTGTTTGGAATAGTAAATGGAATAAGAACAGCGCCAGATTTGGTTGGAGCAGGTAAATCCAGCACTCCATGGGAGACTGGGGGGCTGGGTCTCTGTTTCCCCGGCTCCCTAATACAGCACTTATCCGGGAGGCCTTAAGTGCGCATGTCGGGCTGGACATGACAGGACACTCGTCCAACCCGACATGGGCACTACACTGTCTTCATCATGCCATAATCTGAGTCATTACTCTTTCTGCCAATACAAGGATTTGCCACACCCTCTAAGACACCTGATGCTTGCAGCAGCAGCACAACGGAAAGGGCAAGGCATTTTTATTTAAACTAGAGCAACAATGTCATTAAAATAATAATTTTAATGTGATGTGGCAACTGGAGGACGGGGGTTCAACATCCCTCGTGCCCCAATAGAGGAACCGCCTCTGGTTATAGCTTAGTAGAATGTGACAATGATAGTTTAGTACAGCCACAAGTCCACAACATAGCCAAATAGAGTGTATAGTCTTCAACTTGAAGTTAAATGGGCCAGATGAATAACAGCACAACAAAATGAATGCTTAGGCAATGGAGGAAGTCTTAAAAACCTAAGATATTTCTTACTTGTGTACCTGGTCTATAAATGCATTAGAAAAAGGAGACTGACTAAGATCCTAGCACTAGCTAGGGTCCATGGTACAATGAACGCAATGATTTTTCAGATGGCAGAGTTTGATGTCTATGCCATGCATTTGATGGCCAAGTTCCTGGAAGCACATGATCAATTAGGAATAAGATGGTGAATCTTCCAGAATCCTCACAGTTCTCATTAGATGTAGTTCAATGTTTCCAACAAGAAACAAGATTGATTCAGCAGGCCTTTGTGTTCACTGTACTGTCTCTTTTTAGAAGCACAAATTTCACTGCAATGCCTTTTGTAATTTCAGTTATATCCATTCAGAAACGTAGTACCTTTTTATACAGAAACATTTTAGCGTTTTTCTCTTTTATTTATTTTGAGGGTTTTGTATAGCGCTAACAAGACCCTTGCGGGAATCAGAGCGCCTTACAGGGCAGATGTAAGTGACAGAAACAAGCATAGAAAAATATAGGTTAGACTAATACAAAAATAGTAACTAATACAGACTTGCAGAAATGTTCTCTGTGTCAAACTTTTTTCTCTAACGAAAAGTATTAAATTTAAAAAACAGTAAATTACAAAAATACATTTACCAGGGTTTGAAATCTGTGGTGATGTTTCTGGGTCTTAGGCTTTTGAGAGCTAACATAACCAGCATTGGCAAAGTCAATAGGTCTCGCCTATGTGAGAGCTATTGACTTTGTCAATGTCTTTTTGTTTGCTGTGTTGTACAGCAGCGTACCTGTGCAACATGGGTAAAAGTAAAGTTTGAAAAAAGGCAGTATGACGCAGTCAGCGCTGGTGTCGAGTCATATCACTTCTTTTCCGGGTGGGAATGGGCAAGCAAGGACCGGGGTGGAGAGTGGGGTACAGGCAAGCAACAATGACAGGGTGGGGTGGGTGGACAGGGGCAGCAAGATGGAGAAGGGGTAGGTGGGAAAGGGAGGAACCAATACGGAGAAGGGGTGGGTGGGAGGGGGAAGAAGCACCACGGACAAGAGGGAGTGGGAGGGGATGAAGAAATAGTACCTTAATCACAGCGCAAGTAGCGGACGGACACTAATCAACGGGAAGCAATCTGTGCTTGGTCCATGCTCCACAGCAAGAAAAGGAAGTGACGCCCGCATGCGCTGGCTAATTAAGTGGCAGCAAAGAAGAGTGACAATGAAGCCAATGTGCTGTCGGTAGAAGAGACCTATAAAGGAGTCAACCTTACCTTTGTCTGCTTATATCTTTTTTCGCCCACCCTTGCGTTTATTTGCCCATGCCTTAGTCTGCACTTGTCTGAGTCTGCAACTTTACTTTCCACTTCATCCACTAGACCAGATTGTGTGGAACAATTTTTCCCGTTGTATTTCTGTAAGTCTCGACTTGCCATATCTTCAAACATGGAGCCTTTAGGAATAAGCTAAATGTCGGCATAAGGTTATTAGATAACAAAAGGCAAACATTTTTGTCCTAGCTACGTTTGAGTGTGTACTAGCACCCTTGACAGTGAGAAATGTTTTTCTGAATGTGTATGCATTTAATATAATTTTTGTACCAGAATTACATGATCTTGTTTGTTTAAACACAACTTTAAGATTTTTTTGTGGCTTTATGAAGGTGATTTGCATCGTTCTCCAAAATATAGCACCCTAGTTCCCTACAACTGCGCCCCAGAAATAACTTTCTACTGTCTTGTTTTAATCTAATGGTTTTTAGGAAAAGGAATTTATTCTCACATTTTTATGTGAATGGTACTCGAGATGCATTAGTCCCAAGGCAGGAATGTGTAGGCACAGATGTGAAAGTCTCTTAACTTTCAACCAAACTTTTACAGATCTTATCAGTATAATTTATTCTTTGCTCTCCACGGACCAGAAAAGGCGTCTTCCTTTGCATAACTTTATACATTAGAGAAAAAGAAAAACACTCTCTCCACATGCAAGTGTCAAAGGGTGGATGCTGCTGACTTTCCCATTCCGTCTTGCTTGTGTTTTAGTACTTCCCGTGGACCGTTAGAATGTCAGGCGGTGAAGTAAAATAACAGAATATTTTCTTTGATCACTTAGCTTGCGGGCTTTGCCTCCTCTTAATCAAAGCATGCCACAGCCCTTACCTATTTTTAATCCCCTAGTGCAGAGTCCCGCCTATGAGCTTCCACTCGGAGTTTTCAAACTTGCTCCTTATAAGTCCAGAAGAGAGTCTGCAACCTGAATGTGAAAGCCCAGCTTTTAATAAAGATAAACCTCTGAGACAGTCTTTCTCAGGAAGTGCTCCCAAGGTCTGGAATTCCGATCCGTCTGCTTCAGGACATTCCTATGAAATTTCAATGAAGAACTACACACCTGCTGTTCCTCTGAGACTTCCTACTGTAAAGGGCCACAATGACTAGGAATTCAGCTCTCTATTGTAATGATATACTTCTGATAATGAATAATTCTCTTGTCTTGTCCATACAGGATTTCCTGTCACTGTATGTATTGTTGTTAGGTGTATATACTGTTATTTGAATATACTTGTTTTGCATGTGTATGCTGTTGGTATTTGAATGTACTTCTTTTGTGTGTTTTCAAATTTCTATATTTTTTGCTTTGTATTGCACGCATGATCCTTTATCAAGTGCTCTGTCCTCTTTTAGGTTTATTTGTACTGTATAAAACTGCTAATAAATTATTAAATAAAACTAATAAATGTGTTGGTAATGAGTTCAATTAGGATTAGGGCTGAGCCCAGACCCTCATAAATGTGGTCTAGGGGAAATCTGATTTAAGGAGATGTCCAAGGAGAAAAGGCATTTTCCTTAGAAAGATGCAATGTTGAATCTCTGAGGACTTTACAAGGTATAGTGCTCACCTGTTAAATGTGTCCCACGATTTGTTGCAGGTCAGTGTGGCACACTGCAATGTGCGTTATGTCTGTTTTCAGAACCCTTTGATCTCGGTGACCAGCTCCTCCCATCTTATCTGATGGCAATTGTCGAACTGGAGCTACCACTCGCCACATGTTCTTTTTTAGGTCTGAATTTTGGTAGCACAGGTCTCAAACAGACCTTTTGCTAGTAATTTATATTGGATGGGCTTTGGGTCTGCCCTTTCACCTCTTGGGTTTCTATGACATGCCTCTTTCAGCCATTGGCTTGAGAATGTATTAATCACATCTGGGCACAGCCCAGTGGAGTGGTCATCTTTCACCCAATGCCATTGGTAATTTTAGTGTATTCTTTCATCTCCACTCAAATGCTTACTTTGAACTGAATGAGGGACCACTTTAAAATTATTTCCCTCTCCGTCCACTCCTCCTGGTTTCCTACTGCGCATGTACTAACACTTCATGCATTGGTACATGAAGTCCAGGCCTACTGGGGCCTATTCACAAACTGCATTTTGTACTATGTTTTGTAGTACAACAATAGTACTACAATCGTACTGCAAAATGCTATTCACAAATCGATGTTTGGAGTTTCTGCCTCTGCATCTCATATCTTTTTCTGTGCGCAGATCTCAACCATGATGCACAGTCTCTGCATATGTTTTAGTAGTAAATGTACGAGGGACAGGAAGTGGAAGCGGCTGGAAAATGGGGATGCTTTACTACTAACGGGGAGGGGATTAGCGAGCAGTAAGGAGGATTTAAGAAGGGTCAAGGGGAGGTTTAAGGAGTGATGTGTACCCATTCACATAAGAGTAAGCCCATTGCTGTTTACAAACTGCACTTCTAAGGTTATTGCAGCCAAAAAGGGTCCCAAAACTGTAGTAAATTACTCCAGCTCAGAGCTGAAGTAAGTCCAGCGTCACCCATGGCCAGCCACTGGTACTGCAACATCCTCCCATAGAAAATAATGGAGGTAAAGACTTATAATAAAACTCCATTGGAAATGATTTGAAATTAAATTATTTTAAATAGTTGAAAATATAAAGACATTTAGTGAAATGTTAATAAAAATATATAAAATGAATACATATTTCTTTTTAAAATGTTAGCCAATTTTGTAATAAAAAATTAATGTAAGTTAAAATGTGAAAACATTATCAATAAATGTATTTTCATTATTATGCCTCACTTATATTAATTATTACTACATTTTATTTAACTTTATTTGGTAATTTTATTTTTAAAGGAAACTTCTAAAAAAGTATTAAAATATAATTTATGATATTTAAAATAATTAAATATGTTAATTTTAGTTAACTTCACAACTAAAGGCTGTTTAATGATTGAACCTGGGGGAATGTTTGTTTGAACATCTTTGGCATTTTCCTATAGAACCATATATTGAAGATTTATATAACAAGAAATAAAGAAAGATGTGATTGTTCTCAACTCCACCACCTATCTCCAACTAAAGCTCATTTCAACAACAACTAAGCATAGCTAGGCTGGTGATGTCTTTGTAGGTTTTTCCTTTCTTTTGAGGAGGAATTACTTGAGGAGGAGAGAGAGGTTTTACAGGCAAAGGATTAACATCTTTGGGATGTCCAGGGAAGCTGACATTTCCAGATATATTTTCTTATCTGATGTGATCCTGGACATGGTTGTTGACTGGGAGCAGAAGCTGGATTTACCTCCAGCCTGTTGCCAAGCTATCCCAGCCTACCTCAAAATACTGGCTGCCTCCATTTCATTGCCACTGGCATCTCACAAGGAAGCTAGTCTTGACGCTTGCATCAGGTACTGAGATGCATCAATAGAAGAGTGCAAGAGGTTTATTACCATGCCACAGTCACAGGCAGAAAGGCAAATAGTGGCAAGGGAATTTTATTCATTTGCCCACATCCTTAATGGTCTAGGTGCCATTGACTGAACCCCCACGGCACATTAACCAGCTCACCGCACAGTACACCTTTTCTGCAGCAGTCCATCAACATGCAGGTTGTCTGTGATGCCAGGGGCTGCTTCTGATGTGTACTCTGCCTTTTTCCAAAAGCATGCAAGACAGCTACATTTTCCGACAGTCACCTCTTGCGCGTTGTTTGGTTGCTGGGGATTTTGGTGCTATGTGGCTTATTGGTAAGTAACAACACTTCACACTGGGCCTACATTTGTATCTGGGGTTAGGATTTTAAACATAATCAATAATCACTACAACACAATGCATACGTATTGCCCTCACATACACCACATGCAGATAGGCATGATGTAGTTCAATTAGAATAAAGGCCCCTTATTTAAAGAAAAAAAACACCTTTCTTTTTTGCAGGTGAAACTGAGTATGCACTCTCTTCCCATCTCTTTACACCCTACAAATGTCCAACCACAGTATCTCAGCAGAGGTACAATAGGGTACACATACGTACAAGAGCCATTATTGAAAGCACTTTTGGGGTCCTCAAATCACAATTCATATATCTTGAGTGTACAGGGGGATGTGCTGGTGTTTTTCTCAGAAGTTGTGTGCAAGATTGTTGTAGCCTGTTGTGTGTTGCACAACATTGCTATATAACAGGGCTTACATATAGATATTGACCCTGATCTATACTGATTTCCAGGTACCAGGGATGGCGTTGCCAGCGTCGTTGGCGCTGGATGTGATGTCATGGCCGCCTATATAGGCGCCACCCGGGCGCACAAACGTCAGTTCTTTTTTTTCTGCACCAGTTAGCGCTGATCCGGATAAGAGCTACCTCTCTGTCTCTTATTAACAGACTTTTTTCAACATTTTGTCTAAGAGTTTTTCTTGTGTGTTGAGGGAATGTCCTCTAGAAAGGTAGGGTTCAAGTCATGTGGTGCCTGTCATGTGCCATGTCGGTTACCGACCTGCACCTTGTATGCTTATGGTGTCTAGAGGGCGACCATGACACAAAGTCATGCTCGGACTGCCGGGCCATGGCGTCGAAGGCTTTGAGAGAGCGGTCCCTAAAGCTGCTTGCAGCCCAGTAGCCAACGCCATTTAGCGCGACTCCTATGAGGTCTCTGTCCCGATCGAGGAGGTGGTGGTCACGGACTGCTCCAGGAGCCTCAAGTAATGCGTTACTGAAGGTAAGTCACCTGTTCGTTGGGTGTCTCCCTCTCACATGCGAGACCTCCGCCCTGTTCGAAGGTTCTCCTCTGCACGCAGGGCAGGATCTCTGCTGATTGCAACAAAATGGAAATGACATACAGGAAGAAGTCGGACATTATGTTTTCATTCAAAGCCATCCTTTCTTCCCAACCTCATCCTTTTCCATCCTGCTGCTCATTTCCACAATCTTGCACCTAACATGGCTGAGGGGCTTGACGAGAAAGCCCCGAATTGAATATCATCACTGAGTGGGTCTTGACAAGTATGGGGGACCTAATCCAATGCAGCACGGGGCCAAAATCTGACGGGACATCACCACTTGCTGCAGTGCAGTGGAAGTTCACACTCAGCGAGGGAAGCTGTGTTGGAAGCGCTGGTAGGACCTTCGTGCTGGGTCCAAATTAAGGCCCAGAACTTTATGGGCTTGTCCTCCCAGCAATATACACCATAAACACAGCACCACACATGACACCACTGTACCAGAGAATCCAGAAAGCTGCCCGGGCAACCCTCCATGCTCAGCTGAAAGATTTTGAGCAGCAGGGAGTTGGTAAGAAAGTGTATGCTTCTTTTTGTTGAAGAAAAGACACACAGCTACCCTGTCCGTTATAAATAAAGCAATTGGATCCTTAGGCAAAAGAACAGAGATTTAACTTACCAGTGTGTATAACCATCCGTCTGCTGTGTGGTGCCAGTCCAGGTGTTGTCACACTGCTAGGAGTAGAAGTTTATGTTGTGGCTGGTGGTGGATAGGACAACACAGAGCCTTAAAAAGTAAAAATGCAAGCAGTAGTTTATAATAGTGTACCAGTGTACATGACAACGTTAGATTTGAGTACAATTAAAAGACATGGCAAAATACATATTGGCATTTCTGTTTTGTATTAAAAAAACAAGTGAGAACAATCCTCTATAGTGTGTTAGCTTGGGGCATAGGGACATACCTGTTTGAGTGGGTGGTTTGCTTTGTAAGACCTGCTCTGTGTGTTGCCCTGCTGCAGTTACGTCTGCCACAGCTGAAGTAAACAAATTCTGCTGTATAAAGAGTAATATAATCAACATTAACCCAGCATATCTGAATTTTTAGGGCTTGTGTTACAGGGTGTTTTTGAGGGATATATATATGATGTGCTATTAACAATGAAGGTATGAGTGAAGGGCAGATATGGATGAGTGCTTGTAGGTTTGGTTTTATAAAGTTAGTGACAGTTATATCTGCCAAGTTTCCCAGGTCCATGCGTGACTAGCTAGGCCAGTCCCAGTTTTTTTCCTAGAATTCTAGGACTTAAGGCCAGATGTACAAAGGTTTTTGCAAATTGGTCCATTTGCGAAAGAAAATACCTTTTTCAATGTACAAAGGGCCATATTGTGATCCGGAAACCTATTGCCGAATCGCAACTTGAGTTTGCGATATGGTATTAGGAAGGGGTGTGTTTAGGCCATCCCTTCCTCATACCGAATCGCAACGGTATGTGTGTATGTTTTGTAACTGAAATGCGGTCACAAAACATTCGCATTTTACCACCTACTTCAAGTAGGTGGTAACCCATTTGCAAATAGTAAGGGGTCCCTAAGGGACCCCTTCCCCTTTATGAATGTTTCTAAAAACATTTTTTAAGAGCAGGCAGTGGTCCGATGGACCACTGCCTGCTCTTAAAAAATTGAAAGAAAGCTTTTCAATTTTCTCTTTGAAATGCATCTCATTTTCCTTTAAGGAAAACGGGCTGTATTTTTTAAAAAAAACATTGCTTTATTGAAAAGCAAACACAGACATGGTGGTCTGCTGACTCCAGCAGGCCCCCATCCCTGAGTTTTTTGCAATTCCCAATGGTTCGCAAACTGAGGCCTACCTCATGAATATTAATGAGGTAGGTCTATTTGCTACCCACTGGGAATCGCAAACTTTGTTAAACACACATTTGTACATAGGTGTTTGTGATTACCAAATAATGAATCAAAGAAATTAGCTATTTGGTAATCGCAAACCATACCCTACGTACATTTGCCCTTTAGTCTTATTAAACCAGTATGAAAACCAAGATTACAAGTCCCAGAATTTAAAGAAAAAAACAGGACTGGCTTACCTAGTCACGCATGGACCTGGGAAGCTTGGCAGTTATGGAGAGTAGGAGGGCAGGGGTGATCTTACCTGGCACCATATTAGTGTTATCCTGAAGCTGCAGCCCATATAGCAAATGTGGGTGCATGGTGGAGAAGACATCATTCTCGAGGGCGGTGAGATGGAGACAGGATACAGTTGGTCTTCCAGGAAGTACTTCAGGCAGATGAATCTTGAATAACTTATCCTTCACACTCCTCTCATTTTGCAATTTTTTCTTAACGGTCCCTGTGGTGCGAACCTCTTCTCCCAATGCATTCACAGAGTTTGTGATCTCCTGCCGTAACCCTGCCTTCTATCTATTACTGAGGGAGAATGGATGCAGCTCAAGTAGTTGCTTGTAGTATTTAGCCACAAATTTTACTAGAAGGGCTGTCTCCTCCTCAGTTAAATTTCTCCTCCTCTTCAACATAGGCAGCAAAGACACAGTGGTGGCTGCAGAACCCAAAAGCTGAAGAAGAAATAAAACAGATCCTATGTTGTGACCAGTATTTATATGGCTATAAGGGAATGTGTATTCGGTGTGTCTGTTTTCTTTTAGTTGTATATCATTTTCCTAGTCCCTGCCTTGTGGAGCTCTGTGCCCTTTTTGCTGAGATTCCATCCCATGTGTGGAGGTCTCATATTCACTACCATGCGAAGTCTGGGCTCGGATGTCAGAGTCTCCGCCTCAAGTGCAGAGGTCCTGCTAGACGTAAAATATGGTCATAAGTTACATGTACCAACTGAACAGTAATACATTACGATTATTCTGGCTCCACCCCTAAACTGAGAGGTGGAGACATGTAAGTCTTCACTTTAGTGTAAGTTTACACTTGGATTTTGTAAATAGCCAAAAGTAGTAAAGTTACTCAAAAGTGTAGGAGTAAATTTCACAAGTAAATTACTCACAAGTTTAAGTTATCTTTGTGAATAGCCCCGATTGGCTTTGCCTATGATTGTTGTTTTAGAATGGTACAGAGACTGGTATGTTGTTTCGTAGGCCTCTACAACTGAGCACCACAGTCTTCCTAAAGTAAGCATATCCTATCCACCACCAAGCATTGCAAAAGGCATCACCCTTTGAATGTAGTGCATCCCAAGTGCCTACAAAGGATATGGGAGATAAGGAAAATTATGCCGTATATAGGAAATGGATATTCAGATTTGATCTGCGAAACCCATTATTAGATTCTGCACAATAACATTTACTGAAGGTGTTCACAGAAACCTATAAGGCAGCCTTGCAGATTTCTACTAGAGAAAAGTATCTCATGATATTAGTGGAATCTGCTTTAATTTTAGTGGAATGAGTCTTTAGCCTTTGAAACGCAACCTCGTAGCAAAGAAGTGGAAAGTCTGTCTGGTTGCTATCTCATTTGTAATGGTTTTCTCATTTCACAATTTCCAAAGCCAAAACATCAGACATTGATTTTTCTCAAGGATACAATCTGACAAATTCCAGTTGCTGAGAGCTATGCTTGAGAACATCTGTTTTCCACTCTTCCTAAATTTGGAAAGCAGAATGTTTGAGTAGATGAAGCCTGATCACTGTGAAAATCTCAAAGTCTGAAGTGCTTAATGAGTCTGAAATCATTGAGACAATGAAAGCAGATTTTGACCAGGCCAGTGTACGTTGTAGGCTAGAGGCTTGCTGCAGATCTCAGGAGCAAGGAACAGAGAGACAGGGCAACACTGCCAGATGCATTATTGGAGAAAGAGCTTTGTGAAAGGGATAGAGATCTGGCCAACAGGCCAGGATCGTACACACATGAGATAATACACACATGAGATAAGAGATTTAGAAATGGGGGCTGCTTTGGGATTTTGTGGGCATTAGATGAATACCTACTAACTAGAAGCATTGGGTCCTCTTGACATTCTTGTAATAACTGATGTTCCTGATCAACCTGTGCATCAGAGGAGTAGGTGCAAGGAGAACACACACTGGTTTGAAATGCAGGTACAGCTCAGACCACTCCCTGGTGAAGTTTTGTTTCACTAAATTTCTCTCTTAGGTACAACCTGGAAACTTCAAAGTTAATCTGTCAAATTTCTGAGTTCTAGACCTAACACACTATCTGTAAACAAAACGGCACGATTCCACAAAAAAAACTCTTTTCTTGGATGCCAATGGAGGAAACTTGAGAAATAACTGCTTGTTAATATGTTGAACTAATAGTATTAGTCTCATCAGAATAAATGCCAGATTGCTCACACAGCTCTCTGTTCAGCAGTTCCTGTATGTAAATAGTACAAGAACTGGAGGTGAATTGCTCTAGAAGGTTTCTCACACTTGGTGGTGATTTGGCTATATGGGTTCTTAAAGAGGAACAACATTTCATTATTGCCTAATAATCAGATTTATAGTAAAGATTATTTCATGATTTAGAAAGGGGCGTTTATACAATTTCTTAACAGATTGAGGTCACTTTTGTTTGACCTGAAATTGTTAGTATTGTGATCTGATTAAATTTAAGGTGGGGTTTCCATTTATAATTGATAATGCTAGTACACTTGGGTGACTCACTTCTCATGTCTTGCCTCACAGGGGTTCTAATGTGAATTATACACGTTCTGTGTAAATAGTCCCATGAATTTTATATATTCAAAGATTATTATGCAGTCAATTTACATCCCCTATGGTTCATTAGAATGTATAATGTGTTGTTATTTGGGATTAGCAGTTATATCAGTTCTGCATGTGTGCGGCTAAGCATGCTTGATATGGATTTTATTACTATCAATGTATATGAACCTTTAGGAATTCTTTTTTTGTTCGTTCACGGGGTAGGGGGTGTTCTCTCAGGTTTGGTAAAGGTGTAACATGCATTGTATAAATGAATTTAATGAATGGGGCACTTTATCTATGTATTTTCTTGCCCTGATGAAGTCCTTGTGAAGCCACCAAATGAAACACGTGCTGACTAGAAAAGTTTGGAGAAGAACTATTTCCAAGAATAAAATAACATTCTAATTAAAGAGACCTCGTGCCCTACAGTGTGCATTGAAGCATAGCAGACTATAATTTGGGGGTTTACTGAGTTTGGAGGGCAGTGCAATATCTGCTCTCACCTTGAGTTTTCACCTTCTAGGACTAATGTGAACACTCGAAGTACTTTTTGGCAGACTTTGCGCTAACATTATCCCTGCCACCAATTTCTCGCTCTCATTTTATTTTATATTTTGTGTGGCACTGTAACAAATTAATTTTAATAAAATGTATTCGTTTATATTCATAAACACCGATACAAGTAACACAAGAATCACTTCCCCATCAAACCGCACCTCCACCGCCCCTTCCCCCCCCCCCCCATCTGTCATTACAAGAACTCGGAGCCCGGTTGGCACCTCCACAGGTGCAGAGAACAAACCATAATATTCTCACCATTTACCCCAGATTTTATTAAATTTCTGAGAGCACCCTCTGGCTTGGTACATCGATTCCTCTTGTTTGGCACACTAGTCCATGATGAATCTCCACATAGCCAGCCTGGCCATGCTAGGCAGTTTCCAAGATTTTGCATTGTCTTTTAGACACTACTGTTGCCAGTCTCACTAGTGTCCGTTCCCCCTTTGCCCACCCCCAACTCTGCCCCCCAGCTCCTCCAGGAGGCCCAAGAGTGCTAATTTTTGCGTCAGTCGGATTGAGTGATCTAGGACCCTGGGTCACTGTAACAATTAGTGTAGTATCTCAGCCTTGCACTATTTGAAAGGACAGTAATGCAAAAAGCAGTTGGATGTACTTAGAGCTTGCATTGATGTGGTTGCTACCTCCAGTATTGTGTAGATGCACCCCAAGCATGCTTAGTGGAGTGATGGTGCGGCTCTGACTTTAAGAGTGTAGAGTAAACAACCCTACTCTCTCCCATCTAATAGAGAATCGAAGGATTCCTCATACTCTTCTCCATCCATGAGAGACTAGTGGAAGCCATCCTACTTTTCACTACTGTGAAAGACATTCCAGCTATCGTCTTCTCTGAGACCCCAAAAGAGCATAGTGGAGGTCCTTGTGCTCTCCACCACACCAAGATGGCGTAGTGGAAGCCCTTGTATTTTCCCATGCCCATGGGTGGCAGGTAAAATCTATTCTACTTTGCCACCACAGTAAAGAACAGTGGGAACTATTCAGTTTTGTCACTGTCAGAGGAGAGTAGTGGAAACTGTCCTCTAGCTCCACCGAGAGGAAGTGAAGGAGGTGTGTAAGTCGTATATCTTGTTCCAGTACAAAAGGGAGTTGTTGTATCCACCCTAGTCTGTCATGCCCAGGAGAGAGTACTGGAAGTCCTCCTACTCTGCCTCGGCCAGAATGGGTAAGGAAGCTGTTGTAGTTTTGTTCCCCTTCGAGGAAGGTGTAATGGAAGCCATCCTGCTCTGCCTGTCCCTGGAGATGGTAACTGAAGCCGTTGTAGTCTTCTTCCACTTCGAGGAGGGAGTAATTGAAGTCATACTGTTAAAAACCCAGGTTCACTAGGCCCTGCTAATTGAGTCGTCTGATGCTCACAGCTGTGAGGTGCTCCCTTATCTGGAGTACTTCCATTAATCATCTGCTGAATCCTGTTCTTGCTACTCCGAGTAGAACTCATGGCAAAACATTTTACAAGGTAACAACAAAAAGCGTTCACCCCTGCAAACAAAAAAGCGAAATATGTCTAGTTGCATGCAAGTTAAAATGAAGGCGCGGTAAAATTGGGAGCAGTAAAAAGGAATGTAGGGTCAGAACGAGGACTGTTGACGTGGAGCCGAACGGATATCCTGGCTGAGGCTTTCACACGTAGCTCGCAAGCTTGTATGTGGTGCATTTTAAACAGCTATAAATTTTGCATGAATTTGTTTGCTGTACATTTAGACCATTTCATCCCTCCTAAAACTAATGTTTATGTGACCTTTTATTAACCGCCAAATAGCCCAAGTATTTGTTAAGGAGTGAGAATTATTCTCTTGGCGTGCGTTGCCGAAACCTTCCTGCAGCCCAGTGTGTATCCACCACGTCCGGCCTGTGTGTGGCAGCGGAAAATGTGAACATAAAGGTGACTTTTTAGAAATACTTCACGAGTGTTAACATTTGGTCATTTGCATACCGCAGTGGGTCTTGGGTATTTCTTTAGGTCTGGCCTCGGGGCTTCCAGCCAGCCCTCGTAATCTGTTGATCTGGTATTGTGTCTTCCCTTTTCTTCCTCCCACTATAGCATGGGGCAGTTGATCAGGCCTTTTTAACCACTGGCTAGCTTCTAGGGTTGCCACCTTTCCCACAAAAAAATACTGGCCATGTGTTCACATTTTAACATTCTGCAAAGGCTCGACCTAATTTGTAAGTAGAATTTTTCATGGAATTGTCTCCTTTTTAGCATGGCCTTTTTTGTCTTTGTTTACTCTAATTCTCAATCAGAGACCATCCTGGCAGCTGTAGAATGCATTTTAAAGTGATTTCTTCTTACATTTATTGTGTAAAGTATGTACTGATAAAAAGAGAAAATGCTGGCATTAGGTGACTTTCAGATAACTATAAAACTGGCTAGGTGGCAGCATACTAACCACACTGTGAGTGATGGCATTCTGCCCTTTCATAAAGTGCACATCCACACACAAAGTAGTTCTCTTTAGTACCATTCAGTACTGTGTCAATGTGTGGGTTTTGAAAGCCAAAACATTTTTTTGCGTTTGGTCAATATTTTTTTTAGACTGAGGGCCCAGCAGTTTTCACAAGAATAAACTTTTGTATAAAAAAAAAAAATACAAAATAAGCATTGACAAAGCTAAAAGGGTGATGGCTAATGGCAGACCAGTTCTAGACATTTCTGCCACTTTTGCTTATTCACCTCAGACTGGTTCATCCAAGATCTTTGTCGCAAGGTGTTATCTTGTAGGTGGTGTGGAACTTGGATTCTCCAGGCAGGAGAAATCTAAAACAAGGGTACAAATGCAAGGGAGAGTTCCCACTAAGCTACCTATTAATCTGTAAGAGGCCAAGGAAGGGTGGCGGTGAAACTCCTGAGCTTCAAAGGGACCCTCTATGTCCTATCCTACACCCCAAAAGGCTGACATACTACAAGGCATCCCTTAAAAGTACTGGAAGGGCCCTGCAATCCACATCTACTGCCTGGGCTCTCTCCAACTCATCTTCGGTACCACTCAGCTGTAACAATTAGAAAATGGATTTGAATGTGGCTATGACCACGTGTATCACATGTTCTCCACACATGCCTCCTCTATACATGTACTAGTTACACACACGCAACATCCACATATCACATGCATGGTCAAAGGACCTGGTTACAGGGGACTGCAGACCAATTTACAAAAAGGTGGGAGAGGTTGGAAGGGGGGCTCTTCCTGGCACAGTAAGTACCAAGACCTGCCTTTCCACAGTAAAATGTATCTTAGCCACCTCTGTCAGTTCTCTACAGCACTTTGACCTGACAGCAGCCAGACTTTGTAAGCCGGGTGTACATGGCGTGCCCTTTAAGACCACAAAGCCTTGCTGGGTTTTCAATCTGTGTCACAATGTCCCCCAACACACGTTTCGCATGTGCTGTGGTGGTGGTTAAAAAATCTGTAGCTTGCTAAGGTGAACTCGAGGCATCAGTGTACGCTCTTCCAAGCGTGTGTGGACCTTTCTCATCCAAACAAGTGCATCCTCATTTTGAAAAATATCCTGCTTCTGCTTATTTATTAAATAATTTCGTACATAATGTAAAATAACTTTCTCTTCCAGTTCATATTTTCTTCCCATTTCAAATCAGTATACCATGGTCATATAATGCTCTGCGTTTTTCGGCAACAAATATGAGCCCTTTCTCAGGAGCTTTTGCTTTTAGAGTGTCAAAGCAAAACAATAAAATGTTTCAATTATGTGGAACATAGTTTCAAGTTTTCAAAAATGTCAATAAGGTTTGAACACCAAATCAAGTCTTTTTGAAGTTCTTTTGAACACCAAAAGTCTCTTAGTATAATCATGTGGGCATCGTAGTGTCGCTTGTGATAAATCGGTCAGCCACGCGCCGGTATGCCGCCCTATTCGCCTTCTCTTTCATTTTCAGCGTAATACCTCATACAGCTCATCATTTGCTTTAGCTCACGGCTTGCAGAGTATTTCTTCTACAACTCAAAGGTTTGAGATTTTGTGTCTTCAGTATCAACAAACTCATTTCACCAGGTTTTTCTTTGGTGTAGTCCGGTTTTATCCCCCACCCCTTTCGGTGATATGTTCAGTTTCATGTATCTGGTGATTATATTCATGAAAATAATGAGCTACGCTTGACTGTCCGTTTCTTTTATCCTAATATCAGACTTTTGTTTGTATTTTCCATTCATACTTTTTGGGAGGTTTGACCCACATATAGCTCTGCACGTAGACATTTAGTAGCATGAGCTACCTGCTCCTTTGTGCAGGTTTCAAAGTGTGTCAACATGATCTGTTGGCCTGTTAGTGGATGTATTCTATGTGGAGCATTTAGGACAGTACTATATCTGAAAGAAACAGTTAGTTATAGATTCCTTACCTTAGAATTACCCCCAGGCGTCAGACTGGATCCGGAAAGTTTTTTCGTCAGCAGTACCTCTGCGCGTCGAAAGGTGGTGTCGGTCGGCTCAGCGTCCGTCGTTGGCGTCGTGGTTGCCGGGATGACGTCACGGTAGCTACTTAGACGCCGCCCTCGGGACCTGACGTCAGTTCTTTTTCTGTGCCAGCCAGCGCAGATCCGGAGAGAGCGGTACCTCCACTCATTTTTTGACTGAACTTTTTGAGTGACTTTTGTCAACGTCTTTTTGAGTCTTACCGACTCCTGGTGCACGTTGGGATGCCCGGCTTCAAGGCCTGCGGTTCCTGTTCCCGCATGATGTCGGTAAGGGATCCGCACCGCGTGTGCCTCTTTTGCCTGGAGCATGACCACGACCCCAAGTCATGCTCCGACTGCCGGACCATGGCTCTGAATTCTTTGTGGGAGCGGTCCCGAAAGCTTCTTGAGTGCCGGCAGTCGGCTCCGCGCCGCTCGATGTCCCGGTCGCGAGGGAGGTCGAGGGACCGGTCGCGGAGCCATCACCACTCGTCATCCAAGTCTTCACACTCGGGGTCAGGTAAGTCGAAGCACAAGAAGAAGTCGAAGAAGCATCGTCGCTCTTCGACTTCTCCCTGTCGGTCGGCTGACGCGACGAGGGATGCGGGCGGCCACTCCGGCTCCGCGTGCGGAGCCTGAAGGGTCCACTCCGAGCTTCCCTCCCTTTCCGGGACCCGGAGCGACCCCTGCCCAGCTTCGTCAGTTTTACGAAGCCATGCATGCCATCTTTGGGCAGCCCGACTCCGCCGGCGCGCCTTCGGGCCCCGCAGACTCGGTTGGGGGCCCTAGGCCTTCCCTGCCAGTGGCTCCGGTCCAGGCCCCGCAGGGCCCCCATGGATCCAGGCCTGGATCCGGATCGGCGCCGGTCAACCTTGTGACACCTCCACCGGCGCTGACTCCACCGGCACTGCGTCCGCTGCCCGCTGGACCTCCAGCCGGCGTCCCACCTCCATGTGGATATGGAGTCGGACCGGCGTCGGCCGACGCCGGACCCGACGCTGATGGGTACTTTTGTGCCTGCATTCCACCCTGGCCATTTTCAGCCAGTTTGGCAGCCAGAGGAGGATGAGGAAGACTGGGAGGGGTCTGAGGACCCTCTCACTGCTCAGTTGGAGTACGACCAGGACTGGAGAGAGGACCTGGGGGATGCCAGTGGTCTTGACACTTCACCAGACCTTGGCATGTTGTCTCCTCCTACCGTGGCTACGGAGGAGGGAGCGTCTTACGCAGTGGTGTTGTGTAGGGTGGCCGAGGCCCTAAACCTCGAGCTACCTACTGTGGAAGTCAGGACTAACCTCCTGACAGAGGTGCTTCAACCGGCAGCGAGCTCTTCGGAGCCCCTGCTGCCGTTTAATGAGGCTCTTACGAACATACTTTTGGGCACCTGGTCCAGGCCCACCACAGGGACTCCTGTGGTTAGGATGGTTGCCCGACGCCACCGCCCGGCTCCTGGCGACCCCACTTTCCTCTCCCAACACCCTTCCCCCGAAAGCTTGATGGTCCAAGCCTCAGTGTCCCAAAGCGCATTCCCTACCGCACCACCGGACAGGGAATCCAAGAAGCTGGATCAGCTTGGGAAGAAGTTGTTTTCTTCCTCCAGCTTACGGCTGCGGTCGGTGAACACCGCATGCCTCTTGGGCCGTTATTCCCACTCTGCGTGGGATACGGTGCTGCCTCAGTGTCCGAAGGAGGCCCGGACCGTGCTCTCCCGTGCTGTTGCCGAGGAGAGAGACGCAGCAAAGTTCGCCATTCATTGTGGACTGGACACTGCCGACTCACTGGGTGGGACCATTTCAACGTCGGTCGCGCTTCGCTGTCACACCTGGTTGAGGACGACTGGCTTTTCTGGGGATGTCCAGAACACCTTGATGGACATGCCTTTTGATGGCCGTCGCCTGTTCGGCGACAAGGCAGACAGTGCGCTAGAGCGCTTCAAGGACTCTCGTGCTACGGCCAAGTCCTTCGGCCTCTCCACCATGCGCCCTGCACAGTCTGCTTTTTGCCCCTTTCGTGGCCACGGAAGGGGTGCCCCACCACGTTCCTTTCAGAGCCACAGGCCAGCGCAAGCTGTTCCACCTCAGCGCGGCAGGGGACGTGGGAACCACCGCCGTGGTTCTGGGGGCCAGCGTGCGGGCCAGTCCACCACCGCCCCCTCTGCAGCAGCCTCCAAACCCTCCTAGTCCGACCTTTCAGGGCCACCAAACGCCAGTGGGCGGCAGGGTCCGCCATCACTTCCCCCACTGGCGCACCATCACGTCGGACAGGTGGGTTTTGCAAATAGTCCGAAGGGGCTACTCCCTCCCCTTCGAGACTGCCCCTCCCTCCATGCCACCCAAGTACCATCGCATGTCGGTGGATCATCTGACCCTTCTCCAACAGGAAGTTACGGCTCTCTTGGCCAAGGGAGCCATTGAGCGCGTCCCTGCCCCAGAAGTAGGTCGTGGTTGTTATTCCCACTACTTTCTGGTGCCCAAGAAGGACAAGGGCCTGCGTCCTATTTTGGATCTCAGGGACGTCAACCGCTTCCTCAGTAAGGAGAAGTTCAAAATGTTGACCCTGGCTCGGGTCTTGTCTGCCCTCGACCCTGGAGACTGGATGGTAGCGTTGGACTTGCAGGACGCCTATTTCCACATCCCCGTCCTGCCGGCCCACCGGCGTTACCTGCAGTTCACAGTAGGCCACGAGCACTTTCAGTTTACCGTGCTCCCCTTTGGCCTTACCAGCACCCCTCGGGTGTTCACGAAAGTGATGGCGGTGGTCGCAGCTCATCTGCGCAGATCAGGGGTTCCAGTCTTCCCCTATCTCGACGACTGGTTGTTGATGGCGGGCTCGCCCCAGGCAGTCGTTTCCCACCTCCAGACTAGGGCCGACCTCCTGCATTAGCTGGGGTTATCCATCAATGTGCCGAAGTCACACCTGACCCCCTCTCAGAAGCTCCTCTTCATTGGAGCGGTTCTGGACACGGTGCAGTTTCGGGTTTATCCTCCCGAACAGCGAGTCCGGGATATTTGGGCTATTATTCCGATCTTTCGGCCTCTGTCCCGGGTTTCGGTCAGGATGACCCTGAGGCTGCTGGGCCTCATGGCCTCCTGCATCCTGCTGGTCTATCATGCCAGGTGGCATATGCGGGCTCTGCAGTGGGACCTGAAGTTCCAGTGGGCGCAGCATCAAGGGAATCTGTCTAATTGTGTCCAGATCTCGGAGGGCACTGCACAACAATTGCAGTGGTGGCTCATGAACCAGGATTGGGTCAGCGGCACATCCCTCTCCCTTCCCCAACTAGAACACACAGTGGTGACAGACGCGTCCCTTCTGGGATGGGGCGGCCACATGGGAGAGGCGGAGATCAGAGGCCCCTGGTCTCCGGCGCAGTCCGGGCTCCACATCAACCTTCTGGAGCTGCGGGCGATCCGGCTTGCACTGAAAGCATTCCTTCCCTCTGTCCGGGGAAGAGTAGTGCAGGTGTTCACGGACAACACCACCGCCATGTGGTACTGCAACAAACAGGGCGGGGTGGGGTCGTGGACCCTATGTCAAGAGGCCCTCCGCCTCTGGACATGGCTGTAACATCAGGGCATATCCCTGATGGTTCAACACCTGGCAGGTTCCCTCAACGCCAGGGCGGACGAACTCAGCCGCGGGTTTGTGATGGATCACGAATGGCGTCTTCACTCGGAGGTGGTGCAAGGTCTCTTTCAACAGTGGGGAGAGCCTTGGTTAGATCTATTCGCCACCGAAGAGAACGCGCAATGTCAGCAATTCTGCGCGTTGGAATTTCCAAGGCGGCACTCGCTAGGCGACGCTTTTCGTCGCGAGTGGAGTTGCGGTCTGTTGTACGCCTTTCCGCTTATACCACTTCTGCCCAGAGTGCTGAAGAAGATCAAGCACATCCGGGCCCACGTCATTCTTGTGGCTCCGGATTGGGCACGAAGAGTCTGGTATCCCGAGCTGCTCAACATGGCCATCGATCCTCTGATCCGCCTGCCTCTTCGGGAGGATCTTCTGTCGCAGCAGCAGGGGACGGTCCTCCACCCGAACCTGTCCAGCCTCCACCTCCTTGCGTGGAGATTGAGCGGCGGCAATTGACATCATTCGACTTGCCTCGCGAAGTTTGTGATGTAATCTTGGCAGCCAGGCGTCCCTCCACTAAGACGGTATACGCCTGCCGATGGAACAAGTTTGTGGCATGGTGCACAGAAAAGGCTGTGGATCCCCTTTCTGAGGTCCTCTTGTTTCTCCTCTCTTTGGCTCAGCAGGGCTCTGCTCTGGGCACTATCAAGGGCTATCTTTCGGCCATTTCTGCCTTTCTTTGGCTTCCTGATCAGCCTTCTCTCTTCAAGTCCCCGGTTGTTAATCATTTCTTAAAAGGCATAACTCATCTTTTTCCTCCTATCCCCTTCATTATGCCTCAGTGGGACTTGAATCTGGTCTTGACCTATTTGAGCCGCTTCACAACTGTCCTTTAAGACTTTTAACTCTTAAGACTGCATTCCTGGTGGCCATCACATCTGCCAGAAGAGTGAGTGAGCTCCAGGCTCTTTCATCCAAACCTCCTTTTCTGGCTGTACATCCGGACAAGGTTGTCCTAAGAACTCATCCATCCTTCCTTCCCAAGGTGGTCACCTCCTTTCATATTGGGCAGACCATCACTTTGCCCACCTTCTTTCCGCCTGCGCATCCTTCGAAAGAGGAAGAGAGGCTCCACCGTCTGGACCCAAAACGTGCGCTTTCCTTTTATCTGGATCGCACCAAACAGTTCCGGGTGGACGACCAGCTCTTTGTTGGCTACGTGGGCGCCAAGAAAGGTTGGGCCGTACACAAACGGACCATTTCTAGATGGGTCATTTTGTGTATTAAAACCTGCTATTCTTTAGCTAAAAAGGAGCCTCCAGTGGGGCTACATGCCCATTCCACCAGGGCGACGGCAGCCACTACTGCTTTGGGACGAGGAGTTCCTCTGCATGACATTTGCCAGGCAGCGACGTGGGCATCCTTGCACACGTTCACTAAACACTATTGCCTGGACAGCCAAGTCCGGGGAGACGGCTTCTTTGGCCGTTCTGTTCTCCAGGACTTTCTGGTGTGAACTTGGTTCGCAGACCCACCTCCGGGGTTGGTATTGCTGGGGTATCTATTCTAAGGTAAGGAATCTATAACTAACTGTTTCTTTCAGATGAACAAGTTACTTACCTTCTGTAACGATATATCTGTAAGAAACATAGGTTAGTTATAGATTCCTTACCGCCCCACCCATCCTCCCCGTTCTGCAAACTGACTTCTAGGGTTAAGGACATCCTTTCAGGGCCCTAGTTTTGTGCACCAGTGGTCAGTGTCTTCCATGGCTCTGCGTTTCTGGCGCGGAAAGTCGTTTACAGAACTGACGTCAGCGTGCGAGGGCGGCGTCTAAGTAGCTACCGCGATATCATCCCGGTGACCACGACGCCAACGACGGACGCGGAGCCGACCGACGCCACCTTTCGACGCGCAGAGGTACTGCTGACGGAAAAACTTTCCGGATCCAGTCTGACGCCTGGGGGTAATTCTAAGGTAAGGAATCTATAACTAACCTATGTTTCTTACAGATACATCGTTACCGAAGGTAATTAACTTGTTCAACTGCCTCACTGTAGATAAGGAAAGGTTCCTGTTTGTTGTTAAGCCACTTTCAATAATGTTATGATTATAAAGTCTTGATAATGGAATTATTGATTAAATAGTCTCTTCTGTTTCTTAGATAATGCCCAGTGTACGTAGTTTTAAAAAATTCTTTTTATGTTTCGGAATAGACAGAACTATTATTGTGTAATCCACCAACATATGGTATTGTCTAAAATTAGTAGTCCTGAATTATTAATGGTATATGGTGCACTTGTTAGGTCAAGTGTTCTTACATGCTTCAGTTGCATCTTCCTGCTTGGAGAAAATTATACTCCAATAAAATTAGTTAAGTGTAACTCGCTGGAGGGATATACTGTACTCCACACTGTGTGAACTCTCTATTTGATGCTACACTCCATCCTGGGTGAAGCTGCCTGCGGTAATGTCACACTCCGCACTGTGTGTGACTACGTGGGAGAAGGCTGCAGGCCTGGCTATGTGTAACTTTATGGGAAATGCCATACTCCCACACTTTTTGCAATGCTCTGATCAACATTACATTCAACTCTGTGTGTCTGACTCTTAGGAGGTACTGTACGTTTTGTAACACATCTGAGGAATGTTTCACTTCTTTATATGTATAACTCCCAGGGGAGAAACTCCACTCCACACTGTACTGTATGTTTTCCCGAGGCTAAGACTACCTTCTTCAAGGTGCCTCACTCCATGCCAAGTGTGTCTCAATGGGGTTTATGCAGCACTCCACTCACTCTATATGAGTTTTACTTTCAGGCATGCTGCACAGCAGTCGCGTTGCTGTACAGCATGGTTACAAACATTGACAAAGCCTTTAACTCTCACGCGGGAGAGACCTGTTGGCTTTGCAAATGCTGAAGGCAAAAAAGAAAGGGGAAACAAAATGCTGTGACGCGGTCAGCGGGAGCAAGCAACATGACAGAGGGTGGAAACAAATGCACTCTTATGCTATAAAAGCGCGAGCAGTGGAAGGACACTGGGCAGGGAAGCAGTACTCGGGCCATCCTCCAGAGGAGGAATAAACACAAGAATGGTAAGTGAAGCCAGTACTCACTGACCAAAGAGAAGCAAGCAAATGAGAGTGAATGATGAAGCCAACCTGTGGTAATTACTGGGCAGGTCCTAAACCCCATGTAAGTAAACAAAATGTCTCGCAAGCGACAGTGCATGGTGCTGTCTCAGGAGAGACCTAACAAGCAACAGCGAATTCTCTCTCTCAAGCGAGACCTAAAAAGGGGGGGTCATTGCACCCAGGTCCTCAAATTATTCTCCATTCCCATGGGAATAAGTATCAATGCCTGTTATTCCATGTGGGGATACTGGACTGATTTGGAAAACCCTCTATCCCCAAATCTCCCCCTGGTATCCCTGCACTAGATAACTGGCAGCTCATACAGAAGCCTTTTGTGTAACGTACTGGATGGATGCTCCACTACTAGCTATGCTTAATTCTCTTGGCGATTACTGCACTCCAATCCGTGTGTGCTTTCCTTGCTCTCTGGGGAAGCACCGCTATGTAATTAATATGTGTAGTAGATGCTGCACTCGGGCCTATTTGCAACTCCCTCATGAGCTGCAAGTGTGATTTCTTGGGCAACGCTGGTTTCCACTTCAGGAATACATTTTACGATGGCAGGAGAAAATTGATTTGCTTTGTGAAAGTAATACTGATTTCAGCGAAAAATTGGCAGACCTTGTAAGTTCTTAATCCGTTTCTGCCAGGAAGGCCAAACCGCAGTTGAAATTGACTTGAGGCTCTAGTGGTTTGCCAATTTTTCTTGTTGATTTGAGTCTTAGCTCGCTTAGCCACGCTTGAAATTGAAGCACTGCTGCCAATTTGCCACCATGTTTAAAAAAAAAAAAGTGAATGGCATTTCAGCCATTTTGGTTATCTTACTTGTAGGTAATTGTGTTAACTTGTAGTTTATTGTAATTATTGGCATGAGCATCAATAGCCATTCAGAACCCTAAAGCTTTATTGGAGAGTTGTGCTCAAACTACTGTGTTTGTGCGATGCCTGTTTAAATCTACCTTTGCTGCTCCAGCCCTCTCATCTGAGTACTGTTGGAGACTGCCAGTGAGGTCCTTATGGCTGGTCAGCCTTGGAAATGTTCAAGTGACTTTGTCATGCTGGCCAGTGGCAGAGTTAACCCATTTTCTGATTGCTTCATCTCAAAAGTCTGTTGATCTAGGGCCAGATGAACTAACATAGGGTCCACAAAAAGTGGTCACAATTTGCGCACTCACTTTTTTTAATCCTTTGGCATTTTGCAAACCAACCTATGTACTAATATGTCATTTCACAAAATACTGAATCTCAGTGGGTCGTAATTCGACCTACCTCATGAACACTAATGAGGTAGCTCACATATTGCGACTGACTACAATTCGCTGCCATCACAGGGATGGTAGCTTGCTGGATCAGAAGACCACCATGTCTGTATTTGCTTTTACATGAAGTTATCTTTAAAAAAAAAAAATTTAAGTGCCCGTTTTCCTTAAAGGAAACCCTACCTTCACCACCACAACCCTACCCACCACCCTACTAACCACCAACCCACCCTTATCACAGCCGCCACCCTAATCACCCCCTCTACCCTAATCACCACCCCTACCACTATAGCACCACCACCCTCACCACCACAATCACCACTACCCTAACTACCACCATCCTAACCACCACCCCAAACCACTATGCTAACACCACGCAAACAACCACCTTAAGCACCACCACACTAGCCGCCCCCACACTAACTCCACCTTAACGCTAACAGCACCACCACAACCATAAGCACTACTATAACCACAACCATCACCCAAATCACCACCCTAACCACCACCCTACCTTCACATCACTCTCTCGACCATCACTACTCTAACCTCCACCAGTCTACTCTAACCACCACAACCCTACTAACCAACACCACCCTACCCTAATTACCAACACCGTAACCACCACCACCACACCCTGACCACTGCCACTCTAGCCACCACCACTCTAACCACCACCATCCTAACCACCAGTACCCCCAAACTAACCACCTCCATCCTACCACCACCCTAACCAGTCCAACCTACTACCACCTGCCTACTTCCACCCTACCCGTAGCACCACCCTAACCACTACCACCCTGCCTTAACCACCACTACCCTTCCCTAACCACCACCCTACCCGCCACCCTACTGTAACCACCACCCTAATCACCACCACCGTACTAGCCTCCACCCTGCCCTAATCACCACCCCATCCACCACCACTCTCACCCTAACCATCACCTCCACATTCACCACCACCACTCTCACCCTAATCACTACCATAGTTACCAATGCCACCCTAAATAACACCACCCCCCAACCACCAACACCTCACCCTAACCATAGTCACCATGCAAACCACCACCACCACCCTAACCACCATCACCACCCAAACCACCACCATCCTAACTACCACTATTCTAACCACTACCACTCTAATAAGCCCACCACCCTTCTACTACACTACTACCACCACCCTAAACACTAGCACCACCCTACCCTAACCACTACTACCCTAACATCCCTACCATAATCAATGCCATCCTTTCACTAAACATGGCTCTCAATTCCTGTAGAAGCTCTTCATTTTATAACAACCATTTCGGACTCATTACTTGATTGTTGTTTTATGGAAAGTTGTGTCTTGTGTTTGCATTTGTTTACTATTGAGTAACTTATCCTCGCCTGAAACCATGCATGTAGTTATCTAGTACAGCTAGGCCATATTAAAGACTAAGAAATGTTAGCACATCATCTAAAGCTATCAACCTTTTCGACCTATTCTATGGATACCAGTATGTGAACATTGAGAAGGAACTCTTTAATAGGATGTTGCTGTGAACCCGAGGGCAAGTGCTCATTGGGCTGACTTACATTTGCATAAACTTCTTATTGCATTGCCTTGTACATTTTAATTGCTGTGCAGTGGGAATAAGAAAATATAGTGTTCATAGCATTATGTGGCATGCTTTTAATAAAGCGACCTACAAACAAATTCTGAAAGAACTGAGAGTAAGAAATAAACCCCAGGCCTCTGCGATCATTACTGAGCAACAATGTGAATACCTGGCGCTGTTTTTTGTTAACAAGGTGGATACTATTTATCGTTCTTTTCCACAAAAGCCGTCTTCTACGGCCTCTTGCTGCGTACCCCCCTTTGCATTCTCTGACAGCTATCCCCAGTATCTCACAGGAAGAGCTTACTCTTTTGAGTAAGAAAGTTAAATCTGGCTCTCCGGCTGATCCTCTAAGACCTGCTCAGTTTAGGGACTCACTGTCTCTTTTTTTGACACCTCTGTGCCAGATTATTAACTCCTCATTTACCACTGCTGTGGTTCCTGTTCTCTGGAAACAGGCTAGGGTCTCTCCCATCCTTAAAAACCTTCGCTGGACCCTGCAAAGCTGGAAAATTTCCGGCCTATCTCCCTCCTGCCGTGGGTGGCTAAGATTGCTGAGGCCCATGTTAAAAAACATCCTTACTAAATTCCTCAATACTAATAATATTCTGGACCCTTCGCAAAATGGTTTCGTGCGGGTCACAGCACAGAGACAGCTCTGCTGGCAATGACTGTTCACCTACAGACCATCCTGGACTCTGGTCACACTGCGGCTCTGATTTTACTTGACCTCAGTGCCGCGTTTGACACGATTTCACACGCGATTCTGCTACAACGTCTGGAGGCTGCCGGAGTAGTGGGCCTCGCACTCGAATGGCTTAAGTCATTCCTGAGCGATAGATCTTTCCGCGTGTCAGCCCCCCGTTCCTCTCCCAGCCCCACTCCATTGGGCAAGGGTACCCCAGGGCTCGGCTCTGAGCCCCGTATTGTTCAATTTATATGTCCAGCCTCTTGCTACGGTGGCCAAGAAGATGGGCCTCACCATGGTCTCATATGCTGACGATACGCAGCTAGTGGTGGCCCTATCTGATGGTTCTCCGCTGGACGCCCTCAGGTTTAGGAGCGGCCTGGCCGCCGTAGAAGAGTGGATGAACTCTAACTGCCTTCAGTTGAACGCCACTAAAACGGAGGTATTGTTGGTAGGGAAGGACAGGAACCTCTGGAATGAGCAGTGGTGGCCTAGTGTGCTTGGAGACACCCCACCCCTAAGTTGGCGGTTAAGAACTTAGGGGTCTGGATGGATTCCACCCTTAGCTTCCAAGAACATACAAAAAAGTCGCGGGCACCTGTTTTGGTCTCTTGCGGGGTCTTAAGCCGCTGCTGAGGTTTTCAATCCGCTTACTCGCCAGCTGATTGTCCAGTCTGCTATTCTATCCCAGACTGGACTACGCTAGTCCGCTCCTCTTAGGAGCCAATCAGGCTGAGGTAATGCGACTACAGCGTGTGCAGAACGCGGCTGCCAGAGCCCTTTTAGGGCTCCCACGTCACTGTTCCGCCACTGACGCCATTCGGCGGCTTCACTGGCTTCCGGTGGCCAAACGGATCCAATTTAAGGCACTCTGCCTATCCTTTAAGATCCTGAAACTTGCTTCACCCTGCCTCCTTGCCAATATGCTAACCCCCTACAAACCCTCGCGCGAGCTGCGTTCCTCGGGGCAGCATTAAGTCACTGTCCCCCGGGTGAAGCGTGCACGGGCCGGTGGTCGTTCCTTCCACTACACGGCCGCTAAACTATGGAATTCTCTGCCCCCTCAGATCCGCTGCCTAAATGACTTGCTGGCTTTCAGGAAAGCTATTAAAACCTTCCTCTTTCCACGAGCTTAGGCCGCCTACCCTCTTCTTCTGTTGCCTACCAGTCTCTCCTTTACCCTGCTACTCTCTGTTGCTGGCAGCGCCGGGACGCCTCTTCGCTGGGGCAGCTGCGCGCTTTATAAATCTGGCTAACATAACATAACAAACCAACTCAATCCTGCTTCGAAGACTGGTTGTGTGGGCTTTCTTATCTCTTCTTGTGTTTATCCCTCCCCTGAAGCAGGGCATCATTACTTGTGTCTTTCCACTGCTTACTTTTCAGACACTGCTCTTTTCTTTTTGGTTGAGCACTCCCTGAGAGTGCATATGTTTTTCAGCTGTCTCCCTTCTGTACTTCCCTTTGCCCCTCCACGGGGCTCTATGTTGCTCTTGCCTATGTGCTTCACCCCCTTACCCTCTGTGTTGTGCTTGCCTTTGTGTGATTCTACCCCCACATTGCTTTCCTGCCCATGTGCTTCTCCCACATTCCATAGTGCTCTCTCTCTCGCCTGTGTGCTTCTGTCCCCTGCGCTCCGTGTGGCTGTCTGTCGCCAGTATTGTGTGCTTCTCCCACCACCCTCTGTGTTGTTTCCACCCCCCACTCTCCATGTTGAGTCACCCCACCACTTTTTTTTTTTTTACACAGAATAACACTTTGGCACAAACCTTTTTTTATTTCGCCAATCGCTTGCACGTGCTCACAAAATGGCACGATTGCTGTATCATAGCACCCCTTTTTAGGTCTCGCTGAGGCAGCGCATGCGCTGCTCTGCGAGAAATTTAGTAAGTGGGTTTTTGAAGTGCTACCAGAGAGGCTTTTGCTGGCTACCAGCTTGCGTTCACGCGAGCGTGCACGCGCGCAGCCGCCATGTGGCTTTCTGTAATGGCTCATTAAGCCTTACAGCGCGTGAATCCCCTCCCCTACCCCCTCCCTTCTCCCACTCCCTCCTCATCAGCTTCTCTTATTACAAGCGCATCGCGCGGCCAATGCTTGTGTTTCCTTGATGTATAATTCAGCCCCCGTCCCCATGTTTCAGTGCCCTGCATCTATGCGTGCTAGAAAGCGCTTTGTCGTACCGCGGTTCCGCTTAAACTACTATCGGACTCTCGAAAGTTCTATCTATGTGACAGCATAGTCCAGATAATTGTTAATCACTCCAGCAACGTCAATGACGTCCCCTTTTGTACAGCGAGAGATAATCGAAAAAATATTAGACCGAATACATAAATATACCGATGCAACTAATGGCCAGGAGATGGCGCCCTTTGCACAGTAATCCCACGCTCGCCGCCCGCTCCCAGGCTCTGCTGCTCCGGGCCTCCTGTGCCGCCCGGCTGCAGCCGAGGGCAGGCGGCCCTGGGCGCTCACACCGGGCAGGGGGTGGGCAGAGGGCTGAGGGTGAATAATACATGAATGAATGAATGACTCCCAGCGGGTCCCACGGAATCGTTCATTCTGAGACTGATGACGTACCCGCCATTATGTCACGGTAGTTGATTCTGTCATTTACAGATTTTCACCCCGGGCGGCAGATGCTGTTTAAAAACAAGCATTGGCATAGCCAATAGGTCTCGCTTTTGGGACCTTATAAGTATTTTGTTATGCAGCATAATATCCTTGGTGCAACAACATCAACTGTTGCATGGCTAAACACTTATAAGGTCCCAAAGGCGAGACCTATTGGCTATGCCAATGCTTGTTTTTGTTTACTCTTTAACCATGCTGCACAGCATCACTAAAAGCAATGGAAAAACGAATTGTTCCTAAACGCAAGACCTAGTGGCACAGAAATGGGGAACTGATGTCACTGGATCAAATGGCTCCTTTATGTACTTGTCACATATCTTGCAGCAATGATGTCGGTGATTGCCAAAGCTGGGAGGACTTGGGCTTCCAGGCTGAAATACATTCTGTGGTTAATCTATTGAAAAGGAACCAAAGTCTCTTTGAGGTCAGTGATGGGATCATTTCAAGTGACCGATTTACAGCTCTTTTTTAAGTGAATGGTTTATTGTAAAGAATATATCTCCCCGTAGTTCCTAGTCTCCTAAGTCACAGTACATCCAAAATAATTTTCAGTAGTGGTCCTAGTTCGTGATACGTGACACTTGACAACCCACAACCATGGAGTTACTGACTTCAGTGCTTCAAGTGACGTGACAGCTCCATAAAAGTGCCCCCTTTGCTCCACAGTCTAGAGCTTTCTGCCCATTTTTGCTCAGTATTTTTCACATTTTTGAAGAAGTGACTACATTTTTCTAGCCACAGTCATGTCGCCTCTAAATGTCTCAGGATTTATTTCCTGTGGAGCCTGTAAGACAATAATGAGACTTGGCTTTGGTGTCTGGGCCTGCTGAAAACACAGATGCTTGCTAATATGTTCCTTGAAGGAGACCTGACCCCTCAAGGAGGGAAAGGGGCAGCTGTGTTCAGCATCACACCGTGCCACCTGAGGATGCCTAACCCAATATGAAAAGGTCCTTTCCTCCGTTATTCAATTATAAGACACATAGAAGCACAGATGTTCTGTCTTCTTATTTGCACCTTTTGTCAGATTCTGACAAATGACATCTGCACCTTTCTAGAACAGCCTTGGAAATTTCGGATTTCTCTTTCAAACCCAACTCCAAAGCTTATCCTTTGTACAGCTTTGGAGTCAAGCTTTCATTCTCTGATGTTGAGCATGATGCAGAATGGGACTTTCTGTACTACAATGCTCCAAATATCTGCAAAAGTTCCCGCGACCTCTAGCATGCCGTCTGGAGATGCTGTTAAGGTGGAGTAGACTCTGTGGCCACATCAGTGATTTCATTCTGCAACAGCCCTCCGGCTTGCTTATTATTGATTGCTGGATATTTACAGTTCCGCCCAGCTCATACTGCCTTTCATAAGTCATCAGAATCCTGTTAGGTGTGGGCTGTGGTGCCGCTGCCTTCTCTTGATTCTAATGGCCATCATATTCTGAAATTGGCTACAGAAAACAAACCAAAGAAATAAATTTAGATGATGAAACTACGGCTAAGAAGGCTCCAGAACCCATAAATGTACCATGTTTAAAGCATTTGGCTCAAATTTGAAAGAGCAAGCATTCTGAGAGACTTCCCATATATACGATGATGATTCGAAAGCAGACATTTTGCTTTTTTTCTATGAGCTCTGATAGCAGTTTCCTCATAGACCTTCGGAATGACAGAAGGTTGGTACATCACCTGGAGGGGAATTTCTGATGAAATGCAACTACTTGTGGGAGTAATTTGCAAGACTGCCAAATAATTAGATCTTCTATTACCCTCTGTGGAGAAATCCAAATTTCTAAGATAGCTGTTGGCCCCTTCAGCACAATCAGGTGAGCTGTTACACTCCTTTAATTAGACACTACTAGATTCTATCATGTCATCTTGGAAAGAAAATCGTTTTAGAGGTCAAACCACAAGGAAGCCCTGACAAGCCCCCCATAGACTCTAGATTCTTAAATGGCCACTACACCTCCGTAGGTTTAATGGTGCAAGCTTCTTTAGCCAAGATTTCAAGCATAGCGCAGACCGAGACCTTCTGCACCACTGAGCTTCAAATATTTTCAAGATTTCTAGTGACTACTGCGATGCTCTTAGGATCTACTATGGTTATGACAGCACCACAACAAAACCCTGTCCTGAAATGACCATGCCAGTAGTTTTGACTCTAGCAGTCCTCTACTTTAATTATATTGGATGGGGAATCATTGCAATTTCGTTTGACTCAATCAACTCCAGAGGTAGGCCTCAAGAAACCAAAACTGGACATTTTGGACTCTGGATTCTTAGGTGCCCATTCTACCTCTGAGAGCTTGAGAACTTGGTGGTGTAGTCTTCTTCAGCCAAGATAAAGCTGAATGCTTTCCCTTTACAGCGTCTTGATAGAGCATGCAAGATGATCAAACATTTGGGCAGATAGTTATTTTCATCCATCACATTAGTATTGAAAGCTATCATGGCCTTGTGCATGCGCTCCAGGCATTCTCATACTCTGTGGGATATGGCCAACCTGGATGCTTCACACTTTCCAGATCACATAAATGGACCTTTCTCCAAGATTCTTAATGATGGTATGGGTCATCTTTCACCACTAGGCATGGATACATGGATCTGGCTTCTCTGGTGATATGTAAGCATACCTCAAGGACATATACTTTGACCAGCTAGAACTTTGACCTGCATTATGTGTTCTGTCTAGTCCCATTGATTCAGAAGGTATTCCAGAAAATAAGAAGATATGGACCTTCTTGAATCATGCCATTGCCCTCCTTGGCCGCTCGCATGCCTATGGCCCTTGGGACTGTTTATTTGGTACCTTGAAGACTGCAATACTAACTCAACTCTGACACTTGATTTGTTGACAGTAAATATGTTGGACAAAGTGTTACTGGTTAGATGCCATCTACTACTTATTCAAGTGTTGTGGAAGTCTCACTCACTAATGTATGCAAGAAGAGCATGATGCCCTTCCAACAAGTTTGTCAACAGTTTTGGAATGCACCCTCTCCTTGGTTAAGAAGGGACACCCAGGAGCAATGATATTTTTTCGCTTTCATGTTGTTATACACATTTTAAATTACTGGAAAATTACTTTTTTCTAAAACATTCTCATTTCTGTTGAATGGGACCCGGTGTGGTATTCATAGGAGTATTGTTTGAGAGTCTTCATACACACTGAAAGTTTTAACTTTAAAAGATGTTTGTTCTCATGGTGATTAGCTAAGCCAGAAGAGTAGTGTTTATCCCTACCTTTCGATGAAAAGTAGTTCCTGAGTTTCACATTTTTAGAAAGTTAAGACTACTTATTGTTTCTTATAAAATAGAAGAAACGTCAGCCGCATTACGTTCCCGGAGGACTCCAAGTTTCTATAGGAACAGGTCAAAGCAGTAATAACTGACTATCTTTTTATTCACTTTCCTAGATCCTAAAGGTGAAAGTGATGAAAAGCAAACTATTTATAGATGGATGGTGCCCTGCAGTAAAATGTGTTACAAATTTGGAAAAAAGGATCTTCTCAATGTAATCAGAGATGACTCTACTGGGAACAGTTATGTCTGCATTCTTTAGGAGAGATCCAGTTTGCACATCTGTAAGATGGCCATTTGATCTTCTGTCTATACCATCACAAAATATGACGTTTTTTTAATGTTGATACAAGGGCTGATGCAATTTAGAAGAGCTGATCTTCGGCAGCTTCTAGTATACGTGATGATGTGGTTCAGTCCTCAGATCATCCTCTTTTATGGTTGCTGCTAATAGAGGGTTTCTGACATGAGGATCTGCAGGAAGATACTACATGTAGAATTACTTACCTATGGCAGTATTTATTCTGAAGGATAGTTGATCTTTTTGCAAATACAATCTTGTTATACCACTGACTTCTTATTGAATTAGGTGTGCTGCTGCATCTTGTTTTCCTTTTTAGGTCGAGCCTAGCGCAGGAGATGACCTTTTGGAATCGGTCTGCACTTTTCTAACACTCGTGCGTGTGGTGGCATCCACCTTGCGGGAGTGAGTAGCGGCGCGCAGGGGCCATCTGTTTCTAATTAGCGTGGCCGCGCGCGCTTGTTTACATTTCTCTACCCTCTCTCCCCTGCCTGTCTCACCCTCGCCCTCCCTCTCAGGTGCCCTGTTTCCAGCTCTGGGCCCCCGCCCTTTGACAGGAAAGCGAAACTTGTTCGTTTTTCCTTCCTATGTCTTTCTGTCTCGTGGCTCTGTTTCTTAATGTGTTCGTTGTCACCCTCTTTTCTTTTTATTTAATAAACGTGTTCTAACTCTGTCCTGTAAAGGTTTGCTGTGAGACAAGGAGACTTTTTAATCATCGTATTTACATTTCAGTCGCAGGAAGCGGAGCTCTTTGAAGAAGTGCCTGTCGTGCGGTGGGCAGTGGTGAAATGAAGTTCAATAGACGTGCAGTTTCCCCCACCACGGGTGAACAGTTTCTGGCTCCGCACCATCTGGCTCATCGCGCCCCGGAAATCACCGACAGGCTTTGATGTAGAAGCAGAAGATGTGTGAGGGTTGCAAATCCTTGGACTGGCCTCATGCGCTCGCGGAGACCCGTGCACACATCCCCGCAGCCGCGGGCATCTTGTAAAAGTCACAGTGGCCCGGAGAGCGTCAGAAAACTATCCGCGTGCAAAGCCACTAACTGAACCTACGATATTAAAACTGCCAAAATACCTTCATCCTGTCGCGATGAGGGCCTTTCGCTCACATACCCGACCAGGCTTCTACTTATTTCCTTCAGTATTTATAAAATGGTGCCATTCGGAAACACCGACACACTTGGTAAGAGAGAAATGTGCAAAGCAACTCAGCTGCGCCCTGAAAAAACAACAGTTTAATATGAAAGAACGCCATGCGAAAGAGATTGGGCAATAAATACAAACAAAGAACTTTGTGGCTTAAAATCGAACTGATAATGCACTGTACACAAGCACACTCATCATTGTCTAACGAGCCCAGAGACGTGTGGCCTAGGGTTCAAAAGCTGAAACACTCCAGACATACCCGACTACATTTATACGAACAGCCTCGCACATCTGCATAGCAAAGCCATGCATGGTTGCCATGAACAACAAATGTGTATAACGCCCTGACTACGGCTACTTCCAACATGCAAACCCAGCTACACACCGAGATACGGTCTCTAAAAAGATTATGAGGCCTAAACAAAGGATGCACACACATCGACGCCCACACACCCAAGCACACGTGTGCGAACACTTGTTCGCTGCCGACCCAAACACAACAGCTCAGTTACCATCCATAACAAGCATTGGCATAGCCAATAGGTCTCGCCTTTGGGACCTTATAAGTGTTTAGCCATGCAACGGTTGATGTTGTTGCACCAAGGATATTGTGCTGCATAACTAAATACTTATAAGGTACCAAGAGCAAGACCTATTGGCTATGCCAATGCTTGTTACACCATGGCTTCCTCCACTTGTTTTGGTCTTGTCTCACTAGAGTTGGTAAAATGAACAGAACCGATTGGGTGTATATGGAAACATCATGTCACTTATGGCAGTGAAGTCAACAAATCTGTGTCCTTGACTTATCAAGTGTCACATGGTGCCAGTTAGGGGCACTGCTGAAAAATGTGTATACTTCATTCTAATGCGTGGGGAAAAATCTAAGATGATAAAGTAGAAGGAAGACCATTTATTAAAAAGAATGTTATTGAGGGTAAATACCTTATTCTTGAGTTGGTCAGGTTGGCTTATGGTCTATCTTCCACGTACATCAGGGGAATGTTACACATAGGTCCCTTGTTTTAATTTTAATTTTGTTTAGTTACCGTAGGAAATTGGGTTATTTTTTGAGGGGGGGTAAGTGCCCATCTAGTATTAATCACAATGATTGCTGGGGGAACCCTTAAAGTCACTAAATGAACCAGCACTCTGGTAGCTATAGCATAGAGCAGAGGCAATGTGTAAAGTAATTATGCAGTACTAAAATAGTAATAAAGTCGAAATGCAAACCAATAAAAGTCCCAAACTTAGAAAAATAGCCTAAAAAATTTAATAAACAAAATGGCAACGAAATGACAAAAATCCAATAAGGCGAACCGTAGATATATGAACTTTTGCATTTTTAAGTAGAAATAGCGCCTAGAAGCACAAAGTGGCAATAATCGCGGTAGAAAGGACCTAAGCGCAGTTTGACGCTGACTGCGATAGAGCCCGGTTCAGATGCACTAACCAGATGCGCACTGGTCAAAAATTTTACCTTTTGACTTTTGTCCTTTAAGTCCAATACGCCACAGAAGCCTAAGACGCCTAGGACTTTAGAGAAGGCACTTAGAGACTCTCATGGATTTAGGCAGATGCCAACAGGAGGATCCAGTCCAGGCCCAGTTGTCACTGGTCACCTGTGCAGTTGCAGGAAAAGCCTCTTGTAGCTTGGTTTTTCCCTGTAGGTTTAACAGGAGGTCAGCATTATAAACCTTGGAGTCCACTTCTTTGTCCTCGGTGCAAAATGGAAAGTAGATTCAGTTGTCTAGGCTTTCCTCAGGTCTCAGACCACAGGTTCAGTCTTCTTCTGACCTCCCACAGGTCCAGGAGTGCTCTGAAGTGGGTTACCTGAGATGCCACATTTATGCTAGGCATAAGCTAGTGGCTGGGAATGATCCCTGGGGATGCCCCAACCAATGGGGTAAAGGTTCCCGGGGCTAACCCTACCAACTTTGGGCCTTTTCAAGATGTCCAACGTCTTCAGCCACACTAAACTTGGGCTTTGAGGGCTTGTGGGGTGGGTGGGAAGTCTACTATTGTAATCCTCATGTCCTCCCACTTCGAACACTAAAATCCAGATTTAGGCAGTCTCTATACCACAAAAAACTCAGAGATAGAAGTCTGGTACAACAAAGCTGAGCTTTCAGCAACCGCACAGTGGATACACACACATTGTTCTGCCATTATTTTCCGTCCTTTGAAGTATGCCCCATATATTGTATCGAAAACCCCAGCTGGTCATGTCAGTCCAGCAGGATCTTTCTTTTATGGAGATGTCAACAAGAGTCCCACTAAGATGGAGGGTGGTCTCTGGCACTGTGATGTATTTAGCTGGGCTGGTGTGGAGAGTAGAGCACTAAGCAGGGAGGAAGCGAAGAGACTGAGACAACACCCCATAGCCGAATAATGGAAAGACATATTAGCCGCCTGGGAACACCAGAGTCAGACAAGCAGCGAAGGGGATAGTAGCGAGGACACACCCAACCAGACTGCACCGCTTAGCTAAAATGGCTAGGATCTCTCCCGGCACGCTAGTACAGAGAATGTAGCCCTCCCCTTAAACGAGTGCCCATCACTACAAACATAAGACGTCATTCGTATGATAAGACCTGACTCAGATAGAAACCTCCCCACCATTAACTAGACACTAGCAAGCTTCCCCAAATAAGAACTTTCAGATAGCCATACATATCCCTCTCCTTCACCAGTTGAGTTCCAATGTTTGGTTTTAATGTTAGTTCAATATACATAGATGGCATTACGACATTCCCCACCTGAGCTGGACGGTTCTTAAGCGAAAAGAGCTGGAATAAATACGAGACACAATCTGGAGTATACTGCTCTGAGACACACACAGAAATAGGAGCTCCACACAAAGACTCAAAATAATGTGTGGAATATCCTTTGTAATTGCAGATATTAGCTCTACTCTGTAATAGAGAATGTGATGTGTTTTTAGAGTTTTCTATAGCGTGAACAAGACCCAGATTAGGGTATCAGAGCGCTTTACAAAAAAAAAAAAGAGTAATTCTAAAACATTTGCAAAACAAAGCAGAGATAGTAACAAAACCATTTTTAACAAATTTCGGCATGTAGCAGAGACGGTACTAGAGATGATTTGTTCGGAGTAGTGGGGTACCCGTTGGAGTACGAATAAGTCATAGAGGCGAAGGTGTGATTAAGGGGAGTGTAACAGAACCTTGCAAGTCAGAGAGATAGCTGGTGAGCTAGTAGGGCCCCATACGATGAGGCAGGTGCGGAGTTAAAGGAGGAATTTGCTCATAAGGAATGATTTTGCTTCCCTTTTGAATAGTAGTGTAGAGGAGATTTTTCTGATGCAAGGGGGTAGTGAGTTCCATATTCTTGGTGCCGCTCCGGAGAAAGCTCTGTCGGAAGTTTTTTTCTTACTGAAGCAGGAGGGTTTCAGGAGTTGGTTGTCGGAGCTCCTGGAGTGTCTGTTTCCTCCAGATAAAGTGAGTTTCTGGGATAGGTACTGGGGGGTGTTGTGATGAAGAGCTTTGTGGGTGATGCAGGCCATTTTTAGGTGTATTCTAGCTTCGTAGGGCAGCCAGTTGAGCGCTTTTAGGTGTGGTGAAATGTGGTCAAATTTCCTAGATCCTGTTAGGAGTCTTGCTGCGGCGTTGAGGCAGGCCTTTAGAGGGGCTGTAGAGATTTTGGGCAGTCCCACAAGGGTAGTACAGCCGTACTCCAGCCTCAATATGACTAAAGCCTGTAGAGCAGTTTTGAGATCAGGGTTCTCGATGAATGGTTTCATTTTTCTAAGATAGCTGAGGTGAAAGCGGGCGTTTTTGGCCAACAGGTTGATGTGTGTTTGCATGTTAAGGTTTTTATCCAGTGTAATTCCAAGCGATTTGGTGGAGTCCACCAGAATCGGCATGCAATTTAGAGCAGAGATCATCTTGGTCCATTCCTTTATCTCCAGAGAGTTTTTAGGAGGGGAGATTAAGAGAAATTCAGTTTTTTGCGAGTTTAGCTTAAGGAAGTTGGTTGTTAACCAGTGGACGGTCTTTTCGAGCGCTTGATTCATCGTCTTTATCTCTTCAATGGAGGTGATCTTGATGTAAAGTTGAGTGTCGTCCGCGTACATGTGATAGGAGATATTCGCCTGCTGTAGTATTTCGGTTAGTGGTTAGACTTAGAGGTTAAATAGTGCTGGGGAAAAGGTTGAGCCTTATGGTGCTCCTAGTAGGTTGGGTGAGGCGGCAGAAAGGTTTTTATTCACTAAGAACGATTGCGTTCTGTTCTCCAGAAAAGATTTGAACCATTGAAGGACTGTGCCAGAGAAGCCCATCCTGTTTTCCAGTCTTCTTAAAATTTTGTCGTGATTGACCGTGTCAAAGGCTGAAGAGAGGTCAAGCAGTACTAGTAGACAGGTTTCATTGCGGTCAAGAGTGAGGAGGGCGTCGTCTACTATATGCAGAATCGCTGTTTCTGTGCTATGACCGGGTCTGAAATCCGATTGGCAGTCGTTCAGTAGTTTGAAATCTGTGATGTGTTGGTTCAGTTGTTGCTGAACACATTTTTCCAGGACTTTGGCTAACATGGGAATGTTGGTAATAGGTCGGAAGTTATTAGGGTCGGATGGGTTTGCTGTCGGTTTTTTTAGGATAGGGGTGACTTGACCAATTTTTAAGCAATCTGGGATGTGGCCTTGAGCTAGTGAGGCATTGATGATTTTGGTCCAAAGAGGGGAGATGATATGGTGGATATGGGGTAGGCAGCTAGAAGGTACGGGGTTGTTGAAGTGGTTATTAGGTTTGATAGTAGCTAAGGTTTTCGTGATGTCTCCGGTATCGTAAAGTTTGAAGGTAGACCAGTGAGAGCTATTTTTGGGCAAAGGTAGATCAAGTTGATTAGGACTTTCAACTTGAGAGTTCTTCAGGGTAGCTGAGTTAATTGCTGCCGTCCTTAGCTCAAGTTGGAGGAAGTTGGTTTTTGTTGTGAAGAATGAAGAAAATTCTTCACTGCTAGGCTGAGAGTTCGAGGTCAGGAGCGTGGTTTTGGCCAATTTGTTAGATTGTTGTTTCAATCAATCAATCAATCATGTCACTTATAAAGCGCACTACATACCCGCGAGGGTCTCAAGGCGCTGGGGGAAGAGGGGGGGTGGTGCTGCATTTCGAAGAGTTTCTTCGGTCTATTTTTGGCATTGTCTATTTCTGATCGGAAGAAGTCTTTTTTTGATTGTAGGATATTCTTGTTGTAGGAGTTTCTAGATTTCCTGAGTAGTTTGAGTTGGAGGGGGAGGGATGTTGTCTCCATTTACGTTCAGTTAATCTCAGTTTACGTCTCTGTTTGTTTAGGGTTCCGTTGAACCATGGGTTTTTATCTTTGTCTGGTATTCTTTTGAGTTTTGGGGGAGCTACAAGGTCAAAGACTTTGGTCATCGTGGAGTTGTAGTGAGCAGTGAGGTCATTGACGTCTGACATGTTATTGGGAGGAGTGAGAGCTTTCTCACAGTGAGAAGCTAGGTTGTTCCAGTTGAGGTTTTTCGTGTCTCTTATCCATTGTTTAGGCTTAACTAGCTGCGGGAGAGATTTCTTTCTAGCGGAGGAAATTTGGAAGGTAATAATGTGATGGTCTGACCAATCACACTGGGTGATCGAGATGGAATCAATCGTTTTTTCTTTAGAAATTATCCAATCAAGTGTAGCACCTTTGGAGTGAGTGGGCTTTGAGATGGATTGGATCAAGGAATGGTCTGTTAAGAAGATTTTGATAGCATTGACCTGCTTGTCTTGGGGGTCTCCCCAATGGAGATTGAAGTCGCCAAGGAATATGTCATTGGAACGAGGGGTCGAGTGTGTTGTAATGATTTCCTTAAGTTGGGGTAAACAGCGTTTAGTTCGCATGCTAAACAACGCATGCCATAACAACGCGGTCGTTACAACGACCGCGTTATTTTGCATACCGTTACAACGCAAGTCGGAACAACGACTTGCGTTAGGGGGCAGAAGGTGTTGGATTTAAAATCTAACACCTTCCCTAGTGTCTGCACAGACTGGAGTTGGAATAGTAAATTATACTATTCCAACATCCAGCGCCCCCTAAAAGCAAGTCGTTATTCCGACTTGCGTTGTAAGGGTATGCGAAATAACAACGTGGTCGTTGTAACGACCGCGTTGTTATGGCATGCGTTGTAAACGCATGCGAAAAAACGTCCTATATTCATAAGTTGGTCTGTGAATAGAGCGTTCTTACCTGGGGGGTGGTAGAGTATATGTAGTTTGTGGGAGTTGTTATCTGAGGATTTTAAATGAATTCAGAGGTATTCACAGGACTCCAGGGGTTCGGAGTGAAAGTTTGAGATAGTGATGACGGATCGATGTATGCAGGCGATGCCTCCGCCTTTTTTATGATGTCTGTCTAGTCTTATGATGTTGTAGTTTGGGGGGACTAGAAGGTCTAGGCATGGGGAGGAAGATTCTGTGAGCCAAGTTTCCGTGAGGATGATTACATCCATTTTCAGATTCAGAATGAGGTCGGCGATGTCATATGCGTGTTTTTGGGCTGAGCGGCAATTTAAAAGGAGGCAGGAGATCTGGTTTGAGGCATTCTCTAATGCAGGTTTGTGAATATCTGAGGTAGGGGTTATTGTTTGAAGGTTATTCGGGTTTATCGTTCTATGATTCGGATGGGACGTTCTGTTAGGGTTGATGGGGACTAGGAGAATAGAGAATTCTTCCTTAAATGTGATGGGGCAAGAAGTAGGAGGAGTAGGATTTTCGTAGAGACGAAGTAGTGTTTGGATTTCCAGTTCCGTTAAGTAGTTGGGATGTTTCTGTGTACATAAAAGTCGATTCTTCAGAGGCAATGGGATAGTGTCTATAACAATGTTGGCTATAATTAGAGAGTTTTGCAGATGATGAAATTTAGAGAGGGCGTTTTCTGCGAGTTGTAAGATGTTTTTGATTTCTAGGATCACATTTTGTAGGTTCCTGGAAGTGAGGTTCGTAAGGGTTTTGAGTGCGTCTAGTTCAGATTGGTAAGAGGGGGGAGGCAAGATCGTCGTGCAGAGAGGGCTGGGGGTAGTATTGCTGGGGGGTTCGAAGACTATGGCGGTGGTGTGGTAGGTAGGAGTGGCTGGGAGAGAGGTAGTCGAAGATGATTTGGGAGGGTGCGGGTTGGGGGCTTTTTTACGATTCGCTAAAATAGGCTTGTCGTGGTGAGCTTCTCCAGTGGTGGGGTAAGTGTTGTGGAGGGGGGAGAGGGTTATGGCGCTAGGGGTAGTGGTGGAATGTGTATATGAGGAGGGTCGGCGATTGGGTATTATGGATTAAGCGTTGTTGTTGCTTCTGGTGATGGTTCTCTGGAAGGGTGTTCGTGATATGGGTTCTAAAGGGGGTGAGTTGTTATTGTTTCTTTCAAAGGTTCTGGGTGGGGGTGAAGGTCGATGAGGTTCAGGAGAAATGGGGAAAGAAGGAATGGTTAGGTCGTGAGGGACATTAGGAGGAGTGTTGGTGAACGTTTTTAGTGTATGAAAGTATTTGTCGAATAATTCTAGACCCTTGTTGGCAGCTTGAATAAGAATTGTACCATTTTTGTAGGAAGTTATATTAAGGGTGGCTCTAAGGTTATGTGCGGGTGTCGTTGTAATCCTGGTTCCGTAGGGAATATTTTTCTTGCAATGAATGGTTAGTAGCTTGGAGAAGGCGGTTCGCCATTTTGACATTTTTTCTTGAGTAGAATATAAGGTCATTGATTATTACACCTTTCTTTAGCGTTAAAGGAGGGGTCCAGGAATAGTGTTTCAGGGTTATTTCTGAGAAGGTTGTGTTTGAAGGTTTTAGAGGCATTTTTAGATAGATTGGGGGGGTATTGGATAGAATATGCGTTGTGTCCTGTTTGTTTCGTGTGTGGTCCAGCCATTATGTGAATTCCTTGTTCTTATGTGGAAGGGTCGGTTCGTATTACTTTTAAGGAGTAGCTAGGGAGAAGAATTTCAGGGGGAGAGGTGAGGGAACAGGATAGCAGTTGTATCCTGCGGGTTTCATGTGTGGTCCAGCCGTTATGTAAATTCCTTGTTTTATGTGGAGGGCCCATCCGTATTCATATTAAGGAGTAGCTAGGGAGAAGTATTTCAGGGGGAGAGGTGTGGGAACAGAGCAGCTAGTTGGGAGAAATTAAGATGGTGAGATTTGAGAAGGTGTGGGAACAGGAGGTCAGTCCGTACCTCTTTTGAGGGGTAACTAGGAGAAAGTATAGCCGGGGAGAGGTGTGGAAACAGAGTAAGGAGGTCAGTCCGTATCTCTTTTGAGAGGTAACTAGGAGAAAGTATAGCAGGGGGAGAGGTGTGGAAACAGAGTAAGCCAGTGGGGAGGGAATGTATTTTGCAATGATTTAAGAAGCGGGGGAAGAGAGGGGCTGCAGAAAGAGCCTAGCTGGTCCAAGAGTGGCAAGGATGCTAGTATGGTAAAGGCGTTACAAGATGGCTGCTGTGTTGCACGTTGTGGCTGATGGAGGTATTGCAGGCCTTTGTATTTACGGGGAGGTAGTCCTCTGTTTCTTTTTGTTGTTATTATGGGCTGGTCTCTTGTGCCCTAGGCAGGAGGAAAATGGCCCAAGTTGAGAAATGGCTGCCTGATTGTAGGTGAACCTCTGGAGGGGATTAGAGCCATCAATCATTCCTTCAAACATTGTTGTTATTTGAAAGCCCTTTTTGGGGGGCTTAGCACATTTAAAATTGATGTTGCTGCTACCAGCAGCTTTATCTATCCAGAGAATATGCTTGTGACGAGGCAGTTTAGCACGTGGATCCAGTGAGTGCTGTTTTTAGTAACTGCAGTACACCCTTGAGCGTGCCTGTGCCGATCGGAATGCTTGAGGGGAAAGCGCAGCGAGAAACCTCCTGCGGTCGAGAGATCTGCTTTGCTCAGTCTGTTCGGTCCTGGGGGAGGGGGCGGGCAGTCACACACAGCACAGCGAGAAACCTCCGGCGGTCGAGAGACCCGTTTTGCCCAGTCTGTCCTGGGGGAGGGGGCGGGCAGTCACACAGATGAACCGCCACGAGCCATCTCGACTCGGCAGCTGCGTGCACGGATGGCACAGCTAGATATGCAGAAAGTCCTCCCTCTATATGGCAGCGTGTGCGGTCGGACGCCAGGCCGCTCGGGAATGCGTGGAAGGGAGACTGCGAGGACTGCGAGGGGAGAAGACCGCTCGGGACTGTGAGGAGAAGATTGGACTCACCGCAGATACCAGGCGATCCCCATGTCCTATCCTCCTCCCTGAGGCTGCACACTCGCTCCGTCCGGCATCATAACTCGAGGCACAAAGAACCCTCCCGGCTCAAATGTCGGCATGTGCGGTCGCCAGGCTGCTCGGGGTTGCAAGGAAAATGACACCAAATGCCAATAAAGATATCTTTTAAAAAAATTATAGAGGGTGGTCTAACTAGGGGGACAAAGTAGGCCTCTTTGAAGTTAATCAATGCCTTGTACCCAGCCCACAGGCCCTCATGTCATGGGCACAACACCACCTCCCCACACCCTAGACCTTTTATTCCTGTCCTGTTCAGACCTCATTCACACCTATTGAAATGCTAATTACTGGCTTGCTGAAGTGGAAGAATAAAATGCAGATTTACCTTCTAAGAACTTCAGGCAAGGCAAAGGTCTTTTTTAAAAGGCATCTTTACCAAGATATGTTGGTTGAAGCAGGGATTTATTCAAAATCTGCCTCCACTACTGTATTGGACTTGTAATAAATATTTCAAAAAGTCCAAAAATTAAATTTGTAGTTGTTGGCAGCGGTAACATTTATTAAACTTAGTACTGCCTCCGAATGCTTTCCTATGGAAAGGCCAACCTGGCACAGTGAAAATAGCTTTAAGGGGTTATTCACTGTAAAGGTATGTTTAACATTAAAATATCCAATTTTTAAATTCCATGCACCTTGCCTTATGAAATGACAAAAATTTATAGAAGGGCAACATATATTCAAAGGCGGCAAGGCACTAAAGAAGAGAGAGTCCCGGAAGTAGATAAGGTTATCGGGAAGAATGTTATAAAAGCAAAAGAGGAAAAAAAAACTGCCTTTAGTTACAGGGTGAAAAGCCAGGTTTTCAAGGCTTTTCAAAAAGCTGCATGGGCCTGCAGGCTACTGATAGAGCGTGGGAGGGAATTCCAGAGTTTTGATGCAGCCACCGAAAAGACTCTATCTCACCACCTGGTCTTACAGATTTTAGGAACAGCCATAAGATTATGGCTAGCAGACCGGAGCTGTCTATAAGGAATGTATTGCTGGAACATGGTTCTCATTCCTCTAGGCCCGGCGTTCTGTAAGGCCCTTTGAACTATAAAAAAAGATTTGAAGGAGATGTGTTTGTTCACTGGTAACCAGTGAAGTTTGGAAATCCCTGCTGAGACTGATTGATATTTAGGGATGTCAAGTGTCAGTCTTGCAGCTGCATTCTGTATCAGCTGTAGCTTGACTTTTGCCGCTTTGTTGATCTATGGATAAAGTGCATTGCAATAGTCCAGTCTGGAGAAGATCAAGGCTAGAGCTACTAGCTATCGCACCAGCAGAGGAATAAAAGGAAAAATCTTCCTAAGGGTCCTGATACTCCTAAAAAAAAAAAAAAAACAGGTTGATACCGTACCATTGACCTGAAGGTCAAATGGCAGCTTTGTGTTTACCAACACTCCCAGATGTTTTACAGCGTCTGTCCCAGTGGGTAATGCACTCAGTACTTCCGGTTACCAGGAGATATTTCATATGCATGGATGGGTACCAAAGATCAAGACCTCCATCTTGTCTCCTTTGAGTCTAAGGTTTTTTGTTACCCATCCAGGTGGCTACTGCCTTCATGCAGTTTTTAAAGTTGGGCAATAAGTCCTACTTAGGGGTGCCTTATAAATATTTAAAAGGAAAACTTAAACCTGTCAAAAGTGGGTGTTCTGACAGGTCGAATTTGCATTTAAAAGCTGCTAGCCAGACTACTTGTGGCTAGCCTGCAGTCATGTTTACATTGTCACTGTAATGGATGACACATTGGGTGCTGCAGGGGTAAAGTGCACAGAGCTCTATAGCGAGCAAAAATAGGGTTTACCAAAAAGGCAATAAAATCTGGGATGACCCTGCATAAAGGGCAAATATAGCTCACATTGACCACTCAATTACCTCTTAAGAAAACATAACCTGTGTATTTCTAAAGGGTACGCTTGCCCCTTTCTGTACACGTAATGTCTATTTGGAAAGAGCCTGTTCACCCTGAAGGGTATCTTGGCACATAAATAACAAATGCTTATTGTTACCCACCCCAATAGTACGCATTTTATCGACCTTGGAAGCATGAAAGGCTGACTGGCCTGTGGCAATGAGGTCAAACACAGGTTTCTGGAGTGCATGCATTAGTCTACTGAGACATCAAACATGGCATACCTTTGCTGCTCCAAATGTGAGTATAAGAAGAAAAAGATTTTCTAGGGGTAAACATTTGCCCATAATTACTCAATTTGGCGAAGTAGAGATGCTGGGTAATCACATGAATCCTTGTTGAGTAGTCTTCAGTTTGGCTTCAATATCACATTGTTACCATTAATCAGGATAATTAGCTGTGTTTCTCATACCCAGAGATGGCTCACTGCATCACTGGGCCAGCACACCTCCCACAACCCACTGTCTGAAGGTCAGAGGCATCATTTTCTACCCAGGATAAGCGATTGTTTCTCTAAATCTTCATACGTGTATTTTACATCAAAGGAAAGTTATCCTCCTGTGGGATGTGTCGCCTTCTCTGCCCATATGTATTCCTATTAGCAGTACCTAAACTGTATCTTGGCCTGGGGAAAACACCCTCCCTCCAGAGAGTTATGGCCTGCTCTTGGCACTTGAAGTAGGTATGACCAAACTGTGATGTGCACAACATATTTGGTTAATAAAATATTCGGCTGGTTCAGTTCTATACCAACCAAAGAATGATCTAAAGGGAATCTCTGATCGCTATAAGGTGGCTTGTCTGACATGAAGAATATAATGCTTTTTCACTTTTAGGACAGCTCATTACAGCGACTGCCTTCGCCATTTGGAACATTTCCCAACGAGAGCCTTGCTCATTGACCAACAATTAGTATTCGTTTCTTGGCACCACACTTTCCCGCCATTCAGTGGCATCGATGCCATCTTTGTGACCAGCACGGGTCGGGAGTAACCATGAGCAAGGCGGTGGAATAGACAGATGGGTGAAGCTGATGGAACACTCAAGTATAACCTTCTGCAGCTGTCATGGATTTTACAGCAACTGTATTCTGCATCCCCACCATCTCACTTGGGTGTTGCAAACAGTACTTGACCACCACAGTATGGAAGATGGGGTAGCGGGAGAGGCACCCACAGTGCCATCCACCTCCATATTCCTGGATCGTGCTGGCATTTACTGGACTGGCTAGGTGAGCTCTCATTTTTCACTCGAAGAAGGGAGTAAAAATTGGTCAGAAAAATCCTCTGTGTAGAATGGCGATCTCTCTCCCAAGCAGATCTGTCTGTCTGAGTTAAATGTTTGTATTTCTTTTCCCTCTAGTGAAAACCAACAGGACAGCAGTCATTATACGATTTTGCGTTTTAAGTATTTTCATAATCCAACATAAATTGGCCCACCCAGGGATTATGTCTTTCTTATAAAGATGTGTTTACACAGTCCTTGGGTGAAAGATTGCAGAACTTGAACCACGAGTTTTGAAAGTTGAGCCAGGCCAGGAAAAATCAGGATACAATTTGGCACTCGAGGAGGCTAAATGATTTCCTCTCGAGCTGCTGATTTCTACTGGGAAATGTATCCTTGGACCGAAAATTGCATCCGGAAAAATGTTTATGTAGTGTTTTTCAAATGACTGATTATACCCTAACCTTTAACACGCACTGTGTGTAATTCCCTGCACATTAACCGTTTCCCAACCAAAGGAATGCTCTGTTTGTGCAGACTAGCGCGAGCTGCTACCGTTGCCTTGTGACGTCGCCTTTCTGGGATCGCGTGTTATATGTTTGCCCTGGCAGGGCCGACCCTTCATCATGCAGTGATTTATGTGTGTGAAAAGGACAGGCCCCGAGAGCGGAATCTCACACTGCTCTCGCGGGCCCGGAAGTGGGGGTGTTTAAAGGATGTTATTAGGGGAAATTTACAATGAGCTCCTGCGAAGTTGGCAGCCAGCACTGTCTCGGAGGGCTTCAGAGAGGGAATTTGCAAAGTATTATCTTAAGGAAATGTTCACACACAACTGAATGCATTTGGTCTCTTGCTGCTTTGCATGCAGTTTATTCCAGGGTAATGTCCCGGGGGGTGGGCTCACTCCTCGGTAGGGTGGGGTGGGAAGGAATGGGAGGAGGGAAGGAACTATGGCAGGAGAGGCAGTTATGCTGGCTGTCTGGGATTGCGCATTACATGTTCATCTGAATTTCGGGACATATGTGCTGCCGTGTGAAATTGGCCATATGCCCAGCATTGCAGAAGTGAGTGAGAAGCGGGTAAGGCTGGAGGTGTGTTTGCCTCATTGCTTGCGCGGTGCCTTCAGGTGGTATGTAGTTCTCGCTCTGTGTTGGCTCAGGGTCAGCACAGCGTTAATGCACATGGCCACCACGGTGTACTCCACCCTTGGGGGCATAACCATGTCTTTCCCTCCGCCTCAGATAGGGAGGGGCTATGTGTTTCCACCAGAATTCTTGTTGCCATGAGGTGGGTACCAAAAGTAAACTGGGGGAATGCAATGAGCTTTCATCCCTGGAAGTACACGGAACATACCTCTGTCTCGTGATATTTTTCTGGTTCTAATGATCACAACTCACTTGGTACAATCGTGTGATCCCCTGCCCCATCCCAAAGCCAGAAGGAATGGCTTTGGAGGGCACATGTACACTACCTTCAGCTTTGGAAATTAGAGTATTGGAGTGTGCGAGGGGGCAAGTGGGTGCACGTGGGCTTGTGTACGTGCGTGTGCTGTCATCCAGTTTCTTTATATCATTCAGTTGTTTTATATTGAGCAGTGTAAAGTGACCGGCTGTTGACTGTAAGATGCTCATACATGCATTCGACCCTGAACCAAGAAGTTGCCCATTTATTATAATGCCCTGCTTGGATTTTCACTGTACAGCTCTCCTCCAATCCAAGACGTGTTTAAGTGGGGAATTCAACTCATGCTCATCTTTTAGTGGCAGTTGGCGATGAATCTACAGAAGCCAAGATTGGGCCTCACCCTTGCGCTCACGGTTGTGGTGGGTTTAGTACTTGTATCAGTGTGCTATCTCAGGAACAACTTTTCTCATCCTGATAGCTTTTTGTTTTTATACATTTATATTTGCCAAGGAATATGTAGGTTCTTTTTCCTTAGCCCATGAGATGCTGACAGATTCTCAGATGCTCAGTGTGGTCTGCTAGGCACTGGACGTGGTCTGCTGGACGTGTTAAATGTGTTAAATTGTGCAGTTCTGCGGTGTCAGGATGCAACAGATGTGTTGATCCTGGAGACTGGGATAATGCTTATTTTTAGTCTTGGACCCAACAGGGCCAATGGCGGAAACTGTTGACCCCTCTTTCAGTTGTCTCCCGGCGGGAACATCTGGAAATAGTCATGTTTGGCCGTATTCTCACAGAAGGATTTTGCATCCGCATGGTTGCCTTATCAGATAAACGTTTTTCATTTTTCACAGAAAAAGGAGAAGAAATACCAAGGGTAAAATCGCTAACTTGTAAGGCTGTCAGAAGGTCAAGTAGTGACGCTTCATGCTGCCTGCGCTAAATGCATGTTAAGTTCTGAAAACCTGGGGTGCTTCCCAAAAAGTTGGTAAATATTAGCGTGCTTCCCAACTTAGCGCCCTATGTCAGACACAAGGTGGAATGTTGGTTGAAGCAGGGAATTAATTGTTGGTGTGGGGCACAGAGTGGGTGGAATGACAAGCAGGTTGGGACAGTGCTGTTTTTTTCTGAACATTTCCACCAATAGGGAATCAACTTGGCGGCTAATCTTCCAGACTAATAACTCAAGGAAGCAATAGACCAGAAACACGTCTGCAAGTGTGTGAGAAATAAGGAGTTGTGAGATGTACATGTGCCCCTCGTCGCAAAGCAGTGTTTGGCTGGCCACCGGAAGCCTTTCCTATATACAAATAGAGATAGATAAGTGAGTTCTTTCCCGTTTCAGGTGTGTGTAACAAGGAGGTCACATGCAACTGCCTACATAGCTTTGCAGACTCAGTTGTTCATTCTTGAGAAGTTGATCAAGTGAAAAACAATGATAGGCTTGTTTTAATGTAGATTCCGAGTTCAGCGAGACCGGCAAATCTTACCAGCGCAAATTCCTCATTGAATAACTTTAAAGAATTTTTAAAGGAAAACATAGGGTTTTTACAACCGGCAGAACCGAAACCGCATGTTATTGCCCATTCTGACATGGCAAATGTGTAATTGCCCAGTAAAATTTTCTGGTCGCATGAGAATTCCTATTTTAAGGACATGAAACCCTCACCCACTTGCTGTGGCATGCTTCAGCACTGAGTTTATTCCACATTGGGCAGGCAAAGTCTGCTTGTCCCAGCGGGCTCCACATGTGGAACACTTGATAGAGAGCTTTCGGGACTATTGTTTGTTAAGATTAAAAGACTAACGCTACTAGTATGGGACCCTCCACAATAGCTAGATTAAAATTACCTGAAGGTGAACAGCGAAAATATTATTATTACCTGCTTTAAGATTAAAATCAGATGATGGGTATATTCAACTATGTTGTCCCAAAAGGTATCTATCGAGTGCTTGCACCTGTGGGAGCCCATTGGGACAAGCAGACTTTGTCTGACAAACGGGGAACAAACCTGGTGATTAAGAACCCCCACGTGATCTGAAAATGGTAAGCCCCCTATTTGTTGAAGGAAACATCATACTTTGCGGTTTTAAAGTATATGCATTGGGAAGATGTATGGCAGACCCAGTAAAAGATTCCTCTCATTCCATCCTCGTAAGTTGGTTATATTTGGTGTAATATTCCGCCATGCAGGAAATGCTTTCATTGGAATGCATGAGAGACTATTTTACATCTGAAAAGTACACTCAAGCATCACACTGAAAGGTACACTCAAGCATCCCACTGTCTCCCACATTCAATTCCTTTATCTCCTACATGCATTGACTCTTATCCCAGATTTGGCAAAGGCAATAGGGCTGTAAACAGCATTTGTGAATGCCTCTGTTTACGTATGTTGTCAAATGAAAGTCAGACCTATTGGCCTCGCCAATGCTTATTGACATTGATCTTTTGACAAACACAAGCCGGAAGCCACCTCTAGGAAAGCCTGTTTTCTTAGAGTAACTTGCATGGAGCTAACTTTCATTACGCTATGTGATATTGCTTGATGGTATTATTCAGCTTGAGAAAATCAAGATGTTAGAAAAACATCAAATTCTGAATGTTTTACCTTATAGTAAACATAACAGAGCACAGTGAGAAGAAATTACCATATAGGGGCATCTTGACATAATTGCGAAGAATGATTGCTGGTTTGCACCTAGGAGGCATTGATGGTTCACTGACTTGATATTTTAATGTTGCCTGCTGGGGCTGAGACTCCTCAAACCTTAGGGGGGATCCCCTGACTAAGTGGTCTGCTCGTTGCTGTTATTCTTTCCCTCTGAGTGCTGATTAGTGACATGTGACAAGCAGGCTGATTTATCGCTGGCTGGCGATGCCCTTTTAGGTAACTACGAGCAAAAAAGTCCTGGTTAAAAGAGTGGAGAAGACAAATGGATCACAGGAAGTCAAGAGCCGCGTAGGCCCAAGACTGTCCAGTGATCCAGTGTTTGGGAGAAAAGGTAGTGCTGTCCACAGGAAATGCTTGCTCACTCCTATTTTTCTCATGGAGCTACGGTCACTTTCCCCACTTCCTGTGTTCGAACTCTTCCTTAAACTGAACTCATCTGCATTTCGAAAAGTTCTGTGATCATCCCTTAGTAAATAAATACTTGATTTAAGTTTTTTTTTCACTTGACGAAGGACAGTTTTAGGTTTTCTTCAGCTTTTCCTAAATTTCGTGCTCCTAACAATGTTATCATCATGTGAGAATCCTTACATCTCTTCTTCAAGGAGTGACACATATATGCTCTACTCCTTAACAAACTAGAAATAAAAGTTCATTAAAATGTAAGTGGGTAGTAGTGATATGCTGCACAAAAAGTGTGTCATTCGTGGTACCGAAAGCATCTCAAATTCACGATGAAAGAAGTACACCACCCAACTTGAGGAAAATTACTCCAGCGCACATATTATCAAATCTACACTGGATGGCAGTTTTTTGTCAGGGTGATATATGTATCGCTACAGATCCTAATGTATATACGTCCAGGGCCGAACTGGAAACAGCAACCAGCCCTGGCAGGTTGCTGCTTGCCCAGCCCTGGGGGGAGGTGGGGTGTTGCTAGCAAAAAGCACCGCTCCCGCTTTTCTTACAGGGGGCCGATATTGCAGCACTGCTGCAAAACCGCCCCCCAGTAAGACAAGCGGCTCCAGCGGGCACAAAACCGGCCTCCGGTCCACCGGGGAACTGCCCGTTGCTCTCTACAGCCAGTCCGGCACTATATACGTCGTTGTTCTCTTGGAAATGTTGTTTCTACAACGTAAACACAAACCAGTCTATGAGGGTTTTATTAATCACCAGAGATTTGGTACCCCACAGGAAGGCGGTGATAATAGTGCGTCACAAGTGTATGATAGTTTAGTTATCAACCCGTCATAGCCTTCAGTTAGTGTCATTTTGAACAGCTGTAGGCCTCTCACCAGTCTAGCGAGAAACCTGACCTGTCTTTTCTTTCGTCAAGTCCCGTAGATACAAAGTATTGAAGTGATTTCAGATTTAAAACGCCAGGGCCAAGACCTAGCATCTGGAGCGGTAATTAAAACCCTATTCTGATAGCATCAGCCATTTTTCTTTTCATATTCAGTACAGTTGACCCATTCTATGAAAAGGTACCTTGTTGTTGTTGGTATGTGTGCAGTAATTAAATCCCTGAATCTAGCTAACACTTATTATGTGCAAGCTCTGGCTCCCCTGTTCAATTATTACTAGATGAATTGGTGGCTCTGGGTGTTTCCAGAAATCCTTTGATTTGTGTTGCTTTTGTTGTTCCACATTTAGTCCATTTTCAGGCATCCGGCTCAAGTGTGCAGTCCAAACACAGTTAATAAAACAATAACAATGGCTTCTCCAGTAGTTTTAAAATTGGTTAGTCGCTGGAAAAATCTGCCCCCTGTCCTGAAGTCCATATGGAGAAGTGGGATGTCATTATGAGAGTCCAGAAATAAAAGTAGAGGATGATTTTGGAGTGGAATAGAATAATTTTAACTTTAATGTATTTGTTTCACAGATATTCTTGGAATGTGGCTGTCAAAGATAACCTCAATTTAGTCAGAATAGGGATCTATTTGGTTACACATCTTCAAGGCAGTGACTTTGCTCAGCACTGATAGGGCCTCCAGAGACACACCTACCTAGTCCTACCTGCATACTGCAGTGCCGTCTGCGTGCCACAAACCTATAAATGACTTGGGATAAAGTGTAGAGGGACACAGTAGAGAAGTGCAAGTAAAACTCCTCTGGAGGCCCAATTGTGCCCTGTGAGCCTACAAATCTTTGTGCCTTTTAGCTGCTGCTTAGCTGTTTCACCTAAAAACAATGTCTTCCGCTGGGAAATGCAGCTCCCCTTGAAAGGTTTGAACAATTCTCGGTGGGTCCCTTGGGTTACCAATGTGTAAGCTTTGGTAGAGAAACATAAGCCAATTACAAATTAGTCCAAACGTGAGTGAGTAAAAGTGATAATTCCACTGCACTGTCCGGATGTGTGAAACTGCGGAAGTTAGGGTGTGTCTATATTCCAGCACCTCTCACTCCCACTACGAAAGTAACAGCCTGAATTACAATTTGATATATTCTCTTAAACTATTGCAAGCCTTTCTTCCCTCGTCTTGATGTTCCTCCTCACAACAACCAAGCTATCTGTTTATCAAGGTTAACATATTTTTGAACTTGAAATGCTTTGAACGTGCAGCGAGATGGCACCAGTAAGAAAATAAAAATCCTGCAGGAAATTTTGAGTCATGAGATGTGTACATTTTCAAGGGGTAGGATAACCCTTTGTTTGCACTGACCCAATGATGGCTGAGAAATGGCGTATTAGTTCAGAATCAAGAGCCTTATGGCTGCGTTGTTGGTACATGAAAGACCACAAATTTGCTTGAAAGTGGTATCTTTAAATGCCGAGTGCGATAGATCTCACAATTATCAATTGGTCCTGTACATGTTTTGGCAGTAGTTCTTCTCTTCCTAGAAGTGCCTAATTCAGGGACGTTTCACAGCTCCTTCGAGGTAGGCCTTACTGCACCAGTCAGATTCCATCACCATCAGCCGCCTTCTAATTACCAGGAAATTTACAGCTAAATTAGGTAAATGTCACTACACCGCATTAGCCTCGAATAAGAGCATTTTCTGTTCTGAGTTAGCACTGTCGGCTTGGCATGTCTCAGCAAGTCCGTCCAGTCAGGCTACAGGCTTTATTTACGCACAACCATGTTAGTGATTCTTACAGGCAACTGACTTCATGAGATGTGTATTTTATATTGATTAAATGTTAAGGTCATACATTGCCACTCCCTTGTTTATAAAATTTGGTTCTATTCTACAGAAAAAGTTGCATTTGTCATATTAGGGATGATTGTCTGATCCCAGTTCCCTTTATCTGTAAGCAGTGTGCTCTGAGCAGTGCTGTGGTACGTTCTAGATGAGCCCAGACAGCAGAGGGGTCCCATCTTTTCTTGCTGGTTTAACCCATTACTTCTACCTTGTGCGGTCTCCACTGGTTCCATGTGATGATTCGCTGCTCTGCTTAGCTGTGACAATCAAGCTGGCAGGCTTAGTAAGGCCTGCAAGGTGTTGGTCAATGCGTTTGCATGGCATATCGGTGCCCTAGGGTACAGAGCACTATAGTCATAAGTGGCGAGCCATGTGCATAGTGGGCATTGCACCAAACATTAGACGGATGAACTTTCTCCAGTCGCACCTGAGGGACTTGGGCACTTCCCAGCTAGTCCTCAGAGCACTCTCACCAGAGTTTATATGTGCACTAGGTTATCCCCCCTGTGATGGGCGATTACCTAAAATGTAAATATTATGAAAATGAACTCCGTAAACGTAGTTAGTTCAAGCTGAAAAGGGGTATGAAGTTGAGAAAGCTCATCTCTTGTTACTGTGGAAGAACTAGGAGCCCAAGATGGTGGCATTTAGTGTTCCCCGTGTCCCAGGAGTGTAAGTCTAATTACTGTTTCTTCATCCTTGTAACTATTAACTAATAGGCTAGATTCATACTCAATAATGAGTCTTTGAATGGGTGTATGAGTCTGTTCTGTGAGGATGAAATAAGTGAACTTACAAAAAAATATTACCATTTTTATTTGTAACAACCGTGAATTTGCTAAAAATCTGATTAACTGATTATTTTTGAACAATTTCATTTCAGAAAATGACAAACTGATATTTTAAGTTTATTTGTTGGAAACGGAAGCCTGGGATTTGGCAACAAAATTAAAGTATATGATGAAAATGACAAGCTGATAGTCGGGAACTTGGAGGCATATGGGACCGGAGGCTGAAGCTGAGGTTTTCTTGGTGTCTTCAGATAAAAGGCAACTCTCACACTCGAATTTTAGAGTTTAAGGACACTTCGGAGAGGACTTCAAGCAAACCCAGCTAAACTTAGAAGGTTCAAAGGCCAGCACCCTTGTGAGTACCGAGGTACCCGTGTTACCTAGCCCAGGGAAGCCGGGTGCATAGGGGTCAAGTGATGTCGGAAACCCTTGTCGTTTTCTATGGCGTGTTGCGGAGAAGAGCTGCTGCCGTGGAGAATAAAAGTGTCCGGTGTGATCCAAGCCTGGATCGAGGATGTGAAGAACCTGAAAGCAGAGGGGACAAAGTCTGGGTCACTTCACGTGACCAGGAGCGGAGCAATCGAATGCCCACCGATGTCGGGTGCTTCAGGTGCGAAGAGGTGAAGCTTGACTCTGCAGCCACAGGGACCAGGAGACGTCGACGACCAGGATCCGCAGGCGAGCTGTCCCACGAAGGATGTCGATTGCTGAGGGGTCAGTTTCCGGATTGGAGACAAACAAGCCTTGGCAACTGCAACCCACGCGGTCAGAGTAATGATGCTTCTGTGAGGACCAGCAAGGTCCTGGGGATTCCCCAAGCGATGGAGAGTCAGGGCACGTCTGGAGCAACCAGGGAAGCCCGTTGAAAGTTAGAGTTGCCTTCTTAGGGACCCACAGGTCAACGGACCAGGGATCGCGAAAGGACCTCGAGAGGAATCACGAAATGGCGGCCCACGGAACACTCGTTGAGTGTAGGCCAGCAATCTTCGGTGTAATTACTGCTCGGGGTCAGGGCTACAAGTAACCCAAAGCTCAGCCTCAGGGGTCGCCGGAAAGCTGATGCTTCTGCAAATAGACGCGGTGTCCAGGGGTTCGGGTTGCACGGTCACCACGAGGGATACGGGCCTCAGAGACCTCGGGAACCCACCTCCTGTGTTGCAATATTCTTCGGAGTCCTCAGGAGCTTCGGAGATGCAAACCGGTCAGATGCGTTAAAGGTGCCTGCCTTGCAGGGGAGTAACTCCTTTACTCCAAGAGAGATTCTTCAGTCATCCAGCGTAGTGTAGATCGTCGAAGTACTTGGTTTCTGTAGCAGAGTTTAGTCCAGGTGTAATCTAAAGTCCTGTAGTCAGGGGTTCCTACTTTATACCCAAGGAAGGGGTGGGACAAACTCTGGGGACCCACCTATGGGAGGGTCAGGACAGAGGGGTGGCTACACCCATGTCCTTTGTCCAGTTTCGCGCCAGAGCAGGGGCTGAGTGCCCCTGCAACCGGTTTGAGCTGGACTATGCACAGGGACACCAAATGTGCCCCCAGTGCAGACATCAAAGCACTCTTGGAGTGCACCCACCCAGCCCCAATACACTAAAGCCTCTCTGGGAGGTGGTCACACCTCCCGGTGACAGGAAACCTATTGTCAAGCCTTCCCCTGCCGGAGTTTCATCCAGCAGCAGGAGGGCAGACTCGTGTCTGTGGCTGGCAGCATCCATTTTGTGATGCCAGGGCTCTGTGAAGCTGGTACCGGGTGTACCGGTGCTGTCATATTTCTCCCTCTGAGAGGGTGGAATCATACCTCCCGCACCAGTTACTGGTGTGAAGGTATGATTCCAAGGTGTTTGACACCAAACATGACATAATTCCTTGCAGCCATTTTAAAGTTAGCATTTACCGCGAGGTTATAATGCACTTAAGAGTATATGGTTGGCTGCATCACAGACAACCCCGGAATAGTGGTTCCGAAGGCTGCAGAGGGGCTCTGCTCATGCATGGGCACCCTCTCACATAAAACCCAGCACCCTGCATTCAGGATTGATAAGGCCTGCCATAGGGGTGACTGATAGGCTTATATGTGCAGTGATCAGGATAGATATAGGGAACCTATATCTAAGTAAGGGGTGCAGGCACCACCTTACACAGGCTGCAGTAGCAGACCTGTGGTGTCAGTTTGAATGTCCTCTCAGGGGTGGCATAATACATGCTGCAGCCCTTGGGAGGCCTCTGGGGTACCTATGCCCTGGGTACATAGTATACCATATACTAGGGACTTATAAGGGTACCCCAGAATCCAATCTGGAGTGTACCTAAAGTACATGCAATCAATTTAGAGGAGAAAGCAGATAGACTGGGCTCCTGAATAGCAGGATCCCAGTCAGACTAAGTCGAAAACAGTGAAACATCAGCAAAAAGTGGGGGTTACTATAAGAAGCAGATCCTACTCTCCTACACAACCCCCCACCCAACGTCAGGACATTAAACTAACCTTGACCAGTTGAGTCTTCATGTTCTAAGTGGAAATATCTGGAGAGTCCATCTGCATTGGCATGGTTACTCCCAGGTCTATGTTCCACTGTATAGACCATCCCCTGTAGGGAAATGGACCACATCAAAAGTTTGGGGTTTTCACCCTTCATCTGTTTTAGCCATAAGAGGGGCTCGTGGTCGGTCTGAACAATGAAGTGAGTGCCAAACAAGTATGGCCTCAGCTTCTTCAAGGCCCAAACCACAGCAAAGGCTTCCCTCTCAATGGCTGACCAACATTTCTCTCTGGGGGTCAACCTTCTGCTAATAAAAGCTACTGGCTGATCCTGACCATCATTCAATTGTGATAACACAGCCCCTACCCCCAACTCAGATGCATCTGTTTGGACAATGAATTGTTTGGAGTAGTCAGGACTTTGCAGAATGGGAGCAGTGCACATGGCCTGCTTCAGGTCATCAAATGCCTTTTGACAGCTGACTGTCCACTGAACTTTCTTTGGCATTCTCTTGGAAGTTAAGTCATTCTAAGGGGTCACTATGAATCCATACCCTTTGACAAACCTCCTATAGTACCCAGTCAGGCCCAAGAAAGCTCTGACCTGAGTCTGGGTGGTTGGAGCAACCCAGTCCATGATGGTCTGAATTTTGCTCTGCAATGGTTGAACCTGGCCTCCACCCACAAGGTGGCCCAGGTATACAACTTGGCTCTGCCCTATCTGGCACTTGGTGGCCTTGATAGTGAGGCCTGCTTTCTGCAGGGCCTCCAAAACATTTCTCAGGTGGACCAGGTGATCCTCCCAGGTGGAGCTAAAGACAGCAATATCATCTAGATATGCTGCACTATAGGCTTCCAGACCTGAAAGGACTTTGTTCACCAACCTTTGAAAAGTGGCAGGTGCATTCTTCAAACCAAAGGGCATGACCACAAATTGGTAGTGCCCACTAGGGGTTGAGAATGCTGTTTTGGCTTTTGCATCCTCAGCTAGTCTGATTTGCCAGTAGCCAGCTGTCAGGTCAAATGTGCTGAGAAACTTGCCTGAGGCCAAAGTGTCTATAAGCTCATCTGCCCTAGGGATTGGATGGGCATCAGTCCTAGTGACTGCATTGAGACCTCTGTAGTCTACACAAAACCTCATCTCTCTCTTACCACCCTGGATGTGAGGTTTAGGCACTAAGACTACTGGACTAGCCCAAGGGGTATCTGAGGGTTCAATCACACCCAAATCCAACATCTTCTGGACTTCAGTCCTGATGCAGTCCCTGACATGGTCAGGTTGCCTGTAAATCTTATTTTTAACAGGCAGACTGTCCCCAGTGTCCACTTCATGAGTGCACCAGGTAGTCTGACTTGGAGTCAGTGAGAACATATGTCTGAACTGGTTGAGAACTTTTCTGCAATCAGTTTGCTGCTGGTCAGTGAGGCTGCCTGCCAAGGCTACACCATCTACTGAACCATCATCAGGGTTCTGTGAGAGCAGGTCAGGGAGTGGATCACTCTCTTCCTCCTGTCCCTCATCAGTAGCCATGAGCAAGCCCATGTTTGCCCTGTCAACATATGGTTTCAGTCTGTTGACATGGACCACCCTGTGGGGGCTCCTGGGAGTTCCAAGGTCCACCAGGTAGGTAATCTCTCCCTTCTGTTCAACAATTGTATGGGGGCCACTCCACTTGTCTTGGAGGGCTGCTGGGGCCACAGGCTCCTACACCCATACTTTCTGTCCTGGCTGATAAACAGTCAACACAGCCTTTTGGTCATGCCAGGCCTTTTGTAATTCCTGGCTAGCCTCAAGGTTTTTAGTTGCCTTCTTCATGTACTCAGCCATCCGGGAGCGGAGACCAAGTACATAGTCCACAATATCCTGTTTAGGGGGTTGAGAGGTAAGTCCCATCCCTCCTTCACTAGACACAATGGACCCCTAACTGGATGTCCAAACAGAAGCTCAAATGGGCTGTAACCAACCCCCTTCTGTGGAACCTCTCTGTAGGCAAAGAGAAGGCAGGGAAAAAGTATGTCCCATCTGCGCCTAAGCTTTTCTGGGAGACCTTTAATCATGCCCTTTAAGGTTTTGTTGAACCTTTCAACTAAACCATTGCATTGTGGGTGATAAGGGGTGGTAAATTTGTTATTTACTCCACACTCCTTCCACATATCAGTTAAGTAACTAGACATGAAGTTTGCATCTCTGTCTGATACTACCTCCTTAGGAAAACCCACCCTGGAAAAGATTCCCAGGAGGGCCCTTGCCACCACAGGAGCTGTGGCGGTCCTAAGGGGAATTGCCTTTGGATACCTAGTGGCATGGTCCACCACCACCAGTATAAATCTGTGCCCAGGTGCAGTTTGAGGATCTAAGGGACCAACAATGTCAATCCCTACCCTCGCAAAGGGAACCCCCACCACAGGTAGTGGTATCAGGGGGGCCTTTGTAGTGCTACCTGCCTTACCACTGGCTTGACAGGTGACACAGGAGCGACAAAACTCCTTGGTGTCTTCAGACATATGAGGCCAATGAAAGTGAGGGACAATTCTGTCCCATGTCTTGTTTTGGCCTAAGGTGACCTGCTAATGGGATATCATGTGCTAGGGTCAATAGGAAGCTCCTAAACTTTAGAGGTATAACCAACCTCCTGGTGGCTCCAGGCTTGGGGACTCTACACTCTGAGTAAAGGAGTCCATCATCCCAGTAGATCCTATGGGAACCACTAACACCTCCAGCAGCCTCAGCAGCAGCTTGCTGTCTGAGGGGTTCAAGAGAGGGGCAGCTCAGGTGCTCCTGGCTCAGATCTGCCCTGGAAGGGCCCCCTGTCCCCAAGAACTCAACCTGATCAGGCTCAAGCTCATCTGGGACAGTTCCTTCTTCAGGACTAAGATCAGCTCCCTCAAGAGACTGATCTGGATTCTGAGGCAGGGGGAAGACACTGCCTTAACCCTACTGCTCCTTCTCTTGGAAGGTGCCTGGTCCATTTTCCAGGATCCAGGACCTGTTCAGTGTTAGACATTTTTGCCTGTGACCTGGTCATAGCAAACACATCTGCAGGGATACCCAACATTTCTGCATGAGTCCTGAGTTCCACTTCAGCTCAAGCTGAAGTTTCTAAATCATTGCCCAACAAGCATTCAACAGGGAGGTCTGCACTTACCACAACCTTCTTAGGGCCAGTTACCCCTCCCCAGGAAAAATTAACAACTGCCAAGGAATGGTCTGTCCTGACATTGCTAGCATTGGTCACTTGGTACATCTCACCAAGTATGATTTGCTCAGGAGCCACAAGATCTTTTGTCACCATTGTGACACTTTCTCCTGTGTCCCTGAATGCCAAGGCCTCTTTTCCATTTATCAAAGGCTGCTGTCTGCATTTGCCCAGATTACTGGGACTTACAAATAAGGAGGCAATATCCATGCCTCCATCACAGACCAACACAGCCTGAGTTGGAACTCTGACTAGGCCAGAGTCCATCTCAGATCCCAGGGTTAACCCTACTACACCCTTATTTGGAACATCACCACTTGGAGCTGAACTAGGGGGAACAGTTGCCTTAGGGGCAGTGGTGGTTGGAGTTGAGTCCTTGGACTTGGTACAATCACTTGTCCAATGGGTCTTCTGTTTACATATTTGACACCATGGCTTCTTCTTGCCTTTTCCCTTGTTGGAGTGTGACTCCCCACCAGATGCAGATTTTTGGGGCCCTTGAGAAGACTTCTGGTCTTTACCCTTCTCCCCACCCTTATCAGAGTTTTTAGAATCTTGCTTCTTGGAGTCACCACCTTGGTTCTGAACCTTCTGCTTCACCCTTGTTCTGACCCATTTGTCTTCCTTCTGGCCCAATTCTTGGGGAGAGGTCAGATCAGAGTCCACCAGGTACTGATGCAACAGTTGATTTTGACAGTTATTAAGGATCTGCTCTCTCATGATTAAATTATACAATCCTTTGAAATCACACACCTTACTGCCAAGTAACCAGCCTTCCAGAGCCTTAGTAGCACAATCAACAAAGTCAACCCAGTCCTGAGTCTGTGCCTTTTGGGTATCTCTGAACTTTAACCTGTATTGTTCAGTGGTTAGGCCAAACCCATCAATCAGAGCACTCTTCAGGACTTTGTAATTATCAGCATCCTCTTCTCTTACAGTGAGGAGCTTGTCTCTACCTTTGTCTGCAAAGGAGAGCCACAAGATTGCTTCCCACTGCTCCTGAGGGACCCTCTGTACCTTACAGGCCCTCTCAAGTGCAGTTATCCATTTGTGGATGTCATCCCCACTCTGGTAGGGAGGGACAATCTTGTTCAGGTTCCTATGGGCATGAGTATGATCTCTACCTCTAGGGACACTGTGGCTGCCACCATGGGACTCTAGTCCCAGCTTCTGAGAAGCTCTCTGAAGCTCCAGGGATTCCCTGTCTAAGGCCAATTGCTCTCTCTTGATCCTGAGCTTAGCTCTCTCAAACTCAAGCAGTTGGCACTTCTTCTCATAAGAGGACTCCCTTCTATGAGAAGAAGTCCTATGAGACACAGAGCTCCCTACAGAAGTACCAGAACGATTAGATTCCACAGAAGGAGATCTAGATCTTCTTGGTAAACTGTTAACCCTTCCAGGTGGGGTAAAGAGAGCCCCACTGGGGTCTCCTTCCTCACCTTCAGGAAGAATTGGATTTTCCAGGTTAGAATCATTTTGATCCTCCTGGCCAGCATCAGAGTCTTGGTCATTGAGGTTTTCACTCCCTGGCCTATCCTCTTCTACTTCCCCACCCCCTTTGCCTGCCTCATCAGACCCTGGGGTCTTTCTGAGGTCATCTAAAAGCAAAGTCACTATGAGCTTTTGGGTGTTTGGGTTTTTCCCTGTCTTCAGTTTCCTTGATGCACACATGTTTCTCAATTCCTGGAATGTGAGATGGTCATACTTAGTTGGCAAGGAGTCACTGACTTCAGGCCTTGAAGACATTCTAGTGTGGTGTGGTGTATGCACCTACCTACTCTAGTGGAAACTACTAAACTCTCTTGAGTTGGAGAAAGGGTGTGCAAGGCCTTTGACACCCAACTCTAAGTTCAGTCGAACTTACTTTATTCTAGACTTGATTTATATGTACCTAAGTACCTTTAGTGGTTTTCAGTTGGTCACTCACTGAGATTATCTGGTAAAACAATAGCAAGCTTGAATCCCAACCGCTGCATACCAATGTGAGAAGTTGGCCTGGTATGTGCTGTCCACTAATTAAAGTGGGCACCTTGCACCAGTCCAAACGACCCTTATTGATGATTAGGTTAAAGACAACCTTTATAGAAAGCTATCCTAGTGGTAGCTGTGGAGAGCAGCCTTCAGGCTAAGTCTTGAAGGAATGTAAAGCAGCTTGTTTTACCAGTATATAACCTCTTGAATGACCAAATGAAAGGAGAACCACACAAGGTATATATAAAATATATGTATTTATTACTAAACACTCTCTACTAACCTCTTTATGAGATTAGAGGACAAGGCACACAATATTACAGTACTAGAACGAGAGTAAATAGCACAATACACAGTGCGCTCCAGGGGGAGACCAAACCATATACTAAGAAAGTGGTATAAGAACCACGACTTGACTAGACACAGTGCCTAGAGCACGTAGAATCGCTGGGACCCCAAGGTAGTGACACAGGGGACCCACGGAGGACGGGTGCAGTGTGGGAACACAGACGCGAGCTCCATACAACTCTATGGGAAAGTCGCGGTTGGAATTTTAGAGTTTAAGGACACTTCGGAGAGGACTTCAAGCAAACCCAGCTAAACTTAGAAGGTTCAAAGGCCAGCACCCTTGTGAGTACCGAGGTACCCGTGTTACCTAGCCCAGGGAAGCCGGGTGCATAGGGGTCAAGTGGTGTCTGAAACCCTCGTCGTTTTCTATGGCGTGTTGCGAAGAAGAGCTGCTGCCGTGGAGAAGAAAAGTGTCCGGTGTGATCAAAGCCTGGATCGAGGATGTGAAGAACCTGAAAGCAGAGGGGACAAAGTCTGGGTCACTTCACGTGACCAGGAGCGGAGCAATCGAATGCCCACCGATGTCGGGTGCTTCAGGTGCAAAGAGGTGAAGCTTGACTCTGCAGCCACAGGGACAAGGAGACGTCGACGACCAGGATCCGCAGGCGAGCTGTCCCACAAAGGATGTCGATTGCTGAGGGGTCAGTTTCCGGATTGGAGACCAACAAGCCTTGGCAACTGCAACCCATGCGGTCAGAGTAATGATGCTTCTGTGAGGACCAGCAAGGTCCTGGGGATTCCCCAAGCGATGGAGAGTCAGGGCACGTCTGGAGCAACCAGGGAAGCCCGTTGAAAGTTAGAGTTGCCTTCTTAGGGACCCACAGGTCAACGGACCAGGGATCGCGAAGGGACCTTGAGAGGAATCACAAAATGGCGGCCCACGGACCACTCGTTGAGTGTAGGCCAGCAATCTTCGGTGTAATTACTGCTCGGGGTCAGGGCTACAAGTAACCCAAAGCTCAGCCTCAGGGGTCACCGGAAAGCTGATGCTTCTGCAAATAGACTCGGTGTCCAGGGGTTCGAGTTGCACGGTCACCACGAGGGATACGGGTCTCAGACTTGCTGTGGGCACAGATCGACCTCCGAGACCTCGGGAACCCACCTCCTGTGTTGCAATATTCTTCGGAGTCCTCAGGAACTTCTGAGATGCAAACCGGTCAGATGCGTTAAAGGTGCCTGTCTTGCAGGGGAGTAACTCCTTTACTCCAAAGGAGATTCTTCAGTCATCCAGCGTAGTGTAGATCGTCGAAGTACTTGGTTTCTGTAGCAGAGTTTAGTCCAGGTGTAATCTAAAGTCCTGTAGTCAGGGGTTCCTACTTTATACCCAAGGAAGGGGTGGGACAAACTCTGGGGACCCACCTATGGGAGAGTCAGGACAGAGGGGTGGCTACACCCATATCCTTTGTCCAGTTTCGCGCCAGAGCAGGGGCTGAGTGCCCCTGCAACCGGTTTGAGCTGGACTATGCACATGGACACCAAATGTGCCCCCAGTGCAGACATCAAAGCACTCTTGGAGTGCACCTACCCAGCCCCAATACACTAAAGCCTCTCTGGGAGGTGGTCACACCTCCCTGTGACAGGAAACCTATTGTCAAGCCTTCCCCTGCCGGAGTTTCGTCCAGCAGCAGGAGGGCAGACTCGTGTCTGTGGCTGGCAGCATCCATTTTGTGATGCCAGGGCTCTGTGAAGCTGGTACCGGGTGTACCGGTGCTGTCATATTTCTCCCTCTGAGAGGGTGGAATCATACCTCCCACACCAGTTACTGGTGTGGAGGTATGATTCCAAGGTGTTTGACACCAAACACGACATAATTCCTTGCAGCCATTTTAAAGTTAGCATTTACCGCGAGGTTATAATGCACTTAAGAGTATATGGTTGGCTGCATCACAGACATCCCGGAATAGTGGTTCCGAAGGCTGCAGAGGGCTCTGCTCATGCATGGGCACCCTCTCACATAAAACCCAGCACCCTGCCTTCAGGATTGATAAGGCCTGCCATAGGGGTGACTGATAGGCTTATATGTGCAGTGATCAGGATAGATATAGGGAACCTATATCTAAGTAAGGGGTGCAGGCACCACCTTACACAGGCTGCAGTAGCAGACCTGTGGTGTCAGTTTGAATGGCCTCTCAGGGGTGGCATAATACATGCTGCAGCCCTTGGGAGGCCTCTGGCGTACCTATGCCCTGGGTACATAGTATACCATATACTAGGGACTTATAAGGGTACCACAGAATCCAATCTGGAGTGTACCTAAAGTACATGCAATTCATTTAGAGGAGAAAGCAGATAGACTGGGGTCCTGAATAGCAGGATCCCAGTCAGACTAAGTCGAAAACAGTGAAACATCAGCAAAAAGTGGGGGTTACTATAAGAAGCAGATCCTACTCTCCTACAAGGTTCTTAGTCTGCAGCACACTCTTTAGGTTGCCTAGCCTTTGACTACAAATGTCCACCGTCTCTGAAATTGCCCTGTGTTTAAGCCAATAGCCTAGGACACTTAGAAGGTTTCTGCTAATTATGAGCCGTCTTAAGGGTTGTGGACCCTGACTACAGAAGGAATACAGGAATACTGTATGCCTGGACTGATATTCATCTGTCTGCTTAGTTTTATTGCCTAAGTGGTGAAGGATTATAGAAAGTGACCCCTTTCCAGCCTGATTAATAGGCACACACACATGTGTCCACCTATGGGTAGGTAGCCTTTGTTGCCTACCCCCAAGAGTTTATAGGGTCCCATGACACGATCTTCCACACCCATGTATTAATGGACCCTTGAGAAATATGTCAGTGTCTCCTGCACGTTTAAAGTTATGATTCAAAGAGATTGTGATAATTGACTTATAATTTTTTTTTATAGCGCTAGTGTGACCTTCAGGGTCTTTTGGAGTACTTCTCTTGGAATCTGATAGAAAGTAGGGGATATTAGGAGTATAAAATGACATAAAGATGTTAAAAATAGAGTTCACTGCAGTCAGAAGTCAGCTGGAGGTAGACCGAAAGCATGACAGAATTTATGCGTCTTTATGCCCTTTCTTAACTTTTGAAAATTGTATCTGATAGAGACATCTAGCCGCAGATTCCTTAACTTAGAATATCCCCAGGCGTCAAACTGGATCCGGAAAACTTTTTCCCCAGCAGTACCTCTGCACGCCGGGGGGCGGCGTCGCCCGGCTCCGTCCTGACGTCGTCCACGGAAGTGACGTCAATGGAGCCATATGAGTCCCCCTCGGCGTGCTGACGTCAGTTTTCTTCTTTTCCGAGTCCCAACGCGGATCCGGGAAAGCGGTTCCTCTGGCCTGTTTTAGTTTCAGGCCTTCACGACGCCCTTTCGCATCTGGAACAGTGTGCCGATGCCTGCGGGCTTCAAGTCGTGTGCGTCCTGTTCGCGGCAGATGTCGGTGACGGATCCACACGAGATCTGTATGTGGTGCTTGGTCGACCACCACGACTCCGCCGAGTGCGACGCCTGCCAGCAGCTGAAGCCGAATTCCCTGCGGGAACGACGGATGAAATTGATGTCCGCCCGGTTGTCCCGGTCAGAATCCTTGCGGCGCTGGCCTCCATCTCCAGCGGAAGGATCCAAATGGCGCAGTTCTTCCTCCCATGCTGAGGTTCCTGTTCGGGGCAGATCCCGGAGTCGTTCCCGTGGACGTCGCTCGCCTGCCTCAGGTAAGCATCGGAAGTAGTCACGGAGGTCGTCGACCTCGCACAAGCGTGACGTCGGGGCCCGCTGCTCCCAATCTTCAACGGACACGGGCCCTCAGGAGTCGGCCTCTGCCTACCCACCGTTTCCTGGTGCTGGGGCGACTCGGACCCAGATGGAGGCCTATTCCAGGGCTCTGCAGGCCATCTTTGGGTCACCCCCTCTCCCTGGTGCGCCTTCGGGCCCCACAGTGGGGGTAGGGACTCAGGTCGGGGGTTCGCCGGCGGGTTCGCCCTCGGCACCGACCGAGTGCCTTGCCTCCGGTTCCGGGGTCGCTGCGACGTCGGGACACGGCCTGGAGGGGCATCCCACTCTGACGTCTAGTCCTCCTGATGCGTCTTCGCACAGTCCTGCGGGGCTCTCTGCGTCTTCGCTGGATGCGGCTGTAGCGCGGAGCACGACTCCGAGTCGACTTTGTTCCTTCCCGCAAGCTCCTGCCTTGGTGGAGGTTGAGTCGATGCTGGACCGATGCCAGGCGGACGAGTCCTCTTCGGGGGTCGTCGGCGTCGATCCAACGCCGTCCCGACGTCGATCGATGCCGGTTCCGTCCCCGGCTGTTCCTCTGCTGGTGGAGGACGTAACCCCAGTGGGTTCTCCGCCCCCAGGGTTTTTCCCATGCTCCACAGAGCAGGGGCCCATGGGGCACTGGCCGGCTCATTATTCTGCAGGGCCTCTGTCGTTGGGTGGACGGGTTAGCCTGCAGCCGTCTCCAACGGATGACTTGCTGTCTCCACCTCGGATGGCCACGGAGGCTAGCGCAGACTTTGCAAGGGCGGTTCGCAGGGCTGCGGATATCTTGCAGATGCAGCCGCCCTCTGTCTCCCTGGCTTCGAATCCTTTGTTGGATCTTCTCCACCTGGGCACGGTGGATGTGGAGCCTTTGTTACCTTTTGGCGGGTCATTGTATGATGTCCTTCTGGGGACTTGGGCCAGACCCTCATCGGGTGACCCCATGGATCGTGCTATTGCACATTGCCATCGCCCGGCTACAGATGACCCTGCCTGTTTGTCCCTCCATCCTAGGGCTCAAGGACTTGTAGTCCAGGCAGCGCTCCCTTCCTCTCCTCCTCCGTTGCTTCCTCCCACTCGGGAGTATAGGTGGTTGGAGTCGTGTGGCCGCAATGTCTTTGCGTTCAATAGCTCAGGCCGTCAGACCCTGAACACGACCTGCGTGTTTGCTCGGGCTACTTTTGCCCTTTGGGACTCAGTTGAACAACTACTTCCCTCTTTGCCGGAGGGCCCTCGTGCTGACTTGGTCCGGCTTATTCGGGATGGCCGCAACATGGCGCAGTTTTCTGTCTGGTCGGCCATGGACACCACTGACTCCGTGGGTCGAGCTATGGCCAGGTCAGTTGCTCTCCGTCACCATGCGTGGCTACGTGATGGCAGTTTCCCCGAGAATGTTCGGGAGCGACTCAGGGATCTGCCCTTTGATGGGGCCCATCTGTTTGATGAACATGCTGATTCGGCGGTCCGGCGCCTCCTATCTGGATTTCCATGACTGCCAGGTTTTTAGTCCTCTATGGTGGACTTGTGTTTTCGTATGCAGTGTTGTCACTGCTTTTATGATTTCCGTCTCAGGGTTCAAGACATTATTTCCCAGACGGGCTGTATGGCTGTTCAGCCGGGTTTTTCCTTCCTTTGGTACAGCTGGGCCAGCTGTTTATATGGTTCTTTTTGACCTCTGCGCTTGTCTCAAGGGGTGTCCCTTGCTTTTTATAGGGATGTGACGTACCCAATGTGGGGTATTCGTTCGCTATTGTGTAGCTGCTCTTCCTTGCCAGGAAGTTTCAGAGGGTCCAGTGGAGTTCTCTTCGTTATTGTCTGTCCCTCTGGGGATTTTTCCTGTGGGTTATGCTGTGGGCATCTCCCTTTGTTCCATACTTCCTGCTGTGGTGGAACGCCTCCTCTGTGAGACCCACGGACTGACGTGACCCTCTCCTGGAGCTTCTGTATTGCTGCCTACGGTTGTTCCGTTACACTCTCATGCGTCTGTGGACGCAGTCTGCTCCGGTGTATTGTTTGGGTTCTGCCGTATCCGACTCGCCCCAGGGGGCTGCACGTCCTCCTGCCTTGCATTCGGCTCATCTTTCCGCCTTCATTCTGCCCCTAGCACTGTTGGCTGTCTTGGGCGTGACTACGCGTCCCTGTGGGCGCTTTGTTCCGTTCCTTTCCAGATCGGTTCTTTCTGTATTCTGGGCAGGCACCACATGTGGTTCGCACTGTGTGTGTGTGTGCTATCACGGGGTCCCGTAGGGTTCCTTGAGCCACTGTCTTGGCTGTGTTCTCTTCCTGTTGCCTTCTTCCCTGGTGTTGGGAAAATCTTGGGCACACCCTGTCTGCGGTTTGCTTATGGGCGGTAGAGTTTTCGCCGGAGCGGATCTTTGTTACGTTTTACCTTGTGCCCCTTGCTTCCCTCTGACGGGTCCCGGCCTGGGCTCAGGTTTTTCGGTTTGTTGCCGCACACGGCTCCAGTGTTTCTCCTCCTGGCCTCTGCTGCGATTTTCAACAGACGTATTCTATCTCCGGATGATCTCTGGCATCATCCTGTCTATATATATATATTTCCCCACAAACGGCTCCTTTTGTCGGATTCTCGGCGCTCAGTACCAGTGCGGGATCCTCACGGTCGAGCCAGACCGTTACATATTCACAAACTCCTCCGAAGAAGGAACAGGGTCGCACAACGTAATTTCAACAATTTATTTTACTTAAATATTCAGCTCATTATCTAGTGCAAGCTACAGATCAACGCGTTTCGGTCTTGGCACAAGACCTTGTTCACGATCATGATGCCTTCTGCCCTGACGTCATTTTTGGGCACCTGATGTTGTGCCGCGCACATTGTGTGTTCTGAATCTGTCATCATGTTTAAGTCCCTTCGTTGGGCCTTTGTCTCTTACGGATCCTGGGGTCCTCTACTCAGTTTACCTCTTTTCGTAGAAGTTTCTGGCATTCTGCCATTGTGCACTGAGCTTTCTGGTTCTGTGATTTCGTTTCGTCCCTGTCTGGCCGACGGTGGACTCGTGCCGTCCTCTGATGGATTATGGTACCTTGCTTCCCTTGCTCATGCTCCGCCCTGAACTTCATGGTCTGGTGTCAGCTACGCTGGCAATGCTGAGCCTTATGGGTCTGGTGTCAGCCACCTTGTTTAAGTCAATGTTCTTGATGGACTTCTTCCTTTGGGAACTTGGTGGGTTTCGGTCGCAGACCCTCCTCCAGTGGGGTATAGGTTTGGTATCTATTCTAAGTTAAGGAATCTGCGGCTAGATGTCTCTATCAGATAAACGAGTTACTTACCTTCGGTAACGATGTATCTGGTAGAGACACAGTCTAGCCGCAGATTCCTTAACCCCCGCCCATCCTCCCTGTTATGCGAGGACCTTTCCAGGTGGGGTTCTACCACCTTGCCTCCTTACATGTGGCCTTGGTCTTCCTGAGGGGTGCTCTAGTTCACCTACCTCCTGGGCAGGGTGTGTCATTCTATTTTGGCACAATGGCTCTCCACCCATTATCGTTCTTGGGTGCCTAGGTTATGTGCCCTTCAGTGCTCCTTCACCCTGGTTCTTCCGGCGTGGAGATTCTCATGTTCTTCTACCCTCCCTCCACCCTCATCTATTTCTCCCCATTTCTTTGGGGTCTCCTTGACTATGCTGCAGTCGATTGGGTTGAGGTTCTTTTTGCCTATGCTACAGTTCATAAGTCATTGTGGGGAGGTGTGGTGAACATTCTATGTTGTTGTTCACTTCTGGTCACTTGCCATGAGTCATGTTGTTCCAGTCCTGTGGTCCTTTACAGTTACAGCCTATGGTTACAGACCGTCTTTCATACAGTTCCGTCCTGTGTTTGCAAACTGTCTTTCATTTGGACTGCCATTCATTTCCACTGCTGTTGCCTCTTAGGGGGGGCACGGCTCTTCGCTTTGGTGGGATTTTTCCTGGGGCGGGTGCTCTGTTCGCTCCCTTCAGTCCTTTCAAGTGTTGAGTACTCTTTCAACATGGTGTTGTTTCTCATCATTCTATGATTTCTTATCATTGTTGTTTCAAAGGTTTTTTTGCTCCTTTTTTGGCACACTGTTCCTATACTCTAACAGTTTTTGTAGTGGCTCCACGTTGTGGCGCGGAAAAGTTTCACAGTAGAAAACTGACGTCAGCACGCCGAGGGGGACTTATATGGCTCCATTGACGTCACTTTCGTGGACGACATCAGGACGGAGCCGGGCGACGCCGCCCCCCGGCGTGCAGAGGTACTGCTGGGGAAAAAGTTTCCGGATCAAGTCTGACGCCTGGGGATATTCTAAGTTAAGGAATCTGCGGCTAGACTGTGTCTCTACCAGATACATCGTTACCGAAGGTAAGTAACTCGTTCATTTGGTGGGAAGAGGAAAGAAAGCAAGTACCAAATGGAGAAGACTTGTGCATGAAATGGAATATACACATATTCTATCTCTACCGGAATAAAATATAGCCATAGGCATTAGGTTGGAGGGTACGGTAGCAAAAAATTGGTAAATTGGAATATTTATGTTGCTGAATGTCTTTGTCCACAGGGTATAGAGTCTTGAATTTAATTCTATGGTTGGTAAGGAGAAAAGGGAGAGTCAGTGTGGTCTATGGAGTTGAAGGCTAATCTGTGTGTCACCTTTCCCATATATTGTTACCTCCATGCACACACAACCATATCTTCATTCATACATACAGTCAACTTTTGGTTTCCAAATTGGTACAAGCCCTCCATAACTTGACATACCTTCAGCTCTGCTGTGTCTGCTTTACCTTGCAACGCTTCCACGCATGTTTCCTGATATTAAACATGATGCAAATGATTGAAAAAAGGATTTAAAAAATACATAACTAAACAATACTAAACTATAAAATAATACCTCGACCTCTTTGGGACTCTATTACAGTCCCTTCGGCCTCTACTCAATGATAACAGCATCAAGAAACACCAATACACTGATGACACACAACTTTACTTTACAGACATCCAACTAACCAAATGCTGTCGGCATTTCATCCAGACCTGGAGGTACAACACGTCCCTGAAGCTTAACCCCCGTTCAACTACATGAATCTGGTCCGATTCTTACCCAATTTTCTCCCAAAGCTAAATCATTTTGATTCGACCTCGATAACAAATTCACCCTCCAGGATCTCAATGTGAATAAAATCAAGAACGGAGTACTAGCATGAAACCATTTCTCCCAGAAAGTGACTTAAGATTTGCTGTTCAAACGCTTCTACTCTTGCATCTGGATAGCCTCCCAGACCCCACACTTGTCCCCATTAAGGACATCCTACACACCAGGGCACGCCAGTCAAAGGTTTGAAGAAATATGACCGCATAACCCCCACCCTGAAGGCATTCATGTGGCTCCTCTTGCTAGGCCCCACCATCTTCACAAACAGCGGAATCATCTACAAAACCTTAACAACTGGCACATCCTCCTGTCTGGCAACCTCTGATGTATCTCATCAAACCCACAGCCAGGATAACATCTGACTGGAAAAAAGAAGTGCAAAAAAAGTCACTAGGCCTCCTCAGTTTTTGCACTCACAATTGCAACATCTCTATATCCATTGGGACTGCCCCATCCTAGCTCAAAATTAGGAAAGCGCTGAAGACGCTCCTCTTTAAAGTTCACCTCCACTCTCGGAATCCAGCTTCCCCTCCGATCGCTGATTAACTGTAACTTTGTCTTTCTCCCTGTACAGAGCTCCTCTATTCCATACAAGTACCACAGGCATACATACATGCAAGTGAGGGTAAAAGATACCTCACATTACAGTGTACTCTGTGCACCTCTCTTAAGCAACTTAGTTCTGCACATAAATTGCAAAATGTCCTGTTAGGAAAAAGAGGCACAATATATACAGCCATTATTTCCTTCTCGCCCCTCAGGCCAGCCCTGGATACTCTCAGGGGTGATTAGCCGTGCTCTACAAATTCACATAACATATTAGTAAGTGCACAGGAAATGGATCAAGATAATTATTAAGTCTCCTAGTAGATTTTATTTATAAATATATGTATTTTGGAAGTGTAAGGTGCTATATAGTAAAGCACTGGGGTAATTTCTAGATCTCTGTTGGCACCCCTTCCAAAGTTATTGAGACAGAAAACTTTGGCCTTATTTTGATGAAACATCGCCGTCATGGCATATGACAATTTTAACTGCAGGCTGGTAGTGCCCAGGCAGAGAAGGCTAGCAGGCTAGCAGAAAGATATCTGAGGTTGGGAGTTGAGGGTGGGGAAAATGGTTAAAAGACCATTCTTCTGTCTGTTTGGCCATTTCCATCCTTCAGATCATCGGACTGCCAGACACTAATGTTCCTGCTGGGTGTAGAGGAGGACATGTTGTCCCCCAGAAAGAGAGGGCATTGTTGGTCAATGTTCCAGGGCCAGACGGGATCCCTTTAGTCTCCTCCATATGTTGTTGGCTGTTAGAGGGACTTGCTGGTAGTCCCTGCATATCCCACCCATGAACAGGTTGATCTTATTGGAGATATATGCCCAATATCTACAGCAGTATAATGGTGAATCAGCATTTATTGCTCACAATGACAGAGGATGGGACCTAATTTCTCTTGAAATACAAATTAGCAAATGCCTAGTGACAGTAAAGGGTGGAAGCTCTCACCAGCACAGGATTCCACCAAAGGTTGTTCCCACAAGTCACCAGAGGCATGTATTCATTGGGCGGTAGACCAGCCTACTTCCAGGTGGGAATTTTCACCACCTCTTAACAAGGCCTGTAAGAAATTGCATCATTTTTTGGGGTGGGTGACTGCCCACCTCAAGGAAAAATCAGGGTGAACCCTCCAAGCCACAAAATTAACCTGATCTCAACCACTAATAGCTATGGCACAGAGCAGAGAGGCTTAACTTAGGGCAATGTGCAAAGTGTTTATGCAGTATACCAAAACAATAATTAAATCAAAATGCAAAACAATAAAAATCCCAAACAGAAGTAGGAAAATAGTGTACATTTAATAAATAAAATGACACCAAAATTACAAAATTCCAATAAGGGGAACCAGAGATATAATTTTTTTTTAACGTTTTAAGTAGAAACAGTGGCAGAAAGCACAAAGCGCCAATAATAGTCGATGGTCACAGTGGACCCGGGATCTAGGTGCAATTTTAGGCTGACCGCGATGGAGCACGGGTTGGATGCACCAATCAGGTTTGTCCTGTCTAAGATTTTCCCTTCTGACTTAATCTTTTAAGTTCCCATTCACCGCATGAAACCCGGTAGGACCACAGCGTAAGAACCTGTAGACTCACAGGGTGTCGAGCAAAGGCCAACAGTATAGTCCTGTCCAGGTCCAGTTGCCACTGGTTAGCTGGGTGCGTCCAGGAAAAGGTACCTTACAGTTTTTGACTCCCTGGAGCTACACAGAAGTTCAGCCAACTGACCCTTGGAGTCCATTTCTTTGCGCTGTGTATAAGAGGGAACAGGTCCAGACCTTCAGCTCACAGACAGCAGGTTCAGTCCTCTTCAGATTTTTCGCAGGTCCAGTGTTCTGAAGTTGGTGCCTGGAGGTGCCACATTTATTCCTGGATCCAGCTAAGGGTTGGGGTGACTCCTGGTCACGTCCTATCTAATGGCGTAAATGTTCCCAGGGCTAACTATGCACACTTTTTTGGTTTGGTAGTTGCTGTTTGCCATACTGCAAACGGTCCCAAAATGCAATGTCAGGGTATTTTCAAGATGGCAAATGTCTTCCGCCACACTAAACCTGGGCTCTGAGAGTTGGGTGTATGTGTGGAGAGTACACTATGGCAATCTTAGTGTCCTCCCACATCTAACACTAAAATCCAGTTTGAAACAGGTACTGTACCCACAACATACCCAGAGACAGAAAACTGGTTGGATAAAAGCATGGTCCTTCAGCAACTGACAGTGGATATTCGAGAATTGTCTTGGCATAATGTTTTCTCCCGTTCAAGTGCACCCCAAGTGTTATGTATGACCCTAGCCAATCTGTCAAGCAGGATTTGACACTCAAACAGGATTTGACACAGACCGCATCCTTCAATTTACATATTCTGTGGTGTTTTTAGGAGTCATCTCTGCCTCTTCAGGCCAGCCTATTGTTTGCTCCGGAGGGGCATTTCATACCTTTTTCACACTTACTCAAAGCCAATTGCTGGCTTCGAGAAACTGGAAAGCTAATATAAATGTATCCTTCAGGAACTTCAGGCAGGAAAAAGGTAACTTTCTGAAAGTTCATTGTCCTTAATATTTATTAAAAATCCAATTTCACCATTGAATTGGGTGTTTAATAACAATTAAAAATAGTTGTTTAATTTTTTCCAGCTGGTTCCATTCTTAAGATACAGTATTAGTATTTTAATCTGTTCTCTGGTTTTCTACATAGGGCGGCTGGGCCTGACTCAGTGAAAATAGATTTTAGGGCACTATCATCTTAGGGGCAGGTCATATTACTTTTCTACCTGTCCCACTTTTAAATACCATGCACCCTACCTTGTGGTCTACAAGGCTCACATTGGGGTGACTTACTAATATTTAAAAGGGAGGTTTTCATCTCTCAAAAGGATTTATTTTGACAGGTCGCGGTGCGTATTCTGCACTGTTAGAGTCAAGCTACATTTGTAGGTCTGAAGCCATGCTCACACTGCCACTATAATGGATGGCACAATAGGTGCTGCAGTCCACTAGTGACATTTAACTACCAGGCTCTGCGTCCATTTTGTAGCACATACTAGGGACTGTTAATAATAAATATACTACTTTGGTGTGTCAATTTGACAGTGTTTGAAGGGGTTGCACAGCCGCTTTACTACTGTTTAGCAGGGGTAAAGTGCACAGAGTTCTAAAGCCAGCAAAAATATAGGGCAACAGGCAAAAAATCTGGGGTGACCAATGTAGAAAAAGTGGATTAAGAACAAGGCCAGTTTTTGATTTGTTTGGGGAGCATGGGTGAGTCATAAAAAGGTGGCTGTTCTTGTTTAGTGTATGGGTGGGGCCGAGTTCTATAGATAATTCAAGTATATGTGGAAAAATTGGTAGAAACAGGTTTTTGCGAAAATTAATTAAATAAAATTACGTTGTTTTTAGATGTCCTGGGGAAAGACTGGACTGAAATCTGGCTGTGCAGCTGAGTGACCTTGATTGTAGTAGTGCTTGTGAACATATCAAGCCTGTTTCTCGAAGTAATAGGATTAGATTTATTCAGTACAAATGCCTGATGAGAGCGTATATGAATCCCCAAGTGGTCCAAGAATAAGCCAGGCTTGGACATAAGTGTTTTTTTGCGATGTCTGAAGGAGGGAGTGAAACCTCTAGCATATATGTTGAGACCATGTGGTAATTTCACAATTTGGGGTTGATATCTTGTTGTACTAGATGTTTTCCCTAAAACCGAAAATTGTCATATCACCCAAAATCTGTCTACTGGGTCTCTTGGTGGCCAAAAGGAATGCTCATTCGTACCTCAGATTCCTAACACAGGGATGAGTTTTAGTCATTTGCCCCATTGCAGCGACATGGAAGGACAGTGTGACTCCTTTATGGCTCACCTTGCTTGAGGTCACGAGGAAATGGATGAGCATAGAACAGCAGCGGCTCCTCCTTTAAGGCGGAGGAGCGCCGCCCCACTGCTCTTTGAGCAGTGGAAAAAGGAAAAATAAAATGATAACGCAACGTTATTATCATTTTATCTTTCCTTACTGAGGGAGGTTTGCGGGGCGGGGCTGGGCTGCAGTCACAGCCAGCAAGGGAGGAGGGGTTGAGGCACTTTAGTGCGCATCACAGTTTGGCCGGCTGTCATGGGCCGGCTAAACAGTCATGCGCAACTTTGCATGTTTTCCACCGGCTGTACTGTAGAGCCATTTGTGGAGAACATGCACAGGCTCATCGTCCCCGTTTGAACGTGGACCAATCACGAAGCTGCTACCATGGTGTAGGCAGCTTTGTTATTGGCTTAGGGGAGCTTCTGTCTGCTTCCTGCAGGAGCTGAAGAGGACGGAGCTTGGCAGAGGCGGTGGCTGGCAGCCAGGTAAGTAATTTTATTTATTTTTCTACCCCCCATCCTCCCACCCCACCCATACTTTTCAGTGGCAGCTGCCACTGGTATAGAAGTGATTGTGGTGGTAAATAAGCCAAAGGTGAGCCTGGGTAGGCCGTCTCACTATGCTATCCATGAATGCCCTTGAGGGTGAGGCGAGGAATCAGACCTTAAGCCTTCTTGAAAGGGGCCCAGGTGTTGAATGGTGATGGAATATGGTCCCAGCTGTATAATTTATCTGATCTGTGTTGTGTGCTCTCTGCTAGGCCTTGGCGAGGTGATGTGGTAGCATGTTCTTGTTCTTAAGGATGTCATACTGGTACTGTACAAGCAACAAATCATGTCTGATCTCCAGGTCAGAGCACCATTGGCCCAGTGATCATGTGTTGCTGTTGTTTCGATTCTCTGTCTGTACTGTGCAATGCTGTTGAATGCCGTTTTGTGTTTTTACACATTAAAATGAAAATCTTAATACATTTTTTTTTTTTTTTAAAGTTGTGTGTGGGTGGCCTATTGCGTGACACCTGTGCGTTGAGAACAAGCTTTGAAAGATTCAACATGTAAATAAAATATGGTTTAAATGCTTTCAGTGCTCTGCAGGCATAGATGCAGAATGCAATTTATTGTAATTAACGGTTGGCTCTCTTGAACTGCTTTATTTCCCTCTACCTATGTATTAATACTAAAGCAGTGTGTGAGAAGTAAGGCTTAAAGAGGATGTATTTTCTATGTCCTCGTATTAAAGTGGTCCTATTTCAAAGGTGCATTTCGTAGTGGATTAACTCCAATAACATTATGATATTTTATAGACAGGTCTCCGCGGCCTTCCCGATGACTAAAGCTTTAATCAGTCTGATGGCGGGAAGCTGCTTTAAACCTGTATGTGGCTCAGGAGCTGTAGGGCTTAAAATATCAAAAGCGAGAGAAATTAAAAATGGTTCAGTGTGTTTTTTCCTGTCTGTTCCCTTATCAGAAATGTTCAGTGCGACTCTAACAACTGTTAGAACACGACAGCAAGTTCGGGCCAGCTGTCAAATGTTTGCCATTAACAAAACTCTCCCCCGGGTCAGATGCGACTTTGGCTCGCATCACCGGCAGTAATTTAATTTTCTCTTGATTCTGACTCGGAAACGGCAGCGTTTTTCAAAAGCTTCCTCCTGCTTTTGGCTGAAATGTTCCTTCCCTGTGAAATGATTCCCACCAGCCTGGAATCCTTTTCTTGTCTCTGCCGTCCTCACCTTTGCTGATGGTTCTGCAAGCCATCACCAGCCATGCGTCCTGACAGCTCGCATCCTGCGGCGGCGGGCGGGCGCAGGGCCTACAGAAAAAGGAGCAGCCGGAACCACATTTACGCTTGCAAGATCTCTGGATTCACAAAAGCCTTTTTGCTCTAGTTCCCGCGCTCTGCTGCGGGGGCTTATTGAGCGGGGCAGAATGCTCTGAGGAGGAGGGGGCGCTCTGATCACGCTACTGAGTACATGGTCTTTGGAGACGGACAACAGACGGAAAGAGACATTTCCAACCATCCCACGAATCTGATCACTGAACTGTGCAGCATCGCACCAGGCCTTTTAGTTATTCTTAATGGGCTAGGGTTCATATTTTGTGTCAAAATAGTTCTGTTTTTCTTCTCACAACTCTACTGACATTAAAAGACCGTTTTAAAGAGATAGGTCATCTCTAGTTTTCTGGCTTCAACATCATATCCCCTGACAAATTGGCTAAATAGATTATCTGCCAGTAGCATTACATGGGCGAGGAATTTATTAAAGCGTGCTTGGGCAGTCATTATAATATAACAATAATATTCCATTGTTTAAAAGCAGATTTCTTAAGATGTCAAAATAAGTTTCATTACCCTATTAGAGGCAGCTTCAGTATATCTGTAAACCGAAAAATGTTAACATTTTGTGGACTTCCACATTTACCTGATGTATAGGTTCCCCTGTTGCATAATAATTTGATTTTTGCGTTGATTTCTAAATGTAGGTAGGTTTTTAGAAATGTTTGCTCAATACTAATATACTGTTGATTTCTTTGAACATTTTTATAATATGCCTTTTTATTAATAAAATGTCATCTGCACCACGTGATTGGTAGACTGCAAAAAATCTAATCACTGAAATCCCAACACGTTAATGTGCAAGTGCAAATGTCCAATCTAAATAGACGTAAATCTGTAGTGTCAGTATGTAGGCTGTACGTGTGTTAAGGCATGGTCTGCTAAGGTAAAATTACATCATCAAAGCAGAGAACAGTATCTTGTCTAAGCAAGTATAAATCTGTAGATCTAAGTGAAGGTAAATGCCTACATCTAAGCAGGCACACATAGGTTAACATAAAAAGGAAAACATGTGTAATGCTGGCAGTATTTTACTATGCAGTCCAGATAGGAGGAAACCGTGAACTAAGGTATAATTCTGTGATCTGAAAAGACTTAATTAGCTAAAGAGTTTTAGGCAAGTTTAAATCCGTTATCTAAGAAATGTCAGGTCACAATTTAAAAAGATGTAAATGCACAGGATAGGGGGTGTAAATACACATTATAAACACATGTGGTAGACTAAGCATGTGTAAATATATATTCTAAGGAGTTAAATAAGCTAAGTAAAATTAAATGCATGGCCTAGGTAAGGTCTAAAAACCTATGACAAGCAGGTAAATCTACAAGTTCGGCCACCGACGGGAACTGTTTGAGAAGCACAAGAGGCTCAGCAAGTACATGCTCATGGTCGGCATGTGCAGCATTGAGGTGATGGTGATTGAAACTGAGCTGTCTTGGGAAGCCTAGAACAACTTGCCTGCAAACCCAACATGCTGCACCCCAAGCTCTCAACTCCATGGAAATCACTGAGCTCAGGCCCAGGAGTGGGACTCTCGCCCACTTCATCACTAACCTGGCAGATTGCCCCTGAAAGAACTGTGCCCTCCTGGCTCATCTCTTGTGTTCTTAAACTCAAACTGTCACTGTTCAAGAGCTGTGCTCCTCTTTGTGTAGGCAAAATATTGTTTCGCAATTATTTTGACTTTCTTGCTCCGATTTCTTCTTTACTTTGATGAAAGTTTATGTGCAAAAACTTTTTTCATCTCTCTTCTGTAAAACCTACCTCTTGTGTCCCAGATGCTGGTATTTTTGCTTTATATTAGCGATACAAAGGACCCCTGGGCTATCTGCGTCCTTATGGAGTGGCAGCAGTCCCCCGGTGGGATACATATCACCATTTTGCTTACTCTGTTCCACTCTATCACTTTCACTGTGAGGCCGCCACCTTGTGCCCTGATCACCTTGTTAACTGGACTGCTAATCCTCTTCAACCTTATCCACTCCCCCTTCATATGATGCTGGTGGCCATCTTGGAAGTAAAAATGGCACCCAATTGGGGATTTGTTTGCTTGATAGTCATCACTTAACTACCAAGCAAAATTCTGTAACTTTGTTGGAATTTGTATGTGAACTTTGTTTAAACATATGTGACTATGCACATTTTTCTTATGTAACAAAACCTTTGTAATTGTTCTTTTGTAAACTGCTAATAACAGTATAATAACTGTTCTTATGTAAACCATGCAGATACCTTTTTGAATTTTGTTTGTTCTATATAAAATCAGAAAATAAATACATATACCTAGTTTAAGACACATAAGTATGCTATGCAAGCAAGTGTAAATTTATAGTCTAATTAGATAGAAGAATGTAGTTTAAATAGATATAACGGCCTAAACGTGTGTAAATGTGTTTTGTAAAGTAGGTGTAATATATATATATAGGGCTTGATTTAGAGTTTGATGAATGGGTATTCCATTACAAAATTGACGGATATCCTGTCTGCCTTATTACAAATGGATTATATCCTAATGTACTTGTAATTAAGCCTGGGCGGAGTTCTGCTACGTGGAACTCCGCGAAGTGCAAAAAAAAAACTCTGCCGCGTAACACGGAGCTCCGCAAACGGCGGAGTGCGTTAGATAAATGCTGTTCGCAGTGATTTTCAGTGCCAGGTACTTGTCCGCACTGAGCAATCATCGCAAACGGCACCATACACAGTGCAAGTGGGCGCTGGTTCCTTTCTGCCGCTCGAGTAGATTTTTACTCGACCAGCAGCTTTCTCAACGCAAACGGATGGTTTCTCAATGCGACCACTCGCAATGAGAAATCTGACTGCTCGCGTTGATAAATCTTGCCGGGAGGTTGATTTTCCTCGCTCGCCAACTTGATGTTGACGATCGCGAACGAGGAAAAATCTCGCCGTGAGGTGGATTTTCCATGCTCGCCAACTTAACGTTGACGAACATGAGCGAGGGAAAGAACTCTGCTCCGTCTTTTGGAACCCCGTGAGCTCCGCGTAACGCGGAGTGCGGAAAACTCCGCGATCGGAGCGGAGTTCACCGCCCAGACTTACTTGTAATAAGCCGGAAGGTATATCTGTCAAACTCTAAATCAGACCCGTAGGCTAAGCAAGCCTAATCATGTAATGAGGTGGAAATACACAAGCTAATCAAGTGTATATCCCGATCCAGTTGTATTAAAACATAATCTATACAGGTGAGTTACAGAGAGGACAGATAACATGATGCATTATTGGCATTGAATGGTTCTGGTAACAAGGCCAAAAGCTACATGGTTTGTATAAGAAAGGGCCCCTTTTTGACATGGTCACCCCTACTTTTTGCCTGGTAAATGATGTGATTTCGACTGAAAGTACACTGGGTTCCTGCTAACCAGCTCCCCAGTTGCCAGAGCTCTTTCTCAAAACTGTACAATTGTTCCCCCCAATTGGCAAAACCTTTAGCACCCTCTGCAAGTCCCTAGTAAATGGTACCCTGGTACCTAGGGCCTGAGGTACCAAAGAGGGCCCCTAAGGGCTGCAGTACAAATTGTGCCTCGCTACGACTCATCAAGCACATGCCATTACAGGCTGCGTGTCTTGGTGCAGACAAAAGTGAAAACACAACATGTCACACATCTCTGTGTGCCATGTCTCCTACCACTTCATATAATATTTGTAATTCACCCCCCGCCACCCCAGCATGCCTAACAGCCCTAAGGGAGGGTGCTGAATATTACATGTGAGGGCATACCTGCATGAGCAGATATGCCTCTGTGCTGGTCAGTCCTATTACTGCCAGTACAAGTGACCAGGGAAGCCATCTTCGGGCATGTGCTAGACACTGGTGAAAACAAGTTCCCCAGCTACATGATGATTTCACTGAAAATAGAAATGTTTAGTATCCAACATCTCGTATTGATAAACCCACACTGATGCCACTGTTGGATTTACCAATACATGTTCCCAGAGGGCACCTTAGAGATGCCTCCTGAAAACCTTCCAGCGTCTGGTGTCTTTGTTGACTGGTTTCTGCCAGCCTGTCACCGAGACTCTGTTCTCACCCTCTTAGGGTGAGATCCTTTTGGTCTCAGGAGACCCAGAACAAAAGCCTGTCCTGGAAGAGGGTGTAACACCCCCTCCCATAGGATGACCTGCTGATTAGCCTTCCTTGGGCGGCAAGCCTCAAAGGGCTGCCACCTTTGAAATGTGAATCTGGCTCCCCCTCACAGGAGAGGAAGCCAACCCCGTTTGTCCAGGACTTTCTTAGCACCTGGACAGGTGGGAAAATTAGCTTGTGAGGTAGGCGTACCACCTCCAAGCTAGTACCACCCCTATGGTGGGCTACTGTGAGGTGGAGTAGTGTGATGCCTGCCTCGTCAGGGGTAGTAAGCTCTATATAAATGCAATTACAATACAATCATTCAGCTTGCATTCCTCAGAATAAAAGACAAGACATATTTCCTCCTGTTCTCGGTCATACCAAGCATGCAACAAGCTGCAATTTATACTTTCGTTGATTACAGTGACATTAAAATGCTCTAATCATATCAACTTTTATAGTATACTGCAACAGTAGTTGTCCAATTTATTTGACAATATGACATTGTATTCTAGTTTACAGGAGTGCCATGAGTTGCACTTCTTTGTCCCATGTATAATTATGGTCCGTGAGTGTTTTTAGACTAGAGAAGCTTCCCTTTCCTGTCTCAGCGTGAGGGCACACAGAGGTTTATTGATCACCCAAAAGCCGCTAGTAGTTTCACGTACCAGTGCTATTGGTAAGAGCTCACAGATAGGTGCGTGGGCCAAGATCCTTTTGAAAGAGGCCTGCTGTGATGACAGCACGCCTCAAAAAATCTTATCAGCATGTCGCAAATGCAACTCAATTAATTGCAGATGACAGTGTACCTTTGAACGACTGGACATTCTGCTGGCCACAAGCCTATGAGAGTCATCCCTTTAGTTACTAACCAGTTCTGTGTGTGCTTGTTTTCATGGGCAGGTAAGGCCTCAAATCACTCTGGGAATGCAGTGATACATTGCTTTACTTGTGAAATTATGGGCTGACTTTTTTTGCTATTAACCTATAAAGTATGGAGTGATAGCCCTCCTCTAGATGAATGATATAACTGGGGGGCACATATCTGCTAAATGGCTATATATGAAGTACGTCCAGATAGCCAGTCTTGTTTTTCTTTGCGTACAGCACTTATGTGCTAGCACATTTCTTTGAATGCCATTTTGTGAATCTGCCTGTTTTTTTTGTTTTTTTTAAAAATACTTACATACTTACAGTGGAAAAGAGCAAATGTAAAAGTCCCAGAAGGATGCGTGTGGCTGGTAAAAAGGACCAGGCAGGCTGATGGACATTGAGCAATTTGGCAGCAGGACATTACATGTCAGGGGCGCCTCTGAAGGATGGGCAGAGTTCGAGCAGATTCAATCATGTATCACCCTTGTCCCTGAAAGGCTCAACCTCCTCCTTTGCACCTACGCAGAGAGGAGTACTTGCAGCGTGACATTGCCAATCACCATTCAATATCAGTAGTCCATACTATTCTAGTGACATTATTTATTCTCTTTGGTCAGCATCCTTCACTTCTTAAAAGGCCAATCCCTCCACTTTCTCCAAGTTTAACACCTCGAGGCAGGGGTTGTCCAGCCTTTTCTAGTTTCTGAGTACCTTCCCCCTGACAACAATAAAGACTGGGTTCAACTGGTAGAAACTTGGCATCGTGAAGGGTAGCACATTGCTCTTGCTTTGTGTGGCATGCCTCGTCTTAGAATGGGCAGTGGGGGACGTCCTTATCGTCAGCAGCGGCGGCTAGCAAACCGCTTCACCAACAGCATTTTAAGTGTTTATTTTTTAGGGTAGCGTTTTCTTAAGAGCAAAACAGCCCCAAAGGCATCATAGTGTACACAGTGTTTTTAAATAAAAAATTAGCTGTCCGTAAAATCCATTTTTATAAAAAAAGACTAATCTACACAACTCTGGACTTGAAGAAATAAAATTACTGGAGCCTTTTTCATTTTGGCTCATCATGGAGTGAAATAGGCAAAACGTTTCTGGTGCACCGCCGAAAGTTCTGCTTTCTTAATGATATGTACATTCTACCTTAAGATCGAGCAACGCCTAGTACCTCAAATACAATCTCCCATTTTTTGTGACTTGTGCCCAAGTCACACCATACAGTTGCAGATTTTCTGAGAGTTATTTGAATGTAAATTTACATTTTCTTAGCAACGCACAGACATGGAATAACCCATTCTGACGCAGAACAATTACTTTTCTCTTAATTACTGTTAATCTAGCAAAATGTGCGCTTCAAATCCAGACAAATTTGATTGGGATCATAACTTCCTTAAACAGCAGGGACATCATGGGATGTATATAGTCCATAAAGAGGCCATTCTCTTTTACTTTGTCCTAAAACTGGAGTCCCCAGATTCTTTTAGCTTTATGGTAATGAAAAACAGCCACTAATTGAGGTGAAGTGGGCCTAAGTGCCACTGCACCTGCTGCACTATTGATAGCTACCACTCTACACAGAAGACCGTGTGTGGTCTTTAGCTTTTCTCATTCCTTTGCATGTACTCTAAGCCACCTTTACATTTATTTATAGTTTGTTTTCTAATGGAGAGAGGCTTAAAAACATTGAAGCAGCCTCTACTCTGAAAAAAAGGTGTATTTGCACATATGTTTACCTTTAAAGAAATGGGAAAGGACATTGTGCCTGATGCACCAATATTTTGCAGTGACTTACTCTTGTAATACTACAGGCTTGCGCCTAAATTCCAAGAGGAAACCAGAAGTACTGCTGACTTACTCCCTGTTTTTTAGCAGTAAGCCCGAAGTACTGCCAGAGCAAGTTAATCTCACTCTCATCAAAATCTTTGTGAATCTGCCGCTTAATTGTCTGTCTGTATTTATGTATGTAGCTAAAAAGGCATAAGAGTACTGAATATGGTCTAAGTCAAGCATAAAATCAGCAAGGAAAAGGAGGTGGTGCTGGTTTGTGTATTGGTAACGGACAGTGATGTAGTGTTCTTTAAAGAGGTGTGTCTTCAACTCTTTTCTAAATTAGAGCACCATTGGGGCAATACTTATGGTTATGAGGATGTAGAGATGGAAAAGACCTTCTGCCTTGTGTTTTTCTGTTTTGCCCTGCTTAGTCAGAAGTCTGAGGATGGCCTGGCTGTGGGTGTGCTGAGTACCACCTGAGATGGTGAGCTTGTCCACAAGATGAGCAGGAGTGCTGGTCATGATCGCTTTGTAAATGATGTAGCTGGCTTTGAAGAGTGGGGGGGGGGGGGCAGGCAAGGGGAGTCAATAGAGTCCAATCAGGATTGCTGTTATGTGATTATATGTCTTCCCTCCGTGGATGAGATGTGCTTATGTATGTGGTGTCCACAGATGATTAAAGAAGCGCTAGATGCAATAATGTTTCATTGTGCAGTTTAGCTCCTAAGAAACATTTTGTTAAAAATCCCATAGCTTACCTGTCGAATGCATTACGAGCCCTAATACCTGCATTACTCGCTTAGGAAGAGCTGCTACGACATGCATCTGTAATATAACAATCATTAGCAAAGCCAGTAGGTCCCGCCTTTGGGACATTTTGGATTTGTCAATGTTTTTTAGCCATGCAGTAAAGCATCTCTGATGCTGTGAGGCATAACAAAAAAAGATGCTGTGACCTCTGCGGTCACTTCATTTTGTAGACATGCGCACCACACATGCCTACAAAATTATGTAAGCAGTTTTTTGTTATTTTGAGTTGGATCAGTAAATAAAAAAATAAATAAATAGCAGAAAGTGTTTTTTTTCTTCTTTTTGATGCGTGGGTGGGGAAGCAACACTTAGGCATAGGTGGGAAGGAAGCATCACAAAGGAAGTGGGTGGGGAAGTATAAAATATGCAGGTCGAGGAAACACAGGGCAGAGGTGGAGGAAACAAGATGGAGGACTCAGGTGGTGGTAAGCCACACGGAGTGCATGGGTGGTGGGAGCAATACTGAGGGCGTTGGCAGGCCTAATACCTGCATTACTCCCTTAGGAAGAGCTGCTACGACATGCATCTGTAATATAACAATCATTGGCAAAGCCAGTAGGTCCAGCCTTTGGGACATTTTGGATTTGTCAATGTTTTTTAGCCATGCAGTAAAGCATCTCTGATGCTGTGAGGCGTAACAAAAAAAGATGCTGTGACCTCGGCGGTTACTTCATTTTGTAGACATTGCGAACCACAGGGAAGCATAACAAAGGATGCAGGTGGAGGGAACAAACACAAAGGATGCAGGTGGGGGAACCAGCACGAAGGGTGGGGGGTAACCAAAACAGAGGGGTGCAGGTGAATGATTTTATTTTTATTTTATTTTTTATTTATTTGAAACTTGTACAGCGCACACCTACCCCCAACGGGGGTGTCCCGGCGCTATGGACGGTTAACAGTTGTAAGTATCACTGAGCGGCTAAGGGTTGGTAAACAGCCAGGTCTTTAAATTGCGTCGAAATAAACCTTCAGATTCTGTCATACGGAGGGACAATGGTAAGCTGTTCCAAGATTGAGCAGTAATAACTGCAAAAGCTCTGCCTCCCATTCTAGATCGACGAAACCGGGGAGTCCGCAAGAGGCGCAGATGATTTGATCTGAGTGATCGGATGGACTCAGGATGCAAAACAAAGGGTGGAGGGGAGGAGTAACAGGCAAGAGAGAGCAATGTGGAGCAGGCTGAAGAGAGCACACGGAGGGCAGAGGGAAACAAGGAGCACCAGGTGAGAGAAGTACATGAGAGAGACAGCTGGAAAACACTTTCACTCTTATGGAGTGCTAAACCCAAAATGAAAACTTGGTGCTTAAAAAGTAAGCAGTGGAAGGACCCAAGTAATGCATCCATGCTCCAGGAGAGCGATAAACGCAAGAAGAGGAAGGAAGTTCAACACAAAAAGCAAGCAAATGAGAGTTAACAGTAAAGCCTACAATGAGTGGGTGTAAGCTCACTGTAAGCTAACAATAGGTCTTTTCATCAGAAGACAACTTGTGCAGTCTAGCATGGGAAACCTAAAAACATGTTCAAGTAGAGTATCGGTGGCCTGGCTCATCAGTCGCATACATTTTGGATGTTCTCTTTGTTCCATGCCTGTCTACGTTTTAGGGGAGCGTGTGAGAGATTTGTGACCCTGAGGAGATCAAGAAAGGGTTAAATATATCAAATACTTGGATTCCATTAAGGAGTATTTGCAAAGCCAATAGGTCTCACCTTTGGGACATATTGACTTTGCCAATGGTTTTAGCAATATTTCAAAGTATATATACATTGCTTATTTTAATTAAGGAAAGACTCTGAATTTGTTACAGTTTGTAATCTCTCTGTGCAATTTTCTATTGTAATTATAATTGACTTTACTAATTATTAGCAAAGCCAAGAGGTCTCGGCTCTAAAAGGCTATGCTATTAGCTTTCCTAACACTTGTATGGTACATGTAAGGTGAGTCTCACTTAGGCTTAGGTTAGAGTTCTGGTTGTGTGAGGGTGCCCTTAATGGGGCACGATTCAGAGCTCTGGAGCCGAGGCTGAATTCAGTGTGATTCAGTGGACCAATTCTTGCCCTCTCTCCAGTGCGCACACACTGATGTTCACATATGTATGATTTGTAATCACCAATTCTAATTATTTACAACAAAATCATTGTTGTTACTCATTTATATGAAACTGCTAACACGCACTCACAAAGCCAATAGGTCATGTGTATTGTAGGCATATGATTGTTCTTGTGTGATACGTCCGGATTTAGTAGCAGAAAAATCACTAACAGGCTAGTGTCATCTTAATGGTTTTGGGGGCCGTGGGCAAGAAATATTTTGCAGGCCCCAGTTTGGGCCAACTTTGAATTCTATTGCCCATTTTTTGCTAATTAAAGTCCTATGTTGCTTAACAATATTGAATTATACATTGGAGGTTAGGATAGAGAAATACACAGAAATGAGATAGAGTTAGTTTACTATCCCAGGGTACCCTTGGAAGGTGGGTGCCCTGGCCGCTAGCCCATTTTTTCCTTAAAACGTCTCCGTAACAGACACCTAAATGCTGGTCAGGCAACATGCTGTGTAACGCACAGGATTGTAGTTCACATGTTTGAAGCCACGTACATAATTACTTAGGCCATGGCCCTTTTAGAGACCCCCCTCTACACCTTTTTCCTCCCACTTTAAAGCACTGTGGCCCACAATATGCTTATGCCTGCGACAAGCTGTTTCATGGGTGAGAACTAAAAATCATGATAATGTAAAACTGTGGAGTTCTTGGAGTGAAATCTGGGGCAGAAAGAAGGAGCGACCCGTTTGCTCCTCTACGGCAACCACTCTGCCACATCTCTGGGAGGGCAGGAGCACAGCTGGTGTAATGCTTCAAGAGGGGAAAGTTGTGTGCTCCACTGAAAGAAAGCAGAGGGCCTCTTGTGTGACACTCCAGACTGTGCTTTTTGTGCCACCCTTTTCTAAGTTGAGCTGCAGCTTTTGTTCCCCAGCAAAGTTGATCCAAACGTCATGTGTGTCATTTGTTACCAGGTGAGGCAGGACCAAATATCCTCAGCTTCTCTGGGAGACAATTGCAAATGGAGAAACACTGGTGAGAGGCAGCAAAGTGAAGCTCACGGGTGGGGCAATATGGAGGTCAAGGGCCAGAATCACAGAGAACAGGTATGGAGGAAGCAATAGGAGGGTGAGGGGAAGTAACACAGAGGGCAGGGCGGAAGCAGCAAGGAGGCGCAAGTGGGGGTAAAACAATACAACAAGTGCAGGGAGGGAAGCAAACTAACGGGGAGAGAAACAACATAAAAGGGTAGAAAAAATAAATAGGAGAGAGAGCAAGGGTACAGAGTGGGAGACAGAGCACACTGGCAAGAGAGCGCAACACAGAGTGTGGTGAAGGGAAAAAAGCAGACTAGGGAGAAAGCTGGAAATCACATGCACTCTCGTGGAGTGCTTAAACAAAATGAAAAAAGTTGTGCCTGAAAAATGAGCAGTGGACGGACACAAGTAATGCGTCCATTCTCCAGGTGAGGGACAAACACAAGAAAAGGAAGAAAATCCCACAGAAGCCAACTAATAAGAAGCAAGCAAATGAGTGACAATGAAGCCAACCAGTGGTAAGCAATGGGCAGACTCAAAGCCCACTGTAAGCTAACAATATGTCTTACAACAGACCGCACATGCACTGCCTGATAGACGAGATCTAAAAAAAAGCCCTCCTTGAGCTGAACAAGGGAAACTGCGCACATGTTTGTGGGATGTAAGATCACAGATTCAAGCAGGCCTGCATAGACTTTCAAAGACAGGCAGCCATCCGTCAGGGCTTGGCCTTCTCCCCGAGTGGAGGGGTAAACAAGGAGACCTCTCACCTTGGCTTCGCGCCTTTTCCCGTTTCATGTGAAAGAGTGCAGGGGGGGGGACGAAATACTCCTTAAAGGAATTCAGAGGGATTAAACACGATGGTTGTTTTCTTTGAAGTGCAGCGCCACAGGGTTAATTGTCAAAACCACTTGTGGAAAAGGTGGAATCAATTGAGGCTCAACTGTACCATGGGACAGGCCAGAGATGAAAATCAGGTGTTTGCAGATGCTCTTTCGCCTAATAGGAAAAGAAAGTGAAGAAAGGGAGGGCGAGGTTGCTTGTTGGCGACGCAGAATAGGAAATGAGACGCCAAAATAAAAGTGACTCGAAGCAGCCACTGATTGTGCGTTTACTTTTAGCCAATCGTATTATAATTGTCGTAGAGCAGAATAGGAGCTTGTTGATTGGCCAGGCGGTTTCCTCGCTTCCGCATCTGGTCCCGCAGTATGACGCTGGACAGGAGATTGTAATTACCGGAGCTTTCATGTGGATGCCTCAGCCCCTTCAGCCTCTGATGTATGAGGCCTTTCTGATAATGCTGTTGGCAGCTTGGAGGCCGAAGTGCTGCTAAACCCCTCACTCGGTGATTCTTGGCCGTGGTTCACAGTGTTGTCCCATCAGTTAGGCCGCAAAGGTGGGCGCAGGTCAGCCTCGCTTTTAGAAGTGCCAACAATGTATCAGAGGAGAAGGAAAGTTTCTGCTGCTTGAAAGAATGTGTATGTTTTTTAAGGGAGAGGCGATGTGCTAGGGCATAATAGATATCTCTGTGGTGCTGAAGCCGGCCAGGCCATGACCAGCGCAGAGGTGACGTCAGTCAGTTCATCAATATCAGGGTTAAGGGGAGTGACACTGTATGCCCTTTGACACCCAGTGACATCCCATGATTGACCTCCTTCTGCACTACCCATCAACAGCATCCTATTGGCTGCTGCGGACTGGGTATAGGGGAATAAGTGGAAACTACGGAAAGCAAACGGGGCTTCTCAGAATCATATTGACTTTATTTTTATGTCACTGTCTTAGTGACACCTGAGACAAAGGACAAAAAAATATAGGGCAGAGCCAAAGATACACAGGTGGCCCATGGCTACCACTAATGGACGTCCATTGTGACCAGCAGCGCTGGAAATGGAAACATTTCACTCTGGGTACACACACTTCGAGACTGAGCCGGAGTCGTTGGTACTGGCACTCACGAGGGCATGGAATGTAAGAACTGGCCTGCTCATGAGGGTGGAAGCAGTAACTCTCACTCTGCCAGCCTTTATCCATTATTTTTATAAACTGCCCTTAGAGCCATGGTCAACGAAGAGAAATACTAGAGTACACTGTTTCGCCTACTTTATTGCTTACAAACTGACCACGTTGTAAGGTAGTTCAGGAAGATTAGACGCCTGCTGTAGCATGCAGGTGTATCCAGCAGGTCTCAGGGTATACAACTGCTAAAGCGGGCACCTACGAGGCCTGCAGCAGAGATCTATGTGTACTGTACATCACTGTTTGGTAGGCATGCAGTGTCGCAATTGGCTGGCCAATCTTTAGTCCTGTACCCTCATCTTATTATTGCTTATTGCCACAGTCTGTCTGATACCTTTCACCCACCTACTGTCTGCATTGCACTCCACTCCTCCCCACCTCATTGTTTCCACAGTGCTCCTCCACTTCTGCCATTTTTCGGTTGCAGAGTGTTCAACTCCTTCCCCCATTTTCTTGCCGCATGTCCTCACGCACAAGCTCTACATTAGACAGCCATCACCATTGAAACGTGTGCGCCATGCCCTTAAAGTAGACACCGGGGCTGGTCTCTGGGTTTAAATGAGAGCAGGCAAGATTCCCTGCAAACTATCTCTTTTAAACGGCCCCCAGAAAAGCAGTACAATAGCGGAGACTTGTATCTGCTCAGTATAGCCCAGCCGTGAAGAGGCGGGCGCTGGAAAAGTTGGACTGAACTGAAAAATGTGAACCATGAACACACATCAACTTTACAGAGGCGACCACTTTGAGGTAAGTAAAACAACTATCTGCACAAAATCAATTGATATGGCTAATCCGCATCAAATGTACCCCCTCTGACAACATCTAAAATACATAGAATGGAGCAGACAGCCAAACCCCAGAAACTCTTTATATGCTGAGAAATAAATCTCAAACCTAGGAGATCTATTGGGGGAGGGAGGGTGTGTTGGATGGAGTACATCAGCATATTCAAAGTGCTGCTGTGCTGGAAGCTAAATTGATGCGCAGGTCGGCCCCCAAGACAGCCCATTTCAGTAAAAGACTTGGGGCCAGATGTACGACCCTTTTTTGCGCTCACAAATGGGAGATAGGCCCGTTTGCGACCGCAAAAAAGGGTCCTGGCATGTACAAACGCTATTTTGCGAGTCACTGACTCGCAAAATAGCGTTTGCAACTCTCGCTATTAGGAAGGGGCGGCCCTTCCTAATAGCGGGTCTCAATGCCATGTACTATTGTTTTGCGACCGCATTTGCAGCCGCAAAACACTCGCAGTTTACTGCCTACTTCAAGTAGGTGGTAAACCACTCGCAAACGAGAAGGGGTCCCCAAGGGACCCCTTTCCCTTTGTGAGTGTGTGCGAAAATATTTTTTAAGAGCAGGCAGTTGTCCCAGGGACCACTACCTACCCTTAAAAAATGAAACTGAAAAGTTTCATTTTTCTTTTTTAAATGTATTTTTAAAAAACTGCTTTATTTAAAAAGCAGTCACAGACATGGTGGTCTGCTGACCCCTGCAGGCCACCATCCCTGGGAGTGCTAGCCGTTCCCAATGGGTTCGCAAATTGCGCTTGCCTCATGAATATTGATGAGGCATACAATTTGCGACCCCTTTGGGAATCGCAAACAGTGTCTGGGACACTGTTGTACATTCATTTCAGCGAGTCGCAATTCGACGCAATTTGCGACTCGCTAAAGTGAATGGTCGTACATCTGGCCCTTGTTGTAATCTTTGCTTAGTCTTTAACTTGTATCTCTCCTTAAACCGATTCCCATCACTATGCAAGGCCCTGATGCACCTACACCAGTCGCACTCGGAGCAGAGAGAAGTTTCACTCTCACAGTTTCAAGACATTGGTGTAAACCTATGCTTTTCCCAATGGCATTAGGATCCCTAGCTTAATTTTCTAGGTTTGTTGGAGTAGAGGGCAATTGACTTGGCGTTGCAGGCCTTCCTGCCCACCATCAAATGAAGGCTTGTGCAGATGATCACAGAGAACAGCACCACCATGTGGTACTGCAACAAGCAGGGCGAGGTAGAGTCTTGCGGCCTGTGCCAGGAGACTCTCTGTCTTTGGAAGTGGCTGGACCGCCAAGATACTTCCTTGGTGGTAAATCACCTGGCGGGATATGTACACGCCAGGTTGGACAAACTCAGCCACAGGTGCTTAGCGGATAACAAACGCCATTTGCTCCCAGAGGTGGCATAGGGCGTCTTCCAGCAGTGGGAAGACCCTGGGTCGATTTTTTTCATCACTGCTGAAAAAGCGCGATGTCAGCAGTTTTGGAATTTCCAAAGCAGCTCTCTCTTGGAGACGCCTTCTGTCTGGAGTGAAGCTCGGGAGTCCTCTATGCCTTCTCGCTACAACCTTTCCTGCCAACCAGTTCTGAAGATGACCAGGAATGACCGGTTCCAAGTCATCCTAGTGGTATTAGATTGGGCCAGGAGAGTGTGGTACCTGGAACTCCTCTGATCAAGCTGCCCCCTTGGGAGAATCTTCTGTCACAGCAGGAGGGCAGGGTGCTGCAACCGGGCCTGCACAATCTGCATCTTCATGCTAAGACATTGAGCAACATCAGTTGACCTCCTTTGACATGCCACGTGAGGTTGTTAACGTTCTCTTGGCAGCGAGGCATCCCTCTGCAAAATCAGTGTATGCCAGTCACTGGAACAAATTCGTGGATTGATGCAGCAACCACCAAATTGTCCTCTTGCAGGCAAAATTGTCTGAAGTTTAGTTGTTTGTTCTTTCCCTACCACAATAAGGACTATCTTTGGGCAGTGTTAAGGGCGACTTATCAGCTCTTTCATCTTTTTTGCAGTTGCTGGATCAGCCTTTATTTAAATTAACTGTTGTGATGACATTTTTGAAAGGTTTGCAATATTTGTTTCTACCAAAACCTTTTGTGATGCCTCTGTAGGACTTGAACTTAGTCCTCATCTTTTTGATATGCACCCTTTTTAATCCACTGCACAGTTGTCTTTTAAAATTTCTGACATTGAAGACAGTCTTTCTCATCACTATAACATTGGCTAGACGTGAGCGAGCTGCAGTCTCTTTCTCTCTACTCATCTTATACCACCCTCTTCCCCGAAAACCCTGTTGTTGGGGACCCAAGCTTTCTTTCTACCAAAAGAGGTCTCTCCTTTTCATGTCGGGTAAGCTGTGATCCTTTTGGCATTCTTTGCTCCATCTCATCCCTCTAAGGAGGAAGAGAGACTCCATCGCTTGAACCCCAAGAGGACACAAAAGTTTTATATCGTTTGTACCGAGGAACATCAAGTGTACGATCAGCTCTTTGTAGGGTTTTTCCAGGCAAAGAAGGGCAAGACAGTGCAAAAATAGACCATCTTGTGACAGATTGTTCTTTGCATAACAAACTGCTATGCACTGGTGAAGAAACAGCCCCAAGAATGTTTGCAGGCTCATTCCATTAGGGACAAAGCTTCTACCACTGCGTTAGCATGCGGAGTGGTTGCTCTGCGCATCTGTCAGGTGGCTGTGTGGGCGTGGGGAATTTTACCCACTCGGTTCTGAAAAACCTTTTGGTATGAACCAGTTTACAGACCCACCACCTTGGGAGGTATTGCTGTGCTATCTATTTGCAAGGTGAGTAGATACATACTTACGATTAGAAGTAACCATCAGACGAACAAGTCATTTACTTTCAGTAGCAATCTTTGTGGTGAATACTGTCTAACCACAGATTCCCATGCCTTCCTATTCTGTGAACTGGATTCTTTCCATCTAAAAAGGGTCCCAAACAGAGATCTGCACACTGGTGAAGCCAACCTGCCAACTGGCTGTCTGTCTGAGGGCGCGGACAGCCTAGAAATAAACTGATGTCAGTGCATATAGATGACGCTTATATGTGACTCTGCTTGCCACTTCCATAGCATAATAACATGAGCAAAGAGCTGCAAGACGCTACATACTGGTGCACAGGTGTACAGCTATAAAGTTTACGGCTCCAGTGTGACACCTGATAAATGATTCACAAGATGCGGAATCTGTAGTTAGATAGAATATCCACCAGAACGGCTCCGGTGTGACACCTGAAAAAGATGAGGAATCTGTAGTTAGATAGAATATCCACCAGAAAAATCATTACAGAAGGTAAGTAACTTGTTCGATGCAACATTGTCACTACCATCTTTCGCCGCTTTGAAAAGGAGCCATAGAACAAGTTCCTTACTATCAGCAAAATACAGGTTTCATTCCAACTTTTTCCATGTCAGGTAAAAATCAGGGGGCAAAGATCCATTCTCAACCTTTGCAGTTAAACCAGTTTCTGAAGAAGCAAACATTTCACATTTAAACGCTGAAGGAAATCCTCCAACTGCTGAATGGAGGAGAGTATATCACATCCTTGGATCTCCAAGATGCATATTTCCATATTCCTATGCATCTCAAACACCGTACTTAAGGTTCGAAGTAATTACAATTTCAAAGTTCTTCCATTTGGTCTTAAGTCCGCTGCGCACACCCCTACCAAGTACACTGGCCCAGTAGTGGTTTCCTGAGAAGAATGGGATACCACATTTCCCCATATCTCAATGATAGGCTCATAAAAGGCCCTTCTTCTCAAACCACCAAAAACTCTACAGCAGCCTATGTGCACTTAGTCTGTAATCTAGGTTTAGTCTCAGTAAGAACAATCTTCCTAAAGCCAAGTAAAAAGATAACATTTCAAGGAGCTATTATAAATACAGACAATAGTGTTCTCTACCAGAGAGAGGATACTGAAGATGTTCAATCTGGCCAACAAACTACAAAAAAGAGCGTCTGTTTCAGTAGCCTCTTAAAATCATTCTTAGAGATGATGTCATCTTGCATTATCCTGATTCCACCTTGTCGTCTTCACATAAGACCATTCTAGAAGGAATTAGACAATCAATGGGCACAAATCCAAGGTTTCTCTGACTACATAATCTAAATCATTCCCAAAATGAAAGCCACCATACCATGGTGGGCTCATGAAAAAACATATCAGTAGGTGTACCTTTTCTGAGCTCAACACCCTGATTCAGGAGGTCCTTAGATCCATATCTGAAAGGTTGGGATGCTCACCTCCAGGATTTGGAAGTCAGAGAGAAATGGGCACCACAGGAAACCCATCTACTTATCAATCTCTTGGAATTGAGAGTGGTGGCTGTAGGCCTTCAATCCTTCCCCCGCCCCCCATATTGTACTACAGAAACAAGTAAGCTGTAATGAGGTCCATTTACTCTCAAAGAAAGCACAAAAGATTTGGAACTGGGCAGTTCACCATCAGAATACACTCATATATCGGGAGTCAACAAGCAGTGGACAGGCATTCTCAGAAGAACATTGAAGAAATGTCACAAATAGGAATTATAGCAACAAGAGCACCTTCTTCAAATCTTACCATCAGTAAATCAGAGCCATCAAATGCTCAGCGCTTGCCGACTCAATCAATACAGCCAGATGCCTGGAAACACGCCACAGTACTCCTCCTCAAGAAACCCTTAGTAGACCCATAGACCCTAGACAACTACCGGCATATCTCCCTGCTACCCTAATTGATGATAAATGCCTAGCCACTCAACTCAACGACAACTTCCTCTTCGATACCACTCAATCCGGATTCAGGCCCTCAATACAAAGACCAGCGTCAATCACCTCCATTGACAACATCTGGATGATCATTGACCGTGGCGGCCCTTATCCTACTGGACCTTTCTGAATCCTTCAGCACGTCTCCCACGCGCTCCTTATCCAACGACTGCATGAAGTCAGCCTCCAAGTTCCTACACTTATCTGGATTTGCTCCTTCCTGACAGGCTGCACCCAGTCAACCAGCCTGACCCCTTCACCTTGTATGCCTTCAACCTCATCTATCTGCTGCAAATCAAGGGAAACCCTATGTTCGCTAGGGAACTGGGGTGTCCATGTCCACTTGCCACTGGTCAACTGGGCAGTTGCAGGAAAAGGCCTCTTGTAGCTTGTTGTGTTCCTGTAGCTTTTACAGGAGGACTCTACTTCTTTGTCTTGGGTGCAAGAGGGAGCATGTCCAGTCCTCCTTTTAATTAACAGACAGCAGGCCCAGTCCTCTTATGTACTTCTTCAGGTCCAGGAGTCATGGTAATCCTAGTGTCTCCCCACATCTAACACTAAAATCCAGTTTGGGGCAGTCCCCGTACCCCCAATCAACCCAGAGACAGAAGTCTGGTAGAACAAACCAGGGTTCTCCAGCAACCAGACAGTGGATACTCAAGAAGTGTTTTGGCATTGTTTCCCTTCCTCTCAAGCGCTCCACCACTGTAATATGTAAATCCCAGCAAACCTGTCAAGCAGGATTTGACACTGTAATGTCAAAAAGGATGCTCACAGCTACAACCTGCATATTCTGTCAGATTCAGAGGAGTCTTTTCTGCCCATTCAGGTCAGCCTATTGTTTACTCTTGGGAGACACTTAACATCTTTTTCACAACGATTCAAATACTAATTACTGGCTGCCAAAAGTCGGAGAACAAATGCAAATTTAGCCTCCAAGAACTTCAGTCACAGAAAAGGTAACTTTTTAAAAGTTACTCTTCCTTAAAATTTGTTACAGATCCGATTTCACCATTGGTGTGGATTTTTAATAACTATTAAAAATAATAGTTTAATTGTTTTTCTAGCTAGTCCCATTCCAAGATATAGTATTATGATTTTTAATACTGTAGTTTTCTACATAAGACAGCTAGGCCTGCCAGAGTGAAAAATAGCTTTTGGGTGCTATGGAAATGTTAACATTAAATTTCTACATGTACTACTTTGTGGTCATGCACCCTGCCTTGTGGGCGATGAGGCCTACATAGGGGCCTACATTTCATTTTACGAAGGACAGGTCAGGGCGGATCATGGCTCTCTATGCTGGTGTCACCCATGACTGAATAGCTACACTACTTCATTGTGAGATTGAAAAATATTGAGGACAAACAGATGGCATTTATTATTAAGAAGACTATGACTACATTTGTTATTAGGAAAAATCTAACAGTTGAATAGGCTATAGGAGACTCTTACTCCGGCACCTAAATCGTCTTACTTCATGCATTAGTGATAAAAGAATAAGGAATACCGTCTGTAATCACAGGCTTTGAAAAGGTCCCATTGGGAACAAACCACGTGTCGGATGATGATCATGTACTTGATTGGAAGCATGTAAACACAATACAGACAGCGAAAATATGTCACATGGCATTGGACTTATGACTGACTTTTCAGGTTATTTGTCCTCAAACATTACTATTTATATAAATTGTTGGAGTGCTCCAGTATATTGTTTTAAGATATTGTGGCTGTTATTCTTTGGAGTAAGACCATCATTGCCCTTAGAAGTAGCAGGAGGGTGTACTGTGGTAGCACCTGTCTGAATAAATATTCTTTCTGTATGCTTTCTACCCTGACTTGTTTGAGTACTGTGCGACATCTGTTGTTATTGTCACAGCTACCTATCTGAATTGAACCTTCAAAGAAAGGACTTATTAATATTTAAAAAGGAGGTTTTGGCCTGTCAAAAGGGTATATTTTGACAGGTCGAATTGCAGTTTTTACACTGCAACAGACAGGTTACATTGGAAGGCCAAAAGCCATGTTTTACACTTTCACTGTAGTGGATGACACAACAGGTGCTGCAGTCTACTAGTGTATTTAACTTACAGGCACTGGATACACCTTGTTCCATATACTCTGGGCTTACAGGTAAGTCAAATATACCAATTAGAAGAATGCCAATTCAACCACGTTTGAAGGGGGTTCACAGGTACTTTACTACTGGTGCACAGAGTTCTAAAGTCAACAACAAAATAGGGTCCAGAAAAAGTTGAAAAATCAGGGATGACCACCCAGAAAAGGCGGATTTCCTACAAAAGGTATTACGCATTTCAATATTCATCAACTATTTTGCTAAGGTGAGTAGTCATCAAATGTGTTTCTATGATTATTATCGATCAATGTTGATGAGACCTTTAACTAATGATCAAAGTTGTTGAGAATTTGCGTGCTACTGGTAAAGTGTGAAAAATTTATTTGAGAAACAATCAAAAATGAACCAGTGTTTGGTTGTTGGACCAAATATTTTAAATATACACTGATGACTGTGATATATATAGATACCCTGTCTCCCTAGCCCCCATTGGAGGGAGAGCCAGAGGAATCCCCGCTCGAGCCAAAAAAAAACACAAAATGGCAAAAAAATGCCACAATCCTGTCGGACTCTTGCGGGATAAAAAGAAAATGGCGGTCGGGCCTTATTTATTTATTATAAGCCCTGGAGAGCCCACCTCCGAGGAGCTGTATTTATAAAGGGGAGGAGGACTTAGTGGCCCCCTGCCTGAGCCTCTAGAGGCCCCAGGAAGCTCATCCTGGGGCTGGAAACATTGTTTGATGGTGAGGGGGGTGCATGGACTCTCCCCAAGCCATCAGAAGCCCCGGGGACCCCACCCCTGGGGCCAAACATATGTATGGGGAGGTGGGATGCACGGCCCCTGTCACCTAGCCATGAGAGGCCCGGGAAACCTACCCGAGGTGCCCCCCCTGAGCCATCAGAGGACCGGGGAGCCCATCATCATGGCCAAACATATTATGTATGGGGAGGGTGGACGTGCGACCCCCCTCACTTAGCTATTATTGGCCCTGGGGAGCCCATCCCCAAGGCCAAACATATGTATAGGGATGGGGGATGCGCAGCCTACCTCCCAAGTCTCAAGAGGACCCAGGAAGCCCCCCTCCCCGAGCCATGATAGGCCCCGGGGAGCCCACCCCCGGGGCTGAAAGTTTGTTAAAGGGGGAGGGCCCCCCTCCCATGAGCCTCTAAATTCCACAGGGAGCCCACCCCCTGGGCTGAAAATGTTCAACATGGGGAGGGAGGCCATGCGGCCCCCCTTCCCTAAGATTCTAAAAGCCCCAGGGATCATACCCCTGGGTTGATCACTTTAAGGGAGGGAGCTGCGCGGCCCCTCTCCCTGAACCATTAATGGCCCCGGGGACCCCATCCCCCGGGGCCAGCTCAGATGCTATGTCCCGGGGAATCCACCCCTGGGACATAGCAGTTTCCCTGCACGCAGCGGTGCAGGCAGGCAATTCTGTGTATGCTCTCGCTTGGCGGGAACATTTTCAAAACTTACGCCATGTGGGAGCAAACACTAAGTCCACTCCCAGTAGGCGGGAAAAATGCTCCTGCCCACTGAGAGCAGCAGACTTTTGATCTCTTACCCTGCCCACAATTGATGCGGGCATGGAAACAGATCAAAATATTGCTTAAGCCCGCAGGGAGCAGCATTAGTACCTGCTCCCTGCGGACGTGAGCAATGCCGGCTCCTGCTGTATGCGGGAGCCAGCTGGGGACGCAGGTGCCTTGTAGCTCCCCCTGCAGCCCCAAACAAGACTATGGTGGGTGCCCTGGGTGGTCACAAGGCACCCATCTTTAACTGGGCGGGGCCACAATCTGCCGGGGCGGAGGGCACGCAGCCCCCTCCTCATGAAAATTGCAACAGACCCCCGGGGTCCAAAAACGGCCTGGAGAGGGGGCTGCGTGCCGCTCTCCCCCTGATAACCCCGGGGGATGGGGCCCCCTGGGCCAAAGTCGGCCTGGGGAGCGGGGCAGCGTGCCCCTCCCCTTTTAATAAAAAACAGCCTTGGGGGATGGGGTCCACAGGGCCGAACAAAACAAGGCTTGGGCAGGGGGGCCTCGCGGCGCCCTCCCCTTTAATAAAAAAATAATGGCCCTGGGGAATTGGGTCCCCAGGGCCTAATGAGGCCCAGGGTGGGGGGCCACGCGCCCTCCCTCTCCTTTAAATGAAAAAAAAAGACCCTGGGGGGTGTGGAAGGCCTTGCGCAACGTGGGGTTGGCTGTATGTGGGGGTGGATTTACGTATCATAATTAAATATTACTTTACGTTAAAAAAAAAAACCTGGACATTCACTGAAAAAAATCAAAGGTTAAATAACGTTTTAGTCAGAGCCTCTGGAATTATGTGGCAGGGAAGGGCTAAATTATGCGGCAGGATTGAGTAAATTATGTGGTAAGGAAAGGTAAATTATACGGCTTAATGTGGCACATTTTGTGATAGTATTACTTAGTTATTTTGTCATTTTTACACTTGTTAACACTGCCTGGGCATTGTTTGCACCTAATTTTACCACCCACATACAGCAATAAGCAGCCAGTGAACCTTTTTAAACAGCCTTTCACTGCACGGCAACACGGCGCTGCGTTTTTTAGTAACTCTTGAACCGTTTGAGTTAGAAACAATTAGTTTTTGTTAAAATCTGCAGATTATGCAGCAGATTATGTATTATGTAGCAAATGCGGCCAATGTATAATTGTGCGACATTCGTCGCAAAGTCCAGTGGCCCTGGTTATAGTTAGGTGTGATAAAAAGATATTTTTGTTTGAAAAATAAAAACGTTGAAATTCACTGAAAAAAACAAACGTTATCGTAACTTTATAGTTAGGTGAATTTGTCAATGACAACATTAACGTTTTAAACTAAAAAAAAACAGAAATTCACCAGTTATAGTTAGCAGCAGTAACTATAACTTGCGCCCCCGCCATGCCCTGTTTTTGACCTCACAAATTACATCACTCATGACATGTTGTTTTACATCATTGATCAATTCATTAATTAGACCTCCTTGATGGCATGAAAAAGGAAAACAATTACTAATAAGGATATCTCTACTTGTGTCCACGTTTCTGACCTTGGATGTCACAGACATGGGCTTTAATACTGGCTTTGGCATTTGTCATAAATAGTATATGATTATGGGTAAATCACTGGATCCGCCTTTTCCAGGAAATGTACATATTTTGGAGAATGTAAATGAAAATATTGTAGTGTGCTGTTTGACATTGTCCGAATAACTTGTCCCCACCCTCTTGTTTAAATCCTGGTTTCTGTAATCTGTTCTCAACCAGACATCGCATGAAGTAATATTATATGTGCATCATCTTGTGTTTTAGATGCTTTTGCTACGTAAAATGTTCTCTATAAAGTGCTCTGCTGTTTATTGAGGCTACGTTTGTATGTAATGAAATACCTAAAAATAATAATGATGTGTTTTTGTACTCCTGCTGCTTGGAGAAGCTCTGTATACACTCACAATGTGCAGTGCTTAATTTCTAACATAATAAGTGCCGGTGCTCAAAAGACAGCGGCCACTGCTATTAAATTTTTCCACGCCGAACACCAAGGCGACGTAGTCCTGAATCCACCTCATGCCTCTTTAATCCACTGCCAGACGCTCCTTGTCCCTTTATCTCACTCATGCAGGCTCCAGCTTTCTCCCTTGTTGACAATTTTTCTGTCTCCTATTCCTCCTTTCCCGTTTGTGTGTTTTCCCCGCCATTGCTTTCAGGGAAAGTCTGATAAGGAAAAATGAGTGCTGGTGGACCCCAACGGCTCAAATTAAGCACTGAAGATGTGACTATGGAGTATGTTTGTGTCGTTGATTCGAACGTGTTATTTCATAACGCCCCATTTCGGTTTTCCAACATCAGCATTTGAGATGCGCTTTCTTGAAATGGTGGAGCTTATGAGTCGCTCACATTTTATCTCTGTGGCTTGTTTTCAAGGGCCTCCCTGAGTTCTGAGCCAGATGCAAGTCTCACTTTACACATTTCTTTCTCTTAATTGTGTGCACGTTGTCAAGCTGTGATTTTAATGTTTGTTTTGTGTTTTTAATACTCCGTAAGTGTACGTTTTACCCTCTTAAGAGGGCCTATACCCATGGGCACTGTAAACAAATACATCGAAGTGTGTCTTTTATGACCGCACCTATACAAAATTAGTTTATTCTATTAATTGCTTTGTGCAGAGGTAAGCAATGTTGAACAGAAAGTATGATCTATTTGCACTATTTGATTTAAAGATTGTACACCGAACAAAACGAAACATGCAATACCCTGTAAGGGCTGTTGCCTGTAGGCCACATTTTACAGAGAGTAGTGAACCTAGTCCTGCCTTTAAATGACACTTTCAATAAACAGCAAAGTAGCCTATTTGTAGTTGCTCCCAGTGTTATCATAACTAGGGAAGTGGGGCACAGCATGGTAAAGTAATGTGTGCAAGACACACTGTTGTGGTCGAGTGAGGAGACCAAAGTTCTAACCCCCATCCTGGTGACAAGGCCTGCATCACAGAAACGCCATCTGTCAATGGGCATGGAGTTGAGAGCATTGCTTGGAATAAATGTGATTAAAGGAAATGACCCTTCACTTGAGATTTTTGGCTTTTTCCTTCCCAAAGAAAGAGCAGGAGCTCTGTGCGCCATCCAAGCTTTCCCGCCACAAAGATTCTTGCACCCTTTGCCAGTCAGCCATCGACAGGCACAGTAGGCAAGAATGTCCTGAGGGCTTCACCTCCGCACCCTTCATTCTAACGGGCGGCAGATCCCACGTGGCATTATGGAAATCCATATTGATCAAACCTGAGTGTTCAAGTAACAAAGCTAGCCTGGCGGGGGAGAGGTGGAGAAGTGTGCATAAACCTGGTAGGGCCTCACACAGGCCTTTACTCATTTACTAATGGGACCCCTCTTCCCCGCCTCTCCGTTCCACTCCTATTACCTCAGCCACCGAGCATCCAGTTTCATTTATCTTTCAGTGTTTCCGTTATTTAATGTATCTTTAAGCAGTGAGCTCTGCTCAACTTCCTGAATTCATGCATCTGCCTGGCTCGCGAGAAGTCACTGCATTATCGCGGGACCAGAATTTGAGCACAAGAGGGAAAGGCAGAGGCTGAACTAACTTGTCGTTGGACTGTACCCCGTCTACTGCAGCAGAAATGACAATGTTGCAGAGTATTTGAATGTAACTTTAAAGTGACGTAAAGGCTGCGAGCCCGTCCGTGTTGGCTAATCCACCCCACTTCCCCCCTCACGCCGGAAGCCGCAGGTTTGTCATCTGACGGCGCCCCCGTGTGCTGCAGCGGAGATGACAATACACTACAGCCTATCTGGCCTCCAGTTTGTGGTGAAGTGAAGGCCTCGGAGGCGCTGACCCTCGCTGAATCCCGCCATCGAGGCCGCATGCTGACATCATCGGCCTTAAGCGATATCCCAGAAGCTTGTTCTGCGGCTGTCTTCCTCGGGGGTTCACTGGGATCCGTCTGTTGATACGTCTCTGTCTTTCCTCTTTCTTGCACACTTACTCACTCTCTTGCAAGTGCTTTTTTCCCCTTCTTCGACTCACATTACTAGCCCATTTCCCTTTCTCTGCTCCACACATCAAACAGGATATAAATTAGCGCAGGAGAGCTGCCTGTGGCAGACACAGGGCCCTGTTTGTTACAGGAGCATTAGACAGTGAGTGTACCTTCCCGCCTCTCTTACTCCCGGCCTCTCTCTCCTTCAGCTCCCAGCGGGAGTGTTGTTTATAGAGCATTATAATTTATAACTGGAGAGAGTGGATTTAATTTCAGCGGAGGGGCTCGCCAGCAGGGCGCCAGCCTGCAATCATATGAATCAGCAAGCTGCAAGCGCTATTGAATGGAAAGTATTATCGCCGGCCACAAACGGACACTGTTTCTCCTTAAACAACTCCCTCGGTGCAGAAGGACCTTGTCTTCGTGCATCTCGTTTACCCATCTCCTGTTCTTTTAAAGGCTAGTTGCAAAAATGTATATCTTTAAACATGAGCCTTTCCAAAGACGAGCTTGCGTATACGTGCACGCACGTCATCTACCTCAGGGCTCTTCTGTGATTCAAGGCAGCGTTGCTGTCCATTTGTGTACATAGCATAAAAGTGCATTGTAGTTTGGCGGACTAATGACCACTTAAACAGCGTAAACAAGGAGAATACTGGAGACCATATCCACCTGCAAGTAAACCGGGAACATTGATGCTGCTTGGGCACCAGGACGCCTCTTTCTCTGATGTATTGTAGTTGCATTGATATAGCGCTTACTAACTGACGAGGCATTGAAACTAAGGCTTTATTGCAGCTAGCTGCTACACAGTAGGCCACAATTAGTGGTTATTCGATTAGTCTTGTGCTATGAGGAAACTGGAGACTTTCTTTCATTTTCAATGGGGTTCTGTATCACCTTAATAGGTGTTAGGTGAAATTATTGAAGTGAGTTAATGTAAGTGGAAAAGAGGGGTGAGGAAATAGGATGGATGAGGTTAAATATTGTGAGATAGCAAGGAGAGGTCAAACAGAATGAGACGTGATTTATGGGAGCGGGATGAGTAGATGGGTTAGATAGGTTTCGGTGTTGCAGGAACAGTTAATACTTTTTAAGGAGAGGTATGGTTATGTTATTAAGATTTAGCAGACAGTAAGGCAACTGGCTTATGTAAGGATAGGATAAACTTAGAGGCACTAAGGCATGCAGAGGATGTAGTATAAGAAAAGTATCATTCAAATTTAAAGGCAGGAGAAAAAATAATCCCTAGCTATAAATCCGGTTGTTATCATGCAGATTTGTTTTTGGAATGTTGAGGTAGGAAGCAATCAGAGGAAGTAGAAAGAAAGGCTGAAAGTTGATTACCGGCGGGAAGGTGATATAAGGTGTTCCACTTTACGTTGCTCCACTTGACCCCCAGTGGCACTGACATTGTCGTTCTCTTTCACATAGATATTGAACATCCTTGAAACTGTTAGACTTGTACTTGTTTTTTTTTTATTGTGGGGTATATCTGGATATCTGTTGAGATTTTGAGGAGCAGACAAACAATTGGGCTTCCATTGACCATACTGTTATGTATTTGAGGACGATTCATGGGTGTTGAGTATCTAGGGGGATGTGGTTCTCCCTGATATGAGGGTTTTTTGTTGAAGAATCTTGCAGATTTAGTAGTGCCTTAATCACACAGAGCACTAGAGGGTATCTGTCTATGTGTGGGAAGTGAGAATGTTTGAATTCTTTGTTGGTATCACATTGACAATAACCAGATCTTAACCATCCTTCTGAACGCTAAGTGATTCTTAGTAGCTTGGATCTTTGCTGGTAGTGAATTCCAAAGTTTTGTCTCTTGTATGGAGAACATAGTGCCACCAATTTGCTTGACAGCGGTTCATTTTTCTATGGATTCTGAGCTCTGGTGAAAGGCTGCTGTTTCCATAAGTTTGCTAAGGAAAGAGACATTTGGGATTGGTCTATAGCTGTTTGGGTATTGAGGATCCAAGTTATTCTTCTAAAGTACTAGGTATATGAATGTCTTCTTTAATATCTCTGGGAACGTTCTTTTTCTTAAGGAGTTGTAGAAGTAGTAGTAACGTTTATGTATAAATATTTCAAAAAACTTTATCACAATATCCAACAAATAAACAACACATAAAACATAAATATGTTAGGTAATTCCGAATACATAAATAGACTATATTAAAAATCATTCGAAAGATTCATAGGATTAATAAAAGAATACCCTATCCCTCTTCAGTGAATCAAATTTAGCCCTTTGACTTAGCATGCCCAGTGGTTACATTATCATTTAATTTGAGCCTTTTATAAGTTATATCCATATATCTTAATAATCTCCCGATAAAGGCGTTCGTTTGTAGCTGAAAGCAAGATGTGGTGGCCTCCTTTATAGTGCGCAGTAATTGCTTCCTGAAGCAGGGAAATAACATTTGTTTTCGAATGTCGCTCAGCCCTCGACAGATGCAGATAATATATTCTACGCGTTAATTCTGATAGTTACAGAGTCTGTAGTTAGGGGAATTAGATGTGGACTTCCAGGAGCCTTCAAATACTTTCAACTGAATATACAACAGACTGAATCTCAGAAATGTTTGTTTTATTGATACCTCTAAATTAGAATCAATGTATTTCTTGCTGGACTGAAAGTATGATTCCAAAAGTCACTCTGTATGTTTGTAACATGAAACTTTAAATAGATCTCTAAAACTAAAGGATTCCTGAAGCTCTCTCCTGATGACTCTCTTACAGGTTAATTGTTGCATCTTCAAGAGATCCTTAAGCGGAGGTAGATTATGTTTGGTACATTCTATTGTGCCTCTGTAGAGACATTTTGTCTTGTGAGTTCTTGGACTTGAACCACCTGCGTCAAAGTGTTGTGAACTGCCCTTTATTTTTCTTTCATCCCTCGTTTAATCCAAGGGGCCTTCTTTTTCCTTGTTTCAAACTTGTTTTTGGAATGAGTATGTCAAAGACGGAGAACAACCATTCACAAAGTTTTTCCTCTGAGGTTGTTTCCAGTTGAGTGTTTGTTGATGTGATTCCAACTCCTGCGTGTTTAGTTTGTTACACTGTCTTTAGGATATAGTAGGTTGGTGGAGTTTAGTTGATGTTTTATTTGGGACCTTGTCAAGAGGATAATGATGGATGGTTGGTCAATGTGGTAGATGAGTTTTGTTGAATTTTGTTTTTAGTTGTGAATTAGTGAAAACTGCATCTAGTTTTTGCCCTGCTATGTAGGTGGGTCCAGAGATGATCTTTCGTAAATTGTGTGTAGTTAGACCTGATATGATAGCATTTGGTTGAGGCTTATTTGGTTTATCACACTAGAAGTTTAGCACACTGGTATAGATATATTGTCCAGTTTTGTTGATAGATCTGAGATTGAGTCAGAGAAAGCACCAGTAACAGCTTTGTTGTTAGGTGGAAGCCAGTGCAGCAAGAGGCGGTGGCAGGTGAAATTGGGGTTCGGTTCACATCTACCAAGAAGTGCTTCACTAGCTTGTATAGTTACCATTTCAATCTTGGTGACTGTTGGTGTCCTTAAACACAATAGCTAGTCCGTCTCATATTTTCCTTCACAGTAATGTGTAGTGGCTTGATAACTGGGGTGAGGGGCAGAGGATTGGGATCAGAGGACTGTTGGGATAGTTTCACGCAGTACTGGGGCCATGTCTTTTCCCAACCAGGTTTCAGGTATGAGTAGTGTGTTTGGTTCTGTATCTGTCTAAGATGTATTTGTTTTTGCCCATTAAACGGGTATTCATTAGCAAGAAGTGATAGTGTTCTTTTGTGAAAGTTATTGTTTGTCTTATGTCATGTACTCTTTGTGGCTATGTGGTTACTGTTGGTTAAGATTTGGTATTTTTTGTGTATGGGAACATGAGGAGGTAGGGAGTCACAAATAGACTACATTCCCTAATCTGTCCTGGATGCCATGACAACCTTATATGTTGTGACCTTTTAAAAAAAGACAAGATCTGCTAATGAAGCTTGAGAAGGATAAAAGCCGGATTTTACTATCGTGGCAATTTGGCCTTGAACAGCTGATAAGAATCGATAAATGTAAGAATTTGGATTGTTATTTGTGGGGGATGACTACCCACCTCAAGGAATAATCTCAATTCTTGTCACAGTGAACCCTCAGACTCACTAAATTAACCTGAGCTATACCCCCTGCTAACTATGGCTCAGAGCAGACAGGCTAAATTTAGGGCAATGTGTAAAGCATTTATGCAGTACTCAAACAATAATAAAGTCAAAATTCAAAACTGTGAAAACCCTAAATAGAATTAGAAAAATTGAGTAAATTGAAATAAACAATATGACAAAAATCCATTAAGGGGAACCGGGCATGTGAATATTTAAAGTTTTTAGTAGTAATAGCTCCAATAAGTACAAAGTGCCAGTGATAGTCAATGGGCGCAGTAGAACAGGACCAAGGCGTAATTTGAAGCTGACTGCGAAGGAGTGTGGGTCGGATACGCTAACCAGGTTCGCCCTGGTCAAACATTTTACCTTCTGACTTTAGTCCTTTAGGTCCCATTCCCCCACCGGAAGTACACTTCTTAAGTCCACCCCCCTCCAGGACAACACTTAAAGATTTGCAGGGTGTCAGGCAGAGGCCAAAGATAGGGTCCAATCACTGATCAGCTGAGTACCTCAACGAGAGAGTATCCTTCCACGTACCCAAGAGGAACCTCCGCTCCGCCGACCTCGCCCTGGCAGAGGTCCCCCGCATCCGCAGAAACAGAACCGGCGGGAGAGCTTTCTCCTACATCGCAGCCAAGACCTGGAACCAGCTCCCTGTGAACATCAGACGCTCCCCGACCCTGCACACGTTCAGGAAGGACCGCAAGACCTGGCTCTTCGACTGATCCGGAGCCGCTCCCTCCCTCCCCCCCCCCAGCGCCTTGAGACCCTCACGGGTGAGTAGCGGGCTTTACAAACCCCTGATCGATTGATTAGTTGCAGGAAAATGCCTTTTGTAGTCTGTTGTGTCCCTGTAGCTTTAACAGAAGGTCAGCCTTATGACAGTTGGCTTTCCCTTCTTTGTCCTGGGTACAGGTGGGAGGAGGTCCAGTCCTTCAGGGCTCCGCTCAGGTCACAGACAGCAGGTTCAGTCCTCTTCTGTTCTTCCTTAGGTCCAAAAGTGTTCTGCAGTGGGTGCCTGGTGATGCCACATTTATGCCTAGCATGAGCTAGTGGGTGGGAATGACTCCTGAGCTCACCCTAAACAATAGGATAAAAGTTCCCAGGGCCAACCCTACCCACTTTTGGCAGTTTCAAGATGGCGTAAGTCTTTGGCTACTCTTAACTTGGGTACTGAGGGCTGGGGATGCTAGAATGATAATCCTACTGTCCTTCAACATCTTAGTTGACAATTTAGTCCTCAAGTTGGAGTCGGTCTCGACCCCTTTAATCTGTGTGCTATTATATAGACCACCCAAGAATATGTCCTCGTTTCCCCACTCCCTGGCTGAGCAGTTGGCTCAGCTAATTACCAACCATGCAAAAAATGTACTGATTGGTGATTTTAACTATTGGGCTAACGACACACAAGGCGGACCCCATGCCAAAGAACTGAATGACCTCCTTAGTGGGCTTAACCTTACTCAGCAAATAACTACGGCCACACACAACAAGGGACACACACTGGATCAGGTGTGGACAGCTATTATCACAGTGTCCGCTCTGACTGTCTCTCCCTGTATATGGTCTGATCACTTCTTAATTCAGTTCACTATTAAGGACATCACTATGGTAAAACCCCCAAGTATAAAAAGATCAGTAGCTAGGAATTGGAATAATATGAATAGAACCCATCTCTATGCCACCTTAGCAAATACAGTTCCAACCCACCAGGCGTCAATTAATTCAAGTGAGGAAAACCTCACAGCATGGCTCACAGCGGCCAGCAATGAACATGCTCCTCTCAGAACAATACGATCGGCAAGACGCCATGAGGCACAAAGATGGTTCTCTTCTGACTTAAAAACCCAAAAGCTAGCACTTCGCCAATCCGAGAGGAAATGGAGAATTAGCTATTCTCTAGATAAAAGAGAGCTCTCTGACCCAACTGAAAAAGTATAAAAAGTCAATTTCGTCAGCTAAGGCTGGTTACTTCTCTTCAAAAGTCCTGAGCTCTACCAACAGGTCTAAAGAAATATTTTCCATCGTAAGCGAATTATCCAACCCCGACAGAGTTACATTAAAATCTACACCCTGCCAAGCATTTTGTAACTCCCTTAATTCGTTTTTTATTGATAAAATTGTTACAATAAAAGCTAGTATTTCTTTCTGCCCTGCTCTTGAGGGTTCACCCTCAACGCTGGAAAACCCCTGTTCTCTTGAACAGTTCTCAGCAATAGACAATGAGACTTTTTGGGATATTCTGTCTAAAGTAAAGTCGGGATCACCTTCTGACAGTTGCCCGCCCCATATCTTAAAAGAAGTTTTCACCACCTTCCCTGGACCCGCCTTGGCGCTTCTTAATGACTCCTTAGCACAGGGCAGCGTTCAGAGAGCTTTCAAAGAAGCAACAGTAGTCCCCCTGCTAACAAAACCAGGTGCGGATCCTGGGATTTTGACTAACTACCGGCCCATCTCCCTGCTTCCCTATCTGGCCAAAATATTGGAATCTCATGTGGCCAAATGTCTCTGTAGTTTTATTGAGCAGTCTGACTATCTTGATCCAAACCAAGCGGGGTTTCGCCCAGCCCATTCAACCGAGGCAGTAATACTTACTGTACTGGACACGCTTCGAAAGGAAGCCGATAAGGGCTCCCCCCAGGCCTTGGTGTTGCTGGACCTGTCCGCAGCATTTGACACGGTCGACCATGGCATCTTGATCGACCGTGTCAGGGCTGCCGGCCTTAAGGGAGCGGCATCCAGCTGGATTGAATCATTTCTTGAGGAGCGTACCCAGTCAGTGCGTCTTTCCCAATTTTCTGCACCAAAAATGGCAACGACATGTGGAGTACCTCAGGGCTCCTCGTTGTCCCCTCACTTATTTAATCTTTATCTTCTCCCCCTACTTCGGTCCCTGAAAAACAGGAAGGTGTGCACGTATAATTATGCAGATGATCTGCAACTGGTGTTCTCTATCGATAATTCATCTGACTCGATATCTGAATTCCAGGCAACAATGCTGCACATCCGTGACTGGATGAATAATAACCAGCTAAAATTAAATCCAGATAAAACTGAAGTGATTCTGATAGGTGGTCCCCTGAACCCTTGGAACGCACAGTTTTGGCCAAGTGAACTAGGCTCCCCCCCTATTCCTTCTTCCTCAGCCAAAAGTCTGGGAGTGATCATCAATAGTGATCTCACTATGAAATCTCAGATAGGAGCAGTAACTACAACCTGTTTCTTTCAGCTGAGGAAGATAAGGAAGATCAGGAGATTACTTACTCAGGAAGCTTTAATCCAGGTGGTCCTAGCCATGGTGATATCACACCTGGATTATGCCAATTCTCTATACTTTGGCATCCCGCTATATCTCATTAAAAGACTGCAGATGGTGCAGAACCAGGCAGCCAGGCTGATATCCCAGCAACCCAGATGGGAACATATCTCTCCCACTATGAGAAAGTTACACTGGCTTCCTATCCCACAAAGATGTGCATTTAAAGTTGGTTGCCTTATTTTCAAGGCCTTGCATGGTGCTACCCCAAAATTCATATCCAGACTCGTTCAAAAATATATACCTGCACGGAGCTTGCGCTCCGCCCACAAGAACTTCCTAACCATCCCCTCCTATAAACGGAAATGAATAGGTGGATGCAGGTTTGCGGTACTGGCACCCAGCTTCTGGAACACTCTTCCTCTGGACATCAGAACCTGCAACGAATTCTCTAGATTCAGAAGGCTCCTTAAGACTTGGCTATTCACTCAAGCTTATATCTAGATTCTGCAGACAACTAAAAGACATGGGGCTCCAGTAATTTCTTAAGTCAGCGCCAAGAAACCAATTGGTGTATGTGCGCTTTATAATAAATTTTAACATAGCATTTAACATAACTCTAAAATGCTGTTTGGGGCAGTCATTGTACCCCCAATAAACCCAGAGCCTGAAGTCTGTTAGAAGAAAAGTAGTTTTCCAGCAACCGCACAGTTGATACACAAGTATTGTTTGGCATTCTGTTTCCCTTCCTTTCAAGTGCACCCCCAGTAAAACTCAGCAGACATGTCAAGGAGAATTTGACATTCAAGCAGGATTTGACACTAATGTCAAAACGGAAGCTCAAAGCGCCAACCTGCATATTCTGTCAAGGTCAGAGGAGTATCTCTGCCCATTCAGGCCAGGCTATTGTTTGCTACTGAAAAGCATTTCACACCTTTTTCACACACATTCAAATGCTAATTAGTGGCTGGCAGAAGTGGGAGAGCAAATTTAGCCTCCAGGAATTTCAGACAGGAAAAAGGTAACTTTCTAAAAGTTACTTTAGATTAATATTTATTACAAATCTTACTTCACTATTGAATTGGACTTTTAATAACTATTAAAAATAGTTGTTTCGTTATTTTTTCTAATTGTTCTTTAATCTAGTCCTGTTCCGGAGATACAATAATAGGATTTTAATCTGTACTCTGGCTTCTACATAGGACAGCTAGGGATTCCAAAGTGAAAATTAGCTTTTAAGTGCTAGTCATTGTAAGAACTCGTTACATTTAATTTCTACATGTCCTACTTTTAAATATCATGCACCCTGCCTTGTAGGTGACAAGACTGATTTGCATAAAACTGGGTCTGTACTGAGGTGGCGAAGTGAGCTAAAGAACGCTGATGGATTCAACCCAGATCTGTGACTGGGGGTGAGTGTCTGAAAAGATTCAGGGCTCCGTCCATCATCTCCTTGTGTTTGCTTTGTTCGCCCTAAGTTGGCAGGGTATGCCCAGACGTGGGTCCCTTGCTCACTTTGCCACTGGATTCAAGCTTGCCTGGCTGATATGGGGTGTTACCCAGAAACCGGTCTTAGGATGCTTGTTTCCGGTTCAGAGAAGACCTGTCTTGGCAGTTTAGGCTGGACTGTTCCCATGAGGCACAGGGTCAAGACTGATTTGCATATAGCTGGGTCTGAACTGAGGTGGCGAAGTGAGCTAAAGAACGATGATGGATTCAACCCAGATCTGTGACTGGGCGTGAGTGTCTGAAAAGTTTCAGCGCTCCGTCCATCATCTCCTTGTGTTTGTGAAAGTAAAATATAACCTGAAACTATTGTCATCTTGGTGTGGTCATGAAATTTCTATAAAGCCTGGTCTGTTTTGTTCGGATGTATTTTATATACTCTGTGAAGTTGTTACCTGATTCATATGAATACGTGGCATATAATGTACAAGTCCCAGCCGTTTGCTGAGAATGCATGGAATGTAAAAGTAGGACTGGTTTTGAAAATTTGACGTGAATCAATAGTAGATAAACTTTGAAATCTTGACTTTTAGTGTGTAGTATTTGCAGATTACCAGAGCTCTTTGGTGGTTTGGACTATTTGATTTTTAGTAGGAATATAAGGTTTTAGATGGAGCGTAGAATTTCACAGATCAGTTATACATAGGTCATACATACATTTAATCCAGCGTTTGTGCAGTGCACTTCTACCATTTGTATGTTTCTGTGGAGCTTCCGGAGTCTGGGCACCACCCTTTATGGTTCTGAGGTTTTTGCAGAACTGAGTCAAGTTGCTCTGTTATAATTTTATTTCATGAAGATCTGCCTGTCCAGTGTAATGTACAGTAATGGTTCTCATTTGTTAATGGACAGAACTTTAGTTTTTTATTTTCTGTCAGGAGTCTTGATACTGCATTGTGTATGGCGATTGAGCGCACAGAGGGACTTTACTGCTTATTTACTTCCACTTAGGTGTATGTTGTAAGTTTGCTCAACCTGAGGAGGCTGTTCTGTTGAGAGGCATCATTAGCCAATCACATGACTTTGATGCAGTGTGCGTTTAGTGGGATATATTTAAGCTAATTTATGAATGGTTTCTAAATATAACCTTATGTGAGGATTTGGGTGTGCTATTGATGTGGCAAACGCTGAGCTGATTATATGGTTTTGGTGCTGTGTTGTACACATAGTGGTGCCAGGGTGTAGCTAAGGTTTCTAGTTTGTGTAGGTTGAAGCATAAATACATCTGGGTTTGATATGTAGGTCTGTATAATATAGGGATATGCTGTGGAGGGGACAACACACAATTAGGTATATGGCTTTTCTCTTGAATTGTGCACATGATGGTGATCAAGGAGTTTCAGGTGTAATGTTGGTATCAGGTGAGATAAACCTGATCAAGCAAAGGAAACATGCATCCCCTCTAACGTGAAGCATACAGGCAAGTACAATTTCACTTCATGAGAGAAGTTTCTGAGAAACCGTTAGAATTCCATGTCTGGGCTCCTTGTTGATAGCAGTTATAGTTATCTATTGGTCATCTTAAATCAGTCGTTTGATTGGAAAACGTTCTTTCCTGGGTTTGTACCTGGCATTTATAGTAAAATTCGCCCCTTTCAAGTTGTAATGAAATCCATAGAATCCAATTTTTTCTCGGGCCTGCGTGCAAGATTTATCTTTAAATATATGTATATATTGAATGCTGTATTTCCCTGTATTTGCTTGAAGTTAACATACATACGTATATAGGCCTGAAACATGGGGGGCGGAGGGGCTACATCAGTTTCATGGTAATTGCATGCATTCATTCATTAGGTCATGTAGATAGCCTGAAATGGCTTTCTTGAAAAACTATAATGTAGTTAATTAACATATTTCTATTTCAAAGTCTAATTAGGTCACGTGGTCACCTATTTCACCTCTGTGTATTCATTATGAGGCACACTGTATGCTATAGTACTGAGGTGTGGTAGTGATTAACCAGGCTTAGAATGTTGAACATGAACCTTATATGTTTGGAATGTTGAAAAGCAGCATATTCAACTTAGAGCGTTTTAAGTGCTGTACCCATGAGCCAGAATACCTCCATCTTTGAAATATTTACTTTTCATATCTAGCAAAAGTTCCTCAGGTGCTGACCATTTAACCAAAGGCTCACCTGTGCTGTGGCATCCATCTTGTTTCCTCCACCATAGCTTTTGCTGTCACTGAATTGTCAGTCATTCAACTTGGAACTCTGAAGTAACCTAGGGGCCTGATCTACAAAGCCTTTTGCGGTCGCAAAGCCTGCGACTCGAAAAATCACAGGGTTTGTGACCCCAAAATAGCTTTTTAGTATTTACTAAACCATTTGTGCGATTTGGTAACAGGTTACCGAATCACAAAATCAATTTAGAAACTCATAGCAAATCGCTATTTGGATGGGGCGTATTTATGGCGTCTCTTCCAAAGAACGATTCATACTCCAAATAAACAAATACATATGATCTGTATCAATGTTTTGGAACTGAAATCTAGTTGCATAACTTCGACATTTTACCAACACCTCAAAGGCAGCGGTAACCCATTGGTATAGAGAAAACGGTTCACTTAGGACACTTTCTCCTTTGTGAATCTTTAAAAAAAAATTGCCAACACCTCAAAGGAGGCGGTAACCCGTTGTTGTAGGGAAAAGGGTTTACTTGGCACCCTTTCTCCTTTGCAAATGTTTTAAAAAAATAGTTTGTTGGGGAATAGGCAGTGGCCCACAGAACTACTGCCAACTATCAAAATAACAAACTGAAAATAAACTTTTTTTTTTTAATGCGAATCCCAATTCTTCTAGGAGAAAACAGGCTGTATTTAAAAAAAATGGAGCAAAGTTTAAGTTATTTAAAATGCACTCACACACTTGGTGATCTGCTGACTCCAGTAGGCCACCATGCCTCTGATGGTATCCAGTCGTAGTGAGTCGCAATTTGGAACCTATCTCTTGAATATTGATGAGAGAGGTCGGATTTCGACCCACTGTGATTCAGAATTTTGAAAAACGCCTTATTTGTACATAGGTGGGTTCACAAAATTCCTTTCCACATGCAATAAGTCGGTACGCAATTTGCAACCACTTTTTGTTAGTGGAAATTTTGCACCTCATTCCCCTAATTCCAAGTCAGATTTCCAAGTTTCTGAACAATATGTACAGGGCTTCCAAGAGAATCCTCAAGCTCAGTCTAATAGGTGATTTATGCATTTACTACAACTCCCAACGTGCACTGTTCAACAACTATTTCATTTTCACATTCTGCAGGCAATCTCTGTTGATACTCACATCATTGCTGTCCTTCAGCCTCCTTGTCTCTCCGGAACCAGGATTGGGTTGAGGCTGAGTCAATTTAGCTCTCAGGGCTAATCGTCTGGAATATGAAGATGCAGCAGTCGGTACTATGCCCAAATTTGTCAATTTGTGTCTGCTCCAATCAGTACCATCATCTCTGCTACCAGATCTGTCAGTGCACTTCTCTACCTTAAATATCCTTCATGTGGCACGCCAAAACCTAGGACCGGGAGCAGTGTAGTCCGGACATAGATTTTGGTGCTCCCCGAGTGGAGCCGTCAATCTGCTTGGTTCAGTAGCAGGTGATAATCATTCTAATAAAAATAAAAGACAAGGATTAGAGGTTCAAAGCGTTATATAAAGAATTATAGACAGGTTACAGAATAAATGCCATTAAGGAATTTAGCAGCAAAACATAAAAGTTATAAGTACAAAGACTTCAGTATGGTTATAGGTGAAATCCGGCATAGATTCGCCTTCTAAGAGTGGGGAAATGGGAAATCCTTCCCATAGAAATCTATGTCCTTTCATAGGATTTTAGACAAATTCTACATGGGTACACATTTCTCAGAATATGCACCAATAGAGAACAAGGAATAAGAAACATTTTACCACAGAATACATTTGGAGAATATCTCATGGGAGCGCTACATTGAATATGCAGACATTCTCACAGTTAGTTCGGCAGTTCAATGGATACGTTATATGCACATAGCCTGCATCAGTTGAAGTGTCCTTGATACTTAGTAAAGAGGTCTCTGGGAATAGGTTTAATTTTATTAGTGAGTCTTGCAATTCTTTATTTGAATCAAAAGAACGACAACAAGAGCACGTGATCTTGGTACAGTCGGTCCAAGAGTGAGGACATTGTAATCACAACTTGTGTAAGCCCAAATTGGGATGCATTTTAAAGTGAAAGGAAATCAACTCCCACAACAACTTTAAACATGCAGGTTACAATCTTAATGATCCCTATCATATTTTGGCATCATGTGGATGATAAATTGAGTACCATTGAGTTGGTTTATTTATTAGAGAACTTTTGTAACATACCCATCTGTTCTCCAACTGCAAATTTAGAGCTCTTGTTTCATATGGTTCACTTTCTACAATGTATTTATTTTTATGTATTTCAGCATTTCTACAGCACTGCAGCTGATGTACCTATTACCAAGCTCCCAAAGCACTTTGTAGTTGATTGACTATGTAGCTACTACATTTGTATTGCATAGATGGGTGAAGGATATTGTATTTTGGTGTGGTGAGTGAGGCCTGAAGAGTGTCCCACAGAATTGGTGGAGTGGCTTGTAGATGTATCCTAAAGTCAGGGTTGTAGTGTGAGGATCACTTGGTTTCTGATCCTTATTCTCGGATCCTGATTTAGTTAAAAACAGATCTTCATTGCTTTTTTCGGTGGTTGTTAATTGCCCCAAATCTATGTAGGAGTGTATTCCACAATTCTGCTTTGCCAGTCCTGAGAAAGATATTTCCCCCTGAGCAGGTGTTTCGAAAAAGGCAGAATTATCAGGAGTTGGGCTATGTTTATTCTGAGGTTTCTCTTTTGGCTGTACAATCTAGATTTAAATTGGAGAAAGGCTTTTCCTGTCCTGTAGACTACTCAGTGAACAATGCTGACTGCTTCGAAAGAGATTTTTCTTGTAACTGTAGAGCGTTACGTGCTGGTGTAGTGTGATCCCCTCTGCTTAGGTTTAGGACATGTCTTGCTGCAGCCTTGATTTCTGAGCAGGGCTAAGCATCCTTTGGCGATTGCTTGATTTAGAATAAATGCAGTATCTTTACCTTGCCAAGTTTATGTGATAAAGAAAATGTTCAGCTTGAAAGGGTTTAGATGAACATTTTGGTCTTGCTTAGAGATCTTGAGTTTCCTGATAAGGGTTGTGGTATTCTGTTTGTTTTGCTTTTGCTGTAAAGGCAGTAGACTGTCATCAGAACTTGTTGGGGTAGACTCTGTGTCTAAGAGGTGTTTTTATGGGTGTCCCTGCGTTGAGCGACTTAGTTAGCCGGAGGTCAGTCGACCGCTTGAAGCAGTTTGGAAGCCGGGGTGATTTTGAGGGCAGTTATAGCTAGCACAAGTGTGGATAATTAGGTTATGTTGTGTTAATTATTTGTAAAGCATTGTACCTTCTTCATGCTGTATGAAGCTGTTATGAAGGAGGTGTTGTGATTTCCTGCATATTATTGGCCATGGCTTTGCTACTTATCGGGTGACTGCACTGGAGGCAGCTCTGATTGTTGCTTCGATTGCTGCTCTGGCCTGCGTGATAGCCAAGGATGTGAAAAAGGTTTAGTGTATGTTAAATTCCTTCAGTAAGGTGAAGTAGTGACTTCACTGGGTTTGGTTGGATGGGAGAGATGTGAGAAGTGTGTGGTATTCCTAGTTTTTGCTCTGAGCAGCGCCCTCATGGCAGCACTTTCTGCCATTCAGAATTACTACTTTTCAACCATTCCTAAAAGTATTTGGGGAATGTATAACTTTCCCCAAAATATTCCAGGACTGTTTGAGTGCTCAGAAAAAGATGGCTTGAGCAGTGAAGTTGGAATTCATGGTTGACTGGTAGACAGTGGAGGAAAATGTGGGTGAGTTGAGGAAAAATGAAGTTGTACAAGATGGGGGTATAAGCATTCCTTGATGTACTTATATGTTTTCTTTTAATATGATTCATGGTCCCATGTTTATTTATGGTTTTAGTTGGCTTCTTTTTGTCAGATTTATCGTTTTACTTGGTTATTGTTTATCGATGTTTTGAGACAACCAGTTTTTAGAGTGTGCTGAAGAATGTGCTATTATTATTCTAAACACTTCAGCCCAAGTTCCCTTCTGATTCCCTGTACCTGGAGGATTTAGTGTTTCATGTAGTGTACAGTACATTTTCTCAACTTTTTGGTGCAGTCGACCATTTACTGGTCATCTGAAAGTTGGCCTAGAAATGCTAAAGTACTGCACCACTTTTGATCTTTTTGTTGGTTTAATAAAGGTACTCATGCGATCTTGACACTACTCTATGCATATCATATGGCCCAGACACTTTAGTGTCAGCATGTACGCATCCAGACTATAGTAGCTGAACAAATCATGGGAACACCATCTTAACAACAAACAGAGCTATGCAAAAACAACTAAGTAGAAACAATAGTCCCTCTCTTTACGGCACATAGCACCTTAAGAAATGAGATACCTAACCTACATTTCTTTAATTTTGCAGACACAAAGGCACCTTTGTGTTCAGTACACAAATTATTTCACTATACACATAGATCCATGTCTGTTGGCTTTGTCGGGGCTTGCTTTGGAGGAAGCAGTTGAATAAGTGTTCCTCTTTGGAAAGCTAGTCGTAACTGTATCACAGCGATTATAGTGTATGCCAATACCGTGGCTTCACGCAGAAGGAAGAGGTGGGTACCGTAGCATAGAAAGCCTCTGGCCTTGCCTACTTTATGCCTCTTTGATGGCTTATGGCAGTGAAGGCAGATGTACTCAGGTCAGGCGATCCAGGCAGCTGGCTGGCAGCTAAAGATTAAAATGTTTCTGACCCACAAGAGTAACCGAATGTCCATATTTCTTCATTTAGCATAATTAATACCTTGTACTTCCAGTGACTTTGATAAACTGGCTCCTTTTTTCCCTCTGCCCTGGCGGGTAATGATTGCTGGAGATCTGTAGTTAAAATGTTTTAAAGACTCTGAAGAATAACATATCTTAGGGAAAAAGCAAAACTAACATCAAAAGTTGCAATTAGGTCACAGCCTAGCAGGAAGCTCATAACCACATTAAGATGGAAAAGTTATTTCATTTTTAGCATACTATATTTCAGCAGTCAGAGTAGCAATTCAGAAAGCTATAAAATCACCCTCCAATGACTGCCCACGTGAATCCAAATTGTGTGAAGGACATGTAATTAGAAAGTGTAAGGTAAATAGCTTAAAAGGGAACACTTGTTGCTTATATGTTGGAGTGGCCCTTAGAGAGAAGAGTGCTGTGTTTGCAAAAACGTAGTCTGCGCTGAATTGTTTTGCACACACTTGCCAAAAGCTTGCAAACGTATGCACGTATATTTCCCTTCATCTGTTTGCAAGCTTATTTCTACAAAACTGGGCTGCTTATCAAATTTAAATCGCTTTTTTCCAGGCAATGCTTTTAGGACTGGCTAATAGAGCTTTACGTTTTTTGGTTTTAATTCTTTATCAATACAAGAATATAGGAAACGACAACAGATTATACCAAACAGCTTTAATAATAAATATATCAGCCCATTGGATGTGTCATTCCCCTTATATGTTGTGGCTTGTGCAACATAAAATAGTGCACGGAATAGCATACGGGTTTTTCAAAGAAAAAAGGTTGAATAAAAATAACGCACATGGCAGCTGATGAGATGGAATAGTTTATTTATAGATCATGAAACAGTAAATGAGTGTATATTTGCTGAGAGGTTGTCAAGAAAGCAAATTTTCAGTAGGTGTGCAGATGGGACGTGTAATATGTTGTTAAAGTTTTTTTAAAATATATTTCTTTATTGGTATGTGAAAAATACATCAACATGGTGCACACTGGGCAGCAATAGTTTCAGCATCATGTCAGACAATTGTAACAACCCAGCAAGCATATTTTTTCAAGTGTAGAAGTTATGAATAAAAGTATTTGACCACAACCATAGTTTAAGGGGTTACATCTGCACCATGGGATGAAATCTATTCGAACAGAGCACTGGCCCAGCAATTTTCCTTTGTAAGGAGATAATAACATATTCTGTGCGAGGGTAAGCAATTAGGCTGTTGTATGGTATTAACATGGAATTTGACCTTTGTGCTGTGGTAGTCAATATGTTAATGCAAATTGGACGGATATCTATCTATCTATATAATGCAGAAACGCATAGTGTAATACGCTTATGACTTCACATCATTTATATTGATAAATAACATCTAAAAGAGAAATGTCATTAAACAACAACATGTAATCAAACCAAATTATACTGTGTTCTTAGTCGTCTCTGTCAAAGTTGTAAGAGTACTGTGATATATATCTCATTTGTAGGGTGATTTACAACATTTGTAATTGCATCTGCTTCATTGTGGATGAAGTCATCAAAATTGGTTTTTATGGTTAAGGTCATGAGCATTGCATTTGGTGTGAGAGTTATGGTTTGCATAGCTATTGTGCGAGTTATGGTTTGTCGTCCAAACCATACTCAATCTTAGATTCAGACATTTATTACTAAACGGCAAAAGTGAAGTATCATGTTGTTACCAAAGTACCTGGTAGAGTCTTTTGAGTCACAATACACAAGATGTTCACTGTATCACACTATGGACCTCTCTATTGGGATTGTGCTCTGGGTCTGCTTAAAATATGTGTTTGCCGTTAATGCTCATGAAAGAACTCCATGGCATAAACCAAACTTGCAGGGCCTCTGACAGTACTAGTATGCATGGATAACATATACATGCAGATGTGCAGAGTGAGGTGCCATTGTGGTGCTGCGTAATCACAGCATTCGACAGCCCTTGCAGCGGGCTTTTAAGAGAAGCTTCAGACCTCTCTACTAATTTTTTTTGTATTATTTACTTATTGTTTTGTTTTTGCAATTTAAGTAGTGCCCTAATTCATCGCTTTCTTTAGCAGAAAGCAGCAAGAGTTGATTCAGTTTGTGGCGATGCCTTGGCGCAGGGCTCAGTTGCCCATTCACTAAAATTCACAAAAAATTATAATTTAGCAGCACCTAATACCATTGCTGTCAAACAGAACAGTTCATAGAACAAAATGACATAATTATGTTCTAAATATCTTTGAAAGCATCTCTTTATGTGCTGTGTATTACAATATAGAGTGATTTTTTTAATAGGGTAACTATCACCTGTGCTTAGAAACTGCAGATGTGCAGTATGAAGCACTGTACAAAATGCTAATATAGGTCTGTGTTTTGAATTATATTTTAAATGTGATGCATTATAACGATGGTGATGGTGAGAATTCCAAGGTGAGACATCCCTCCGTCTACCTGGCTGTGGCCTGTGTTTGAAATAAGAAAAAGCCCACTATTCTGTTTTATAATATGAGCTTTATGCTGAGAAGCGCTGATGCTCCCCTAATATAAGTAGGGCAGCCAGGCTTAGAATGTCTGGTATGTCCACATTTAAACTACAGTAGCCATGCTAAGAAGTGCAGTACTGCCGCTTTAAATCTAAAGTAATACCAGCCCTACTGACTAGCGCTTGTTCCGTGCCGTTGAACATCTAGCAGCTATGTAGAAGGTGCCAGCGGTGTCTGCCGTGAGCTCCCGGAGCAGCAGGGGAGGTGCTTTAACGTGTGCCATGGTCTGTGCTGGCCGGGAGCCGGCGCACCTCTCACAGGAGCGTCGATCGCATTAGCTCAGCCGGCAGGGCCAGGATTGGGTTAGCTGAGCGCAGCACCGTCTGCCTGAACTGTTGATATTTACCCAGCAGCGTTCAGTGTTCTGGCGTCTTTCCTCTCTTGTGATCTTTACAAACAGAATTGCTGGACAGAGATGAACAGCAGCGACTGCCTGTGATGGATGGAACTCGATTATGTCGCTCAGGCGCACTGTAGGATAAATGTTGTACCCTAAACAGATTAGTTTCCCCCCCTTTTTTTTGAGAAATTGAAGCGTACTTAGCAGCCGCAGGACCAGTATTAAGCTGTTTCACATAGTAACTATTCCTAGGATCAGCCGAGGATGTGAGAAAGGCAAGGCTTCTGTCCAGTTTTCTAAACAATAGAGTAGATGTTTACAGCAAACACATTAAGTGGATTATTTTATGCATCGAACCGGCAGGGATGCGAGCCGTGCATACAGGGATACCAGAGGACTCCATGTCACTGGCACACATCTCTCCAGTCCTGGTCTTTCCTTTTACAAACCATTCGTTTCAGGATAGCTGGTCTGGTTGATTCCTTTGAACTGCACTAAGACCACAGCTTCCACAGTGCAGGAGTTTAAGACTCAACAGGAGCTTTACACATTTGGATGTTTTTTTTAAAATGCCGGTTGTATTTTTCTGACCCAGCACTTAGAAATGGTCAGTATCCTGTTGTACAAATATCCCCAATTTGGATGCTAAAAAAATGTAAGTACCAGAGATAAAGTGATTTGCCCAGTGTGACAAATCATTTTCAAGTAGGGAAGTGAGGATTAGACGTCAGTACCACAATTAAAGTGATTGACTCTATGCCACATCTCGTCTACATTTCTCGGTAGATCATTGGTTCTTAGGTGTCATTGCAGTATAGACCGAATCCCAGTCATTCCATAGATGTCAGTTGAAACCTGTGATTATTTTAGGTTGCATTGTATAGACTAAGTTCTAATAAATGCCTCTCCGATGTGTCTCACCTAAAAAGCAAGGTATACAATTCATTGCATTCAAAAGGATTACTCAGAAATATTTTGGAAAATTAGCATTAATACATCCACATTTTCAACATTCAAAATCCTGTATTGTGATGTTGTGATCGCTTGAACCCTATTTTGTTAACCCCATGCTCAGGAGGTGGAAGGTTGGGCATCTCAGGTGTTAGATTTTACATAACCCCTCCCTGGCAGAGGGCTCAGTGGGTACAGGGTCTGTTTTTCATTTGTTGATGACTCACAGAATGGGACGGATTTGCAAATTCTCAACAAGGAGTCATCATGGGGTGTTCAAAGTCACCGCCCTGCTGTTGAAGCATAACGTTATACACAATGATGTCATTACACCTACTCAGAAAAAAGCATCTACCCTACTTTCCCTATTGTGTTTTTATGGCCTGTCCGGCTCTGCACAGTCAGTGCCCGTCTCGGCCACAGATTCTCCCCTCTTTTTATCTTCTCCCTTCTCCGTCACTTTCTCTAAGAGATGTGGTATGTGCCGGTCTCCTTCAAGGCTGCCTCACTCTGAGCCAACAAGAATATTTTGTGGAGCAATGATCAGCTCTGTCCCCCCCCACATCCTCCCAACGTAATCCCAAATACTCAATACACTTTGTCATGCCCCACTGCCCTTAAATATGATTCTGGTCTTTCCATGCAGGCCGGGTGTGTGCTATTTCACTGAGGAGAAATAGCGATAGCATGTTCATTTGTTTGGATTGACCATTTGCCTAGAGTGTAAAGATTTCAGTAGTACGGTAGGATGAGCCAGAGACCTAGCAAAGACCATTCCAACCCCACAGGAATTATACTATTTCTGGTAGATCTGCTGCCGACCTGACTTATTTGAATCAAACCTTACTGAGCACGTGGGTACCAGCCCTTACTCTCTGAAGACCGGCCATGCAGAGAGCCACAAGGCTCATTCCAGGAAGTTGCACATCTCCTAGTCATTCGGGCAATTTGTATTACTGTCTTAACATCAATCCTCCTTAGCGGCCATCACCACAACACCATCACATCACCAGGCTACTCCCTCTTAATTTAACATTTGAATTAGCTTTTTGCGCTGGTGTGCTTTAATACTGCCCAGAATACTGCATGTTTGGTGTCCTCGCAAGATAAATGAATTTTGGGTGAATCTGACCCTGGGTGAGGGTTTTCCTTCATACAGAACATGAAGCTGCTATTTGGCATTGCTTTTTTAGAATACATTAATTGGAAATGATGTTATAGCTGCCATAGAGCGGCACTTAAACATCTGCTGGCAAGTGAATGGGTGAGACCCGCTACCTTTTTAAGACATTGAACAAGCAGAGCTGATACATTTTCTCTTAAAGAGCTCTGCCCCATGATCCACAGCGCCCATATCCCTCCACTCTTTGATGATGTCATTTTCTGCCACATGACAAACAGCACACAAGCCCATCTACTCTTTGATGATGTCATTATCAAACAATCCCCTAGAAGTTCGGGAGTCTGAAACAAACTACTGTATTCCATCAAAGCCTGATCAAAGGTGGGCGAGAACCTCCTAATCAGTGGTAGTTAAGAGTGCCAGAGTATATTAATAGCCCATTCCAAAGAGATATGGTTAGCAGCTATGTACGGAGGACATTTGATTCCCTTGGCTTTTTGTCTGCTCAGTGCTAGCAAGTGCACCCTGTATTCCGTGCTCCCTGTTCCTAAGATAGTTTACCTCTGCAGGGCGAGAGATGACACCAAGGCCTAAAGGAAGAGCTCAACAGCCAAGGAGTGAACCAACAGGAAGAGCAGTCAGAAGACACACTACTCTTGCTTATTTTTGTTACTGTGCACATTACAAACAAAGTCACGAACTAGATTGAGCCGGAGGTGTGTGTTATGTGACCAGTAAAGGCTAGGGTTTAAATGAATCAACACAACAGACTATTTCCTCATGAACTTGATAAAATAAGACATAGGGAGGCTGAAGAGCAACTTAGCCATAGGGTACTGCCAGTGCCTGACCTCTTTCATCACTAATAAACTTCACCACCTTTCTACGTTAGCATTCCAAGGTCCATGTCTTTTGAACCGCCATGGCACTACTTAGCTTGTTTCTGAGTGGCAATGATTTACTAATAAATAAATGGGTTCATGGTTTTCGGTCACCCAGATACCATTTCAGCAAATGATCCTCCTCTGTACAATCAAACCCCTTCCTACTGCCCAACAGCTTTCACTCCTCTAACCAGGCTGTTGTCTTGTCCCACATAGATGTTTAAACACCCTGTTCACTGGTTTCCCAGACATAACCGTGGTCCAATTGCAAGCTCTCCTGAATGCCACCGTCCACCTGATTACAAACCATAAGAAATGTAATCACATCAGCCCCATGCTAAAACAACTCCATTGGCTCCCATCTATAACTTGCATCAAATACCAGTCCTACTAATTTATAAAACCATGCACAAAAAATATATTACACCTGTGTATATATATATATATATATATATATATATATATATATATATATATATATATATATATATATATATATATCCCTATAGTAGTCGCCACTGGGTAGTTATAGTTGGGGCATGTTTGTATAGGAAAAGCATTTTTTGGTCCCAAAATGCATTTTCCCAGAGGAAAACTAGACGCAGCTGCGGCTGAAGGAATTACACCAAATTTGTCCCAAAGCAAAATATTGGTCCAGAAAGCAGATTTGGTGTAATTCCGTTCAGTAGTTTTCGAGAAATTAAGGTTAAAAAAAAATATATAGATATTTTAATGCCACGGGGGATCTATGGAGCCAACAGATCTTGCGATAAGATTTGACCTGATTGGCTGCCACCACAACAACAGAGATGTGATGGCAGCCGTTTTAAGACTTGGGGATTCAGTCCCCTGACCAGAAAAAAAGTGTAAAAAAAAAAAACATATAAGGGTCAGAGTTGGAATACCCTGCCCGTTTAGTCCTGGTTTAGGCAGAATTTTTTTTTTTAAATATATCTTTATTATTGAAAGAATTATGACAGCAGTTACACAATACCTTCAGCGGTATCCGGTTAATGCACATATACATGATGAATACAGCATTCTTATTTCGGCTCCCATTAATATCCAACTGGGCATATTACAGATTAGCTTACACCATTCTTCCATCATCTGTTCTCCCGCCCGTGGCATGCATCGCAGGTCTCCTCCATCCCCCCCTCTCTCCCCCGGCTCAGTACAGAGCCCCCCTCTGTATTCATTCCAACTGGCCCAGATCTTCCCCCACTTTCGTGGGCACGCACGGCCTTCATAAATGACTTGTTCCACCAACATACACCAGTCCATATCTCGTTTCCAGTCTTTAAGCTTTGGCGGTGACTCCGCTCCCCACAGTCTCACAATATTCCTCTTGGCCACCATAAGTCCCAGTGTGACCCATATTTGCTCCATCCTACCCAGGTCAGAGGATTCCTACACATTCAATAGACATATTACCCTGATTTTGCTGTAAGATAAAATAAAAAAAAGGCATGGGCTCCCGCTTTGAAAACAAAAACGTGGGTGGACCTGGGGCAGGGGTGGCACATGTTTTATATGGGCAGGGGGCTGTGCCCCCCGTCCCTGAGCCTCCTTGAGGGCTTGGGGACCCCATTCCCTGGGACCAATATGGTAATTAAAGTGGGGCATGCCCTCCTCCCCAGACTATTTCCTGGACCCGGGAATCCCATCTCCCAGGGCTGATTCATTTAATAAGGGGAGGAGAGCGTGCGCCCCCTCTCTTCCTTGATCCTTCATGAGGCCCTGGGGACCCAATGCCCCGGGGCCAGCACATGGGCAGTGTTCCATGGACCCCAACTCTAAGGACACTGTTGTTTTCCTGCACACTAGAGCGCAGGCAGGGAAGTCTTATGTGTTCCTACCTGGAGGGAGCAGAAAGCTGCTCCTGTCGGATGGGAGCACAAATGTTTCTCCCTGCCCGTGCTCTTGCAGGCAGGGAAACACAGAATGTCGGGAGCAAAAGAATAGCTGCACCTGCCGCATCTGGGATGGATGCTGGCAGGGGAGCTGGCGGTGATGTGGGGGCCTTGGGACTGCCCCTGCAGCTCCCAACCTGGCTAATGTGCACCCCACTGTTTAAAAAAACCCAATGTGGCTGGTTCCTGCACTAAAAGTACATGACTCAAGGAGAGCTTACCATATGTTTTTGTTTTTTTTCATTTTCAAAAACCTTTATTGAAGGCAATCACTGTTAAACATGGCCGGCAGCGTAGAGGACAACAGGTACAGTAGTATTACCAATGCATAAGTACACAGCAAGCCACCTACAACCACTTCGGGCCGGCCGCGTCAGGCTAAACATTGCACCAGAAACTGATCAAATTGTGAAGAGGCCTACTGGTCATGTGAAGCTTCGGAAAGTATAGTGTAATCAGGTGCTTACTAGTTCAATGACCCGGTGCCCCAGAGGGATACAGCTAGCGTATGGGATCAAGGGGTGCGGTCGTTCCCCCGCAGAGGCGCCGATCGCCAGACGACTCATGTAGTCCCTAATTCCCTGCTGTGACCAATGACCTATGTGTACGTGTGCGTGGAGGAGAACACGGCCAGGGTGGCCTTAGTAAAAGGAAGAGAACAGTAAAGTAACAGTAACTGTACAGGTCGTGACGTGTCATGTGGTGTGAGGCGTCTCGCGCGTTCCAAATAGGGGAGGGGGAGGAAAGGAGGCCGGCGGGGATGGGGTCGGTCGATAATCGTGGTGCCCAAGACCACCCACAGGGACGAAGCATAGATGCCTTTCAATCACTTGGGAAAAGTTGCAGGCTAAAGCAAGTGAATTCTATGCGCATTAGATAGGATATCAATGGCTGCCAAATGCGTTGGAATTTCTTTTCAGTGTTCGCTAAGTTATGAGAGAGTCTCTCCATAGCTAGTATATGCCACACTCGGACGAACCACTGAGCTATGGAAGGGGCCGTGGTTTGTTTCCATGTGCACGCTATGAGTTGTCGCGCTGCTAATAGTAAATGGCTTATAAGGGCCCAATCCGCCCCAGTCATTGCCGCTAGAGTAGAGGGCCGCATACCCAGGACCACCACGTGTTGCAGCGATGGAATCGGGTATCCCACCACACCCTTAATGTGTCCCAGGACCTCCTTCCAGAAAGTAGCTATCACGTGACATGACCACCATATGTGGCAGAGAGTGCCTTCCTCCGTCCCACATCTCCAACAGAGGTTGGATACTGTGCAGTATATGGTGGCCAGCCGGGAGGGTGTATAGTACCATTGAAGCATCAATTTGTATGCGGTTTCACGGGGGGCAAGGCTGTGGTATGTTTTGGGGATATCTTGCCATAATTTCTCCCATTGCTTGGGAGAGAGTCCTCCTGGGGTCGCGTCTTGCCACGCGGTCTGGTATCGATGTGGGCGCATCGGAGTCGAGTGTTGTATCACCTGATAGGTCTTAGCTATAAGGCCTTTTGTGCCCTCAAAGGCCCGCACCAGTTTTTCGAGCAGAGTGTAAGGGCGTGTCGCTGCAGCATGGATCTCAGGGACGGAGAGCCAGTGACGCAGTTGCATGTTTTGATAGCGTGCCGTGTGGGGTAGCGCAAAGTCAGACCTGCATTCATCAAAGGACTTGAGGGCTCCCCCTGTAAATAAGGCGCTAATCGTACGACACTCCCCATCGCTCCATCCACTAAACGCCTGCTTTGTCAAGCCCGAACGGAATTCCGGGTTGCGCGCGATAGCAGTGTGTGGGGACGGAAACGTGGTCAGTCCCTTTTTGACCGCTATTTTGTCCCATATGTCAAGGACTGTTTTGGTTGGCGCCGCGACATACGCACTCCGGGGTCGGGCATGTTTAGGTAACCAAGCAAGGTCCCACAGTGGTCGGCACGCCATCGCACGTCCATGTGGAACCAATGCTTCTCACTCTCCCGCGCAACCCGCTCAGAGATGTACCTCAGATGCGCTGCCCAATTGTATTCCTGTAGGTTCGGGCATGCCAGACCTCCTCTATCCCGCGGGCGCATCAGAAGCGAATGTGCTACCCTCGGTCGCCTCCCGTTCCACACAAAAGCACGCAAGTCTCCCTGGAGACGCTGAATATCCGCCCGCGGGATCGGGGTCGGCAGTGTCTGAAACAGATAGAGGACCCTCTGCAGAACATTCATCTTAATGATGTTGATGCGTCCCAGCCATGAAATATGAAGGGGTTTCCATCTCTGAAGGTCAGCCAGTACAGATCGGCGTAGTATCGCCCAGTTTACAAGCGACCAGGAGGCGAGTGCGGGGGTAAGCTGGAGCCCCAAGTACGTAACGGAGGTCTCCGTCCACTGGAAGGGGGTCAACCCCTGCAGCATTCTGGCCTCCGGGACCGGGATATTGATGTTGAGGGCGAACGATTTAGAGAGGTTGATCTTGAAGCCGGAGACAGCTTCAAAGGACTGCAGATTTTGGACCACGCATGGAAGCGACACTTGGGGCTCAGTCAGTGTGAGCAGGAGGTCATCCGCAAAGAGGTTAATCTTATGGATTTGGCCTCCAAAGGTTAAGCCCTTGATCCCCTCTAGCTCCCTCACCCGTATGGCCAAAGGCTCTACCCCTAGCGCAAAGAGGAGGGGCGAGAGTGGGCACCCCTGCCTCGTGCCCCGATGCAGTGATATTGGCCTTGTGGTCCATCCATTGAGTCGGGTGCAGGCTGTGGGGGCCACATACGACGCCATGATCTTCGAGATAAACTCCCGTCCCAGGCCTATTTTACTCAACACGGCGCGGAGATAGGACCTGTCTACCCGGTCAAATGCCTTCTCCGCGTCGAGCGAGAGGAGGCATGTAGGGATATTCAGGCGTCGAGCTTTTTCAACAAGGTGCGCTATGCGACGGACATTGTCCGCGCCCTGCCGGTGACGGATAAACCCCACCTGGTCAGGGTCAATGAGGCCCGGCAGATGGGGCTCAAGGCGCGACGCCAATATTTTAGTGAAGATCTTGGCATCAGTGTTGAGCAAAGCTATTGGGCGATAAGAAGAACACTGCGCTGGATCCTTACCCCCCTTAAGGATAAGGGTGATCTCCACTTTGGCAACTACCACCTGTCAAAGGCCACTATCCATGTGGTATGTGTACGGCCTGTGCCTTCACTAAGATACATAAGTCTGTGACTCTCAATACTAATTTCATCTGGGAGCTAAGGTCTCATACAAACTGCAACACACAGAACTGCGTATATTTGATTACATGTCCTTGTGGACTATACTATGTAGGGATGACCACACGCCCCATCAAAATACGCATATCTGAACATCGCAGTAACTTCCGCTGCCAGAAGAACAATACCAAAATGTGCACACACTATTTAGAGAAACGCCACACTCCAGAAGCATTAGAATGGGTTGTTCTAGAATCATTTCCAAAAATCACGAAAGCGGCACTGCTTATCAAAGAACAGAGGTGGGTGCACAGATTGTCCTCCCATATTGGAGGACTGAATGAGGAAATCCCGTGGAATTCTCTCATTATTTAACATCGATGGCCTATAACATGGGTCAGGAGACTTTATTTGACAACTAGAGAAGGTGGTGATGAAATACAATCTGACCGGGCACTGATGGGTTAGCTTTGTGGTGCGGCTGGGATCCACCCTTGGACCCTACCCATCAATAATCCTCCTTGGAACACTGGCGATATTTCGCTACTCTCCTTTGGTCTGCGTGTCAATAAACCTCACATACTCCTCGCATATAATTTTCTGGCTAACATATTAAGGGACTTGAATACTTTCCCCTTCAGTCCAAATCACCATCACTCTTGACTGGGGGATGACAACAGACTAATTTTACTCATGGAATGGCTTTATACATCTTTCTAACTCTATCTGTGCATGAGACACTGACAGTTAATCTTCGATTGACTGTAGTGCTTTCTTTTCTTTTTCTGATCATGACTGTTGGCTGTCTGACAGACCCTTATATTTACCTTTTGTGCCAGTTCTTAAACAATAAACACCTTTCCAATATGGCCGCTATACATCCGGTCACTTTGGCACGCACAGCTCTGTTTAACAGAAAGGATGGATTACATACAGAGTCTTTAAACAAGCCAACTCTCTATCGACCTTTCCCTTGACTACGATTGTCGAGGATTTATAGACTCTTACTGCCTATCATGCTATTTTATAACTCTGTTTGTATACCAAATAACACCATTCCAAGATGGCCGCTATACATCCAGCCACTTCTGCCTGTAATACTTCATTGACAGCAAGGTGGGACTATAAATTCAGTCCGCAAACAGAGCAGTTCACCTCCCGGACCCGGTAGATGTGGGTAGGTCGCTTGGAGATGTGCTATTGACACAGAAGTAAGTACGCTACTAGTGCGCGACAGATTGGTTATAGTTACTAGAACTTGACCCCCATTCTAGTTATGATTACATGACGCTCGGCAAATTCTGTAATACTCCCCGTTAATACAGTGTTATCTGTTTAATAATGGATTGGCCACCAATTTTTCTACTACCATCATACTATGTACCCACCGTAAAACCCTCTTAGTTTTAAGACACTGTCTCCAACCAGTGTGAGTTATTTGGTGGGAATGTCAGCATAGTATAGAGTACGCAGCGTGTGCGGGCTTACATTTATATCATGTGTTCATGCACGGGGCTATGGATAGACCTTACCTGCTTATGAACGGGGCTACGGATAGACTTTACTTGGTCATCCCAGCATGAGTGTTGTTCCTTCCCCATTTCCTTACGGGGAATAAGAATCTAGAGGTGCAGTATGAGTGTTGTTTCTTCCCCATTTCCTTATGGGGGAATCAGGAGTTTAGAGGTGCTACATGATTACTGATGACTTTGATTGTCCATTGATATGGGATATTTAACCCGGGGCCACAATATCAAGTTACATGTACGATCATAACGTATGAGAATGGATGTTGGTTGTTGAATTGACCACACTTTTCCTTGTTTACATTGATTTACTTTTATTTCAATGGTTTTATCCAGCAATTGAGGAACTCCTCTTGTTTGTATCCCTACCGGGCACTGATGACGCCTGGTTATACTCACTTTATGGGGTGAGTTTACTTGTTTTTATCTGCTGCGCTTCACAGTGCCGCTATGGCCATAGCTCACTATAGTACACTTTGGACATTCACTGTTCGGCACTATAGTTTTCTGCTACTCACATCATAATGAATACAACATTCTGTTAAGAGTCACAAGGGTTACCACACTGTTTATATACCTATATGTGTATATTTATGATTCATGTTCCTTTTTCTCACCAACATAGGTAGGATCAGGGATTGACAGGTATACTTACGTAGGTAATGAATCGGCTGCGGTGAGTATTTGGCCACCGCACCGTGTGTATGTGTAGATAGTCTACCTTTTATAGAGGTCCTGACGAATCGCATATAGATCTTGACAACAAGCGTGAAACATGTTGACCTTCCTTTAAGAATGATGATGCCTTACTTGAGACATAATACTCACTTTTGAGCATCACATTATCACTCTTTTAATTAGGGTAGGAGACCATTTGAATAAATCACATTTAATGGAACTCCCAACTCTATTTTAGATCACACATTCAACTTTACACATCTACACAATTCTGGCCCCATACCCCCACTTCACCATACGGCTATTGGAAGAAGATCTCCGATAAAGAGCCCCTACTATAGGGAGCCCGTTGGGTATTGCACCGCCGACCCGACGAGGAGCAGCCCAGATGATGAAGCATGACACCCTTTGGGTGTGTGAGGGCATTACAATCCAATAATTGGACTTCCCACCTTGAACCAAATTTGGATCAGGTCGGTGTCACTTCCCTTGTGTTGACAACCATCAGGAACAGCATATCTGTATACTTTCATTAGTTCACTCAGGGCGTTTATGCTGGACCTTCCTCCATTCCGATAGGAGGAGAAAGCCCGTCGGTCCCCCCTTTTGTTTCCTTATACTTAGCACGGCTGACCCCCGTGGGACTCCTCTTTCTGGTGGGTAAAGACTTGCTCTATCCCCCTTATTTAAATCTGACACTACTATCACGAGTGTTCGTTCTATTCCCCAAATAGTTTTTTCTAAACCTACTGATTCATCTGGTACCCGACTATGGAAGGCCAGGGCCTCAGTTATGGAGAAGAACTAGCAGCAGAGATTTTGAGGGCACCATCTATTCTGGGAGCGGATAATGGTGGTGCCACTGGTAGTCAGACAGAGGATTGGCAATCCCTCTCGGTGATGAAAAGAGAGTGGGTGAGGATAACCCTACATGGGGCCCTCATGACGGAATATTTAAGGGCAAATATTTCTCCCAATGGCCTGATTGTAAAGAATTTCCCAAGGATTTTCTTGGAGGACGCCATATTTAAGACAGAATGGTCCCAGATTGCGTGGAAGTGCACGAGGGATTTACTCATTCTGGTGATCAATACAGCCAAGAGACTGGCAGATGAACTACTCACCAGGATACAACTAGCTGAGAGTACCCTCAAAAGTGCTCTACCGAGCCTTAACTTTAAATCTAAACTCACTGAGCTTAACAATGAAATTGCCGAACATAAGGAATACCTTATGAAGCAAAAGGTAGCCAAACTCCAGAAGGATGTTCGGCGCTTCGACAAGGAGAAGGTATACCCATACCTCAAACAAGATTTTACACCACCTGACAACCTCTCAGATACCACTTCGAACTCCACGAGACGGAGTTCATCTAATAATAGTGACTCTAGCGGAGAGAACTGGAATATCGATCAGAATAGAAGAGGTGGTAGACAAGGATACTTTGGTTATCAACAACCACATTATCAACCCCCTCCATTTCAGGGACAAGGCTACTGGCAATACCCGATGTACAATCATGGCCCCCCCTTTGGACCCCCAGGCATGGGCCAACCTTTTTAGGCAGAGGTTGGGGCAGAGGGCGCGGGCGAAAAGAGGGAACTCACAAGAAAAGAGAGTTCAGTGGGAAGAACCACAACAACGAACAATGGAAACACGGAGCTACACGAAAAAGAGACCCTAGTGGTCAATTTATCAACTAGGATATTGACTGAGATAGAGGTGAAGGTTTTACAAAAGGTCTGGGTTTTGTCCCAACCCCTAAGATTGATCAATTTAAACAACTTTGTGAAGTTCAACAATTCTTCCGCAAAAGTTCGTCTTAAGAGCTTTCTTTGTAAATAAACCACAGACAAGGGTAGATGACTCAGGACTACATAATCCCTCGACCTTCACCCCCACTGGTGGTATGGTGCCACATGAGGTATCTACCTTTGAACAGGCGGTTCTTAAGGACATATGTGCCACCACCAACCAGAGACATTTCTGTAACATTCCCAATAATGAATTGATGGCCATAAAGACATTGGCTAATGATCCAACAATAACTATTAAACAAGCAGACAAGGGAGGTGCAACGGTCATCATGGCCACTACAGATTACGAGACTGAATGCCTGAGACAACTCAGCAATAGGCGGTATTATACACCCATTGCAAAAAACCCTACAGAAAGGTTAACCAGGGCTATTACATCATTGGTGTTCTCAGCTGAGACCCAAGGCTGGATAAGTAAAAAGGAAGCATCCTTTCTCATTAAACAAGAACCTAGGACTCCCTACTTTTACATACTTCCTAAGATTCACAAAGGGACTACTCCGGTACCGGGACGACCTATAGTCTCAGGAATAAACTCCATATTAGAACCATTGTCACAATTTTGTGACCATTTTCTACAGCCCATGGTTAAACTGATCCCCTCTTACATTCAGGATACTACTGATGTTCTTCGTCTACTTGACGAATTCCAATTCACCACAGACATTGACCTCCTCATCACTCTAGATGTGGAAGCACTCTACACCAACATCCCACAGAGGGCCACTTTAGATGTGATTGAGGAGGAACTAAGTTCACAGACGTGGGTATCCGTGACACCACCGGGATTCATCATGGAATGTGCAACTATAGCTCTTACTGAGAACTTTTTGAGTTCAATGGCCAGATTTACCACCAGACACAAGGTACTTCCATGGGAAGTACCTTTGCGCCTAGTCTAGCCTGTCTCTATATGGCATCCTTTGAGGAGAAAATTATCTTCCAAGAAGGCAACCCATATCGATCCAACATACGTCTGTGGAAACGTTTTATAGATGATATCCTCATCTTTTGGACGGGCGATTCACAGACATATAATCAATTTTTGAGTGGATTAATATTCAGAATCCATTTCTCAAATTTACTGGCACGGTTTCAGTCAACCAGATTGCATTTCTGGATTTGACCATTAGACTGAACAATGGCGTATTGTCTACAACCATGTTTAGAAAGAATACAGACCGCAACAGTCTACTACTTTATAGCAGTCACCATCCCAAGACCTTAAAGGAAAACCTCCCATTTGGTCAATTCCTACGGGTCAGGAGAAATTGCAGCACTCTTGATGATTACAAATCTGAATCAGCCATTCTTGCTAAGAACTTAGCAGCACGCGATTATCCACCACGGAGTATATCACTCTCGAGGAAAAGAGCTAGAAATAATAACCGCGAAGGTCTGCTAGAATCAAGAGAGAAATCCCAGTGTGAAACCTTGACTTGTGTCACCACGTTCACGCCAGTGTCAAACCAACTAACCAAGGTGATAAAAAAGCACTGGAATATACTCAACACAGGCACGCTGGCCTTGGAGAAACCGCGTTTTGCATTTAAACGCTCCATGAATCTCAAAGACATGTTGATCCGGACTAGACCTAAGGGGCGCAAGGGGACGCAACAATGTACACTTTGGCAACTACCACCTGTCAAAGGCCACTATCCATGTGGTATGTGTACGGCCTGTGCCTTCACTAAGATACATAAGTCTGTGACTCTCAATACTAATTTCATCTGGGAGCTAAGGTCTCATACAAACTGCAACACACAGAACTGCGTATATTTGATTACATGTCCTTGTGGACTATACTATGTAGGGATGACCACACGCCCCATCAAAATACGCATATCTGAACATCGCAGTAACTTCCGCTGCCAGAAGAACAATACCAAAATGTGCACACACTATTTAGAGAAACGCCACACTCCAGAAGCATTAGAATGGGTTGTTCTAGAATCATTTCCAAAAATCACGAAAGCGGCACTGCTTATCAAAGAACAGAGGTGGGTGCACAGATTGTCCTCCCATATTGGAGGACTGAATGAGAAATCCCGTGGAATTCTCTCATTATTTAACATCGATGGCCTATAACATGGGTCAGGAGACTTTATTTGACAACTAGAGAAGGTGGTGATGAAATACAATCTGACCGGGCACTGATGGAGTTAGCTTTGTGGTGCGGCTGGGATCCACCCTTGGACCCTACCCATCAATAATCCTCCTTGGAACACTGGCGATATTTCGCTACTCTCCTTTGGTCTGCGTGTCAATAAACCTCACATACTCCTCGCATATAATTTTCTGGCTAACATATTAAGGGACTTGAATACTTTCCCCTTCAGTCCAAATCACCATCACTCTTGACTGGGGGATGACAACAGACTAATTTTACTCATGGAATGGCTTTATACATCTTTCTAACTCTATCTGTGCATGAGACACTGACAGTTAATCTTCGATTGACTGTAGTGCTTTCTTTTCTTTTTTCTGATCATGACTGTTGGCTGTCTGACAGACCCTTATATTTACCTTTTGTGCCAGTTCTTAAACAATAAACACCTTTCCAATATGGCCGCTATACATCCGGTCACTTTGGCACGCACAGCTCTGTTTAACAGAAAGGATGGATTACATACAGAGTCTTTAAACAAGCCAACTCTCTATCGACCTTTCCCTTGACTACGATTGTCGGGGATTTATAGACTCTTACTGCCTATCATGCTATTTTATAACTCTGTTTGTATACCAAATAACACCATTCCAAGATGGCCGCTATACATCCAGCCACTTCTGCCTGTAATACTTCATTGACAGCAAGGTGGGACTATAAATTCAGTCCGCAAACAGAGCAGTTCACCTCCCGGACCCGGTAGATGTGGGTAGGTCGCTTGGAGATGTGCTATTGACACAGAAGTAAGTACGCTACTAGTGCGCGACAGATTGGTTATAGTTACTAGAACTTGACCCCCATTCTAGTTATGATTACATGACGCTCGGCAAATTCTGTAATACTCCCCGTTAATACAGTGTTATCTGTTTAATAATGGATTGGCCACCAATTTTTCTACTACCATCATACTATGTACCCACCGTAAAACCCTCTTAGTTTTAAGACACTGTCTCCAACCAGTGTGAGTTATTTGGTGGGAATGTCAGCATAGTATAGAGTACGCAGCGTGTGCGGGCTTACATTTATATCATGTGTTCATGCACGGGGCTATGGATAGACCTTACCTGCTTATGAACGGGGCTACGGATAGACTTTACTTGGTCATCCCAGCATGAGTGTTGTTCCTTCCCCATTTCCTTACGGGGGAATAAGAATCTAGAGGTGCAGTATGAGTGTTGTTTCTTCCCCATTTCCTTATGGGGGAATCAGAGTTTAGAGGTGCTACATGATTACTGATGACTTTGATTGTCCATTGATATGGGATATTTAACCCGGGGCCACAATATCAAGTTACATGTACGATCATAACGTATGAGAATGGATGTTGGTTGTTGAATTGACCACACTTTTCCTTGTTTACATTGATTTACTTTTATTTCAATGGTTTTATCCAGCAATTGAGGAACTCCTCTTGTTTGTATCCCTACCGGGCACTGATGACGCCTGGTTATACTCACTTTATGGGGTGAGTTTACTTGTTTTTATCTGCTGCGCTTCACAGTGCCGCTATGGCCATAGCTCACTATAGTACACTTTGGACATTCACTGTTCGGCACTATAGTTTTCTGCTACTCACATCATAATGAATACAACATTCTGTTAAGAGTCACAAGGGTTACCACACTGTTTATATACCTATATGTGTATATTTATGATTCATGTTCCTTTTCTCACCAACATAGGTAGGATCAGGGATTGACAGGTATACTTACGTAGGTAATGAATCGGCTGCGGTGAGTATTTGGCCACCGCACCGTGTGTATGTGTAGATAGTCTACCTTTTATAGAGGTCCTGACGAATCGCATATAGATCTTGACAACAAGCGTGAAACATGTTGACCTTCCTTTAAGAATGATGATGCCTTACTTGAGACATAATACTCACTTTTGAGCATCACATTATCACTCTTTTAATTAGGGTAGGAGACCATTTGAATAAATCACATTTAATGGAACTCCCAACTCTATTTTAGATCACACATTCAACTTTACACATCTACACAATTCTGGCCCCATACCCCCACTTCACCATACGGCTATTGGAAGAAGATCTCCGATAAAGAGCCCCTACTATAGGGAGCCCGTTGGGTATTGCACCGCCGACCCGACGAGGAGCAGCCCAGATGATGAAGCATGACACCCTTTGGGTGTGTGAGGGCATTACAATCCAATAATTGGACTTCCCACCTTGAACCAAATTTGGATCAGGTCGGTGTCACTTCCCTTGTGTTGACAACCATCAGGAACAGCATATCTGTATACTTTCATTTGATCTCCACCACAGCCATGGTGGGGGTGAGGCCCGTGTCATCCGTGAAGGAATTATACACTCTCAAGAGGTGGTCCTGCAGCTGCAGGAGGAAGTACGGTAAAAATGAACAGGTAGCCCATCCGGCCCTGGGGCTTTACCTAGGGGGAGATTCTTGACGGCTGCACCCAGTTCCTCCATGGTAATGGGGCTATCTAGGAGGGATGCGTGATGCGTGGACAGGGGATCCCATTCACAAGCAGCTAGGTAGGAGTGGAGTCTCGTGGGAGAAGGGTCTTCCCGGGAATACAGCCGCTGGTAATAAGCACGGAACGCCTCCACTTTATCCTTTTCAGCCGTTGCCCATGTGGCACCGCCTGTCTGAATCTTGGCAATGTGTGCCTTCGCCTGACACAATTTACCAGCTAGAAGCCTGCCCACTTTGTCCCCCCCTTCATAATATTTCTGCCGCAAAGACAGCAGGGCCCGCTCTGCCTTACCCGTGCGATGCGCACGCAACTGGCCACGCAGCAGTGCTAGTTGCTGTTTAGTGCGGCGGGTTGGGGCCTCTTTGTCCGCAGGCTCTAGCAGTTTAATTTCCGCAGTGAGTTTAGATTCTACCAGCTTCGCTTCCCGCCCTCTGGCAATGGACGTTATTATACCCAGGATCGTTGCTTTGAACCCATCCCACAAGGCGTGTAAAGAGATCTTGGGGGAAGCATTACGTTGAAAGTATTCCTTTATACCCTTCCGTATCTCCTCCACGTTAACCGGGTCTCACAACAGATGTGAGGGCATGTGCCAGCAGGGTGGGCCGGCCTGATGCGTAGTTCGATTCTCCCATGTGAGCTCCAAGTGTGCATGATCAGAGATAGAGATGTCAGAAAGCTCCGCAGAGTGTAAGCATGTGAGGAGAGATGGCGTGACGAAGGCGTAATCAATGCGCGAGTAGGAAGTGTGTACATGTGAGTAGTAGGAGTAGTCCCTGACGTCTGGATGTTTATACCACCAGGTGCCAACCAGGCCCCATCTCTCAATGTCCCTCTTAAGATGTGCCGACATTACCCCCACATTTTGATATGTTGCATTACTCCTATCCATGGCGGGATCCCAAACTAGATTGAAGTCCCCGCATACCACCACGTCTCCATCCACCCCTTTGAGTTGTTCAGAGAGTATGCGCCGGATGTAGGTGTTTTGGGTGGCATTTGGGGCGTAGACATTAAGGAGCGTCAACTGCCGCCGCCCCTGCAGCAGCTGTACTCTCAAGTAGCGGCCCTCCCCATCCCGGGTCACATTCGTTACAGAGGTGCAATAGCTGGTCTTGCAAAGGACTCCCACCCCAGAGTCTTAGAGTCTGCATAAGCCCAATAGCGGTGGGGATACTTCAGATGCGCCATGCGGCGCACGTCTGCCTTCATCAGGTGGGTCTCCTGTAACAGCACAACGTCAGGATCGTGGTGCAGAATGTACCGCCATATTTGCTTACGCTTGTTCGGAGAGTTCAAGCCTCGGACCTTTAGCAAGAGCAATTTAGTGTCCCCTCGGGGTAGGGGGTGATCATGGGGGGCAACCCCTTCTGTCAAAAAGGGATTAACTGTGCTAAGTTAACAGGGGCAGCATTGCAAGCGATAGACCACGTCCCCCCACCAAGCGCCTGCACTCCCACCTCCACAGGGTTACGTGTGCTCCCTCCCGTTGGACTGTCACCGATGTAGCCCACCCACCCATAGAAAGAGGAGCGCCAGCAAGCCCGTGGTTCCCCTCCCCCGCCCAAAACCTCATGTGCCTCACTACCAATGTTACTAGTGGTGTCCCAGCCGACCTGGAGGAACATCAAGGAAAACATAAATCAACAGAGGGCCAACTCAGCCCAACAAGTCCTTCTCCCGACGCGGAGACCGGCACCGAGGCACTCAGGTCCCGCTGGGGGAGTCACCCTCTGTAGGAGTAGGATCGGGAAGGCGGGTCGTCCAGGGCACAGTTAGAGTAGCGGAGTACTGTCAGGGCGGGCCCCGTGCATCCCCGGGGCCCACCAGTTACCTCTCTCGGTCCCGGGCCAGGGACCCTCCACCACCCTCCACCGGATGGCAGTGCTGCTGACCGGCGAGGCTCGGTCTACACTCCACGTGTCGGACAGATAGCATAGCAGGTGTGTGCAGAAGGACTACCATCTTGTACTGCCCCTCGAGCCTAGGGGTTCGCACGTTATTCAGTGGAGCTGTGCCAAGGTGCTGCGTGCGTATGGCATTTATTGCAGTTAGTTGCCTCGGAGAGTCTCAGCCTTTTAGAGAATGTCTCACCATTATACAGAGCCAGTGGTGGAGTGCGCCGGTGAGGGGCCCCCGCTGAGGCTACGCAAGTGGTCAATGACATCCTTTCTTGCCTCCTGGGACGATAGGCTGGCTGGTTGTTTATTTGAGCATCGTGGAGGAACCGTGGCCCACCGGGGCTTAAGATCACGGCTCGAGGAAGAGGAGCTGCCATCCTCCTGGTAATCATCCGGTATATCCAGTAAGGCCTTGGCCTCCGCCAAGGAGTGCAGTGATCGGCGCTTGCCCTCCCACTGAAACAGGAGTGTGAAGGAGTGGCCCCACTGGTAGCGGACGGCCTGTGCTCGGAGTTTGCCCGTAACAGGCTTAAAGTCATGCCGTTTACGGAGGGTGACGGCGGAGAGGTCCTGATAAAGTTGGATTACATGCCCCTGGAATTTGATCTCTGCCTTGTTGCGGGCCGCCTGCATGATCGCTTCCTTCTCTGTGTAGAAGTGCACCCTGGTGAGGATATCCGGGCCACTGTCCTTACGAAGCACTCCCTCGCGGACTCTGTGGGCCCGATCAAGGGCAGGCGGAGAAGCATCGTCGTACCATCTGCAGGAGCTCAGCAGTGAACGCCATTATGTCTGCGCCTTCGGCACCAACCGGGACCCCCCTTGATGCGAATATTGTTGCGGCGGGTCCTATTTTCAAGGTCCTCCTGCTTGGTCTGAAGTTCAATGTGCTGGTGTTCTAGGGTACTAATGCGCCGCAGCAGCATCTCGTGGTCTTCGGACCGAGCGTCCACAGTCCGCTCTAGGTCGTCCACCCGGTCTCCAACCTCCGTTACCTCCCTTTGAATATCGCGGAGACTAGACTTAAATTCCTCTTTGAGAGAAGAGATATCTGTGCGTATCTCCTGTAAGAACCGGTCCATATAGCCTTGTGTGACCGGCGCCGAGGCCTCTCCACCCATCTGGGCCGGTGTTGGGGCCGTGGACTGCATCGCACCATCTGGCTGGGTGATCTTGCTCCACAGAGTTGTCACCGGGGTCTCCTTACGGGCCTGAGAGCGCGGCATAGCTGGAGTCCAGAGGCGCCGAACTACACGGTCTCGCATGGGAGGCTGTCGCTGCAATAAAGCTCGTCCATCCAGCGTGCTGCACGTAGGTGGTAGGATCAGCACTTCCCACGCCGTACGCTCCAGCACTCCTCTCCGTCTAGTAGCTCCAGTCCGCGATCACACAACTCACAGCCACTCTGGTGGAGGGGGGAGTTCGCTCCCAAGGCCCACCACCCAGACGTCTTCCGTGGTCTGAGGGAGGAGAGTGTCACCGTCCAGACCCGTTCAGCAGGCCATCGCCCAGCTCTGCCACCGGGGGGCACCCAATGAAACGAATGTCCGCTCCCCCCCCGCCGTGCAAGCAAAACAGGTCTCGGAGCCTGCCCAGGGGGAAAGGAAGCAGGCCTGCCGTGGGCGTCCACCTAAGGGTGCCAGCTGCCGAACTCCTCCGCAGCTATGCAGGGCCCAGTGGAGCGAGGTGGCCCACCCGCGCGAGCAAGCAGGCATACAGACTTCAGGCGGGGTGCAGCAAGATCCTAGGGAAGCTTATGATGTCCGAGGGCCGCCAAGAGCTTCTAGGGGACGATGGCAAACCCCGAGCTCCAGCCCTAAAATGGCCACTGACAAGCACCCCTCGCGGTGTAAAGGCAGGCAAGAGAAGCACCAGCCACGAGCAGTTGGGCCCCTGTGGCCCCGGGAGCAAGCACCAGCACCCCTAAACTTCTGCCCTGGAAGGACAGGCTCGCACTCACCTCCAGGACGCTGTTCCGATTTGCTGCTGTAGCAGTGCGCTGGCGGGGGGGCAGGCTCGCCACGAGGGCCCGACGGAAGATGGTGGCCTCTGGTCCCCTCCTCAGCCCCCAAAGGTCCATGGACATCAGGAAGCACCCCTCTGCCCAGGCGTGGGTGTAGGCCGCCTTCAAGGAAGCCTCAGAAGGGTCTGGCAGGCCCTCAAAGTGCTCCCGCACTGCTGGGGCTCCCCCAAGCCACTCCACTGGCCTCCGAGTCTTCTCTCTAAAATGGCGGCTGTCAGTCACCTCTCCCCATCGCAGGGGGCCTCACCGCTGTGCTGCGCCAGGGTCCCGGCCACCCGGGGCGCGATCCGCATGCATGCCTGACCTCGCCGCCCCAGTAGCCAAGACAAGCCTCAGATCCGGCGGCGACCGATGGGGGCAGACTAACCACAAGCACCAGCCGGAAGATGGTGGCCGCCGTCTCCTCCCGCAGCGTCTCACAGTCTGCCAGCCACAGGCAAGCACCCATCGGTTCAGACGCGGGTATGGACCATCCCAAATGATGTCGCAGCAGAGGTCGGGAAGCTCCCAGGGCATCCAGGCACAGTTGTCGCTTCCACAAGCCCGTTCGCGGGCTCCCGCCGACCAGCGTCAAAATGGCGGCTGCCGATCACCGCTCTCCGCCTTGGGGCATCTCCACCGCACTATGTGAGGGATCCGGTTGATCGGGACACGATTCGCTTGCAGGTAAGGCCCCACTGGTACCGGAAGCCGTGACAAGCCTCCAGCTAGCCGCCGCCGCTCTAAAGCGTTTAATTCAGCATAGCGGGCCCCGGGGAGACGGAGCCCCTCAGAGGCACGTCTTACTCCATCGCACCCGTGGCCACGCCCCTACCATATGTTTTTAAAAAGCATTCAGGTGGGGTGCAGGTCCCTCTTGTGGTTGTTTTATGACTGCATTTTTAGGGCTGAAAAATGTTAAATGAAAGACTCAAAGAAGTTGATGTTTTTGATTTATAAAATGTTATTACATTTTGTTATGACAATCACTTTTATTAAACATTGTAATGTTATTATAATTATTGGTGATTTTTAACAAAGAGAATAGGTCTGCTTTATATATGTTGATATGCTGACCCCTTGATAAGGCCAATAGACCCACTTTTTATGTTTTAGTGTTCTGACCCCTCGACAAAGTCAGTAAGTCTGCTTCAATTAAAAATCACACTGAATATAGTAACATGATATAGTCAGCCTGCTCACCCTGCTCCCAACACCACACAGCGACAGCGGAAGGCCGTGTACAGCGGGGGGATGGGCACCAGTGAGGGGTTGGGAGCTGAGCTAGGGTGACCAAACGTCCCGAATTTGTCTGGACAGTCCCAGGTTTTAAATGTCTGTCCCGGTGTCCCGACACTTTCATCTAAAACAAATAAAATATTCCTGTTTCTAACAAGGGAGTGGCGGGTAAACCTGCACTTTAATCACAGTGTTGTGCAGGTTCACATTTCAACTGGCCCTCTTAGAAACCTGGGAAGATGAAGGATCACAAGAAAACAACAGCCAGCCAGGGCAAGAGTCTGGATTCCAACGGATACAATGAGTCACAAAGAAATAAAATATCCAAGAAAGAAGTGACTCAAACAGATGGCCTCACCAAAGAACAAAAATATATTTCCACTACTTTTCAGCTACCGCCTTCCTCAGGTAGTACCATCTTGTACTACCTGAGGAAGGCGGAAGATGAACGTTGTAGTGGAAATATATTTTTGTTCTTTGGTGAGTCCATCTGTTTGAGTCACTATATATATATATATATATATCTGCTCCATTCAAAAAGGATACGGAGCACTCGCGGGGTTAAAAATATATTTATTAAAAGCAATTCTTCCAGACATGGTACGGCGTAATGCCTTTCTCAATGTTCGAACTGCTGTGACATATTATCTGGTGTCTAATTGGCTCATATTTCATATCCTCAATCCTCATTGGTGGAATCACAGCCAATGGGAGGGCTGTAATACTTTAACTGATGTTCCCCAGCTGCAATGTTTCTCTGCATCGATGCTGTCACTGCGATCACATAAGTCACATATCATGCCTGAATGACAGATCAAAAATAATAATCCCCGATGGGCCGACTCCGATACCAGTCCCGATGCCTTCAACCTATTGTTGGTCATGTTGTTTATAAAGTCCCTCCTAGCCCCTCGATAGGGGCGACAAGTTCATAATACACAAGATTACCCCTCGCCAGCCGCTGGATGTAAGAGAATGATGTGACCGCAGGCGCCGGTCAAATGGCTCGGCGTCCTTGGGCTTAGATAGCTCACGGCCTTCAGTGGTCGGCGGAGCTATCATGCCAACGGCGGATCTAGCAGTCTCACAATAAATTCTTTGCTCCATGGTCCCACCATTGACTGCTGAACACCTTGGGCGGGTGCTACCCTGGTCGAGGGTAGGGACTCGCATATTACATAACCGCTCCATCCAAAAAGGATACGGATCACTCGCGGGGTTAAAAATATATTTATTAAAAGCAATTAATATATTATATATTTTATGGAAAAAAAGAAAGGTTAAACCTTTGTTATAGTTAGGAAAACTGTATTTATTCTTACTATACAAAGCAAACGTAACCATTACAAATTCTAAAGTTATAGTTAAAGTGAGAGGCTGGGTTAGTATATGGTGCTCACTTATGTAAGTGTAGCACCCTGCACTAATCCAGATAACCCTTATGGTGATTTTAGTGGTCTTAGACAACCTTAGAAAGCTCTCTAAGTGGTAGCTGTGGAGAGAAACCTTCAAGCTTAGTCCAGAAGGAGTGTAAAGAAGCTTGTTTTACCAGTACTTAATCTTATGGTATAGGTTAAGTGAAAAAGAATCACACAGTGTAGTGATAAAAATATGTATTTTATTACAAACACTCACTAACACATTGCAATATCTCCTACCCGGAGATATATTCACAATACACACAATACTTTGAGAATAGAACACGTAAGTAGCACAAATACACAGTGGTCTCCAGGGGGAGACCAAACAATATGCTAAAATAGTGGTATGCGAACCACAACCTAAGTCGAGACTAGACCCAGAAGACGTAGAAGAGCGGGGACCCAAGGAACCACCCAAGGTGAGTATTTAGGAACCCTACAGAGGTCGTGTGCAGAGTGGGAACACAACAGCGTGCTCAATGTTAGTCAATAGGTAAGTTGCGGTTGTAGTTGTAAAGAAGACGGACCCTTCCCAGTGGACCCTGAAGAAACCCAGTGGAAGATGGAAGTTTGGAGAGTCACCCCACCCGTGGGTATCCTAGAAACCAGGATACCTACACCAGGGAAGCCGGGTGCATAGGTGTGAATTGACGTCGGAAACCACCGTAGACCACAAAGAAGGACTTCAGGAAAAGTGCAGCTGAAGAAGATGATGAAGGAGTCCGGTGGAACCCGAAGGTGGATTCGAGATGAGAAGAACCTGCAAGCAGAGGGGACAGAGTCTATGCCACTCAGGAGTGACTAGGAGGCCCACAGCTGTCGATAGATGCAGGAGAGTTGACGGTGCCCGTAAAGTTGCAGCTGTGTGGACCAGGTGACGCTGTGGAAGACCAGGAGCCGTTCACGAGCTCTCCCATGTCGGATGTCGAGAGCCAGGGGGTCAGTGTCCGTCAGGGGCACCAACAAGCCTTGGCAGCTGCAACCAATGTAGTCGTCGAAAAAGATGCAGTGTCGGGACCAGCAAGGTCCAGGTGCCTCACCGCAAGCAGGTAAGTCAAAGTAGGCCCAGAGCAAGCAGGGGAGCCCCCAAGAAGACCCTCAAGAGGACCCACGGGCCGAAGGCACTAGAGTCACAAGAGGACCTTGAGCAGCTCACCAATGAAGAAGGCCTACGGTGCAGAGGAGGCAGTGAGGACGAAGATCTTGGCTGCAGGAGTTGCTTGAGGTTGGAGATTCTTGGAGCCTGGAGATCTCTGGAGGAGAGAGTCAACAAGCCTTGGCAACCGCAAGTCGATGCAGTGCACAGGGGATCTGAAAGAGACAATTATTTATGGATTCCTCACCTTAGAATTACCCCCAGGCGTCAGACTGGATCCAGAGATTTTTTTCTTCAGCAGTACCCCTGCGCTTCGGTAGGTGGCGTCTGTCGACTCCGCATTCGTCATTGGCGTCGTGGTTCCCGTAATTAAGTCGCGGTATCTACTTAGACCCTGCCCCTGCGTGCTGACGTCAGTTCTTTCTTTTTCCGCGCCAGCCTAGCGCAGATCCGGAGAGAGCGGTACCGCAAGTCACTTTTTTAGTGTATTTTTGCAACTTTTTGTCGACGTCTTTTTGAGTCGTTACGACTCCTGGAGCACAGGAATGTCATCTCGGTGGACCGGTTTCAAGCCTTGTGACTCCTGTCACAAACTGATGTCGGTGACGGACCCCCATCTTGTGTGCCTCTGGTGCCTGGAGCGCAACCACGACCCGAAGTCGTGCACCGACTGCCAGGCCATGGCCTCGAAGTCTTTGTGGGAGCGGTCCTGAAAGCTTCTGGAGGCCCTGAAGTCGGCTCTGCGGCGATCGAGGTCCCGGTCGAGAGGGAGGTCGCGGGACCGGTGGTGGAGCCATCACCACTCCTCGTCAAAGTTTTGGTCTTCGGGTAAGTCGAAGCACAAAAAGAAGGCAAAGATGCACCGTCGCTCTTCGCGTTCTCCCCGTCCGTCGGCTTACGCGGGATGCGGCTGGTAGTCGCCCAGCTCCGCCTGCGGAGCCTGTTGCGTCGACCCCAAGCATTCCTCCCTTTCCGGGAGCCGGGGCGACGCCTGCCCAACTTTGTAGCTTTTACGAAGCTCTTTATTCTATTTTTGGGCAGCCCGACTCCGCCAACGTGCCTTCGGGCCCCGCGGACTCAGCTGGGGGCTCTAGGCCTTCAAAGCTGGCGGCTTTGGCCCTGGCGCCGCAGGGCCCCAGGCCTGGATCCGAATCGGCACCGGTCGACCACGTAACACCGCCTCCGGCACCGAATCCATTGGCGACACCTCCGCCCCCTACGACGCCGGTTGTGTCCCCAGCCGACGTCGACCCCGGCCTCACCCTCGATGTGGACACGGAGCTGGACCGACGTCGCCCGACGTTGGGACCGGCGCCGACCGGTACTTTTGTACCCCTGCTCTCCCCCAGGTGTTTCTATCGCCCTGAGTGGCTACCAGGGGAGGGTGAGGAGGACTGGGAGGGGTCTGTGGACCCTTTGGCAGACCAGTTGGAAGAACCGGACTGGAGAGAGGAGTTGGGTGAGGCCAGTGGTCTGGATACCTCCCCAGACCTTGGCATGCTTTCTCCCCCTACCGTGGCTACGGAGGAGGGTGCGTCATACGCAGTGGTGTTGCGTAGGGCGCTGAGGCCTTAAACCTCGAGCTTCCTATGGTGGCTGTTAGGACTAACCTCCTGAACGAGGTGCTTCAACCGGCAGCAGCCTCTTTGGAGCCCCTACTGCCATTCAATGAGGCCCTTGCGGTCATCCTTTTGGGCACATGGTCCAAGCCCAACACAGGGGCTCCTGAGGACAGGATGATTGCCCAACGCCACAGCCTGGCCCCGGGCGACCCCATTTTCCTCTCCCACCACACTACCCCTGATAGCTTAGTGGTTCAAGCCTGGACTTCCAAGGGCGCATTCCCTACCGCACCACCTGATAGGGAATCCAAGAAGCTGGACCACCTTAGGAAGAAGATGTATTCTTCCTCTAGCTTAGGACTGCGGTCGGTGAACACCGCATGTCTCTTGGGCCGTTACTCCCACTCTGTGTGGGACTCGGTCGCGCAGGTGCTGCCTTAATGCCCGGAGGAGGCCCGGTCTGTACTCTCCTGTGCAGTGGCCGAGGGGAGAGACTCAGCAAAGTTCACCATCCGATGTGGGCTGGACACCGCCGACTCGCTGGGCAGGACGATTTCCACGTCAGTAGTCCTTAGACGTTACGCCTGGCTGAGGTCCACTGGCTTTTTGGGCAATGTCCAAGCTACTCTTATGGACATGCCCTTTGATGGGCGTCGCCTGTTCGGCGACAAAGCAGACAACTCGCTCGAGCGCTTTAAGGACTCTAGGGCTACGGCCAGATACTTGGGCCTCACTTCCACCTCTCGCCCCGGGCAGTCTGCTTTTCGCCCCTTTCGTGGCTACGAAAGGGGTGCCCCGACACGTTACACCCAAAGCCATAGGCCTGCGCAAGCTGTCCAACCTCTGCGCGGCCGGGGACGTGGGACCCACCGTCGTGGGTCTGGGAGCCAGCGGGCGGGCCAGTCCACCAGCTCCTCCTCTGCAGCAGCCTCCAAACTCGCCTAGTCCGACCCTTCAGGGCCACCAATCGCCAGTGGGTGGCAGGATTCGCCATCACCTCCCCCTCTGGTGCAACATCACGTCGGACAGGTGGGTTTTGCAGATAGTCCGTAGGGGCTACTCCCTGCCCTTCGAGACTACCCCTCCATCCATGCCACCTCAATTCCATCACATGTCGGAGGATCACCTGGCCCTTCTCCAACAGGAAGTTACGGCCCTCTTGGCCAAGGGAGCCATCGAACGAGTTCCTGCCCCAGAAGTAGGTCGTGGTTGCTATTCCCACAACTTTCTGATGCCCAAGAAGGACAAAGGCCTGCGTCCTATCTTGGATCTCAGGAACGTCAACCGCTTCCTCCGGAAGGAGAAGTTCAAAATGTTGGCTCAGTTCCTGTCTGCCTTCGACCCTGGAGACTAGATGGTAGCGTTGGACTTGCAGGACGCTTATTTTCACATCCCCATCCTGCCAGCCCACAGGCGTTACCTACGGTTCGCGGTAGGCCACGAACACTTTCAGTTTACCGTGCTCCCCTTTGGCCTTACCAGCGCCCCTCGGGTGTTCACGAAAGTGATAGCGTTGGTCGCAGCTCATCTGCGCAGATCAGGGGTTCCAGTCTTCCCCTATCTCGACGACTGGCTGTTGAAGGCTGGCTCGCCCCAGGCTGTCGTCTCCCGCCTCCAGACTACGGTGGACCTCCTGCATTCGCTGGGGTTCACTATCAACGTGCCGAAGTCGCACCTGATTCCCTCTCAGAAGCTCCCTTTCATCAGAGCGGTTCTGGACACAGCGCAGTTTCAGGCTTATCCTCCCGAGCAGCGAGTCCGGGATATTCGGGCTATGATACCGATCTTTCAGCCTCTATCCCGGGTTTCGGTCAGAATGACCCTGCGGCTACTGGGCCTCATGGCCTCTTGTATCCTGCTGGTGGACTATGCCAGGTGGCATATGCGGGCTCTGCAGTGGGACCTAAAGTTCCAGTGGGCACAGCATCAGGGAAATCTTTCTGATTGCATCCAGATCTCGGAGGGCACTGCACGCCAATTGCAGTGGTGGCTAACGAACCAGGATTGGGTCAACGGCAGATCCCTCTCCCTTCCCCAACCAGAATTCACAGTGGTGACAGATGCATCACTTCTGGGGTGGGGCGACCACGTGGGAGAGGCAGAGATCAGAGGCCTCTGGTCTCCGGCGGAGTCCAGGCTCCACATCAACCTTCTGGAGCTTTGGGCGATCTGTCTTGCACTGAAGGCATACCTTCCTTCTGTCAAAGGGAGAGTAGTGCAGGTGTTCACGGACAACACCACCGCCATGTGGTACTGCAACAAACAAGGCGGGGTGGGGTCGTGGACCCTATGTCAGAAGGCACTTCATCTCTGGAAGTGGCTGGAACATCAGGGCATGTCCCTGGTGGTTCAACACCTGGCACATTCTCTGAACGCCAGGGCGGACGAACTCAGCCGCTGGTGCATGATGGATCACAAATGGCGTCTTCACTCGGAGGTGGTGCAAGGTCTTTTTCAGTGGTGGGGAGAGCCTTGGTTAGATCTATTCACCCCCAAAGAGAACGCGCAATGTCAGCAGTTCTACACGTTGGAATTTCCAAGGCGGCACTCGCTCGGCGATGCTTTTCGTAGCGAGTGGAGTTGCGGTCTTCTATACGCCTTTCCGCCTATACCACTTCTACCCAGAGTGCTGAAGAAGATCAAGCGCGACCGGGCCCAAGTCATTCTTGTGGATCTGGACTGGGCACGGAGAGTCTGGTATCCCGAGCTCTTGCACATGGCCATCGATCCTCCAATCAGACTGCCCCTTCGGGAGGATCTTCTGTCGCTGCAGCAGGGGACGGTCCTCCACCCGAACCTGTCCAGCCTCCACCTCCTTGCGTGGAGATTGAGCGGCGACAGTTGACAGCTTTTGACCTTCCTCCCGAAGTCTGTAACGTTACCTTGGCAGCCAGGCGTCCCTCCACCAAAACGGTATACGTCTGTAGATTGAACAAGTTTGTGGCATGGTGCGCAGCAAAGGCTGTTGATCCCCTTTCTGCCCCCCTTTCTGAGGTCCTCCTCTTTATTCTTTCCTTGGCCCAGCAGTGCTCTGCTCTGGGTACCCTTAAAGGCTATCTTTTGGCCATTTCAGCCTTTCTTCGGCTTCCTGACCAGCCTTCTCTTTTCAAGTCCCCTATTGTAAATCGCTTCCTTAAGGGCATTACTCATTTGTATCATCCTTTCGTAATGCCCCAGTGGGACTTGAACCTGGTTCTGACCTATCTTATGTGCACTCCTTTCGAGCGCTACATAACTATCCTCTCAGACTTCTGACTCTTAAAACTGCCTTTCTGGTTGCCATCACCTCTGCTCGCAGGGTGAGTGAGCTTCAGGCTCTTTCTTCCAAACCTCCTTTCCTGGCTTTTCATCCGGACAAAGTTGTCCTTCGCACTAGGCCTTCTTTCCTTCCCAAAGTGGTTACCTCTTTCCACATAGGACAGACCATCACTTTGCCCGCCTTCTTTCCGCCCCCGCATCCTTCTAAAGAGCATGAGAGGCTCCACCGTCTGGATCCAAAACGTGCACTTTCCTTCTATCTGGATCGCACAAAACAATTCCGGGTGGATGACCAGCTCTTTGTTGGCTATGTGGGCGCCAAGAAAGGTCGGCCCTGCAAAAGCGGACCATCTCCCGATGGGTCGTTCTTTGCATCAAAATCTGCTACTCCTTAGCGAAAAAGGAACCTCCAGTGGAGTTGCGCGCCCATTCCACCAGGGGGACGGCAGCCACTACTGCTTTAGGACGTGGGGTCCCCCTTAATGACATCTGCCAGGCAGCTACGTGGGCTTCTTTGCACATGTTTACTAAACACTACTGCCTGGAAAGCCAAGTCCGTAGAGACGGCTTCTTTGGCTGTTCTGTTCTCCAGGACTTCCTGGTGTGAACTTGGTTCACAGACCCACCACCGGGGTTGGTATTGCTGGGGTATCTATTCTAAGGTGAGGAATCCATAACTGTCTCTTTCAGATGAACAAGTTACTTACCTTTGGTAACAATATATCTGTAAGAGACAGATTTGTTATGGATTCCGCACCGCCCCACCCATCCACCCCGTTCTGCGAACTGACTTCTAGGGTAAGGGACTTCCCTTCAGGGCTCTAGTTTTGTGCACCAGTGGTCAGTGTCTTGCATGGCTCTGCGCTTCTGGCGTGGAATGTCGTGTAAAGAACTGAGGTCAGGGCGCAGGGGCGGCGTCTAAGTAGATACTGCGATGTAATTCCGGCGACCACGACGCCAACGACGAACGCGGAGTCGACCGACGCCACTTAGCGATGCCATACTTGCCGAAGGTAAGTAACTTGTTCTTTTGTTCCAACGGTTCCGACGAGGGATACTGGCCTCAAACTCGGTATGAAGACAGTGCAGGCTTTGTGGGAGTTGCAGAACAACCACCTATGTTGCTTCACCTTTCGGAGTCCTTGGGAGCCCAGGATCAGCAGACTGGTCAGCTGCATTGCGGTGCCTGCAGATGCAGGGGAGTGACTCCTTCACTCCAAGGGAGATCCCTTCGGGTATCTTGGATGTCCACAGTCCCTGGGGAGAACCTGTATGGAGCACGGGCACAGACGTTGCAGAAGACTGGCAGGACGAGACCAGGAGCAGCAGGAATCTTCCCTGTTGCAGTCTCGGTTCCCAAAGCGCAGTCCGGAGTGTCCAGACGCTAGAAGTTGAAGTGGTGTTCGATCTGAATCTTGCCCCACTATAAACCTGGGGACCCACCCACAGGTAAGCCCTTAAGTACCCTTAGGAAAGGGTTGGGAGGATTCAGGTGTCCCTCCCAGAGGAGGGGCTGGACAGTGGGGAGGATACTCCCATGTCGTTTGTCCAGTTTCGTGCGGGAGCTAGCTGCTCCCTGAACTGGTTTCAACTAGAGTGTGCAAGGAGGGCACCAAATGTGTCCTTCAAGCAGTCTCAGTGGCGCTGGAACGCTCTCCCACCCTGTCCCAATACACTAAACCCTGTCTGGGAGGTGGTCACACCTCCCTGTGACAGGATACCTATTGTTCTGCCTTCCCCTGCTCGAGCTTGGCTCAGCAGCAGGAGGGCAGAATCATGTCTCTGGTCAGCCTCAGCCCTAGCTTGCTCTCCCGTTCTAGAAGACTGGTACTGGGAGCACTGAGGGCCTCCCAGAGGAGCTTTACAGTGCAAGGAATCATATCCCAACATGTTTGATACCAAACATGACAGGGTTCATTACAGCCAGTTTAGAGATGGTCATTGCGTAATGACGCTTGGCCACTCTATATATTGTAATGGCTGATGCACTTCAAACCCGGGAGAATGGACTCTGACGGTTGTACGGGTGCCCCGCTCATGTAGGGGGACCCTCATACTTAGAACCGAGCACCCTGCCTTCAGGATTGAAAGGCCTGCCTTAGGGGTGACTTATTGGTTTATATGCAGTGACCTCAGATATAAGGAAACTTATATCTGTCGTAAGTGGTGCTAGCACCAGCTTAACACAGGCTGCAAAGGCAGGGCTGTAGTCACAATTTGAGTGGTCTCTCATGGGTGGCATAATACATGCTTTAGCCCATGGGAGACCCCTGGCGTACCTATGCCCTGGGTACCTTAATACTATATACTAGGGACTTAACAGGGTACACCAGTAGCCAATCTGGAGTGTACCTAAGTACTCACCATGTCCAATTTAGGGAGGAAGCACAGAGACTCGGGTCCTGGTTAGCAAGATCTCAGTCAGACTAGTCAGAAAAACATAATGACACCAGCAACAAGTGGGGGTGACCATGAAAGCAGATCCTACTTTCCTACATATAGTTATACCTTAAATTTACAATTTATGCACCATATTTAAATGACTATAACTTTATTTATTCTTTATCTACGGACCTAACTTAAACTACACAAAAATGTAAAATTCTAACCTCATACTTATACCTTTAATTTATGCCACACCTTCAAAATTGTATTACTTGCGCACCTCTATACACAGTGTATTTAACTCGGTAGCCACACTACATGAGCTATAACTCTCACCTTTTCCATGCAATGCTTATACGCTTTACATCACTTATACCATCTAAAACATGGGCACTCACTAACATCTTCCCTGGGGCCACAAAGTTTGCTCTTTGATGTGACGAAGGGCTGCATTGATACCAGCAGGGTGGCAAGGGTGGGGGGGCGACAGGTTATAGGGGAAGCAAAACATATACATCTAGTGGTTGAATTGCACAATATGAAGCCAGAAAACTTGGCATTAATCCCAGCTTTCCCACTTTACCAAATTGTATGATCCTAGGCAATTGTTTTATTTCATTTTCCCTCCATTTTCTTCATTATCACATAAAAGAGGACCTCGAAAATACATGACTTCAGGATAAGCACTGTACAAAACCTTCTCCTGTGTTTGATTCAATAAACTGTAATGTTGTTCATGTATAATAGGAACCCAGGCCACCCTAAGAGTGCACATAACAACTGACTTGCCTTTTAGTTCACTATTGGAACTGTTGTTTAAAACCTATCACTTGAAAAAAAGACTTCTCAATGCACTAATATAATCTGATGTACTAAGGGGAAATGGTTTTGCATGTTAATAAAATATACTTTTTGAATTTTAAAGAGACCTTGGCATATTTTTACACTTTTGCTGCAAGATGGCTTTGAAAATGAAGGTGTTCCTAAAATTAAGTGGTGCAGGACAACCCATTTACTTCCTTTCAATTAACCTTTAAATAAAGACTTGCCTGTTTATGTAATATTTTTTAAATGTTAGTGTGGAGTTGAGTGAACAACAGCTGTCACTGCTGCTGTTGGTCAGGGTGCCGCTTGTTAAGGTCAGGAGGGCCGTACTTTGAGTATCACTGATCTAAAATAATAGCATTTACAATAACACGTATGACATAAAAAATCTCATATTTCGTGAGAACACAGTGCATAGTAGAGGGGTGAGTTATAGTTAATACTTACCTATATGTAAGACCGTAACCCAGCACACAGCCAAAGTGTACTTAAAAGAACATGGCTGCTTTTAACTTTTGTAAAGGCCGATATTAGCCAATCACATAATGCCTTGTCATCAATATGTACGGCAGTACTTTCACGAAATACCGCAAAATTTCACAAAATTACAGTGACAACAGCTGTCACTAAGTAAAAATGCCTTGTAACTTTAAAAATGCTTACCCTACGTACCTGTATTACCCAAGAGGATCATCTCCACACCATAATCTATATTCCAGCCAAATTTCAATTGTGTTCAGCCGTTTTTGCACTGCACATAAGTACAAAATCTATGGAAAATATATTGCTGCCAACGTGATTTGGTAACCCCCCCTTTTTTCTTGCACCGCCTTGATGAATCTCCACAGAACTTTGCATCATCCGCAAATGTAGAAAAAGCTATAGGTCTTGAAAGTCTCATGGATATTCGTCAAATGGGCACAAAGTTATTAGAAAGCAAAAATCGGAGGACTTCCTATCTCTGAGAATCTGTACTATAACTACAGAGTGGCTACTGCCCTTCACTGTGTGTGTGTGTGTGTGTGTGTGTGTGTGTGTGTGTATATATATATATATATATATATATTCACTGAAAAAAAACACAGGTTTCAGGGACGTTATAGTTGGACATTTCACTCGTACAGAACCAGAGAAATTCGGCCGTTATAGTTAGTTGAGCTAACTGTAACTCGCGCCCCCGCAATGCACTGCTGACGACGTCACATATTACATCATTCATGACATGGTCAGTGACATCACTGATGACATCATCCAGTGACTGTGTGTTTCTCTAAAGTTTAAATATGTTTTTTATATATATAGGCCAAGGTGTATTGAAGAATGAGTGGGTGTATGACTGTCTGAATGGATGATTTAGTAGGTGCGTGACTGACTGTATAAGTGAGTGATTAAACGTGTCTTACTGAATGCATGGGTTAGTGACTAATCTGTGTGAATGTCTGTATCAGTCTGTCAGTTGGTGTGTAAGCGGCTGCATGGTTTGGTGAGTAGCTACATGAGTGTCTATATGGGTTATTGATTGGTTGTCTGAGTATCTGTATGGATGGGTGAGTGTATGTGTGGGTGGGTGGGGGGTGTGTGACTGTGCATAGATGTGTGAGTGGGTGATTCACTGGGTGTATGGGTTCAAGAGTGCATCTGTGAAGGGCTGTGTGGGTGTGTGTGTATGGGTGTGTTGGTTAGTGAATGGATGTCTCAGTGGTACATGTGTGAGTAACTACATATGTAAAAGGCAGTATATGTGAGAGTTGGAGTATATAAATGACTATGTGAGTGAGTGATTGTGAGAGTGGCTGTATGGATGAGTGTCTGTATCAGTGATTGTATAAGAGAGTAAGTATGTGTTAGTATCTGTATGAATAAGTGAGGTGGTGTGTGTATAACTGTATAGGGAATAAATGGGAGTGTGATTGATTCTTTGCATGACTGACTAGGTGTGTGATTAACTCTATGGATGAGTGGTGGTGTGTGAGTGTCTGTATAGGTGTATTAGTGCATATGATAGTGCTGTATTGATGAGTGACTGCATGTATGAGTGACTATGGGTGAATGAGTGGATGTGTGTGTAGACCTAGGAATCAGTGAGTGGGTATGTAGTAACTGGTATTGGTGTGTCTATGGTTTTGAAAATGGTAGTCTGTATTTTAGAGTGGGTGTATCAAAGGTTACATTAGGGTATGAGGAGGTGCATCAGATTATCACGCGGATGATGTCATCAGTGATGTCATTTGAGATGTCATCAGTGATGTCATCAGTGATGTCACTGACCTTGTCATGAATGATGTAATATGTGACATCATCAGCAGTGCATTGCAAGGGCGCGATTTATAGTTAGCTCAACTAACTATAACGGCCGAATTTCTCTGGTTTTGTACGAGTGAAATGTCCAACTAACTATAACGTCCCTGAAACCTGTGGTTTTTTCAGTGAATTTCTAAGGTTTTTTAAATGCTAATTTCTAACTATAACGTCCCTGAAACCTATGGTTTTTTCAGTAAATTTCAAAGGTGTTTTAAATGCTAATTTCCAACTATAACGTCCCTGAAACCTATGGTTTTTTCAGTGAATTTCAAAGGTTTTTTAAATGCTAATTTCTAACTATAACGTCCCTGAAACCTATGGTTTTTTCAGTGAATTTCAAAGGTTTTTTAAATGCTAATTTCTAACTATGCCTACAGAGGTAGGACATGTGCAGAAAGAGTAGGAAAAGCGCTGAAAGAAGCAACAGAAATGCAGAAAGAGGCAACAGAAGTCCAGAAAGACGAAGAAAGGTGCAGAAAGAAGCAAGAGATATGCAGAAATAACCAACAGAGGTGCAGAAAGAGGCCTTGTTGCAAAGTCATCTTGTGCCCCCAACTTTTTGCTGACTGGTACTGGTGGTAACTGACTCTGACTAACCAGGCCCAGAGCCAGTGCTATGCTGAAAGGCACTTAGAATACAGTGAAAACACCTACATACACTAGGGTACACTATGGGTTGGGGTACCCCTGTGATTGGCATGACCTCCCCTGTAAGGCCCTAGTACATAATAGGGCAGGGGTGCAGAAAGAGGCAAGAGAAGTGCAGAAAAAAGCAACAGAGGTGCAGAAAGAGGCAGGAGGGGTGCAGAAAGAAGCAAGTAAAGTGCAGAAAGAGGCACGAGAGGTGCACAAAGAGGCAACAGAGGTGCAGAAAGAGGCAGGAGGGGTGCAGAAAGAAGGAAGAGAAGTGCAGAAAGAGGCAAGAGAATTGCTGAACGAAGCAACAGGTGTGGAAAGAAGCAAGAGAAGTGCAGAAAGAGGCAAGTAAGGTGCAGAAAGAGGCAACAGTGGTGCAGAAAAAGGTAGGAGAGGTGCACAAAGAGGCAAGAGAGGTACAGAAAGAGGCAGGAAGGGTGCAGAAAGAAGGAAGAGAAGTGCAGAAAGAGGCAGCAGGGGTGCTGAAAGAGGCGCAAAGGGTGCAAAAAGAGCAAGAGAAGTGCAGAAAGAACCAACAGAGATACAGAAAGAGGCAAGAGAGGTGCAGAAACAGGCAGGAAAGGTGCAGAAAGAGGGAACAGGGGTGCAGAAAGAGGCAAGAGAGGTACAGAAAGAGAAAAGAGGGGTGCAGAAAGAAGCAAGCGCAGTGCAGAAATTACCAACAGAGGTGCAAAAAGAAGAAAGAGCGGTACAGAAAAAGGTAGAAGAGGTGCAGAAAGAGGCAAGAGAGGTACAGAAAGAGGCAGGAGGGGTGCAGAAAGAAGGAAGAGAAGTGTAGAAAGAATCAACAGAGGTGCTGAAAGAGGCAAGAGGAGTGCAGAAAGAGGTAGGAGAGGAGCAGAAAGAGGCAAGAGAGGTGCAGAAAATGGCAAGAGAACAGCAGAAAGAGGCAAAAGGGATACAAAAAAGGGAAGAAGGGTGCAGAAAGAAGCAAGAGAGGTGCAGAAAGAAGCAAGAGAAGTGCAGAAAGAGGCATGAGAAGTGCAGAAAGAGGCAAGTGAGGTGCAGAAAAAAGCAAGAGCAGTGCAGAAAAAACCAACAGAGGTGCAAAAAGAAGCAAGAGCGGTACAGAAAAAGGTAGAAGAGGTGCACAAAGAGGCAAGAGAGGTACAGAAAGAGGCAGGAGGGGTGCAGAAAGAAGGAAGAGAAGTGCAGAAAGAGTCAAGAGAATTGCTGAAAGAAGCAGCAGAGGTGTACAAAGAAGCAATAGAAGTACAGAAAGAGGCAAGTGAGGTGCAGAAAGAAGCAAGAGCAGTGCAGAAAGAACCAACAGACGTGCAAAAAGAAGCAAGAGTGGTACAGAAAAAGGTAGAAGAGGTGCACAAAGAGGCAAGAGAGGTACAGAAGGAGGCAGGAGGGGTGCAGAAAGAAGGAAGAGAAGTGCAGAAAGAAGCAACAGTGGTGCTGAAAGAGGTGCGAAGGGTGCAGAAAGAGCAAGAGAAGTGCAGAAAGAACCAACAGAGGTACAGAAAGAGGCAAGAGAGGTACAGAAACAGGCAGGAAAGGTGCAGAAAGGGGGAACAGGGGTGTAGAAAGAGGCAAGAGAGGTGCAGAAAGAGGCAAGAGAGGTGCAGAAAGAGAAAAGAGGGGTGCAGAAAGAGGCAAGAGGGGTGCAGAAAGAAGCAAGTGAGGTGTAGAAAGAGGCAACAGAGGTGCATAAAGACGCAAGAGAGGTGCAGAAACAAGCAAAAGAAGTGCAGAAAGGCAAGAGAATTGCTGAAAGAAGCAAGAGAAGTGCAGAAAGAGGTAAGTGAGGTGCAGAAAGAGAAAAGAGAGGTGCAGAAAATGGCAAGAGAACAGCAGAGAGAGGCAAGAGGGATGCAAAAAAGGGAAGTAGGGTGCAGAAAGAAGCAAGAGAGTGCAGAAAGAAGCAAGAGATGTGCAGAAAGAGGCAAGAGAGGTGCAGAAACAAGCAAGAGAAGTGCAGAAAGAGGCAAGAGAATTGCTGAAAGAAGCAACAGAATTGTAGAAAGAACCAAGAGAAGTGCAGAAAGAGGCAGGTGAGGTGCAGAAAGAAGCAAGAGCAGTGCAGAAAGAACCAACAGAGGTGCAAAAAGAGGGTACAGGGGTGCAGAAAAAGGCAAACGAGGTGCAGAAAGAGGGGAGAGGGGTGCAGAAAGAGGCAAGAGGGGTAAAGAAAGAAGCAAGTGAGGTGCAGAAAGACAGAAGAGAGGTGCAGAAACAAGCAAGAGAAGTGCAGAAAGAGGCAAGAGAATTGCTGAAAGAAGCAACGGAGGCGCAGAAAGAGGCAAGTGAGGTGCAGCAAGAAGCAAGAGCAGTGCAGCAAGAACCAACAGAGGTGCAAAAAGAAGCAAGAGCGGTACAGAAAAAGGTAGAAGAGGTGCACAAAGAGACAAGAGAGGTACAGAAAGAGGCAGGAAGGGTGCAGAAAGAAGGAAGAGAAGTGCAGAAAAGCAACAGAGGTGCTGAAAGAGGCGTGAAGGGTGCAGAAAGAGCAAGAGAAGTGCAGAAAGAACCAACAGAGGTACAGAAAGACGCAACAGAGGTGCAGAAAGACGCAAGAGAGGTGCAGAAACAAGTAAGAGAAGTGCATAAAGAAGCAACAGAGATGTAGTAAGGGGGAAGTGGGGTGGAGGAGGCAAGAGGGATACAGAAAGAAACGAGAGGTGCAGAAAGAGGGAAGAGGGGTGCAGAAAAAGGGAAGAGTGGTGTGAAAGAGGCATGAGGGTTGCAGAAAGAAGCAACAGAAATGCAGAAAGAGGCAAGAGAGGCGCAGAAAGAAGCAAGAGTGGTTTACACACAATTAGTACCAATTTAATACCCACATTTAGCAATAAGTAACAGGTGACCATTCTAGGTTTGCACAGGGCCTTCCCCCATGCTGTAACACTTGTCGCTGCATTTTTGGTAACGTTTGAGCCGTTTGAGCTAGAAACAATGTTTTTTTTGTTCAAATCTGCAGATTATGCAGTAGATGATGAATTATGTGGCAAATGCGGTAAATGTATAATTGTGCAAAAGTCGGTGCAGCCAAACAGCCACATAATTCCAGTGGCCCTGCTCATACCTCTTACTAGGTCCCGAAGTGCTCCTCAGTGGTTCCCTCTTTTTTTTTGTCTCATTTAGTTCATAGTTTAGCTTCTATGGAAATGAGGAAGACTAAACCTGAGGTTACAGCTCCACAACACAGACCATCATACCACACAATTACTCTCCATAACACATAATCCCACTCTACATAATTCCTACACACTAAATACCACATACTTTCTAGCCACATAATTTCACTGCACAACATACCACATAATTCCACTACACACAATCTACATCCACTCCACTCCAAGAAACATTATTAAAACACTTTTACATTTACAACGCCAATAGCTCTACGTAAATGCGAAACCTATTACATTGCAAATGCTTCTTTAACTAGTCGCGTTTGCAGAGTGGTGGAGAAAGGGTGCTGGGCCTCCGACCAGCGCTCAGGAATTCCGCTGCGTAAGACTTACAGGAGGCACCAGGAGGGCTTCTTAGCCCCCAAAGTCCTTCAGGAGTAAAGTAGACTTCATCCCCCATCCTGTAGTCTGCCAGGAGGCGCGTTTGCAGAGTGGTGGAGAAAGGGGGCGTGGCCTCCGAAGACGTCTTAGCAATCCCACTGTGTGGGACTTACTGGAGTTAAGAGGGGTAGTTGGCCCCCAAGGACATCCTTGGGGGCCAACTACCCCTCCTATTACCTCCAGTAAGTTCCACACAGCAGGATTGCTAAGTTCTCATAGCAGGCCATGCCCCCTTTGCCCACCACTCTGCAAACTAGCTCACTGGCGCGCTCTTGGATGGGGTTTGAAGTCCCCTTCGCTGCTGGGGCTGGTTAGGGGCCAACTAGCCTACCTCTTACCTCCAGTAAGCCCCACACAGTGGGATTGCTGAGAGGGGGACACAGGCTACGCCCCCTTTCTCCACCACTCTGCAAACGCGCCTCCTGGCGCGCTCTTGGTTGGGGATGAAGTCCCCTTTCCTCCTGAGGGTCCCTGGGGGCCAACTAGCCCCCCTGTTACCTCCAGTAAGCCCCATACAGCTGGTTTGCTGAGAGTGCTCAAAGGCCACGCCCCCTTTTTACACCACTCTGCAATCGCGGCTCCTGGCGCACTGCTACTCGGGGGATGAAGTCCACTTTAGTCCTGAGGTCCTCAGGACACAAGAGGACCTCATCGCCCCACCAGCAATGCGCCAAGAGGCGCGTTTGCAGAGTGGTGTAAAAAGGGGCGTGGCCTCGGACCACCTCTCAGCAATCCCACTGTGTGGGGCTTACTGGACGTACCTGGTGGGCTAGTTGGCCCCTAAGGACCCATAAGACTCTAGGGGACTTCATCCCCCAACCCAAAACGCGCCAGGAGGCGCGTTTGCAGAGAGGTGCAGGGAGGGGGCGGGGCCTCCGGCGAGATGCCGGCTTCTGTTTTGTTTTTCTTTTTTAGAAGGGGAGCTGTGTGGCCCCCCTTCTCTTAATATTTTTTGGGCCCTGGGGACCCCATCCCCCAGGCCTTGAGCCATATTTGTTTTGTTTTTTTAATTAAAAAACAGGAAGGGGGCCGCGCGGCCCCTCTCCTGAGGCCGATTATGGCCCAGGGGACCCCATCCCCTGGGGCCTGGCCAGCCTGTTTTGTTTTGGTGAGGGGGGCCGCGTCGCCCCCCTCCTGAGGCCAATTAAGGCCTTGGGCACCCCATCCCCCGGGGCCCGGCCTGTTTTTTAAAAATTATTTACGGGAGGGGAGCTGCGTGGCCCCCCTTCCCAGGGCCAATTCTGGCCCCGGGGACCCCATCCCCTCGGGCATGCCCTCAAGTTGGGGACCGTGGGGGAAGCCCCAATGCCCCCACGGTCCCAGCCGGCTCCCCGCCTCCTGCAGGAGCTGGCATTGCTTTTGGGCAAGGGGAGCTGCTAACATGCACCTCCCCTTGCCCAAAAGCAATTCTGCTTTGCTTCCAAGAAGCAAAGCAGTGTTTGCTATGGCAGGGCGGGAGCCGTGCTCCCGCCCTGCCATAGCAAACGGCAATGTCCCGGGGGTGGGCACCCTGGGACATTGCAGGAGCCGGACCTGGGGGGTGGCGGTCCCCAGGGCCATCTAGGGCTCCAGGAGAGGGGCAGCGTGGCCCCCCTCCCAACTGTTTGAAGCCCCGGGGTGGTTGTGGTCCCCGGGGACCGGGGGTCCGCAACGGATCCCCCTATTTAAATAATTAGGCGGTGGTCCCCGGGGCAGTGTGCGGGGGGCAGGAGCCCCCCACCACACCTTTAATTTAAAAAAAAAAGCCCCGGGGAGGTGGTGGTCCCCGGGGCTGCGGGGGGCCACGATGCCCCCACACTTAATGATTAAAGCCCTGGGGAGGTGGCAGTTCCCGCGGCTCCGTGGGGGAGCAAGAGCCCCCCCCACGCTTTTTATTACATTTTTAAAAATAAAGCCCCAGGGAGGTGGCGGTCCCCGGGGCTGCGGTGGGGGGGCCCCGCACCATTATTAAATATTGCCCCCGAGATCTGGCCCACCCGGGGGCATTAAAAAAACGAAGTGCGGGAGACCGCACTTCGTTTTTAAAAAAGAAATTCTTCCGGATTTGCGCACCCAGCGCGACTCCGGCCGAATTTTTTAAAAAAAAATGCTTTTTTGGGCCTGGGTATCCCTGTGGGACCCCCTGAGCAGGTCTTGGGGGTCAGGGTGTTTCTACCCCCCCCCTTTTCTTCATTTTTAACTTTTTTTTCCCTTTTTCTTGTGACTCGGTTTTGCCGAGTCACAAGATGGCTGCCAACACTTCCTGGTTTGGAGTGTTGGCAGCCAATCAAAATGAAGCTCGTGCTCGGGAGGGTTCGCGGCTCCTCCTCGGTGCTCAGATATCGATATTTTTATTTTTTTAATTTCTCAGGAACTACTGAACGGATTTACCCCATTTAAAAAAAGGGCTCTTTCTGAACCAAGAGCTACCTTTTTGCCAAATTTGGTGTAATTCCGTTCAGCAGTTCGGGCTGTAGCCTGTTCCAAAATTTCTTATGGAAATTAACATGGAGAAAGCTCGTTTTGGGACCCCCCTTTTTTCTAGGCCCCCCCTTGACCAATCACCCCAAAACTTTCAAGACAGGAGCTGACCTGAGCTGGTCATTCGTTTGGAAAATTTCGAGAAGATTCGTCAAACGGCGCCAAAGATATTGGCAAAAGAAAAAACGCTTTTTGAATAGAAACAAGGTCCTAACTATAACTACCTACTGGCGACCGCCAGTAGGTAATATATATATATATATATATCCCTGCTTCAGAAATCCAATCTGTAAAACTAATTGATATAAGAACCAATGTTCATACATAGGATGTCATGTATACCACCACTTACTACCACCATTTGGTAGTAAGTGGTGGTATACATGACATCTTTTGAATAATGATCACGTTGTTTAATTTGATGCAATGACAATCTGTCAATTCTTGTATAATTCATCGTATGTATGAACATTGGTTCTTATATCAATTAGTTTTACAGATTGGATTTCTGAATCTGTGAAATTCACCACTTAGCAATGGCGCCCAGTAGATAGGCGACCATAATCCACTTTTGTCTCCATTGATATTGTTTATTTTACACCTTTAAAAATGGCGCTTCACTATTTTTGATTGTAAACACTGACGAAGGACTGGTTCCGAAACGCGTTTGTTGATGCAGTAAAGATTAAGATTAACTGGTTGCCGACCCCGCGAGTGCTGGTATTTCTTTGAATTAAAGAAATTTCTGGAGCAGGGATTTATAACCACGAAGCACCGCCGTGGTTTGAGAAGCACCCACCCTTTGAGTGACCCGCGAGTGGGGTGCACAGGAGCTGGATATATATATATATATATGTATATATATATATATATATATCCCTCACGAAAGACCGCTTTAGAGCTGGTACATCCAGCGGGGGTGTCATGGGGGATTGGGAGTGGACCCGACCAAGTCAATTTTATCAAACGCTTGCCAAACGTTTGTAAAGTTAGGGAACACGCGAGCTCAGGGCAGCTACACACCATACCCTTTATCTGGAAGGAAAAACACCAATCCCTGCAACGCGTTTCAGCCAGACGGCCTTGATCACACACACGCTCGAATATGAACACCCATTATAACGCAATGCAGCTATAGCGATAGAAACAAGACTGCATTGGAAAACAGTACATCAAGTCAATGCACATATGAGGGCCATCTTGTAGATGTGACTTAGGCCCACTGTTCCCAATAAGGTGCGCGCGCGCGCACCTCTCTTCCCGTGAGCGCGCACTCCCGTTAGTGGAGCGCGCACAGACGCAGGACATCCAGCGAGAGAGTTCGCGCCGCCGCTTTAAAAAGCGAGCGGCGCGAAAAACAGGCACTTCCTGCGGTTTTGCCAGCGTGAGCCAGGAGTGCAGGTAAGGCTGGCTTGGGGCTTGAGGCACTTGCTGTATTTTGCGGTGCGGGGCAGATTGTGGGCATTTGTTTAGTATTCATGTTAATCACAGCTCCTTCACGAGCTGTGATTAACATGAATACTTAAACAAAGCCCACCATCTTCCCGCACCAGCGCTTTACTAACAAAGAGTAGAGCAAGTTTAAAAACACAGCGTGTTTTTAAACTTGCTCTACCCTTTGTTAGTAAAGCGCGGTGCGGGGAAGATGGTGGGCTTTTGTTTAAGTATTCATGTTAATCACAGCTCGTGAAGGAGCTGTGATTAACATGAATACTTAAACAAAAACCCACAATCTCTCTCGCAGTCGCAGCTTTACTAACAAAGAGTAGAGCAAGTTTAAAACACAGCGTGTACTTTCAGAAAGTACACACTGTGTTTTTAAACTTGCTCTACTCTTTTGTTAGTAGAGCCATAGCTGCCAAGGTTTCAGGTTGCCTATGTGACATTTTCATAATTTCAGTGAAATTATGAGTGACATTCAATGACTATGAGTGACACATTTTCAGGAGCAAAATCGAGCAATGAAGACGAAGGAAACATCAGAAATTGCACCCATTTGAATGTAGATTGTGAATCTTTAAACCTAGCTTTGAAGGAACAGCATGTTTTTTCATAGCTGCCAAGGTTTCAGATAGCTAGGTGTGACATTTTCATAATTTCAGTGCAATTATGAGTGACATTTCAAGGAATATGAGTGACACTTTCTCGTGCGCAAAATCAAGTATCAAAGACTAGGGAAACATGTAAATATATGAAATTACACGTATTTGAGCAATAAAAAGCTCTAAGATCTTGCCCCAAAAATAAATTGTCCTGCACAGAATCTGGAAACCTCCGTGAGTCACGGTCTGTCTCTCCACTTATCAATATTGTGTGATCCTTGTCAAATCACCCGATCTTCATGTACTCAGCTCCGTTACCCACAAAATAGGATTGCTTGGAAACAGGTGCCTGCCCGTATTAGATGCTGTGTAAAAAACAAACACCCACCCTCGCTTAGGGATTATTATTTCTGAAACGCTCATCTTTCTAGAGCTGCTTCTGGGGTACTGTATGCTTGAAATTGTTTCAAAGGGGCTACAGGGGAAACATGTTTTCTAAGAGTGACTATCTCACCAGATACCAAGATGTGTTTTCCGTGAGCTATTTCAGGACTGACCAGTGTTTTACCTCAGTCCAAAAGAGTATAAAAAAATAGCACAGGGTAGAAGAACTTCAGCTATTAATACGACTGGCACTGCAGCAGCTGATCGCGTGCTGCCACTAAAAAGCAAATTTAATTAACACACTCGGCCGCACTCAGTTGTGAGGCCGCAAGCCACAGCAATTGGTCCAGTCCAGGCCGCTGCAAAGTCACTCCCTTCCTCAGCAATTCGCGGCGGGGTGACGGTCACGGAGTGCAGTGTACCTTCCATCGCCAGTGAGAGAGGCCCCAACACAACATCATCCATGACAGTGAGTTACAACACTCACAAACGACAGTCAGGTCTCGTGAGCACTGCAGCCTCCTACTCCAACTGCAGGCAGCGCTGCCAAATTTAACACATCTCTGACGCACTGTGTACTGTCACATGGGGAGGGTGTTCTACTTACTTGTTGTTGACTCTACTGTCTACTTGACTCGGACCCCAGGCTTGTTCCGTTGGTCGGCTCGGCAATTGCAGCCGGAAGCGTGATTGGCACGTCGCCGGACGGTGACTTGCACTGCAACAAGGCTGCTGGGTGCTCATGCCACGAGTGAGCTACCCCCACGGCAATCTGCCTCATACTTCGGTCCAGGCTGCTGCTGTCCTCACGGAGACCTGGACCTGACAGTGACGGTCAGTCATGGCTCCGTACCCGTCACTGCACAATTCTCTCTGCGGCCGGCTCGGAAATTTTAAGTGAATGCTGCGGCGGCCTTGAATATAATGGCCTACAACACAGTGTGGCCGGGCCATCATGTGCGAGCAACAGCGCTGCCTGCCCCATAATTATTTACGGCCGTCTTGGCGCCTTTCTGAACAATAAACTCCCCGCTCTCGGAGCCAGCAGGATGTGACATACCCCTGCGGAGCCCTAGCTATTCATTGGGCAACGGACTTGACGTCAGGCAGGCTGACTCAGAGCCGCGCGGCACCGCGGCCGCAGGTGATATATTGTAGCAGAGAGCCTGGGACTGGCAGGCCATAGCTTAGATGGGATCACTGCCTCAAGAACACGGAAGCAGCGCGCCGGCACAGGCAGACCACAGGCAGTGCCTGCAGCCAGCTGCCACACTCACGTTTGCAGCCATCATGTACACCTGAGACTGCCACTATGCATTATGCGTGACAACGCATTTCAGTGCGGTGATGCGGAGCACCACACTGAAATGCGTTAGTGTCACGTCTGATGCGTGATACTTGGCAGGACTGTTTTTTTATTTCAGAGCAGGGTCAGGATTTTCTACATCTGTTTCAATGTCTAGTGCATTCACAGTTAAGCATTACTCTACCTGTTTGGACCAGATTAATTAGGGAGAATTGTACACTACCTCACAGCTTATTTTGCCCCATGCATGCTGTATTTCTTCTAGTGTTCAACTTTTTTTATATCTGCATACCAGAACAACCTCTGATCTCAGTCGACCAGATCTCACTTTCTAATAACTATAAGTAGGTAATTACAGCTCCTTTAGGCCCTGTAACGGGAAGCGATGGTGCTAACTGGGAATACATGTTCTGATCCTTTAGGAGAATCTCCGTCATCGACTGCTTTGTTTAAACCAGAATCCCATTTTAGCACAAGCTGTAATAAAACAATGCAGGATCGACAATTTTAATCTCGAATGTCTCTTTATTTAGGCAGAATTTACAAGTGATGTTGCGCACTGCATTATAGCGCTAAATTTTGGCACTTAATCTAAAAAAGTGATCAGAAATCAAACATGGAATACGTACCTCCTCTCACTGTGACTGGACACAGCCCCCAGCGAACACCACCCCCACACACAAGCATGGGAAGGCAGCACGTGCCGAGGAGGACACTCCTTTTCCTTTAATTTAATTCCGGCAGCAGCAATTCTAGGTGGCCCAGGCTGGCTGCAACAGGAATTTGAAATTGAAAATATCCTGCCTGCGCCGACTGGAGCCTTTCAGTCCCTGTCTGTCCACACGACGCACCTGCTGAACTTCTTCCTTTAGCTGCACTGACACTGACGGACTGCCTGGCAATAGTAAACTTCGTTGTGCTTGCAGGCCACATGGCTGCACGCACGTGTGCACTACTACTGACCTTTTGGTGCCGGGGAGGTAGCCAGGTCAGCCTGCGCTACGCAACACCAACAAAAGACAGTCCAATAGCCAGCCCGGTCCCAGCAAAGCATAACAGCACTCGCATTGACTGCTGTGCGCCGCCTACAACCTCACAAAATATTCGACTCTACAAAGCATTAAAACAGGTAATACACTCAGCTTTTTAGTAAGCTGATTTGCGTGACAATCTTTTTACATGCGGTAATGTGACTTAAAATGTGTTAGTGTAACGCAAGATGTGTGACACTTGGCAGGGCTGTAAAGCGCGGCTGCAAGAGCAATTGTGGCCTTTGTTTAAGTATTCATGTTAATCACAGCCCCTTCACGAGCTGTGATTAACATGAATACTTAAACAAAAGCCCACATGCCTTTGTAAATCTTTACTACTCACCTTATTAATTTTGCGATTTTTTTGTAAAATTTGATCATGGATAGTCTGGAAAAAAAATGTAAAAGCTTTTTTCAGCATAAACATGATAGGGCCACATTCTTTGATATCTATGCTTATGGAAATGCGCCACATTGGTGCAAATCTGCCTTAAGCCCCTTAACTTGGGTTGTATGTGTGGAAATGCACCGTCTTTTCAGTTATTTTAAGCAAAAGTTTGGAGTGATATTTGGCGCTGCGCACAAGGGCAGTCTGGTTCCTGGCGCACATAGCCATGGCTGCAGCGCACAGAGACCCTACACTGCCGCACACAGAGGAAAAAAATTAGAGGGAACATTGCTTAGGCCCTGTGGTACATTGCAGGTAATAGAATACAAAGCGAAGTTTCATGTCTGAAAGCAATACAAACCGGGATGGTTCTTATATCGAATTGCACTGATATTGTGCCGTTCAAATGGGCTAATGAAATTAATGAAAGGTTACAAAAATATCAATGACGAATTTCTAACAGTACAAATCTTTGGTGACAAAACGGAGAGTATCAAAACTATCTGAAGAATCCTGCCCTAGTGGACACAGACAAAATAAATGCTTCCTCATGACACAATTGTTGGAACCCCAAATAAGCCCAAACCAATTGTCCAAGTCAGGTGATACGCTGAAAAGCAAGAAACCTTGTTGAAAGAGTACAATTCAGTACTCCAAAAATACTTTCCCAAAATACTGCATTTCACAATCGTAAATAAGGCCCAAGAGGGCTAAATTCCAAAAGCCTTATGTGGTGCTCAAAAGTACAAATGAGAATGAATAAAGTGAAAAAGCAAACCCATAGAAGTTCTTCTCCCACGGAAGAGTTGGGTACGGTGCCCAGCTGGGGCTACCTAGCCTCTCTTTGCCCAGATAAAGTTCAGAGACTCCCTTCTACTCCCCCTGCAAAATGAAAGAAAAATAATTAAAACCATGCTCTTCACACGAATGTGAAAGAACAACACATTAAAAATAGCATTGCATCACTCTCGAAACAAAGGGTAAAGGATAACAGACCAACTAAACATACTACTGAAAGGCTCAGTCTAAATGGACAAGGAGATCCTCCTCAGAATTAAGTCCATTTGGGGTTTTAGTGTCCTTATCAATTATATAACAAAATTCTCTACTCCTGAGGTCTAGTTCAACCTTTTCAATACCATAATACCTGAGTAAATTATAATCACTGTAGTGAAACTGCTCAAAATTCCTGGCCACCGCGTAGTGTTGGTCATGATTAGTAATGGCTCACATGTGTTCAAGAATTTGTTTGCGTACAGGATGTATCGTACTTCCCACATATTTCAGTCCATACGGACATTCCAACACATGGATAACAAAACTTGTGGCACACGTTATGAATTGTGGGATTCTTTTGCTTCATCTCACATTGGGCACAGTGTATTCCTTGCAACTAGTGGATTTAGAACATTCCTTACATTTTCCGCATACGAGAAACCTACTCTGGTCATCAAAGGACATTACCCTCCCAGTTGTGATGGTGGTAATGTCCCCATGTACCAGTAGGTTCCTGAGAGATCTACTTTTGCGATAGGTAATGGCCGGTCTGTCAGCAACTGTGCTCCCAATAACCATTTCACATTTGAGCAAGTTCCAATTTCTTGTCAAAATCTTACTGACAGCAGTAGATTTACTATTGTAAGTTGTAATCAATCTCAAATTATTGTTCTCCTCTGCTAGGGCCATTTTGTTCTTGTTCTTAGTGCCAAAAAAGTATCACAGCTCTAGATTCAGTGCTTACCCTGGCTATTGCTTTGTTTAGTACTCACTCAGGATAGCCATGTTGCCTGAATCTGGCCACAATACGTGTTTGTTAAATCAAGAAGTCAGGTTCATTGCGACAGATGCGTTTAGCACTGATGAGTTCACTATGTGGTGTACTCCATTTGAGCTGAGTGGGGTGACTGCTCAAGGCATGGAGCAAACTATTGCCTGCCATTAGTTTTCTGAAGAGTTTGGAATTTAGTTTGTTTTCTACATCTTCAACCTCTACAGCTAGAAAGACTATTTTAGAGTTACTTATGTTGCTAGTGAACTCCATATAATAGTTATTGTTCTTCAGTCGTTCCACAAAACTGGTAGCCTGTTCCCCGCTTCACTGCCATGTTAGAAAAAGATTGTCAATTTATCTGACCCATATCACCACCTTTTCCATATCTGTGTCAAAGTCAGGGGCCGTGGCACTATATAGCTATATCTACTAGATATATCTAGATCTACCAGGGCAAAAATCCGTATACCAAAGGATACAATGAGTCACAAAGAAATGAAGTATCCAGGAAAGAAGTGACTCGAACAGATGGACTCACCAAAGAACAAAAATATTATATATATATATATATATATATATATGTCAAGGACCGCAAGGCAACAACATTTCTGCATGATAAGCTGGACTGCCAAAAGGGCCGGATTTACACTTTTTCACAGTGTTTTGACAATTTGAGGCGCCAACAACTATCTGAGAAAGTACTCTCCACCCCGCAATTTCAAAGCAAGATAACGATCTCAGAACTCAGCTCGGAAGTGGAAACGGATCCAGATGAGGGTAGCGCTACAGGAGAAGTAGGATCCAGTAGAGACATACCAACAGTAGTGGAAGAGCTACCTTTTTTACAGTTGGATCGGACTCTCAACCACAATCTCAGACCTCTGCCTCAGCACAAAGATAAGGAGGGAAGAGGAAAGGCAACACAAAAAAATGACTGGGGGAGAAAGCCAAAAGAACAAGGCAAAACCGACACGCAACAAGCAATGAAGGAACTTGACAACTCTAACACAGTTATAAACCTTTCCAATATGGAGTTAACTGAGGAAGAGGAAAGAATTTTATCGTTGGGACTTTCATTCTGTTCCCCTACCAATTTTGATTATGCACAAACTAGAATAGATTTCTTCAAATTTGTGAGAAAATTAAAACTACACAAGTATTTCAAAGGCAGATCCGGTCAGTTACTGGGCGAGAATCAAGATCTTCAATCAATGGGAAACCTAGCAGTAGGAGGTATGCAACTACTACATGACCTTGATGAACTACAGGGGACACAACAAGGGAATATGGCCAGATCTACCGTCTAGTTAGCTGCATCTATGGGAGTGGACATTTATGGCAGTGTACGAACTCCCTTCAAACCAAAATCTGTTTTTGTACCTGTGATGCCTAGAGATTCGTTGGATATTTTTGCGGAAACTGTGATTACAGATCTTAAGCACCTGGCTATTTAATCTAGCCAGCGGTTTTTACACTCAGATTCCAATGTAAATTTCCGATATGCAGAGGTTATGAAAAAAGTGAAAGACAGAAATGATATAGTAGTGAGATGGTCTGATAAGGGGGGCAGTATTGTGCTCTGGCCAATAGACGTACACAAATGAGGCACGTAGACAACTACAAGACAGGGAATGCTATCGTAAAGTCAATCCTGCATGTCTAAAGGAAACTAAAGACAATTTCTACACTGAGCTATATAAATGGTCTTTGTTTAATCTCACAGGAAGAGTTAGGTTATCTGAAAGAGGAACATCCGGTAACCCCCATCCTATAACTCATCCCAAAAGTCCACAAAAGTGCCACCATCCCACCTGGCCAAGCTATTATCTCAGCAATAGCAGGGCTCTTTGAGAGCACGTCCAGATACATTGATCATTTTCTTCAGGAACATGTCCGCACACTACCCTCTTTTATAATTGATACAGGAGACTTCCTGCGCAGAATATATGATATCGCGTGGGATGACTCCTATGTCTTTATGATGATGGATGTTGTGGCTCTGTATAGGAGTATTAGACATGAAGATGGTATCAGAGCTTTAAAACACTACCTTGGCACTAGACACATACATCTTCACTAGCACACACACATACTAATAGATATGGCTGAGTGGTGTCTTAAAAACATTCTTTTCGTTCGAACAGTATACATTCAGAAAGATCCAAGGGACTGCTATGGGTACCTGCTTCGCCCCCAGCTATGCGGATTTGCATATGGGCTGGTCGGTGGAGCAGGTACTCGCAGTGGACTATGCGAAAGAGTGGTCAGAAAACATTGTCCTATGGACCAGGTTTATTGATGACCTGTTTATTTTATGGAAAGGGTCACCTGAATCTTCTAGAATGCTCGCACAGAAATTGAACACCAATGATCTAAATCTCGCATTTACGTATGCTATCAGTAAAGAGGAAGTACATTTCCTTGATCAAGTAGTATATGTAAGAGAGAATAGGCTACATACTAGGACCTACAGAAAATCTACATCAGGCAATTCGATACTCCATGCTAGTAGCTTCCACCCTACCAAATTGAAGAACCGCATCCCCTATGCAGAAAATTTACGCATGAAGCAGAATTGCAGTAGTGAAGACACACTGAGGGAGGTACAAAAGGATCTGCACAAGAAACTTAGGGCGCAAGGTTATAGCAAGGCTGTGCTAGATTAAGCTCAGGAGAAGGTTAAAGCCAAAAAGAGAGAAGAACGTTTGTTTGACGCACAAAAAGGGAAATCACAAAGCACTGATACTAGCCATATCCGCCTGATTACAGGTTACTCAGCCTACGATGCTAGACTGGGCAGTATTTTGCACAGGCGCTGGAAGCTTATTAAAAGTGATCCGATGATATGACATGACACACCCCGCACTCCCCTCACATCATTCATAAGGGCTAAATCCATGGTTAACGAACTAGTGCAGAACTTTACCCCCCAAAAAAGAGAGGATCTGACTGGTTGAGAGGCAGTAGGGGTTTTCAGAAATGCTCAAGGTGCAAAGCTTGTCGTCATGATCGCAACACCAAGACCGTGCAGACACCCCTGCGTGAGACACCTATAATTATCCGTGGGGTGTTTAATTGCAGGAGTTCGTTCGTGGTCTATGTGCTAGGAGTGTACCTGTCCGAAAATGTATGTAGTTAGTACCATTCACATGGTCCATGTTAGGACTCTTCAACACCTAAGGGCCATAGCCAATGACGATAAAAGTTATCCTGTGACTAGGCACATCAATGAGCAACAAAAGGGCAATGCAAATGAACTGGTGTATTATGCGATTGACGCTATCCCCCAAAACCCTGGAGGTGGCAACAGGGAGCTACAGCTCAGGAGATTGGAATTGCGTTACATACTTATGTTGAACAGCAAAATTCCGCATGGATTAAATTCGGACGAAGATTTATTTTTACATTTATAGCTATCTTTACCCGCTCCTTAGCAGACCTTTGTGGTGCAGATTAGTTTATTTGATTTCTTTTATGTCATGGTTGTGGCATTGGAACTTCGGTTTTGACACTGTGTCTTGACTTATGTACACTGTTTTGTTGAGTGGAACATATCAACTGGAAGTATTCCAAAGTGGCTGTGGTCATTCACTTGAATATGATTCACGTTGGTACTAGGGATTGTGACAAGTTCAATAGTAAGCCCACTTGGGCCGAATTCCTGTTTTTGTTTTTATGCTTCCGCTCTTTTTGCTCCACTATTGCAATGGTTCACACATGCATCGTATCCTATTTTACATTGAGGTATTCATTGATGTAAATAAGTAACAGGAGTGTTACAGTGATACAATAGCGGGCAGATGTCAAATTACCTATATAAAAAAATCACAGATATATGGCTGGAATCCCTTTCATGGAGCATAGTGATGTCACTGTATTCCACAGCGTGGCTTGCAAATGTTAGCTAAGTTTTCCACTGAAAATGTTTATTTTATAAATTGGGTTTTATAATTTTGACTTTTAGTTCCATTACCAATTTTATATTTTATAATTTAATTTCATTATGCTATTAACATGCTTTTATTTCATTTGATGTATTTTCTTTCTTTCCATGTCGGCAACATGGTTGCCATGACAACACTATATATATGTCTCTCTTAATGGCGCCGAGTTATGTGAACATGGTGGTTCTACCACCGAAACGCGCCAGGAGCCTTATGTTCAATAAATGGTGAACTTAGACCCAGCGTGCCGGTGCCTGTTTACACTTTGAAGCGGGATTGGTGTATAAATATATCTGAAAGAAACAGTTAGTTATAGATTCCTTACCTTAGAATCTCCCCCAGGCGTCAGACTGGATCCGGAAAGTTTTTCGACACCAGTACCCCTGCGCGTCTGAAGGTGGCGTCGGTCAACTCTGCATCTGTCGTCGGCGTCGTGGTCGCCGGGATGAGGTCACGGAAGTTACTTAGACGCCGCCCTCGCGCGCTGACGACAGTTCTTTCTTTTTTCGCGCCAGCAAGCGCAGATCCGGGAAGAGCGGTACCCCCAGTCACTTTTTGACTGGGTTTTTTGCGACTTTTGTCGACTTCGTTTTCGAGTCTTTATCTGACTCCTGGTGCACGAGGGATGCCCGGTTTCAAGGCCTGTGGTTGTTGTTCCCGAATGATGTCCGTGACTGATCCGCACCCCGTGTGCCTCTTCTGCCTGGAGCGCGACCATGACCCCAAGTCGTGCTCCGACTGTCGAACCATGGCCCCGAAGTCTTTGTGGAGCGGTCCCGAAAGCTCCTCGAGGCCCGGCAGTCGGCTCCGCGTCGCGCACTGTCCCGGTCGCGTGGGAGGTCGAGGGACCGATCGTGGAGTCATCATCACTCCTCTTCTAAGTCTTCGCACTCGGGGTCAGGTAAGACGAAGCACAAGAAGTCGAAGAAGCATCGTCGCTCTTCGACTTCCCCTCGTCCGTCGGCCGACGCGGCGCAGTGTGCGGGTGGTGCCATTCCCGCGGCTCTGCGTGCGGAGCCTTCACGGTCGACTCCGGCCTTCCCTCCCTTCCCGGGACCGGGAGCGATCCCTGCCCAGCTTCGTCAATTTTATGAAGTGACGCACGCCATCTTTGGGCAGCCCGACTCCGCCGGCGCGCCTTCGGCCCCGCGGACTCGGCTGGGGGCCCTAGGCCTTCGACGCCGGCGGCTTCGGCCTCGGCACCGCAGGGCCCCCTTGGATCCAGGCCTGGATCCGAATCGGCGTCGGTCGACCTCGTTACACCTCCACCGGCGCCAACTCCACCGGCACCACGTCCGCAGCGGACGCCGGCTGGACCCCCAGCCGGCGTCGACCCCGGCTCCCACCTCGACGTGGACACAGAGTCGGACCGGCGTCGGCCGACGCCGGACCCGACGCCGATGGGTACTTTTGTCCCTGTGTTCCACCCTGGCTATTTTCAACCAGATTGGCAGCCAGAAGAGGGTGAGGAAGACTGGGAGGGGTCTGGTGACCCTTTAACTGACCAGTTGGAATACAATCCGGACTGGAGAGAGGAACTGGGGGAGGCCAGTGTTCTGGATACCTCCCCAGACCTAGACATGTTGTCTCCTCCTACCGTGGCATAGGAGGAAGGAGCATCGTACGCAGTGGTGTTGCGTAGGGCGGCCGAGGCTCTCAACCTTGAGCTTCCTACGGTGGCTCTTCGGAGCCCCTGCTCCCATTTAATGAAGCTCTTACGGACATCCTTTTGGGCACTTGGTCCAGGCCCAACACAGGGGCTCCTGTGGACAGGATGATTGCCCGACGCCACCGCCCGGCCGACCCCACTTTCCTCTCCCAACACCCCACCCCTGAGAGCTTTGTAGTCCAAGCCTCCACGTCCAAGAGCGCCTTCCCTACTGCACCTCCGGAAAGGGAATCCAAAAAGCTGGACCACCTTGGAAAGAAAATGTTTTCTTCCGCCAGCTTGGGACTGCGGTTGGTAAACACCGCATGCCTGTTGGGCCGTTATACCCACTCTGTGTGGGATACGGTGGCGCAGGTGCTGCCTCAGTGCCCGGAGGAGGCCCAGGCCACGCTCTCCCGTGCCGTTGCTGAGGGGAGAGACGCAGCGAAGTTTACCATCCGCTGTGGGCTGGATACCGCCGACGCACTTGGCAGGACGATTTCAATGTCAGCAGCCCTACGACGCTACGCCTGGTTGCGTGCGACTGGTTTTTCAGGGGATGTCCAATCCACCCTTATGGACATGCCCTTTGATGGCCATCGCCTTTTCGGCGACAAGGCAGACAACGCGCTGGAGCGCTTTAAGGGCTTACGGGCTACGGCCAGGTCCTTGGGCCTCTCCACCACCCACCCTGCGCAGTCTGCTTTTCGCCCCTTTCGTGGCTACGGAAGGGGTGCCCCACTACGTCCCGCCCAGAGCCAAAGGCTGGCGCAAGCTGTACAGTCTCAGCGCGGCCGGGGATGTGGGAACCACCGGCGTGGTTCTGGGGGCCAGCGAGCGGGCCAGTCCACCACCGCCCCCTCTGCAGCAGCCTCCAAACCTTCCTAGTCCGACATTTCAGGGCCACCTAACGCCAGTGGGCGGCAGGATCCGCCATCACCTCCCCCACTGGCGCACCATCACGTCGGACAGGTGGGTTTTGCAAATAGTCCGAAGGGGCTACTCCCTCCCCTTCGAGACTACCCCTCCCTCCATGCCACCTCAGTACCATCGCATGTCGGAGGATCACCTGGCCCTTCTCCAACAGGAAGTTTCAGCACTCTTGGCCAAGGGTGCCATTGAGCGCGTTCCTGTCCCAGAAGTAGGTTGTGGTTGCTATTCCCACTACTTTCTGGTGCCCAAGAAGGACAAAGGCCTGCGTCCTATCTTGGATCTCAGGAACGTCAACCGCTTCCTCCGGAAGGAGAAGTTCAAAATGTTGACGCTCGCTCAGGTCTTGTCTGCCCTTGACCCTGGACACTGGATGGTAGCATTGGACTTGCAGGACGCTTACTTTCACATCCCCGTCCTGCCGGCCCACCGGCGTTACCTGCGGTTCACGGTAGGCCACGAGCACTTTCAGTTTATTGTGCTCCCCTTTGGCTTTACCAGCGCCCCTCGGGTGTTCACGAAAGTGTTGGCAGTGGTCACAGCTCATCTGCGCAGATCAGCGGTTCCAGTCTTCCCCTATCTCGACGACTGGCTGTTGAAGGCGGGCTCGCCCCAGGCTGTTGTCTCCCACCTCCAGACTACGGCCGACCTCCTGCATTTGCTGGGGTTCTCCACCAATGTGCTAAAGTCACACCTGATTCCCTCTCAGAAGCTCCTCTTCATCAGAGTGGTTCTGGACACGACACGGTTTTGGGTTTATCCTCCCGAACAGCAAGTCCGGGATATTCGGGCTATGATTCCGATCTTTCAGCCCCTATCCCGGGTTTCGGTCCGGATGACCCTGAGGCTGCTGGGCCTCATGGCCTCCTGCATCCTGCTGGTCAATCATGCCAGGTGGCATATGCGGGCTCTGCAGTGGGACCTGAAGTTCCAGTGGGCGCAGCATCAGGGGAATCTGTCCGATTACGTCCAGATCTCGGAGGGCACTGCACGACAATTGCAGTGGTGGCTCACGAACCAGGATTGGGTCAACGGCAGATCCCTCTCCCTTCAACAAACCAGATCATACAGTGGTGACAGACGCATCCCTTCTGGGATGGGGCGGCCACATCGGAGAGGCGGAGATCAGAGGCCTCTGGTCTCCTGCTGAGTCCGGGCTCCACATCAACCTTCTGGAGCTTCGGGCGATCCGTCTTGTACTCAAGGCATTCCTTCCCTCTGTACGGGGAAGAGTAGTGCAGGTGTTCACAGACAACACCACCGCCATGTGGTACTGCAACAAACAAGGCGGGGTGGGGTCGTGGACCCTATGTCAAGAGGCCCTCCGCCTCTGGACATGGCTGGAACATCAGGGCATATTCCTGGTGGTTCAACACCTGGCAGGTTCACTGAGCGCCAGGGCGGACGAACTCGGCCGCAGGTGCATGATGGATCACGAATGGCGTCTTCACTCGGAAGTGGTGCAAGGTCTCTTTCAGCGGTGGGGAGAGCCTTGGTTAGATCTATTCGCCACTGAATAGAACGCGCAATGTCAGCAGTTCTGCGCGTTGGAATTTCCAAGGCGGAACTCGTTAGGCGATGCTTTTCGTCGCGAGTGGAGTTGCTGTCTTCTATACGCCTTTCCGCCTATACCACTTCTGCCCAGAGTGCTGAAGAAGATCAAGCATGACCGGGCCCAAGTCATTCTTGTGGCTCTGGATTGGGCACGAAAAGTCTGGTATCCCGAGCTGCTCAACATGGCCATTGATCCTCCGATCAGACTGCCTCTTCGGGAGGATCTTCTGTCGCAGCAGCAGGGGATGGTCCTCCACCCGAACCTGTCCAGCCTCCACCTCCTTGCGTGGAGATTGAGCGGCGGCAGTTGACGTCGTTTGATCTGCCTCCTGAAGTCTGTGATGTAATCTTGGCAGCCAGGCGTCCCTCCACTAAGACGGTATACTCCTGCAGATGGATTAAATTTGTGGCATGGTGCACAGCAAAGGCTGTGGATCCCCTTTCTGCCCCTCTTTCTGAGGTTCTCTTGTTCCTCCTCTCTTTATCCCAGCAGGGCTCTGCTCTGGGCACTATTAAGGGCTACCTCTCGGCCATTTCAGCCTTTCTTTGGCTTCCTGATCAGCCTTCTCTTTTCAAGTCCCCTGTTGTAAATAGATTTCTTAAGGGCATTACTCATCTTTTTCCTCCTGTTCCCTTCGTAATGCCCCAGTGGGACTTGAACTTTTTTTTTACATTTCTTATGTGCGCTCCCTTTGAGCCGCTTCATAATTGCCCTCTCAGGCTTCTAACTCTGAAAACTGCATTTCTGGTGGCCATCACCTCTGCTCACAGGGTGAGTGAGCTACAAGCACTTTCTTCTAAGCCTCCCTTTCTGGCTATCCATCCGGACAAGGTCGTCCTGAGAACTAGACCTTCCTTCCTTCCCAAGGTGGTTACTTCTTTCCACATTGGCCAAACCATCACTTTGCCCACCTTCTTTCCGCCTCCGCATCCTTCAAAAGAGGAAGAGAGGCTCCACCGTCTGGATCCAAAATGTGCGCTTTCTTTCTACTTGGATCGCACAAAACAATTCCGGGTGGATGACCAGCTCTTTGTTGGGTACGTGGGCGCTAAGAAAGGTCGGGCCGTGCACAAAAGGACCATCTCCAGGTGGGTCGTTCTGTGCATCAAAGTCTGCTATTCTTTGGCTAAGAAGGAGCCTCCAGTGGGGCTGCGCGCCCATTCCACCAGGGCGACGTCAGCTACTACTGCTTTGGGACGAGGAGTCCCCCTGCATGGCATCTGTCAGGCAGCTACGTGGGCATCGTTGCACACGTTTACGAGACACTACTGCCTGGACAATCAAGTCCGGAGAGACGGCTTCTTTGGTCGTTTTGTTCTCCAGGACTTTCTGGTGTGAACTTGGTTCGCAGACCCACCTCCGGGGTTGGTATTGCTGGGGTATCTATTCTAAGGTAAGGAATCTATAACTAACTGTTTCTTTCAGATGAACAAGTTACTTCCCTTCAGTAACGATATATCTGTAAGAAACATAGGTTAGTTATAGATTCCTTACCGCCCCACCCATCCTCCCCGTTCTGCTTACTGACTTCTAGGGTTAAGGACATCCCTAGTTTTGTGCACCAGTGATCAGTGTCTTTCATGGCTCTGCGCTTCTGGCGTGGAAAGTCGTGTACAGAACTGACGTCAGCGCGTGAGGGTGGCATCTCAGTAACTTCCACGACGTCATCCCGGCGACGCCGAAGACGGACGCGGAGTTGACCGACGCCACCTTTAGACGCGCAGGAGTACTGCTGACGAAAAACTTTCTGGAGCCAGTCTGACGCCTGGGGGAGATTATAAGGTAAGTAATCTAGAACTAACCTATGTTTCTTACAGATATATCGTTACCGAAGGTAAGTAACTTGTTCATATATATATATATATATGTGTGTGTGTATATGTATGTGTGTATATATATATATTCACTGAAAAAACCATAGGTTTCAGACACGTTATAGTTAGAAATTAGCATTTAAAAAACCTTTGAAATTCACTGAAAAAACCATAGGTTTTAGGGACAGTTATAGTTAGTTGGACATTTCACTCGTACAAAACCATAGAAATTCCCCCGTTATAGTTAGTTCAGCTAACTATAACTCGCGCCCCCGCTTTGCACTGCTGATGACGTCACATATTACATCACTCATGACATGGTCAGTGACATCACTGATGACTTCTCAAATGACATCACTGATGACATCACTGATGACATCATCCAGTGACTGTGTGTTTCTGTAAAGTTTAAATATGTTTAATATATATAGGGAAAGGCGTATTGAAGAATGAGTGGGTGTATAAGTGTCTGAATGGATGATTTAGTACGTGAGTGACTGACTCTACATGTGAGTGATTTAAACGTATCTTACTGAATGCATGGGTTAGTGACTAAACTGTGTGAATGTCTGTATCCGTCTGTTTGTTGGTGTGTAAGTGGATGCATGGATTTGCGAATAGCTACATTAGTGTCTATATGGGTTATTGATTGGTTCTCTGAGTATCTGTATGGCTGCCTGAGTGTTTGTGTGGGTGGGGTGTGTGTGACTCTGTACATAGATGTGTGAGTGGGTGATTCACTGGGTGCATAATTTCAAGAGTGCATCTGTGATGGACTGCTTGGGTGAGTGTGTGTATGGGTGTGTTAGTGAGTGAATGTATATCTCAGTGGTACATGTGCGAGTAACTACATATGTAAAAGGCAGTATATATGTGTGTAAGAGTATTTAAATGGCTATAAGTGAGAGTGTGTGATAGTGAGAGTGGCTGTATGGATGCGTGTGTGCTTGTATCAGTTATTGTATAAGAGCGTAAGAATGTGCTAGTATTTGTATGAGCAAGTGAGCTGGTGTGTGTATAACTGTATAGGTGAGTAAATGGGTGTGTGATTAATTTTTTGCATGACTGACTAGGTGTGTGAGTACCTCTATGGATGAGTGGCGGTGTGTGAGTGTTTATATAGGTGTATGAGTGCATATGATAGTCCTGTACTGAGTGACTGTAAGTATGAGTGACTGTACGGGTGAGTGAGTGGATGTGTGTGTAGACCTAAGAATCAGTGAGTGGGTATGTAGTTTTTGGTGTTGGAGTGTCTATGGTTTTGAGAATGGCAGTCTGTAATTTAGAGTGGGTGTATCAAAAGTTATATTAGGGTGTGAGAAGATGCAAGAAATTATCACATGGATGATGTCATCAGTGATGTCATTTGAGATGTCATCAGTGATGTCACTGACCATGTCATGAGTGATGTAATATGTGACGTCATCAGCAGTGCATTGCGGGCGCGAGTTATAGTTAGCTGAACTAACTATAACGGGGGAATTTCTATGGTTTTGTACGAGTGAAATGTCCAACTAACTATAACTGTCCCTAAAACCTATGGTTTTTTCAGTGAATTTCAAAGGTTTTTTAAATGCTAATTTCTAACTATAACGTGTCTGAAACCTATGGTTTTTTCAGTGAATTTCAAAGGTTTTTAAATGCTAATTTCTAACTATAACGTGCCTGAAACCTATGATTTTTTAAGTGAATTTCAAAGGTTTTTTAAATGCTAGTTTCTAACTATGCCTACAGAGGTAGGACATGTGAAGAAAGAAGAAAAACGCACAGAAAGAAGCAAAAGAAATGCAGAAAGAAGCAACAGAAGTCCACAAAGACGAAGAAAAGTGCAGGAAGAAGCAAGACATGTGCAGAAAGAACCAACAGAGGAGCAGAAAGAGGCCTTGTTGCAAAATCATCCTGTGCCCACAACTTTTTCAGACGGGTACTGGTGGTAACTGACTCTGACTAACCAGAGCCAGTGCTATGCTAAAAGACACTTAGAATACAGTGAAAACACCTACATACACTAGGGAACACTATGCGTTGGGGTACCCCTGTGATTAGCATGACCTCCTCTGCAAGTCCCTAGTACATAATAGGGCAGGGGATTAAAACTACCTCTTAAAACGCGCTACAGGGCGCGTTTGCACAGTGGTGAAGGGAGGGGGGCCTGAGGTGACGTGTGCAAACGCGCCCCGTGGCGCGTTTTAAGTTGCGGGATTAAGTCCCCTTGAATCCTGAGGGTCCCTGGGGCCCAACTAGCCCCCAGGTACCTACAGTTAGGACCACAGAGCTGAGTTGCAGAGAGGCGTTCCGAGGCCACGCACCTTTTTCACCTCTCTGCAACGCAACTCTGTTGTGCTTACTGAAGGTACCTGGTGGGCTAGTTGGCCCCCAGGGTCCCTCAGGATTCAAAGGGAATTCATTCCCCAATTTAAAACGCACCACAGGGCGTGTTTGCGCACATGTCACCTGAGGCCCCGCCCCCTCCCTTCACCACTGTGCAAACGCGCCCCGTGGAGCGTTTTAAGTTGGGGGATTAGGTCACCTTGAATCCTGAGGGTCCCTGGGGCCCAACTAGCCCACCAGGTACTTCGAGTAAGCACCACAGGCCTGCGTTGCAACGCCTGTAACAAATTGTGCAGTTGTGTTTAGGTAGTGAAGAGGGTCGTGCTGGGGGTAGTGTTTTAGGGTTTAGGGTAGTGCAGTGGTGTTTGTGTAGTGTAGGGGGTCATGCTGGGGGTAGATTTAGGGTTTAGGGTAGTGCAGTGGTGTTTGGGTAGTATAGGGAGTCGTGCTGGGGTAGTGTTTTAGGGTTTAGGGTAGTGCAGTGGTGTTTGGGTAGTGTAGGGGGTACTGCTGGGGGTAGTGTTTTAGGGTTTAGGGTAGTGCAATGGTGTTTGGGTAGTGTAGGGGGTACTGCTGGGGGTAGTGTTTTCGGGTTTAGGGTAGTGCAGTGGTGTTCGGGTAGTGTAGGGGTTCGTGCTGGGGGTAGTTTTTTAGGGTTTAGGGTAGTGCAGTGGTGTTCGGTTAGTGTAGGGGGTCGTTCTGGGGGTAGTGTTCTAGGGTTTAGGGCAGTGCAGTGGTGTTCGGGCAGTGTAGGGGGTCGTGCTGGGGGTGGTGTTTTAGGGTTTAGGGCAGTGCAGTGGTGTTCGGGCAGTGTAGGGGGTCGTGCTGGGGGTGGTGTTTCAGGGTTTAGGGCAGTGCAGTGGTGTTCGGGCAGTGTAGGGGGTCGTGCTGGGGCTGGTGTTTCAGGGTTCAGGACAGTGCAGTGGTGTTCGGGCAGTGTAGGGGGTCGTGCTGGGGGTAGTGTTTTAGGGTTTAGGGTAGTGCAGTGGTGCTTTTGTAGTGTAGGGAGTCGTGCTGGGGGTAGTGTTTTAGGGTTTAGGGTAGTGCAGTGGTGTTTGTGTAGTGTAGGGGGTCATGTTTTAGGGTAGTGCAGTGGTGTTTGGGTAGTGTAGGGGGTCGTGCTGTGGGTAGTGTTTTAGGATTTAGGTTAGTGCAGTGGTGTTTGGGTAGTGTAGGGGGTCGTGCTGGGGGTAGTGTTTTAGGGTTTAGGGTAGTGCAGTGGTGTTTGTGTAGTGTAGGGGGTCATGCTGGGGGTAGTGTTTTAGGGTTTAGGGTAGTGCAGTGGTGCTTGTGTAGTGTAGGGGGTCGTGCTGGGGGTAGGGTTTAGGGTATTGCAGTGGTGTTTGTGTAGTGTAGGGGGTCATGTTTTAGGGTAGTGCAGTGGTGTTTGGGTAGTGTAGGGGTCGTGCTGGGGGTAGTGTTTTAGGATTTAGGTTAGTGCAGTGGTGTTTGGGTAGTGTAGGGGGTCGTGCTGGGGGTAGTGTTTTAGGGTTTAGGGTAGTGCAGTGGTGTTTGTGTAGTGTAGGAGGTCATGCTGGGGGTAGTGTTTTAGGGTTTAGGATAGTGCAGTGGTGCTTGTGTAGTGTAGGGGGTCGTGCAAGGGGTAGTGTTTTAGGGTTTAGGGTAGTGCAGTGGTGTTTTTGTAGTGTAGGGGGTCTAGTTTTAAGATGCAGCGCTCCAATACCTGACCAGTCTGCACTACATAAAACTGCAAAAAAACTAAAAATAAAAAGTGTTTTGCACACTTTTGTCATTGGGCTATATGTGGGCTACATCTGGGTAATATTTGTGCTACATTTGGGCTCTTTTTTCACTGGTGGCCATCTTGGAAGACTTCTTTGTTATGAAGTTTCCTAATTTCCTCATTTACTGCAGTCTCCTCAGTAGGAAATGCTTTCAGTTTTTTACTTTGATTCCATCAAGAAGGCATTCAGATGTGTCTCACATTTGCCATAAATTCAGAATGTTAGCACTCTAGTTGCTCATTAGATCACTGTAGTAAAGCTACTGCTCACCAGGGAGTTAACTGGAAGTCTGCTGCTGGTATTGAAAGTGATTGTTTCAGTCTGCATGTCAGAATTTTCTAATGAAATAGAAGAGGATTTGAGATGCCCTAATTTTTCTTTCTGCAGCACTAACCATAATTTCTATTTCAAAAAGAACCCCCTCATTTTGTTCCTTTTTAAATTAAATGTTTTAAGTGTTACCGGTTTATTCCAATCAAGATGGCTTCAGGTGTGCCATACTTTTGTCATAAGTAAGGCTGTTAGCGCTCTAGTTGTTCTTTAGAACACTCTGGGAAGCTGCAGTAGAACACAAAGGCATCAACTGGCAGGCTGCTCCTGTTGAAATATAACAGGAAGATATTTGAGATCACACTTGAAACATGTCCTAATTTTTCTTTCTACAGCACTAACCATAATTTCTATGACAAAATGAACCCCATCATTTTGTTCCTTTTTAAATTAAATGTTTTAAGTGTTACCAGTTTATTCCAATCAAGATGGCTTCAGGTGTGCCATACTTTTGTCATAAGTAAGGCTGTTAGCACTCTAGTTGTTCTTTAGAACACTCTGGGAAGCTGCAGTAGAACACAAAGGAATCAACTGACAGTCTCTGCCCTTGTTGGATGTACATGTTTTACTGAGAATGTCAGACTTCATTCTCACATGACTGAGAAAGATAATGTGAATTTACAGAAAATATGCTCTCATTTTAGCTTCTGGAGCACCTTCCAAAACTCTATGGGACAAGCATGTGAAAATAGTTTTCTCTCAAACATGATTCATGATATCCCAGCAGAAGGTTTTTCACAGGGTAAAATCACCTTAGAACACACCACAATTCATGAAATTAGTATGGTACCATCAACAAATGAATTTTAATGTAACTAAAGTCTGTTATCACCCTTTATAGTTCTCCTTTTGGTAACCCTCAAAATCTTTGATTCACTACAATGCATTTCAATGGGGTACTATCATTTATATTGGTCCCAAGATGGCTGCCAGCAATTCCAGGATGAAGTGCTGACAGCCAATCAGATCTCACGATGACATGTGTGGTTAGGCTCCGCCCATATATATATTTGATTTTACTTTTGATTTTCTCAGGAACTACTGAACGGATTTACACCATTTAAGCAAAAGGCACGACACTGAACCAAGGGCTACCTCTTTGCCAAATTTGGTGTAATTCCGTTCAGCAGTTCGGTCTGTAGCTGCGACTAAAGGTTCCTATGGAAAAATGAATGGGGAAAACACGTTTTGGGACCCCCCTTTTTTCTCGGCCCCCGCTTGACGAATCACCCCAAGACTTTCAGGATAGGAGCGGACCGGAGCGCCCCAACAAGTTGGAAACTTTCGCGAAGATTCGTCAACCGGCGCCAACGTTATTTCAAATAGAATGTTGCGGATTTCCTATGGAAAATAGGTCCTAACTATAACTATCTACTGGCGACCGCCAGTAGATAATATATATATCCCATCAACATACATAGATGGCTATTATTTGGCTTGGATGTCATAATAGTATTGAGCGACATTTCAGGGTCTGCTGCTAAGATTAATGTACATATTGTATTCTACATTGTGTGCGCCAGTAGCTTCGTATTCTTGTGATTTGGTAAATAAAGGTGGCAATCATGCATACAAGTCACAGGCAAGTAACCACAAGTACAACACAACCAAATGGTGTGTGGTAAAGGAGGAAGTGCTCATGCTATGATATAGATATATATATATATATATCTCTATATACGTATTATAACGTGTGTGTGTATATATATATATATATATACATATATGTTATAAATCAATCAATCAATCAATCAATCACAGAATTTGTAGAGCGCACTACTTACCCGCGAGGGTCTCAAGGCGCTGGGGAGAGGGAAGGGGGGGGATGCTGCTACTGGTCGAACAGCCAGGTCTTGAGTAGCCTCCTGAAGGTCAGCAGGTCTTGGGTCTTTCGTAGGCTTAGTGGAAGGGTGTTCCAGGTCTTGGCGGCGAGGTGTGAGAAGGATCTGCCGCCGGTGGTTGTTCTTCGAATGCGGGGGACGGTGGCGAGGGAGAGGTCGGCGGAGCGGAGCTGGCGGTTGGGGACGTAGAAGAAGAGTCGTCTGTTGAGGTAGGCTGGGCCAGTTTTGTGGAGTGCCTTGTGTGCGTGGGTGAGGAGTTTGAAGGTGATCCTCCTGTCGACGGGGAGCCAGTGCAGGTTCGTCAAGTGGGGGTGATGTGGCTGTGGCGTGGTACGTCGAGGATCAGTCGTGCGGAGGCGTTTTGTATGCGTTGCAGTCGCTTGATGAGCTTGGCCGGGGCTCCCGCGTAGAGGGCGTTCCCATAGTCCAGTCTGCTACTGACGAGGGCCTGGGTGACTGTTCTTCTTGTGTCTGTCGGGATCCACCTGTAGATCTTGCGAAGCATGCGGAGGGTTTTGAAGCAGGAGGAGGAGACTGCGTTGACTTGCTTGGCCATGGAGAGCGTTGAGTCGAGGATGACTCCCAGGTTGCGTGCGTGGTCGGTGGGTGTCGGGGCTGCTCCCAGCCCCGACACCCCGGAAATAGAATTTAAAAAAACTTTAGTTCACTTAAAAAAAAAAAGGTTAAAGGGACGTTTTAGTTAGGTTCAGATTTTACACACAGAAAACCATAGAAATTCAGCAGTTTTAGTTATACTTATCTAAAGAAACTATAACTCATGCCCTAAGGTAAGTATAACTTGTGCCCCCGTGTATGAGTGCCTGTATGGATGATTCAGTGGGTGCGTGACTGACTGTATAAGTGAGTGATTAGGTGTCTCAGCGAATGTATGGGTGAGTGACTAGGTTTTGAGAATGTCTGTATCAGTCTGTTAGATAGTGTCTAAGTGACTGTATGGGTTGGTGAGTGGGTATGTGAGTGTCTGTAAGGGTGATTGATAGGGTGTCTGAGTACCTGTATGGGTGTATGAGTGTCTATGTGGCTGGATGAGAGGGTGTGTGACTGCCTGCATAGATGAGTGAGTGGGTGAGTCAGTGGCTGTATGGGTAAGTGAGTGCGTAAGTGAGGAACTGTATAGGTGACTGAGTGTGTGTATGGCTGTGTCAGTGAGTGAATGGATGTGCCAGTGGTATATGGGTGAGTAACGATATGTGAAAGGCAGTATAGCTGAGTGTTGGAGAACATGAGTGACTGTATGTGTGAGTGAGGGATTGTCATAGTGTGTGCTTGTGTCAGTGACTGAATAGGTGAGTGAGTATGTGTTAGTATCTGTATGAATAAGTGAGTGGGTGTGTGTATAACTGTATAGGTGAGTAAATGGCGTGTGATTGACTCTAGGTGAGTGAGTAGGTGTATGAGTAGCTCTATGAGTGACTGGCAGTGTGTGAGTGGCTGTATGAATGGATATATCAGTCGCTGTATTAGTGAGTGAGTTGGTGTATGAGTGGTTATATGGCTAACTGAGTGGATGTGTATGTAGACCTATGAAGTAGTGAGTGGGTGTGTAAGTACTGGTATGGGTGTGTCAATGGTTTTGAGAATGGTAGTGTGGAAGCTGGAGTGGGTGTATGAAAGGTTATATGGAGGTGGTAAGTGGGTGCGTCAGAGATTCTGTGGATGATGGCATTAGTGATGTCATTTGAGATGTCATCAGTGATGTCACTGACCATGTCATGAGTGATGTAATATGTGAGGTCATAAGCAGTGCATTGCGGAGGCGCAAGTTCTAGTTAGCTCAGCTAACTATAACTGCTGAATGTCTCTGTTTTTGTACAAGTGAAACTTGAGCCTAACTATAGCATCCCTATAGCCTTTGGTTGATTCAGTGAATTTCTAAGGTTTTTCAAATTCTATTTCCAACTATAACATCAATGTAACCTATGATTTTTTAAATTACATATTTAACGTTTTTAAATTGTATTTTTTATCTAAAATGGCTCTATAAGGTATATTTTTATAAAGCTTGTATTTTCTCCGGAGGATTAATAAGCATAGTTTTTTTTCTTTACATTTTTTATATTCGTAACAACAACGCGATGATCGCAATCATGTCACGAAATCGCAAAACAAAAGCAGACATTCAACGACCACCACCACATTCTAAAATTTTAACTTAAAAAATTCATACTAACTATTACAATACACACATTACTAAGTTAAAGAACATGTTTGTACACACATTTTTGAAGCAGCTCTTTTAAAAACTGTGTTTAAACCCTACTTACTGTTTTCACGAATATGGAGAGAGTCGCGATGACTCCGGTAACTGCGACGATCAAGCCTTTTTTAGGGGGTAAAAAACACATATATGCACACATCTTACAGTATTTTACACACTAGGGGTTTATTACTGCACTGCTTAAAGTCATATTTATGTAGGGAGTTTGTATAAAAAAAAAACACTTAAAACATTTTTCTGTTTTCGTGGTGATGTCAGTTGTTGCAATGATATCGGTAGCCGGGATCGCCGCGAATATGTCGCAAAATACAAAACAAATGCAGACATTTAATAGCCACCACCACATTCAAAACGAACAACTGCAAAATGCATTATAAGCAACAGACTAAATGCATTACTATCTAAATAACTGTATAATAGCATGTACAACTCCCTTAATATCTCTATAGCACAGTGCATAACTTTTTCAGTGTAATCTATAAATGCATGCATCACTGTACTGAGTCTCTCATTCACTGCATAACTATTTCAGTGAATCTGTAACACGGTGCATCAGTCTATCAATGCTTCTATAACAAACTGCGTGACTGCTCAGTGCATCTATGAGTGGGTGCATGAGTGTCTCAATGGGTCTGTGATTCGTTGCATGACTCTTGGTCAATATGTGAGTAGGCGCATGAGTGCCTTTGTGCACTTGTAAGTAAGTATATAACTGTCTGACTGGATCTGTGAGTGGATACATGAGTGTCTAATTGGGTATCTGAGTGGGTTAGTGAGTGGGTGCATGATTGTCTGAGTGGCTCTGTGACTAAGTACATGAGTCTCTCAGTTGGTCTATGACTGGGAGTATGAGTGTCAGAGTGGTTCTGTGAGTGGGTCCGTGAGTCTCTGAGTGGGACTGAGTGCGCGTGTGTGAGTCTCAGTGTATGAGTGACTGGGTGCATATGTCTCTGAGTGGGTCTGTGAGAGGGTGAGTGAGTGACTGTATGGGTGTGTGAGTGTCTGGGTGGGTCTGTGAGTTCCTTTATGAGTGCCTGAGTGACTCTGTAAGTGGGTGTATGAGTGTCTCAATGGGTCTATGAGTGAGAATAGAAGTCTCTGAGAGGGTGAGTGAATGGGTGCATGTGTGAGTGTCTGAGTGGGTCTGTTACTGGGAGGGTGAGTGTCTGGGTGGGTCTGTGAGGGGATGCATGAGCCTTAGATGAGTGATTGGCGGTGTGTATATCTGAGTGGGTGTGTGACTTTGAGTGTATCAGTGAGTGGCTGAGCAAATAAGTCTCTGAGAGAGTCTGTGACTGAGTGTGAGAGAATGTATGGCCGTGTGAGTGGGTGTATGAGTGTCTGAGTGGATCTGTAAGTGGGTGTATGAGTGTCTCAGTCGGTCTGTGAGTACATACGTGAGTGGATCTGTAAGTGGGTGCGTGAGTCTTTGAGTAGGTCTATACATGGGTGCGTTTCTCTCCGAGTGAGTCTGTAAGTGGGTGCATGAGTATCTGAGTGGATCTGTGAGTGCGTGCATGAGTGCCCCGGTGGTTCTGTGAGCGGGTGTAAGAGTCTCTAAGTAGGTATGAAACTGTAGGCATGAGTCTCTGACTGAGTCTCTAAGTAGGTGCATGAGTCTCTGAGTGGGTCTGTACATGGGTGCGTCACTCCTCAAGTGAGTCTGTAAGTGGGTGCATAAGTACCTGAATAAGTATGTGAGTGAGTGCATGAGTATCTGAGTGGGTATTTGACTGGATGTATAAGTGTGTGAGTGGGTATGTAAATGGGTAATTCAACAAATTTTGAGGAGCACAATAAGGTTCTTTCACAAAAGAGTCTGACGAGATCTCTTACAATGTACAGATTTTACACATTAATCATATATAGATCAAACGACAGCATGAGACTTTTAGTAGTCATATAATACAAAAGTTAGATTCACAATCTGATTGTTTTTCATCATCTTTATTCTTTAATTTCGCAGATTTCGTGTTAAAACAGGAAGACAATTCCAAAAATGAAACAGCCTACGCGTTTTGTCCCCGTTCACATGGGACTTCTTCGGGGCAGCACCTAATCTTATGGAAAGTCTTATCTTCAATCAAACGTCGGATGCTGTGTACTCTTTATATACTTTTTAAAACCTCATAAACTTCCTCTGTAGATCCAATGTTGGTTTGGAACATCTACAGTACAGCTAATTTTGCACACGGTATCATGCTCCTTTTCTTACTCTATTCGCGTGTGGCTATTAAGCAATCCGAAGCAGAGAAAATAAATCAATGTTTGCTCAAAAGTCCTCTTCTCATCAGGCATCAACTTTCATCAGCCTTCTCAGCACTTTCCTTTGACCAGCAGGGCGTGTAATACCCCCTGGTTCTCGTGGCAGTCCGCTGTCACCCGTATCACGAACAGGAATGTGAATGGGTACATAGGTGTCTGAGTGAGTTTGTGAGTTCATACATGAGTGTGTGACAGTGACCGGCGAGTGTGTACAAATATATATATATATATTTATTTTTTTAATGCTTCTACCAATATTTGCAATGACGTCGCGATATTTGCAATGTCCCCGTGACGGTACATGTGGTCGCGCTGGGATCGGGGCGTCATCGCGAATATTGTGCACGATCAAAAATATCAGTTTAAGACACATAACTTTTGTCACTAACACACCCATTTCTCAAACATGGGGTCAGAGTATCTCCACCCTGAGCCCTTATGTTAGCTTTCACACAAATTTTTAGCCGCGGAAACCATTCCTGAACGATAAAATGATTTCCGCAACTTTCTGTTCAGGTTGCGTCCAGCCAATCGGAGCATTCCAGTTGGCGCGCGCATCCGCGATTATTCGTGAAACCACCGCGAAATATCCTCTGCCAGAGATATATCTACAAAATTCGTCTTAAATTTCTCAAAAACTACTGGATGTATTTGCACCAAATAACAGAAAGCACAATCTGTGTAACAACATCTACCTTTCTGCCAAATTTGGTGTAATTCCGTCAAGCAGTTGGGGCTGTAGGTTCGACAACGCGTTTCTATGGGAATTATCATTAGAAATGCACCCTTTTTTTGCACCCCTATTTCTCGATTCCCACAGCATGGATCACCCCCAAAGTTTCCATGGCACACAGAACCTACTTTGGCACTTTTTGGGGAAAATTGTATGAAGATTGGTCAAACGATGCCAAAGTTATAGGCAAGTCAAAAAACATACTTTTCCTATGGAAAGTAGGTCCTAACTCTACCTACTGGCCAGGAGAGAGAGAGAGAGAGATTGATTCACTCACTCCTGGGAACTGACCCCACAGCTGTCCTATCTGAAATGTGTGCGTGGAACCAACTACTCTCAGTCTTGTAGCCAAATGATGGTATCATCTGCATATGTGCTTTCTGCTGAGGTACCGCTCTGTCTTTCTTATATTTTTCCGAACCAAACGAAAATCTTAACGTGTATGAAACCTGCACACAGTCAGGAAACGTTTGTCCCACAAAGTTTGAAAAATAAATCCCATTTCATTCAAATAGATAAAGAATTCTGCAACAGTTTTCTAAACTCCTCTTTTGTGTTAAGCAAAAACAAGTTAATATTTTTATTCTGAATGAGCATGTGTGTTATGGCAAATACGGTGTAAGACTTGAGCGTTTCTGTCTTGTGGAATGGGCTGGTGACCTGCAGCTGACACAATTCTGTTATCGGGCCTAAAAGGCAAGGAGTACGAACAAGTATACGACCTCTCCAGGGGTCCCTAAGGCACAATCCATTCAAGAGGGCTTCAGTGCTGTTGACGTAGAGAGAGGAGAGAGAGAGAGAAACTGCTCCAAACGACGTGCTCGCTGTGTTCGCAGGAAAAGGCATTTAAGAACGGGGGCATACCTCACGAGAAGTGAGGCATCTTTGATGAAAACTTCAGAACAAAATGTTCTACAGGCCAGAGATCAGATCGAGTCTTCTAAATGTGTTGAAGTATTTCAGGAGATGCCCAGGTGATGGGAATGAATACCTTGCCTCCTGATTGCAGATAAATGAGTGCCTTTCGATTTGTGGGAAAAACACAAACTTCTGTCTTGCTGAGTGCTTGTTTCAATTTGCCAGTCTGACTGTATGAGGCTTACTGCGTCCCAGGTTCATATTTTTCTTAACTTTTATCAGAGGGATCGTTTTGCTCAGCAGCTGGTGATCCAGTGCACGTCTTTTAAAGCCAAAACCTAAAAGGCAAATACAATTTTTTAAAAATCAGTGCATGTATTCATTTTTTTTAATTTTTTAAAATTTGTTTTTATTAATTTTTCCAAACCCCCCAACATACAATCATTACAAAATGATCCATAGTCAACATTGGTTCTGTTGTGGCAAGTGCCCCAGTGTCTTTTGAGGGTACGATGTTACCTTCTCGGAGAATCAATTCAGATATCCCCTGGCACGCCATCCAACTAGTCTCCAGGATCTGCGTTCCTCCCCACCCCCTTCCTCCCTCCCTTGTCCCCTACCACCGGTGCGCCGTATCTATCTGCTTTACAGGAGTATAAAAGCCTTAAATCTCACCGCTATAACACCTCGGGAATGTCTGTCCTACGCAGGTGCGCCCGCCATCCATAAAGTCTAGCTAGCTCGCCAGAGGGTGTGCAGCAAGGCGCTCTCCCGTGCCCATACGACACAGTGAGCCCAGTGGTGTACCCGCCTCTGAGCTCTCTTCTGATTCCCCCTCGGGCCGCTGCAGCGCTGTCACCAACAGCCCCCATGCCCTCGCTGTTTCCAGTGCTCTTTCGTTAGTGGTGCGCGCAGCCTGTTGAAGCTTGAGTGAACTCTCACATTGAGCCCATTTGAGTAGCTCCGCCCTCCACCTTCCAAAGCTAGGCCCGCGCTTCGACTTCCAGTGCGCAGTAATCTCCCGTTTAGCCAACACCAGGCCCAAGTCCATAAACTTACTCGTCACTTTCGTTTTGGGGGTATGGGGGAACCATTGTAACAAACACGTGCCCTGATCTGCTGCTACGTTCCGGTCGGTAATCCTATTAAGCTGATCGATTATCTCTTCCCAGTACCTCCCCAATTGCGGGCACCCCCACAACAAATGCTGAAAATCAGCCCCCTCCAGGGTGCAACGCGGGCACCGAGCTGATGCCACCGTAAAGAGATACGCCCTATGCAGAATGAAGAAATTAACCAATTGAAATCTGGCATTCCTGGTGCTTTTCCAATTTCTCTTAACTGGGCCCAGGTTTGTTCCGGGATCTCCTTACCAAGGTCCCTCTCCCATTTCCCCTTCAAAGCCTGCAACGGCTCCAATCTCTCAGCCAACATACGCCTGTTAAGGCACGTAACCGCCTTGATAGTTCCCGCCGCCATCACCACATATTGGCAGGTCAGCGAAGTCTGGGGCTCCATTAATCCCTCTTTCCAATGACGTTGCACTGCCGCAATCAGGGCTGAGTGCAATAGATAGTCACCACGAGGGAGACCGTACCTGTCCCGCAGAGTCTGAAACTGCAACAGCACCCCATCTTCGTAGAGGTCGCCCAGCACCTGCACCCCCAGCCTCCCATCCAGCCAGAGCCGCCCAATCCCCCCCATGGGGAAGGGCCGTACACATCCCCAACGGGATTTCTGGGGCATAGGGGCAGGCACTTCCAACTCTGCGCTGGCTCCGATTCCAACATAGCCTCAGCGTCCGTTCTTCACCAGTAAGGTGACGCAGATCGAGCCGCTGCTGCAAAACTATAAAAGACAGGACATGCCGTAGGATCCATTTGCCGTGCAACCCGTCTGGGCCTCGAAACTCCCGAGCCACTGCCTGCGTGAGCCACTGCAACTGAGCGGCGAGATAGTACCCCTCGAAGTCCGGCACCGCCATACCACCTTCGACCCTCGGGCGCATCATGGTTGCCAACGCTACCCGTCGTCTGCCAGATCCCCACAGAAACCCCCCGACCATAGAACGGAGCTGTGTGAATGTAGAAGTCGGCACCCAGATCGGCAGCGTTCTAAAATAGTACAATAGCCTCGGGAGCGCCACCATCTTCAGGAGTGCCACGCGGCCCGCCACCGAGAGCGGCAAAGTACCCCAGAATGTGAAACTATTCTTAAGGCCCCGGATAGCCTTGCCCACATTACCCTCCAGTATATCCTCAGAAGTGTGGTATATATGAGTACCGAGGTAAGGCAAACATCGGGGCTCCCAGCGAACACCCGCAACTTGCGCATGCTCCTCGCCCGACGCCGCTACTGGAAACAAGCAAGTCTTAAGCCAATTCACCCCCAACCCTGAGACCGTACCAAAATCGTGGAGAAGCGTTTCGCTCCATCTAAGGCATGTCCCTGATCAGCCAGAAAAATTAATAAATCATCAGCGTATAAGGAAATATATTGCGTTTCCCCGCGAAGATCCAATCCTGAATAATAGTTCCCCAGCCTGGCAGGGGCGGCCAACGGTTCGATGGCCAAAGCAAACAACAATGGGGAAAGCGGGCACCCTTGTCGTGTCCCCCGTCCCACCGAACAAGGGTGGGAAATCGTTGTCCCCGTTCGCACACGGGCTGTCGCTAATTTATAGAGAATTTCCACCCATCCCACAAAAGAGTCGCCGAGACCAAACGCTCGCAGAACCCTAGTCAAATACGGCCACTCCAGGCTGTCGAACGCCTTCTCAATATCCACTGAGAGGACTGCCGCCGTGGGGGTTGCACTATGATCCTCCCCTAGGATACGCAAAAGCCGCCTAACATTGGTCGCCGTGGTACGTTTCGGAATAAACCCCGCTTGATCGCCATGAACCAACTGCCCCATGTACGGAAGGAGTCGCGTCGCAAGGGTCTTACTTAATATTTTATAGTCCGTAGTCAGCATAGACAACGGGCGATATGCCGATGTATTCGAAGGGTCCTTGCCGTGCTTTAGCAAGGGGACAATAACAGCCTCTCGGGTGGAGGGGGGCAAATGTCCTATGGTCCGAGCCTCACGAAGGACCTGCAGCAGCCTAGGTGCCAGCAGATCAACATACGTCGAATAAAACTCGATTGGTAGCCCATCGGTCCCCGGCGTTTTGTTACACGCCATATGCTTGATTGCACTCCTGATTTCCCCCTCCGTAATCGCTCGTCCTAATAAGTCCGCCTGTGCCATCTCGAGGCTCGGCAACCTTATGTCTGTAAGGAAACCCTCTAGTGTCTCCCCCTCCGGCTGAAGCCTACTCGTATACAGGTCCGCATAATAATCCAAGAACAGCCCATTGATTCCTTGCTGCGTGTACACTGGTGCCCCCACAGGGGAGGTCAATGCCAATATGGGCGTGCCCCTGGGCGCCGGATTGGCCAACCATGCCAACAAGGTGCTCGCCTTATCCCTCTCCGCATGTGCCCTCACTAAATACTCATTATGATCAAAGCAGCGCAACCTCTCCACTCGCGTCGCCACTCCTTCCCTCGCTGCCGTGACTTCATCCTGTACCTCCGGGCTCTCGGGACAGGCCCTCTCCGCCTGTCTTAATTGCTGCTCCTCTCGGTCTATATCGAGCAGGAGGGTCTTCCGTACCCCCACCATCTTTGCTATGCATAATCCCCGCACCACCACTTTGAACGCATCCCATTCCAGCGCCAAGCACGAGGCTGTTCCCGCGTTTTCCGAGAAATATTGCTCTATGCAGTCCGGACTTCTGCCTGGAAAACAGAGTCTTCCAGAGCTTCAGGCCGCAGGCGCCAAGTAGGAGTTATGGGCCTCTCCCGAGTCCAATGTATTATTAATAACAACGGGTTATGATCTGAGATCGTCCTCGCCAAGTACTCACTAACTCTCACCTTCGCATGAACACCTGGAGAGGACAGCACAGCATCCAATCGCACATGTAAAGCATGTAGTGCTGAGAAGTAAGAATAATCGCGCTCCCCCAAATGCTGCATACGCCATGTATCTATGAGTCCCCATTGATCTTGACAGCCCCGTCTAAGTTGAGCCAGCCTATGTATAGGAGCCTCAGGCAGCGGTGGGTGGGACCTGTCCATGTCGGTGTCAGTGATAGAATTAAAGTCCCCTCCCACTATTACCGGGCCCGCCAAATATGGCGCCAGCTTCCCTGAGAGCTTAGCGAAAAAAGGAGCCTGGTCTACATTAGGGGCATACACACTACACAACGCCACCTCCTGTCCGTCCAGTCGCCCCAGAACCGCCACAAACCTGCCATCTGGATCAGCCAGCTGCTGCAGTGGTTGGAAAGGGACCCCAGCCCGGACCCAAATCAGCGCGCCCCTGGCAAACGCAGAATAAGTTGTATAGAAAAGCTGCCCTCTCCATCTGCGCTGGAGCGCCATCCCCTCAGCTCGGTCAACATGGGTCTCCTGGAGGAAGGCAATCTGCACCCCCCTGCGCACCAGGTATGCATGAATTTTGTGGCGCCTCTGCATCGTGCGCATCCCTCGGACATTCCAGGTGATACACCTTAACTCAGGTGACACCCCCATGGTACAACGTAGGCAACCTGCGCAACTGCATAATTTCTCTGAGCGCACCGGTGGTTCTAACTACCCCCCAAGCCCTCCCCCCCGAATACCCCCAACAACCCCTCCCCAGAACAGGCCCTAAAAATCTAGCACCCATCCAAACTACTTATGAACTGTGTCCCCGGTATCTACCAAGGGTCTACTGAAATACCTAATCTAAGAGGGGGTTGCCCACAAGCCTCACAAAGCCGGTCAACAGCCCCAAAAATTCGTAATACCATACCCCGCTATCCAGGCGGCCGCCACATCCCCGCGAGGGCCCCGGGCAAAAGGGAGCAGATTTGTTCTGAAAAACCCCCCTAGTACTGCCCTCACACTAGACTTATCTCAACCATTCCCCAATGAATGAACACCAGTGTAAGCTTCCCCATCGTCCCCAGACCCAAGCCACCCGGCCCAGTACTCCAACATCAGGCATCAACAATATCGTCCGCAGTTTGCGGGGTAATCTGCGGCCCCACGGTACTTCCTGCATCCGTATCATCTGAGTGAGTCTCGACTGAGCCCTTTTCTGAAGCCACCGTCAACTCTCGGTCTCTCCCACGGGAAACCTCCAACACAGCCCGCAACGCTGCAGTCTGCTCCAGTTCAGTCTGTGTCGCGCTGGGACGCCGCACTTTAGAGCGATTCCGCCGAGGGCGCCTGAGTCTTCGCTGTCGGGAGGCCTCCGTTGGCTGTGCCAATCCACCACTCGCTTTGCCCAAGCCAGCTCTGTAGGACTCCAGCCAGCTCCATGTCTCATCGGGCCCATTATGAAAGAATGTTTTGCCGTCCAATATTACCCTTAGGCGTGCCGGAAACATCAGAGAGTACTGAATACCCTCCTCTCTGAGAGCCTTCTTAACCGCCAGGAACGAGGCCCGCCGGCGTTGTACCTCGAGTGTATAATCCGGGAACAGTGTCACTGAGTGATTGTCCACCTGGAACGGACCCGCAGTGCGAGCTCTGTTCAGGAGCAAGTCCCTGTCTTTATAATGGAGGAGGCGCGCCACAACCGGCCTAGGGGGCCTTCCAGGCGCCAGCGGGCGTGCCGGGACTCTATGCGCCCTTTCCAGAGTGTAAAAGGGCGCAAGCCCTCCGGGGCCACCTCCACCCGCAGCCATGCCTCCAGATAGTCTACCATGTTGGCCCCCTCCACTGCCTCCGGCAGGCCCACCACACGAATATTGTTCCTTCGATTGCGCCCTTCCGCATCTTCGGTCCTCCGCTCCAGCAGTCGTAACCTGTGGTGGACGTCCTCCATTCGGGTCTCCAGCTTTTTCTGAGCGGGATCCAGGACCTCCAATGCAGCCTCATTCTGCTTCACCCGGTCGGACAGCTTGGCATGATCTGCGCAGAGGAGCCCCAGCCCCAGAGACACCTGGGCGATATCCCGCTGCAATGCGTCCTTGGTATCCGCGATGGCCATACGGATTTGTGCCACCTGCTGTTGCATTAGCCCCTCCGGTTGCGGCTCCAGCGCGCCCTGCTGCCGCTGCTCCATGAGTTCCCCCTCCGGCTCTGGGTGGGTTCCTCCCTGCTTGCCCCGTGGCTTGCCCATCGTCCTCAACACACCTGGGCTCCGCCGAAGGGAAAGTCCACCTCTCGAGGCTCCCCGATCCTGGCCACCAAGCACGCTCTCCCTCGCTCAGAGAGGGGTGTCGGTTCTCTCGTCCCGGTGCTGCCCCGCATGGCCAGGCCGCGGGAATCGCCAGACAGACCCCCCGCTGCCCACTCCAACGTGCTCTCTCTGCAGGACCGTCTCACACCCCGGGGTTGCTCAATCAAGTAGGGGGCCAGTCGCCCCTCCTGCCGGCGGCGGTGGTCCCCAAAAGCAGTCCAGGAGGGCCTCACAGCCACGGCTCGATGCGGACCGATGCCCGCTCCTCAGGAGTCCGCTGCCGTCCAATGGGATCAAATATGGGTCTCCGCCGCCACCCAGTCCACTAGCGAGACAAGAAACCCTGGGTCCACCGCCGGAGGCACCGAAACGCAGGCCCCCGGCTCCGGTTTACCCGCCGCCCCCACAGGCCCACCGGGCGACACAGCTTCAGCGGAGCACCCCCTCCACAGCCACAGCGTAGTAAATCACCATCAGATCCATTCAGGGCTTTTTTTTTTGCCTCCAGAGCCTGCCTCCGCCCAGTGGCGGGTCGCAGGCACAGTCCACCAAGAATGCGGGCCGCGGCATAGCAAGCGTCCCAACAGCAGAGCACAATCCGGTAACCGCCCCAAGGGCCGGCTCCACCGCTAAGCACTACTCCGCCAGGCGCTCCCAGGGCCAGGGTCACCCGTTCACCCACTCCAGAGCCGCGGCATCCTGCGCTGCACTCCTGGCCATAGAAAGGCCCCAAGCCCTACTCCGTGCAGCCGCTCCCGGCGGAGCGGGGTCATCCGTAGAGTCCGCGCGGCCCCCGCGCCGCAGCAGGAGGCCCGCAGTCTACCGCCTCACCCAGAAGCACCACTCCGACCGTTGCCGGGCCGTCCACTCCGGTCCCCGCGGCTACGTTGATCGCCAGGCAGCGCTCAGGGCAGGGACCAGCTCTTCATCGCCCCTTCACTCCTTCAGCAGCTCTCGTCGGGTAGTCAGCGCCGCCACTGCAGCGCCGCCCCTGTGTCCACAGTCCACTACCACCAAGTGCGTTCGCGAGGCCGCGGATTCTGGCACGCCGTTAGGCCTCGGATGACGCCGTCGCTGCTCTGCTGCCTCCGGACCCAACACGGAGACTGGACTCGCCCCAATCCGCTATGCTGCCACGGCCCACCTCAAGGACAATTAGCGTCCGAGGCGGCCAATCGGGGCAGGTCAGTAATTATCAGGATATTCGCCAGGGCTGGACGGAGCCGATCTAACTCGCGTCCGCCATGATGGCCTGCAAGCCACGCCCCCCTCAGTGCATGTATTCATGTCAGTGAATGATTTTTGTAGCGCCTATTCAATCCTTTCAGTCCTGCGTATCTTGTGTTAATTCGACTTTGTTGTCTTAGTCCTGGAGTATGCAGATAAATGGACATGGATGTCCAGGAATAATTGGTGAATGCTTGCACACTGCCCACGTCCATATGGCAGCACTTAGAAGATTAAGAAGGGCTTTGAAGTTTCAGCCCTGAATGTTAGGGCTACAGCTTCTAGACCTCCATTTAACGGTTACATCACTCATTAATTAAATGTAGGTCCCTCCAACTGCACAGAACCCCACATCTCTACCAACTCCTCCTTTGCCTTGTGTCTTTAGAGATGATTAGTGAGATTGGAGCGCCTCGGCCAGGGCTGGTTCTCAGGCCTGTTTCTTGCCCACACCTTTGTTCTCCATGGTCTGACAAGCAGAGGTGTCTTCCTCCTGCCATTTCGCCATGGAGGGATGTCTGAGGTCTAGCAACTGATTAGAAAACATGCGATTCGCTCCACTGATCAAGCAGTGAGGTTGATGGATGCTGGAGCAGAGGATGGCACTGTGTGGGAGAGGGCGGTCCATGCTCTGTGCTGTGAGCTTTGAATTTCTGATCAAGGTCACCTCCAGTTCACTAAATTCCGGGGAGGGCTGCATCCATTGGAAAATATAATATAGTTCCACGGTACATTGTATTTGACATCAACAGCCCCGCATAATGGGTGGAGAGCAGCACTTAGTCTCATCTCTGTTACTTGTGATGTAGTATTCAGGTGCTGGAGTTATGCTCTAAAGCTGCTTTTATTCTCTTTAGAAGTATGGAAATCATAAAAAGAATACACCTTTAACTGGGTTTTGTCATGTTAAATTGGCAAAGTACGTTATTGTCAAAACTTTGAGGCCTGCACATTCGTTGAAACAATGCTTGACTTTTCAAAAATGTTGTGTTTTTTTATTATTGTTTTTTGTTCTCGTAATGGCATAATATAAAGACATGAAGCCATTGTTCACATGTCCGCTCGGGCTGTATTTGAGCAGGAATGAAGCTGAGCAGAACCTGATGTTCGATAAATGGAAACACATCTTGATTTTGGCAGGCCTTTGGTGCATACATTATTATACACTGTGAAATGATAGGCAACCCACTGCAGTTTGTAATGTCAGATTTGTGCGCAAGCTGTATGTGAAGGTCTGCATTTACCTTCACTGATATGACAGGCTTTTTAATTAAACCTCAGTCTTCATTGTTTTATGCCCATTAGGCTCAGACTTCCTTCCACCCAATGGGAGCATTGTTTGACTCGTACACCAATAAAATATAAAATGGAATTAAATTTTATATTTCCTTCACTCCAGAAAACGGTAAATATTAGAAATGAACCTTGCATTAGGGTCGAAAACAATCAAGACTTGGTGTGTTCGGATTGCTAGTGGGGAGAGCATTTCAGATCTTCAGAGGTATGTTTGAATTAGCTAGCCATGGTTAAATGAGAATCCTCAGGACATTAAAACAGGATGACGGGGGTTCCCATGATACAAATTCTGTTTGTTTAGCGCATGAGCTAGTTTCTTTAAATGCTGCAATACCGGTGCACACACTGCCCTATAAGCCATCTCAATTGTTTTGAACTGAGTTTGGAAACTCTCACAGTCACTCCATATTACAGAGAATGGGATGTGTATTTGAGAAACGACTGGCAAGTCGTGAAATGTAAGCCACTTTTTTTTGCACTAACCAGAGTTTCTTTATCAATACTAGGAAAGATTTGCATAGAGGGTAGTTCTGTAATCCAACCATGGACATAGAAGTGTGAACAAGTAAAGTCAATGTAGGTTAAAGGAAGAGGGCACAAGTTCAGGCTGTTTCCAGGTTTTGAGGGCACTGCACGTACCTACATTTGGAGGGAAAATACACCCACGTTCTTAAAAATGCTTGTTAGAAGGGAAAGGTGCCCTGCTCCATATGTAAGTGTTCTCAACAGTGAACTAATCTTTGTTTTTAAGTGGAATCTCCTCCACAGAAACACATCATTTATCTAAATGTTTCTCCTTTTCAGGTGTCACCTGGCGACAGTGCATGCTCTGTTGCTGCAAGGTGTATTACTTGCTATATAGGGCTTGGAGCCTGTTCATTGCTTACCATTTAGTTGCATCATTGTCACTCTTCTCTGCTGCCTCCTAATTGCCCAGTGCATGCCAGCCGTCACTTCCTTTTCTAACGGGAGGAGAGTGGGCGCACAATGCATCGCATCCCAGCACTCAGTTTGCCCCGATACATCATAGTAAATGCAGTGCATGAGAACACTTACTTCTGTGGCAGGCTTTAGTTTTTCACCCTTGTTGGTGCAGCCAGTGCTGTGCATCTGTAGACACGTGTTTCAGAATAGTTGTCTTTCTTCAGTAGAGAACAACACATTATTTTTGGGGGTGCTGGAAATGCTGCCCAAAGTCTTCTTAGGTCTCTGTACCACTCGCTGGGCATAGGTGCATCAACCAGAGCTCGTCAGCTTGTAAGCTCAAGGGAGCCTTTTTAAACAGGAGGAGGATGGGCGCACACTGCCTCACATGCCAGCACTCAGTTTGCCCCGATGCATCATAGCAAATGCAGTGCATGAGAACACTTACTTCAGTGGCAAGCTTTAGTTTTTCACCCTTGTTGGTGCAGCCAGTGATGTGTATCTCTAGACATGTGTTTCAGGATAGTTGTCCTTCAGTAGAGAGCAACACATTATTTTTGGGGGTGCTGTAAATGCTGCCCAAAGTCTTCTCAGGTCTCTGTCTGTGGAGCATTGACCAAGCACAGATTGATTTACCTTAATCACTGTCTGTCTGCTGCTCACGTTGTGATTGAAGTACTATTTCTTCTTCTCCTCCCACCCACCCTTTCTCTGTGTGGACTCTTCCCCCTCCCACCCACCATTTCTCTGGGTGGCCTCTTCCCCCTCCCACCCACCCTTTCTCTGTGTGGCCTCTTCCCCCTCCCACCCACCCTTTCTCTGTGTGGCCTCTTCCCCCTCCCACCCACTCTTTCTCTGTGTGGCCTCTTCCCCCTGCCTCCCACCCTTTCTCGGTGTGGCCTCTTCCCCCTCCCACCCACCCTGCCTCTGTGTGGCCTCTCCCCCCACCCTTTCTCTGTGTGGCCTCTCCCCCCACCCTTTCTCTGTGTGGCCTCTCCCCCCTCCCACCCACCCTTTCTCTGTGTGGCCTCTCCCCCCCCCCCCCCACCCATTCTCTGTGTGGCCTCTCCCCCCTCCCACACACCCATTCTCTGTGTGGCCTCTCCCCCCTCCCACCCACCCACCCATTCTCTGTGTGGCCTCTCTCCCCTCCCACCCACCCATTCTCTGTGTGGCCTCTCTCCCCTCCCACCCACCCATTCTCTGTGTGGCCTCTCTCACCCACCCATTCTCTGTTCGGCCTCTTCCCCTTCTCACCCACCCTTTCTCCGTGTGTCCCTTTCCCCTTCTCACCCACCCTTTCTCCGTGTGTCCCTTTCCCCCTCCCACCCACCCTTTCTCCATGTGGCCTCTTCCCCCTCCCACCCAACCGTTCTCTGTGTGGCCTCTTCACCCTCCCACCCGTCCTTTCTCCATGTGGCCTCTCCCCCCTCCCACCCACCCTTTCTCCTTGTGGCCTCTTCCCCCTCCCACCCACCCTTTCTACGTGTAACCTCTTCCCCCTCCCACCCACCCTTTCTCCGTGTGACCTCTTCCCCCTCCCACCCTCCCTTTCTCCGTGTGACATCTTCCCCCTCCCACCCTCCCTTTCTCCGTGTGACATCTTCCCCTCCCACCCACCCTTTCTCCGTGTGACCTCTTCCCCCTCCCACCCACCCTTTCTCCGTGTGACCTCTTCCCCCTCCCACCCACCCTTTCTCCGTGTGACCTCTTCCCCCTCCCACCCACCCTTTCTCCGTGTGACCTCTTCCCCCTCCCACCCACCCTTTCTCCGTGTGACCTCTACCCTCACCCACCCTTTCTCCGTGTGACCTCTACCCTCTCCCACCCACCCTTTCTCCGTGTGACCTCTACCCCCTCCCACCCACCCTTTCTCCGTGTGGCCTCTTACCCCTCCCACCCACCCTTTCTCCGTGTGGCCTCTTACCCCTCCCTCCCACCCACCCTTTCTCTGTGTGGCCTCTTACCCCTCCCACCCACCCTTTCTCCGTGTGGCCTCTTACCCCTCCCACCCACCCTTTCTCCGTGTGGCCTCTTACCCATCCCACCCACCCTTTCTCCGTGTGGCCTCTCACCCCTCCCACCCACCCTTTCTCTGTGTGGCCTCTCTCGCCTCCCACCCACCCTTTCTCTGTGTGGCCTCTCTCCCCTCCCACCCACCCTTTCTCCGTGTGGCCTCTCTCCCCTCCCACCCACCCTTTCTCCGTGTGGCCTCTCTCCCCTCCCACCCACCCATTCTCCGTGTGGCCTCTCTCCCCTCCCACCCACCCTTTCTCCGTGTGGCCTCTCTCCCCTCCCACCCACCCTTTCTCCGTGTGGCCTCTCTCCCCTCCCACCCACCCTTTCTCCGTGTGGCCTCTCTCCCCTCCCACCCACCCTTTCTCCATGTGGCCTCTCTCTCCTCCCACCCACCCTTTCTCCTCTGTGTGGCCTCTCTCCTTTCCCACCCACCCTTTCTCTGTGTAGCCTCTTCCCCCTCTTATCCACCCTTTCTCTGTGCGGCCTCTTCCCCCTCCCACCCACCCTTACTCCGTGTGGCCTCTTCCCCCTCCCACCCACCCTTACTCCGTGTGGCCTCTTCCCCCTCCCACCCACCCTTACTCCGTGTGGCCTATCTCCCCTCCCACCCACCCTTACTCCGTGTGGCCTATCTCCCCTCCCACCCACCCTTACTCCGTGTGGCCTCTCTCCCCTCCCACCCACCCTTACTCCGTGTGGCCTCTCTCCCCTCCCACCCACCCTTACTCCGTGTGGCCTCTCTCCCCTCCCACCCACCCTTTCTCCATGTTGCGTCTCTCCTTCCCACCCACCCTTTCTCTGTGTTGCGTCTCCCTCTCCCACCCACCCTTTCTCCGTGTTGCGTCTCCCCCTCCCACTCACCCTTTCTCCATGTTGCGTCTCCCCCTCCCACCCACCCACCCTTTCTCTGTGTTGCGTCTCCCCCTCCCACCCACCCACCCTTTCTCTGTGTTGCGTCTCCCCCCTCCCACCCACCGTTTCTCCGTGTTGCGTCTTCCACCTCCCACCCACCGTTTCTCCGTGTTGCGTCTTCCCCCTCCCACCCACCCTTTCTCCGTGTCGCGTCTTCCCCCTCCCACCCACCCTTTCTTCGTGTTCCTTCTTCCCCCTACCACCCACCCTTTCTCCATGTTGTTTCTTCCCCCTACAATCCACCCACCATTTCTTTTTGTCGTTTCTTCCCCCACCCACCCTTTCTTTTTGTCGCTTCTTTCCCTTCCACCCCCCCACCCTTTCTTTTTGTCGCTCTTCCCCCACCCACCCTTTATTTTTGTTGCTTCTTCCTCCTCCCACCCACCCACCCACCCTTTCTTTGTGTTGCTTCTTCTCCTCCCCCCAACGTCTGAGAGAGTTGTCATAGAGCTCCCTGATTTTTAACTCTGAAGTGTCTTTGTTTTAAACCTCCCTCAGTCTATTCTATTCTATTCGATTTGTAGAGCGCATTTGCTACCCAAAGGCATCCCAGCGCTAGAAGAGGAGAATTCTTCTTGCATCTTCTCACAACAAGGTGATTGTTACTCACTATCATTCTTTATCATGATTGAGTACCGAAAATGTCTGATCTTGTATGTAAAAGGTTTTTAACATTTGTAGCTCCACAACACTGGGCTCCATCTAGTTTATCACCAACTGGTACGATATATGTTGCTCCCTTGCCCACTAGTTCCTCCCGGTCTAAAATGCATTTATTTATAAACAAACCAGTTCTCGCAGAAGCGTTGTACATGCTAACAAGCTCCTGTGTCTTATTAAAGCCATAAGATGTTTATATAGATCGTAGGTCGAGATAATTGGAAACATATTGTATTGTAATTGCATTTATATAGCATAAGACTTTGAAGTGTCATAGAGCACTTAATTGGCAACTCGAGCTACTGTCCATATCACACAATGCCACTCCACGCCACACAGTGGCACTGTATTCCACACTATGCCACTCCACTCGATGTCACACTATGCCACTCCCCACCACACAATGCCATTCCACTCTGTGCCACACAATTTTACTCCATGCCACATAATGCCACTTCACACCACACAATGCCACTCTTCTACACACCACAGAATGCCATTCTTTTCCACACTACATAGTTCCACTCCATGCCACACAATTTATTTATTTATAAAGTTTTGTATAGCGCGAATAATACCCTAGAGGGTATCAGAGCACTTCACATTATAGGGTAGGTAAGATACAGTTGTAAGAAAAGACATTTGTTACATATATGGGAATCGCATGGTAAAGCTGGAGTTCATGGTTGCACATCAATGTAGTGGTAATTCAGGGCATAGGAATAGTGGGCGGGTAAGTAAACAATAGAACCTAAAGCAGGCTTCTCCAACGAGTAGGTCGTGAGCTACTGGTAGCTCTTCAGCAACCTGCAGGTAGCTCTCCTGTGTGCATCCCAGCCTACTGAACTAAAAGTCAATGCTTGTTTAAATATATAAATATTCATCCCAAAATTGAAATACGTGTATTTGAGACAAAAAATGTGTGTACACTCATAGGCTGATGTTTGGACAAAAATGGTTAGATTTCCAAAACATATTTAAAGATATTTGAGTGATAAATCAAAAGTCGTTGGGGACGCTTATTATTACCATGATTATTAACTTGCTGTCAGTGGCACTGCAGTTATAGCTGTTATGTAAATACAAAGTTGAGGAATTCCAAATTTATAAAGCCTTTTTCACAAAAATGCTGGCAACCCTGTCTGATAAACTGGGGTGATCAGTGATGCTAATCTTGCATGGAGAGATCATCTTTCGTGATGTTGTCACTATCACCACACTGATATTATTCGTAGCTCAGTATGATTTTCATTGAACATAAGTAACTTATATTACTGAAAAGGTTGGAGACCCCTGACCTAAAGTATCTTAGGCCAGAAACTTGTTCATTAGTATTGTTTTCACTTCTTTTTGAATGAAGTGATAGATGAGATACGACGTACATCCGGTGGCAGAGAGTTCCATATCTTCGGGGCGATGCCCAAGAAGGCTCTGTAGCTCGTTCTCTTTTTGTGGAAAATCTGTGGTTTCAGTAGCAGTGAACTTGCACTTCGTGAAGATCTGCATCCCCCTGATAACTCTAGCTTTTGTGCCAGATATATGGAGGTCTTGAAATGTTGGGCTTTATGAGTCATGCAAGCAATCTTTAGCTGTATTCTTGCTTTGTATGGCAGCCAGTTTAGGGTTTTTAGTGCTGGGGATATGTGATCATTTCTTTTTGTACCAGTTATCAGTCTGGCTGTGGCATTAAGGGAGGCCCTTAGCGGGGCCAGATTGTATTTTGGAAAACCGCAAAGAGTGGAGCTTCCGTAGTCTAGCCTCGGCAATACAAGAGCTTGAACCGCCAGCTTAAAGTCGTCCTGTGTTAGGAAGGGTTTGAGTTTCCTTAGTATACTCATCTGGTATTTAGCTCTCGTGGTGGCATTGCTGATATGATTCTGCATATTCAAGTGTTTGACTAGTGTGATTCCAAGGGATTTAGCGGACTCGATAATGTGTGGAGAACAGTTGAAGGCTATTAGATGCTTCATCCAGAGGTCGATCTTGGGAGTGTGATTAGGTGGAGCGATGAGGAGGAATTCAGTTTTGGAAGTGTTGAGCATGAGATAGTTATCCGTGAGCCAGTTTTGAGTGTTCAGCAAGGTAGATTTGAGTGAAATGAAGTCTTCTGGGGAGCAGATTTTCAGATACAATTGAGTGTCATCTGCATACATGTGATAAAGAATGTTCGCAGAGTTCAGTGCATTTGCAAGTGGTTCCAGGAATAAGTTGAAGAGTATGGGTGAAAGGGCGGACCCCTGTGGAACCCCCATATTGACGGCGGAGGGCTGAGAGAGGGATTGATTCACCTTGACTCTTTGGGTTCTGTTGTGGAGGAATGAAGTAAACTATTGCAGTACAGGCCCTGATAGGCCCATCCTTTGTTCTAGAATGGACAGTAAGGTGTTGTGTTTAACAGTGTCAAAGTCAGAGGATAAGTCAAGTAGAATCAGAAGACATGATTCATTTTGGTCTAGCATTTTTAAAATGTCATCCATGATGTGATTGAGTGCAAATTCTGTGCTGTGACCTCGATGAAAACCGGATTGATGTTGATCCAAGAGTTGGAATTTCTCAGTGTGTATGCAAAGTTGAGTTTGCACGCACTCTTCTTGAAGTTTCGCCAGAGTGGGGATGTTGGAAATAGGGCGGAAGTTGTTAAGATCAGAGCTGTCTGAATTAGGTTTTTTTAGAATGGGGTTTACCTGCTACTTTTAGGCAGTCGGGGATAGTGCCTTGCAATAGTGAGGCATTAACAATCTTTGACTATAAGGGGAGAATGGCAGCTTTTATTTCTTTGAAGACTGGAGGTGGTAGTGGGTCACTGAAGTGGTTAGATGGATTGATTGCTAGATGAATGTTGTAGATGTCACTTTTGTTGAGTGGAGTGAAGGTGTGCCAGGATGCATTGTTCTTAGGGACATGTCCAGGGGGACCGAACCGATCAGGGCCCAGAGAGGCGAATAGAGAAGCGATGCCTGCATTTGGAAGAAGAGCCCTTTTTGAATCTTGGTCAATTTCGATGCTTTTTGTTTTCTTGACGAAGAATGCAGCCAATTTCTCGCATGTTGGAATGCTGTCACCATGGTCTGGCCGGTTAGGTGCGTTGAGCGATTGTTGCTTAACAATTTCAAAAAGCTTTTGGGGCGGTTTTTGGCTTGGTTAAGTTGAGTTCTAAAGAAGTCGGCTTTTGCAGCTTTTATTTTTCTGTTGTAGGAGTTCTTAACTGATCTAAGGTGTTTTAGGTGTGAAGGGTATCGATCTCCAAGTTCTTTCGGCTGACCTTAGACAGTGACGTTCAGAGCTAAGGTTGTCATTGAACCAAGGTTTGGAGATTTTGGTAGAAGCATTTTTTTGTTGTAGAGGGGCTATAGAATTGAGGATGCCAGAGATAGAGGTCATATACATCTTTCATGCCTGCTTGGGTAGTCAGGGCAGTGTTACATCGGGTTGCTAAGGCTTTGGGATTAATGTTTCAGAGGTTTCTTTTCCATTGCTTTGTTTTCTTGTGTTGGTCCCTCTTTGGGGTCACCTCCAGGTTGATAAATAAGATGATGCTGTAGTGGTCAGACCAGTCACATGGGATAATGGATTCCAGTTTGATGATGTTCCTTTTAGATATGATAAGGTCCAGTTGTGGGTTGGGCTGTCGCAGAATTGGGTCAGATCGTGGTCCGATATGAAGGTTTTTAGACAGTTCACTGTGTGATCGTTTGGGTTAAACCGGTGCTGGTTGAAGTCTCCAAGGAAGATTTGGGTCACTAGAGGGTCATCGTTGGATGTGTTTCCATGAATTGTTCAATGAAGTACAGATTGTCTCCAGCGGGGGTGGTAGAATGTGTGTAGTTTGCAGATGGGTTTGTTATTGCTTGAAATGTTGATACAGAGATATTCACTGGAGGGCAAGGTGACGGTATCTGATTGAGACACCAAGAGTGTATTTTGGTGTATACATGCTATTCCCCTACCCTGTTTCATAGTTCTGTCCAGTCGAATTATGTTGTGGCTGGGAGGGACTAGGAGGTCAAGCATAGGAGTGGAGAAGCGGTTTACCCAGATTTCCGTGAGGGTAATGATATCAAGCTTATTCGTTAGGATTAGATCGTAGCTATCAGGGGCATGTTTACTGGCTGATCTGCAGTTGAGAAGTACGCATTTCACTTGGCTACTCGAATGGCTGGTGGAAGTCCGAGGGATGTTAACGCTCTTGCTTGAGGATGTCGCTATTTATACCTCTGAAATTGTGGGTGGGTTCTCTGTAGTGGTTAGCTTGAATGGCTTGGATTTGACCCCGGAAGGTCTTGTTAGTGTCTATTGGGTTGCTTTATGAGAGGAGTAGGTCGCAGATGTCACTGTTAGATAGATCAGCCTTCATTCTTCCTGGACGGGAGGAGGCATTTGGGAGGGGTAAAGTTTTGAGTTAAGGTGAGAGGTGTGCGGGTCTAGGGCAGGATATGAGCCAGTTTGGGAATTGTGCTGGGTCCCTATGGTATTAGTATTTCTGAGCAAGGGTAGATGCTCGATAGTGATGGCTGTCAAATTCTGGAGTTTGTGAGGTGGCGCAGGCAGATAGAGATCTCATCAAGGTGTGCGGCCCAGTCAGTGTGGTAACAGTTGGTTACGGGTTGTGGTGAGAGTTCTGGTAGGGGGGAGAGGCCTCGTGGGAGAACTGGTTGGGCAGAGGCGGCATTGTTATGGTCAAGGTGAACGAGTGAGTCAGGGAGGTCTTGTGGAGGACCAATCTGTGTGGAGAAGGGAGCCGTGGTTGAGGGGAGGGTAGGGGGCATAAGGGCAGCTGGCAGGATGTGGGCGATAAGAGGTTGAACGAATTGGGTGGTATAGGTTCCAAGGATGGTGGTTTCCTGGCATCAGTATGGGCTGATGGTGTGCTAGGATGGATCTTGCCAGGTAGTTCCATGGTAGAGAGATAAAGTGGATGAGCGGGAGAGGTATAATGGTGGGGGACCCGTTGTGTATCCGCGTAGAGGCCGGGGGAGTATGTGACAGAGTAGGGCAACTAACCATTTGATTGAACGGTCGTGTTGTGGGTGAGGGCTCTGGTGTTGCTACATCAGGGGACTGGATGGGGTAGAGATTGCTTAGGGTATGGGGAGGGCTAGGAGAAGTTGGAGTCACCCAGGACGTTAGTTGAGATGTGTGAGTGGCATCATGGCAATTAGAGTGAATAGAGGGGGGATGTGAGCACAGTGCCTCTATACGCCACGCCACTCCAACAAACCCAATAGATCTCACATAGACGAGACCTATTTACCAATGATTATTGATTTAGACTCCATTAATTTTATTGATTTTCAACATCATGAGGTACAACAATATCAAACTGTTAATTGAGTACAATTACGTGAATCGTTTCTTGCCAAATCTACCATTTATAACATGTGCTATGCCATTAGACAAGAGTGCCTCATGTTTTAAGGTGTTAGCACACACTTTTACATTTCTCTTTGATCTATAAACAAACATTTCACTTCTTTGACCAACTGACTCATCCTTTAAGTTGTATGTAATGCAAAACCTGCTGAATTAAATTGTTTTGCAGGAACATCCTTTTTGGTGTGTGGGGTAGCTGCGCACCAAAGGGCATAGGGCTTAAAAAATATAGAACAAAGGGAACCAATTCTATAACAGCTGGGCAGGTTTAATAAAATGTAAATAAAAGATCTTGTATATCTAATCCTTTGATTGAATATGAAGGCCCCTGGAATGGTTGTTTACACATGGATAACTGACCCATCCTGTGAGACTGAATTCTTCATTTAATTTCATGAATAAAGCGTGTGCTTTGTAGATTGCTTACACCAGGCCTTTTAAAGCGCCACTAAAGCAGAATAGCATTCGCAGTTTTTAATTGTCTATTACACAGATGTTATAGATCGAGACCTACCGTCAGGTACAAGATGGCCATTGAGCAATTAATTGTTGCATGCTTGATTTCAAAGCAAAGATGGTTGTGAATGTGTATGTACTTCTGACTTTTTTTTTTTTAGTTTTGTAAAGTGGAGTATACATGCGTCCTCACACTTGCTCAGCATGCTCAATGCGCCAATCGGAGATGGAAGAGATTGGCAGTGCCAGTCAGCTCCTTTCTGCAGTGGCAATATGGGTTGTCATTCGGGTCCTCCTTCTGAAGGTAGTGATGTTGTAAGTGGAATCAGAGTTTGGTGGAATGCGATAATTAAATTTGTGATCGGGGCCAGTCCATTGCCTAAAGAGAGATTTTGAGTCTTTTCACACACCTCCACAAGACAATAACTGTTTGAAAAGAAATGTCTTTCTGCCTTCACCATATGCAAGCCCAAATTGTTTCAACTAGCATCCTAAGTATCCTTCCCCATTTGTCTTTCTATCGAACATTTTTGAGATAATCAAGTAGGGAGGGTGGGGTTGTAGATTCTGTGTGTAGGTGCAATGAGTTGATATTTTTTCCGGTAATGGTGCCCCTGCTCCTAAAATCCTTGTGTAGCATACATAAGACCTTGAATTCATTGTATTACTTCAAATGGGTTGGTGGTCTGGGAAGATCTGGCTATTCCAGTTCCAGCAGGATCATTTTGGTGGTTCGTGCTCTTGAACACCGCATTGACTAGGATATGAAAGTAAGCCTCAAAATGAACAGATTGGCCAGATTCCAGACATTATCCGCTGCCTTGTGGCATCTATCGTCAGCTATGGCCATGTTGATGTTGGCATGGGCCATTTTCCATACCACTGTTATTGTCCAATCGGAGAAACAACTCTTCCTCATCCAATAATGAATGTTTCAGCATCTTCATTGATAGTCATAATGTTAGAATATTTCCTGCTGCATGTGGGGACTCCGAAACTCATTATCTCCACATATGTCAGCGACGAATCCAACATGTTTAGTGATGAAGAGAATAACCCTCAAGAGCATCTTAAAGGTTCAGTTTTCTAGAGTTTTTAGGGCTATTTAGGAAACAAATACCCCCAAAAACTGAATTGCAGCACCTATAACTCAACTTGCAGCCTAACATATCTAAAAAGGTGTAGTAGGGTAGGCATAGTACCAGAACACTGTGTCCTCTTCTGCTTGAAGGCAATTCCTCTGAACTTTTCCCAATGCTTTTCAGTAGTACCAGCCCACCTTAATCACCAGAACATCTTCATATACCCTTGCTTTCAGAACTGGCTCACCAAAGGCTGTATCTCCTACAAAGTAAAACACAATATTTAAATGACAATCTCCCTTTTGCATCGATTGGGTTTAAAAATAAACTTTCAAAAGTCTCAGACCAAGTTCTCTCATATCTAAGAGCAACATTAGACACAACACAAGAACGAGGGTTTCTTTTGAAGGAGGAATGTGAAAAAGTATTTTATTAGTTGGGGTGGAATGGTGTCCACCACAAGCAATACAGTCACTTTCTTGTTAGGTCCAGTCAATGGTTTCAGAACTTTAAACCCAAGGTAGCTATGAGACAGAGCAGACAGGCTTAACTTAACAAAAACGTGTAAAACATTTGAAAGTAACAAAACAATTAAAAAGTTGAAAACACAACACAGTAAATATGTCCAGCACAATGCTCCCTAGATGTCAGGAGGATTTTACTGTTTTACATAGACAAGATAAAAACGGTAAGGAAATCAAACCAGCTTTTCATCGGTTATTATCCACTATGTACAGATTTAGCCACTTCTAAACAGCCACTTTCTCATTGGTTTCTTTCATGCATTACTTTTTGCTGTCATTTGGCAAGTAAAACCCTTCTAGGCAGACCGAAAGCACATTCTACTAGGGGGAAAGAGGTTGCCTGCAGCCTGTCAGTAACATTTGCATTGGCAGGTACATATAAGACCGGCACTTTCAAATCTTCATCGTTTTAGAAAACATTATTGTCCTGATACTGTCGCCAAAGCTGATTCTAGTGTGGGTCAGACTCCCTCAAGAAACCTAACAGGTTAATTCGCTTCTTTCAAAAGTAATTGTAGTTCTTCTTTTAGTTTCTTCTTTCTTCCCTATGGCAGAGAGCTGCGGGTAATGAGGAATGTGCTTTCCACTCTATCTTAATGCTTAAGAATATCAATGAAGATTCTACAATTCAGAAGAAATGGTTACTTATGTGTAGAACTTTTTCTGCATTGTAGGACTCTTTATTGAATTCATAAACAACCCTCCTAGTTTCATTTGTAAACGAAGTATGGCCATTGTAGGTACTCAGTTCAGTAGCTGGTAGTGTAGATTATAAGAGCAGGTTTATTTAGTTGCAAGTAAGATAGTAAGTATAGCCCCACCAGGAGTAGCATACTGCGTCTCAGCGCCACTCATTCCAACTGACCACTCATACACACCATGCACTCCTGAACATTCTATTACATCACATTCACACCGGCTGAGCAGCAAGAAACTAAGAGATAACAGGATACAACATATCTCCTTCCTTCAGAAAACAAAAGAAACAACAGGACGCTGGGTGGAAGAAAATTCCACACCTCCTGTAAATATATTTAACCAATCCTTAAATTACAAAGAAAGGTCACATTACATAAGTTATTCACTCCTTAGATTGTAAAAGATCATATCACAAAAAGATCACATTACATAATGTATTCCACTCCTTAGATTATAAAAGGAAGATCACACATATAAAGATCACACTACATAAATTACTAACATCGATCACACCTAATATATCTTCTACTCCCAGTAGAGAACACCATATATATATATTTATATATATATATACATAGCAGGATACAGCGTATACATATAACCACTCACACCTTGCAGGACAAAGGATCCAACGCACTCATACTACTGCACACCTTGCAGGACAAAGGAACCAACGCACTCCTACTACTGCACACCTTGCAGGACAAGGGAACCAATGCACTCTCACTACTGCACACCTTGCAGGACAAGGGAACCAATGCACTCTCAGTACTGCACACCTTGCAGGACAAAGGAACCAACGCACTCTCACTACTGTACACCTTGCAGGACAAAGGAACTAACGCACTCCTACTACTGCACACCTTGCAGTACAAGGGAACCAATGCACTCTCACTACTGCACACCTTGCAGGACAAGAGACCCAACGCACCCCCACTACTGCACACCTTGCAGGACAAGAGACCCAACGCACCCCCACTACTGCACACCTTGCAGGACAAGGGAACAAATGCACTCCCACCTCTTTGTGTCCTTTGAAACATCAGATTCTATGTGTAGATACCCTGTATGGGACTAAGGCCATACAGAGGTGATGAGGGTGGACTTCGGTGCAGGGTCTTCTGAATGTAGGTGCTCTGATCTGGAGTCTGGGCAGCTCACAAGTGGCCTATAGGGGAGACTGTTTCCAGTTGTTGGGAGTGTGGTTGGGCTCTTTAGGGGCAGTATTTACATAAGCCCACACTTTAACACGACCCCTATGTTGTGTTAAAGAGAGCCCCAGAATGACCCCTAACATCTATAGGTGATACAGAAGCTTATACCAGAATGTGTGGGGGGTACATACGGTACTAGTCAACGCAAGAAAACAGTGCAGTACTTTTATACAGTTAAACGTAGACGGGTCATTTTCAAGGCCTGAAACGCATACATGCATTGCAGCATTGCCTCCATTACTACCTGCCACAAATCTCCCTCACCCCCACCCCACTTACCAATTCCAATTCTGAGGTCTGCTTTGTGGCTAAATGACGAACAGCTTTAAAGGGGAAAACAGGCCGCACATGAAGCCCATTCTCCACTCCTACCACTGACCCCCAGCAAACATCTAGCTCCTTTAACCCCGGGTGCTACATCCTGCACTCGGAAAAACAAGTATGGGATCCCAGTGCATCCTTGCAACTTCTAACACTGCAACTTCCTTTTCGATGAACTGTTTGTTTGGGTGGTGTATGGCAATAGCATGGAGACTTCTGGCCGCTTCAGAACACACTTAAAAGTGTGAGCACACAGAAATGTCCAAACTAAGCCTCAGTTCAATGGACCCAGTAGGCATTAGGCGTTAAGGGGTACAGACTGACCAAGGTTAACTGTTATTTATAAATGTACAAAGCGCTGCCCATCCACTGCATGCATTGGTAAACCTCACATAAGCTAAGCAGCTCTATAAAGATACAAAAAGATCAGGCCTTTTGAACCAGGCTTCATCCATCAGATGCCCCGGTGCTGAGCGCACTTCACTTTTAGTCATTTGGAAAAGCAAAAGTGAAACATGCAATTGTCCTGTATTGCACAGAGCCACGTGTAGACGCTATTTTCAAAATCTGTATTACAAAGTCTTTTATTCCTTTATTAGTTTAGTACTTAAGCCCTAGACATAAGAAAAGAGCCTATCAGTGAAAATCAATTGAAATGTGGTTAGGGATCTGATGTACTCTGCTGCAGGCTTGGGCGCAGCACAATAAAATCAATTAAGGCCTTCGGAGCGCCATACAGGGTTTTACCCAGCCAATCACTTTTCACACATTCCCTCCATTAGCTGGGTTCAGGGTTTTTTTTTTAGTATGAATTATGATGAATGAGCGCCTTGTTATGAATATATGGATGCTTCATTACCCGCTGGTGCTGGCTAAGCCTTGCTGCTGTCGCCTCATCAATAAAGACGGGTTCATCTGCCTCCTGGCCGTCCGGGGCAAGCAGCGGTACTTATTCGCTCCCATCCCCTTAACAATGTTAGGATTATGTTGTAGGCTTAGCTCTTTCTGGGCCTTCTAGGCTATTCTCAACCTCTTTGCACATGTGCTATGGGATTGGGGATGAAGGGCTTATTTATTTAGAAGTTTTATAAAGCACAACCCAAAACCTATCCCTTCTATTCATGTCCAACAACACCCCCTACACAGTGTAGCATTCTTTTACAGTAGGCAAGTGCTTCAGTGCCCCATCTAGGGGTAGTAAGTGCTGTGTAAATGTTGAAATACAATGCCGAGTCACCCAGGTGACCAAACAGTAGAAAAGACAGATAGCAAGAAACACAGCAGTGTATGGATCTGGGGGCTTTCGGATGTTGACTACACAGTATTCATTTTAGTGGTAATGAAAGGCGACACCAACCAATGGAAGTAGGACGAGACGCTAGTGAGTGTGATTAAATGATTCCGTAAAGTAGACCGGTTCTGGGAGGACCTGGCCTGGCAGTACAGCCTGCTCTGTTCCTATTGGAGCATGGTCGAGACTGCTTTGCAGATGGCTGGGTCCAAACTGAGGTGGTATGCTGTGCAAAATAGCGATGGACTGGGATGCAGCCTGAGTAAATTACCAGTGGCTGAGATTAATTCAAGCATTCTATCCATCACTTTTTTTTATATATATACTTTAGTGTTTTGCCCTAAGTGGGACGGGTATGCCCAGACGTTGGTCCCATACTCGCTGTGTCACTGGAGCAAAGCTGGCTGAAGAGCCCTAATTAGGGCAAAACTGGTCCTGGGTTGCTTGTGTTCCAGTTCACGGAGGACCTGGCCTGATCTGTTCACAATGGAGCAGGGTCGAGACTGATCTGCATATGGCTGCACCAAACTGAACTGAGGTGGCATGCTGTGCAAAATAACAATAGACTGGGATGCAGCCCTGAGTACTGGGATGCAGCCCTGAGTGATTGCCAGTGACTGAGATTCATTCAAGCATTTAATCTATCACTTTTTTGTATACTTCAGTGTGATTAAATGACTGTCATGGGTGTGGTTGGCAATTTTCCACTGCTTCATTTATAGACTCTAAAGTAGCTCAGTTGAGTTAAGAGAGAGTGTGTTGCCTGCATGTTACAGATTCTAATGCAGGCAGAGATGAGTGCAGTGGCGGCTCCTCTGCTAAGGCAGAGGAGCGCCGCCCCACTGCTCACAGAGCAGTAGTTAAAGAAAACTAAAATGATAATAACTAGCTGCATTACAGCCTGGGTGCAGAACATGCCCCAGGCTCCCGTTCCCTGCCTGAGCACCGATCCACGGTGCTCAGACCAATCACAGCGCTGCATTGCAATGCTGTGATTGGCTAGAGGAGTCAGGAGCCTGGGTGCTTCCTGTTTCTGCTTACAGGAGCGAGAGGCGGCGGCGAGTGGCTGGCCTGAAGGTAAGTGGTTGTTTTTTTTCCATTTACAACCCTCCCCATCCCCCCGCCCCGCCAACTCCGGTAAATAGCGGCCGCCACAGGATGAGTGGGCCTTTCATGCTTCTGAGGTTGATAAATTGATCATTTCGGACTTCTGCAAGTCCTGAATCGGTTGGCTTGCCAATGCTATACAATGATAGGTACCATTGTGCAACCTGCGATCTGCTAGTCAGAACTTTGTCACCACACCACGCCTCTTACATTTTTAATGCATGTTACCTGCTTAGGTATGCATTCGGGGCTCAAGCTTGCTGCAGGGAAGTGCATTAAAAGAACATCTATTCGAACTAGAGAAACAAACTGGACAACCACACGCTCTGTTGTTTATCTGTATGTAGTATTCCTCCTCGACACTAGATACGTAATTAGATGCAGTTTGTAGTGTATTTGTACCACATGCTGTCCTTGCCAGTTATGGTCAGACGTTGATGCATTTTATCATGACCAATCCGTTAAATGTAATTTATGTATAAATAATCTAATCATCCTTGACCTATTTATCGTCACGGATGCTACATAGAAGATTTCGGATAAAAATGTTATATAGCAGTAAATAAATTGACGTGCACTGTATAAATGCTCAACAGTATAATTATATTTTCAAATATGGCGACCAATTATATGAACTGTGATTACGCAAGTGCCTCTGACAATACACATCAGTGGAGGGTGAGGGGCCGTCGCCAAGCATACCTCTCTCCCGCCCTCTCCAAAAAATCAATTTCCTTCCTTTGGAGTGGCTGAAGCGGAGTGCCGGATTTGTTATGAATGTGTGTCATATGAACGGGAGAATAACCAAATAATCTGTGACAATTAGAGCAGCGGCTCTGTCATCTGCATGGTTTATGCAAATGAGCAGACGGCTAAATGAGGTTCCTTGAAAATCTGCTCTAGTAAACTAAGGGCGGGGGCAGGGGGGCATGTGTGCTACCATTGACAGCTGTTGTACTTTAATGAAGCCTCTACAGATATGCTTTGTGTTTATCCAAAACTAGATAACACCCAGGTTTATTATTTTAATAAATTGCTCAGTTATTATTATGACAATTAAAAAAAAAAATACACACCAGAAGCTGAATGGCTTCATAGTGCTTATATGACGACATTAACAGTGACCAGCTTAATGATACATTCTATCTACTTCAGTAGACTGAAAGGCTGAGCCAGTCCTGTTTGGGATTTGAAGCTTTGATCTGGAAAGTAAAGAACATAAAGTGTGCTACACCGGCTACTCAACCCCCTTAGTTGTCTTCGTGGCATCTTTATTTGTAATGGTTGTTTTTTGTTATATTCTTTTTTTTCTCTCCTTACAACCAAAAATGTTTGTTTTGTTGTGCTTGGGCTTCTTCGGCGCTTTGAAAGATGCGCAGCTTTTGTATGTTATTTTATGTGAAAATAGTTTGAGTATTTTTCTCCTGGTAGGAAGCTTTAAAGTATGACATATTGGCTCTCAAATTCCCTGCAGGGTGTAATAGGTACTTTCGAAAGATCCCTGTGACCTATCTGTGTTCAGGTATATATATATATTCGATTTCCACGAGATGATACATAAGGAGTAGAGGGACGCCTTTAGCTCTAATGCGCAGTAGAAAAGACCCTTTCCCGGCGATATTCTGCAAACTGCACAGCCCACCTGCATCCCTTTATCAATGGATATCACCCTAAAATCGAGGTTATATAGAAACACGCGTTTGCACGTTTCCTTCTGGGCTCGAGAGCAGACTGACCATTAAGTGCTAGTACCCGCTTTGGTGGCTACATCAGACTTGGATCCTAACCCAAGAGGCCATCGCTAATTTTAAACGTGTTTCTAAAACAGCTGCATGCATGCCTCTACGGGGTAGCTCCACGAGTCGACCGCACAACGTCCTTATACTACTTGCTTGTATAGTTGTTCAGGCTTTAAATGGTCGCCGTACTACCGCCTGGTTGGGGTAGGTGGCAGTGGCGTTGCAAAGCATGAACCCCCCAACGCAAGCACTGAAACTGTCTCACCTGACTACAGATTAGGTAGTAATAAATATAGTTTTGGTCCAGTGGACCCTTCCACCCCAGGGCCCCGGTGCCACTGCATCTTCTGAAATGACAGCTGTCCCTTGTTTGGTGGGAGTTGTCACCCCAGTGCGTACAAGCTGCCGCGGCCTACATTTTTGCCACTACGTTAATTGAATCAGCACGGCGAACGTGACAAGCTCATTAGCATGGGTTGTAGGTATCATGTGTGGAGCCGCCAAAAGCGGCCCGCCGCCCCTCCATCAGGTCAGCGCTACAGACGTGTTTGGCGCGCGCACAACGTGACGCAGGCCCGGGCCCCGGCGCTGGAGGAGTTAACAGACACCCTGAGCCGTGCTGATCTTCGGGCTTTGGAGAGCCTTAATCTGTAAGCTTGATTACCCCCCCGGCCCTCGGTAGCCTGCCTTCCTTCCGCCCGCGTGCGCTGCGGCCGCAGTTTTACGGCTGCATTAGTGGCATCCTGCCCAGCGCGGGCTTTAGGGAAATCAGTCAGAAAGAAAGGCAGGACGACGGGCACCGGCTCCTGCCGCCACTCGGGGGCGGGGGGGGGGGGGGGCATGAACGCTGCGCTGCCTGGCAGCACTAGCCGGCCCCGGCCGGGTGGTAAAGGTGGCAGGCCTGACTGTAAAATTACAGGTTACATTTCACTTTCTACTCAAGTGTAGGTTATCTGCGACTGGCAGTGCTGCGGCGTCCCTTCGAATCACCTGAGCTGTACTGGATGCGCGCCCGCCGTGCCAGTGGCGGCGGCCCGCCTTGTCTGTGTGCATTGGCGTTAAGGGCAATGACTGCTTGGTAGGTCCCGTGTAGAGAAATGCCCTGCGAGGAGTTGTTGGTGCCCGCTGGTCGCTAATGACTGCCGTCTGACCGAGGCAGAATCCGCAGAAATCACGTCAGATGATATGACAAGCGTGGTCATTTTTTATTCATAGGAACATGAATTCTATCGTGTGGGCAATGTCTATTACGACGTCAGAGCACTTACAAAATAGAGCAATATATTAACAAAACAAATGAATGTACGATGTAGAGTGGTCAGAAAACATAATTGTTTTAATATTGATGTTGGTTCTGTAGCATATTAGAAATCTAAAATGAGAACTTTAGGAGCGAGCGGCTTTTTGTACGTAAACAGCGCATGCTTATTTCGTGAAGCAAGCAGCCCAGAATTGGAGTGTATTTTATGCGTGGATTGGTTGGGGGAGAGGTGTGTGTGTATGTTGTTGGGGCAATCAGGCTGTTTCTGCCCCTGGTCACTGAACACATTTTTGGAATTTTTTCACAAATTGCACACATGAAGACATTTTGGTTTGCATCTGGTATTGTATCTCGAAAATTCGATGGTGGATGCACACCCGAACATGCGGTACGGGTAACTTAAAATACATGCTTCTAAGATCCCAACTTATTTCTTCTTCCTTCTTTCGGAAAGTTGCAGTGGACTTTTTACCCCACCTGATGATTTTGCACAGGACACCGAATTTTTAGGTCTTGCTTTAGATGTAATGTTGAAAACCCATGGTGGAAAATGCCGGTATTTACTGTAGGCTTTGGGTATGCACACTGTTTACTATTGGTTGGCTTTTTGTCAGTCTTATTTGCTTGCTTCTTATTAAGTTGCTCTTCTTTGACTTCTTGTGCTTGTCCTTTTCTTAGAGCATCCTTTTGAATGGATGACTTGTATCCTTTCACTGCTCACTTTTAGGAAACTTTTTTCTTTTTTGTTTCAGCATTTCATTGGAGTGCATTTGTTTTCTTGCTTTCTCTGTTGTGTGCGGCTTCCCTCCTCGAATAGGCGCTTTGTACTGAGTGTTGCTCCCCCTCCCTCCTCCCCGCCCCCCAGCTTGCTCAATGCTTCCCCCACTACTCTCGGCCTGTTTTTGTTTGTTTTCTTTATTTCCCCAGAACCCCCAAGTCCTCTACGAGCTTGTTCCTAAATTGCTCCCCTCTAGTTCCTCATTTTTTAAACCATTGTTTGGAGGTCTAAGTAGCTGCAATTTACTTTCAGGCCATTCCCTTTTTAGGTTTTGCTTGCACAGCGCTTGCGAAATTTCTTGTAAACAAAAAACCCCCTTAAAACTCCTCCCTCATGTTGCATGCCTCCCCTCACTGTCTGTGCTCTTTTTAGGTCTCGCCGCTGCATAGGAGGGCCTTTAGCCGTCGCTCTGCTCATTTTCAAGCACTGCACTCGTGCTTGTGGCAGCACACCTGTAAAGAGGATCCCTTATAGAGAGTTGGTTACTAAACAGCTACTTTTACTGTTTTGTGAAAAATTGAAGCTTGACACGGTTTATGACCAGCTGTGTTATATTCCTTTAAGATGCTTCGAAAAGAGCGAAATACTTTTATAGAATTGCATTAACATATTAGTTGTACTTCAGTGACCATGCACTATCTTGGGGTACTGAATTATAAGAATAGAGAGCTTAAGAGCTACTTAGAAAAGACATAGAAGCAATTCAACATTTCTAAGTAGAATATCTAGTTAGCCTGGAGACCACATCGCTCTCCCCTTAGCAAAGAGGTTTGTGGAAGAAAGGGATAGTCGTGTCAAGTTGTGTCTCCTACATAGTATTGCACCAATGGATTCGATTAGGGCTTGAAATCTTTGAAGTGTAAGATGTATGAACTTGCATTGTGTGCTCGATTCACAAATGTTTTTTCCTCTGAGCACTTTGGATTGTATGAAACAATGATTCTTAACCTTTTGACTTCAGTGGACCCCTCTTAATCATTACTGGATCCCGGGGTCCCCCACTGAATCATTATTGGAGTCCAGGTAACCCCACTGAAGCATTACTGGCAGCCATCGGGCTCCTGGCCTGGGAATTTTCAATGATTTGAACTGCAAAATAATGCACAAAAAATACAGAAACAAGCATTCATTAAACAAATACACAAATAATGACATATTTTATTTAATTTACAAACAAATATTAGAAAAAAATCAAAATTTTAATAGGAGTGACTCTTTTCTACATTCAATTGAGGCCACTCCTCGTCTTTACTATATTCTGTTTGATGTACTTGCACTGGTCCCATGTATCAATCTGAGAATCCAACTTAATTTTTAGCCTCCAATTTCAAATTCCTTCATGGTTTAAAATTTTCAATTGCACATTTTGCTTCTTTTTTGATATTCACTTTATTAATCTGTAAATAATAATTTTATAAGCAGCCGCACACCCCAGGGATCCCCGGACCACGGTAAGAACAACCGGTATAGAAGATGAGCAAAAACGATTAGACTAAACATTGGCAGTGAGCTGGACTTCATTCAGCATTCCACATCTTTGAAGGTACATCACAGAGCAACAGTGTTATATGGGCTGCCCCAGGGATTTCCTTTGCATTAAGAGGCATAGTTTGAGAGGTAATGAAGGAAACTCTCCCCAGACATCTGTCGATCAGCAGGCACAAGATCTTGAAATAGGAGGTTGTTTTCATGGCAGCCAGTGTAGAGTTGTCATTGTCATGTAGATGCACTTACCCCTTTTTAGGTCTCGCCTAGGCAGCGCGCATGTGCTGCTCTAGGAGGGCCTTTAGCCATTGGTCTTCACTTTTCAAGCACTGCACTCGTGCTTGTGGCGGCATCCACCTTGCGGGAGCGAGCAGCGGCGCGCCACAAGCACGAGTGCAGTGCTTGAAAAGTGAAGACTGCGCACGCACGCACCACTACCGAAAACAGCTGCTGCTTGTTAATTAGTGCAGCGCGCGCCGTGCGCACCACTCGCGTGTTTTTTTTTTTTAGTGTGCCGGGTGCGGCATGTGACCAGCGCTTGTTCTTTCTGTGTTAGCCTATTCCCTCGATTACCTCTTGCCACTGTTTTTTCAGCCATTCTTACCTTTGTTTACGTCCATACATTTTCATGTGCCTGCAACTTTCTTTCTCCTTGTTGGTTTGTTCAAACTCACACTTTCGCCTCATCTCCCTTGAATTTTGACCGCCCTTCATGCATAACTCCAAGATAGCCACCTCTTTTGTGCATGTACACCGTTCCAAGATGGCCGCCGGGGTACTCCCCTTCTTTTGATCCCCTTTCTATTTCTAATTATGCATCCCATTCGGCATCCTAGCCTTCCTGCAAATCAGAGAACCTGCTGGGCTGATCCTCCACTGCCAGACTTCCTGCCTATGAAATAAGAATTCATTATGGTCATTGGGGCATTTCCCCCCTGCTCACTCCTTGACCCCTGAACTCTAAGTGGCACATGCATGTGGTTATTACATGTTCTCATGTTTATTGCTCTGCCATCCATTCATATCTTACATCATTTCTTCCAGGCTGGTTCATGACCCCTTGTGCATTACACACACCGTTCTTCATGATCAACGTCTCCCAGCTGCTTATGCATTTTTTTCACAGTTTGGGTGAGCTTTTTATCCTTCTTTTCGCCTCCCTTTTTCATTTTCGTAACTGGCACCTTACACAGAATTGTTTTTCTTTTCTATTACAGTGCGTATTGTGACTTGAGGAAGTGAGTAGCACACACCGCTTTCTTCCTTCTCATATGTATGTTGCTCTTTACTTATATCTCGGAATAGGATTCCTTTCTCTGTCCTTTTACAGAGTACTCTCGGGCTCCATATTTGACAGAGTTCTGATGATAATACTATATTTACTAAAGGATCAAAATGTCATTGGCTCGCACAAAGCCCAATTATTGCATATTATAATTCAGGGAGCGTTCTGTTCTTTAATGATTTGATATGCACTTTTATCACTTTTACTGCACGTGTGTAACACACTTCAAAGAGCACCAATCACATTTATCACTAGCACCCACTCTGTCATTTATTACATTTTTGCTTTTTTGCACTTTGTTGGTACATTAAATTACCATTTGGCTACCACCACCACCACGTCCACCACCACCACCACGTCCACCACCACCACGTCCACCACTACGTCCACCACCACCACGTCCACCACGTCCACCACCACTACGTCCTCCACCACTACGTCCTCCACCACGTCCACCACCACGTCCACCACCACCACGTCCACCACCACGACCACCACCACGTCCACCACGTCCACCACCACTACGTCCTCCACCACTACGTCCTCCACCACCACGTCCACCACCACGTCCACCACCACCACGTCCACCACCACGTCCACCACGTCCACCACCACGTCCACCACGTCCACCACCACGAGGTCCACCACCACCACCATGTCCACCACGTCCACCACCACCACGTCCACCACCACGTCCACCACCACCACGTCCACCACCACGTCCTCCACCACCATCACGTCCACCACCATCACGTCCACCACCACCATCACGTCCACCACCATGTCCACCACCACCATGTCCACCACCACCATGTCCACCACCACCACCATGTCCACCACCACCACCATGTCCACCACCACGTCCACCACCACCACGTCCACCACCACGTCCACCACCACCACATCCACCACGTCCACCACCACGTCCACCACCACGTCCACCACCACGTCCACCACCACGTCCACCACCACGTCCACCACCACGTCCACCACCACCACGTCCACCACCACCACGTCCACCACCACCACGTCCACCACCACCACGTCCACCACCACCACGTCCACCACCACCACGTCCACCACCACCACGTCCACCACCACCATGTCCACCACCACCATGTCCACCACCACCACATCCACCACGTCCACCACCACCACGTCCACCACCACCACATCCACCACGTCCACCACCACCACGTCCACCAGCACGTCCACCACCACGTCCACCACCACGTCCACCACCACCACGTCCACCACCACCACGTCCACCACCACGTCCACCACCACGTCCACCACCACGTCCACCACCACGTCCACCACCACCACGTCCACCACCACCACGTCCACCACCACCACGTCCACCACCACCACCACGTCCACCACCACCACGTCCACCACCACCACGTCCACCACCACCACCACGTCCACCACCACGTCCACCACCACCACGTCCACCACCACCACGTCCACCACCACGTCCACCACCACGTCCACCAGCACGTCCACCACCACGTCCACCACCACGTCCACCACCACGTCCACCACCACCACCACCACGTCCACCACCACGTCCACCACCACCACGTCCACCACCACGTCCACCACCACCACGTCCACCACATCCACCACCACCAGGTCCACCACGTCCACCACCACGTCCACCACCACCATCACGTCCACCATCACGTCCACCACCACCATCACGTCCACCACCATGTCCACCACCACCATGTCCACCACCACCATGTCCACCACCACCATGTCCACCACCACCACGTCCACCACCACGTCCACCACCACGTCCACCACCACCACGTCCACCACCACCACATCCACCACCACGTCCACCACCACCACGTCCACCACCACCACGTCCACCACGTCCACCACGTCCACCACCACCACATCCACCACCACGTCCACCACCACGTCCACCACCACCACGTCCACCACCACCACGTCCACCACCACCACGTCCACCACCACCACGTCCACCACCACCACATCCACCACCACCACCACCACGTCCACCACCACCACGTCCACCAGCACGTCCACCACCACCACCTCCACCACCACCACCACGTCCACCACCACCCGTGACAGGTAAAGTGTCACTGGAGGGCAGGGGTAATAGGAGTGTCAACCCCGGCTGTACATGGGACATTTAAGGATGCATTGGGTGCAAGAAGACGGGAATAGGGGCTAGACGTATTACACCAGACCCAAGATACATTTTGAAGAGGCGCAATGTCACAGGGGCTCCTGTAAAAGCACTTGCTGCATCTCTACCTCACAGTGGCATACCTGCACGAGCCACTCACTCAAAACAAGCATTGGCATAGCCAATAGGTCTCGCCTTTGGGACCTTATAAGTGTTTAGCCATGCAACACTTGATGTTGTTGCACCAAGGATATTGTGCTGGATAACTAAACACTTAAAAGGTCCCAAAGGCGAGACTTATTGGCTATGCCAATGCTTGTTAATCTAACAATGAGTTGGCTGTATAGTTGTGGGCACAGTCAGTTTGTTCTTTTTGTTGTTTTTTTTGGGCAGGTAGCATGAAATAGAATCCATTGCAGTAGCTTGTAGCAAGGGACTTGTCCGGATCGGTGCAATCCTTTTAAGCATTGTTAAGAGGATCCCTCAACAAAGTGTCCAGTGGTAAAATGCTGACTTTGCAACTTATTCTCTTGCAGCGGTTGTCACTTATCCCGCACTTGAGATGCAAGGGAATATCAGATATTTGATAACCATATAAGTGACAACCACCCTTGTAGTTCCTGAGGATTGTCACCAGTGGAGTCATATAAACATTTTAGATGGTCAGCACTAGGGCAATACTTGAGAACATGAGAATTTTGTGTTTGAGGAAACCCAGAACCTAGTGATTTACACCCAAAACCCACAGCATCCACATGATGCTATCATTGGAGAGGACATACTGCTTCCAGCATGGGTTTGACACTTGTGACAGCATTAAGACAATGTTTTAGGTTTTAGGTAAACTTCACTGACCAGGTTAGAGGAGGGCTTGAGACCACCTTCCACATTCAGTGGTATGACTGTGATTAACTGCCCGATTTTAAGATAATTGTTTCCTTTCTGTTTGTGCGAGTAGGTTAAAAAAAGTACTCTGTAGCAAAAGGGAAGGTTGAAGTTTTTGGGTGGGCTAGACCCCACCCTCATAATTTGTAGTATACATTGCTTAATTTTAGTGAAAGCTTTTGAAATGGCTGCTCTGATTCTAACACAAGACTTTTTAACTTTCATTGATACCTGGTAGGCTAGATTTGTCTGTGCGTTTCCTACGCCCATAGATAAGGATGCCAGCACCTTGGGATGCCAACAGTACCATACCCCAATGCTGCCCTTGCTCTCTGGTGCAGTCAACTCCCTCCCCTCCTCCTGCTTCTTCCTCCATATTCTTTGTAAGATATTCAAATGGCTACCCCAAAGCAGACGCATCATCATCCAGGCCCTCATCTCCAGCAGACTGGACTATGGCAATACTCTGCGCCGGGATCACCTCCTCTGACGACTACAGACCATACAGAATGCCGCAGTCAGACTCGTCCTGGATCCCCCTAGACTAACCCACATCACCTCCTACCTCAGGGAACTCCACTGGCTCCCTGTACAGAAAAGATGCCAGTTCAAGATCTTGACTCGTGCATACAGGGCCCTACACAACTGTTGACCCGACGAGTTGAACCACCACCTGAGCTTCTGTCAGCCCTCGAGAGACCTCTGCTCCACGTCTCTTTTTCTAACTCTCACGACCCGCATCCGACATAGCAGATGTGGAAGTCAGGTCGTTCCTTCTGCCTAGCAGCGAAGACATGAAACGAGCTACTCTTTCATCTATGGACTTCGACATCTCTTTCAGAGTTTCGAAAGTCCCAGAAGGTCTGGCTATCCAGCTAATCTACTGGACCCTGCCAGGGTCTCGATACCCTCATGGGTGACAAGAAGGCACGAAGTCAGGCTTCAGCAAGTGCCATATGTATGAATGCTTGAGTTGGGCCTGGGTGTGGAAGGCTATTAAAATGTGCATTGACACCGCAATCTTGCCATCAGCCTCCTAAACATATGGATGTTAGGCTTTGCTAAATCGCAAGATCGCCCAGAATGGCCTTTGAAAGTGCTCCTCATCCACCCACCTCCTTCATGTGAAGTCGCAGGCGCAACAGGCGGTTTGGCCTTTTGTTACAAATAATTTCTTGAGCCAAGTGGAACCAGTGGAAAAAAGTATTTTCAAGGCCTCTAAGAAAGATTTCAGAGGCAGTTAGTTAATAAAGCGCTAATGTAAGCAGAATGTCCTGAAGCAGAAATCTCTTACATCGGCAGGAACCTTAAACTTGGAAAGTCGCTCAGGCAGGCGACGGCCCAGCATTGGCTACGATTGTCTTTGGTGACCACGCGGTGACCTTTCAAAATAAAAGTTTAGATCGGAAGTAACTGGCTGACAATTACAGTGGTTGATATGTTCCAGTTTAAATAGAATTGCCCTCAGTTAAAATATGGTTCAGGCATCGGTCAAACAGCGATCGTTCCCTTTAATTGAATTAAGATGGCTAAATGAAGGATGTGCGCAGGACACGGCGATTGGTGGGGAGGGGGCGCCTTTCACGAGTCACAGTTCCTCTCTGTTGGAGAGTGTAAGGCGAATCAATTAGAAGCATCTTTTTCTCATGCACACGAGGCCGGGCGAACACGCTTTATAAAAATAGACATTTAAAGGGGACAGAGTGAGCCTGGAAGTGGCGTACACAATTATGAAGGATTTCATTTACTTTTTTATCGAAAAGCCGGACAGAGGTTATCAGGCACTGCCCAACTGTTAATAGATGTTACAGTTTATTTAGTTTGTGTTTTTGTATTTAGGAGATTGCTAGTTTAAGGATACCTTATCACTCCATATCATCAGGGACACCCACAACCCAGTCTAGTTTTTGCTCTGGCAAATCACTGCATGTACAGCCTAAAGTCCACGTGCGGTCAGTCCGGACTGCAACACACAGAATGCATTTGGTGGTGATATCAGTGTCTAGACCGGGAACATGGTGGTCCCTGGTGACATGTCTGGTAACCTCGTAATAGTGTCAGATTTGTTTCTATCTCAGTGGGTTGTTTAAAAACGTTTCACGTGGATTAAGATGATTTAATTTCCTATATTGTCTGAGAGTAGCTGGTTGAAGTGTCAATGTTTTGGTTATTAGGTAATATGTCCATAAATCCTTCCTAATGGAATTGCATCCATGTATTTTACAAGAATGGTTTACTGTGTGGTTTGCCATACCAGGGTTTTAGTGTTGGGGAAGTGTTTCTCTTGTAGGTATGGCTCTGCAGTCTGTAAAATTGCCAGGGAGATAGTCTTAGTTTATTGTGTGTGAAGTTTGTGCTGACTGAGTGTGCCAGGCTATTAGCGCAAAGATTCGATTCTCTGAATAAACGTGCAGGACCTTTGCCAGGCAGGCAGAGGCAGTACAAATCCCACATCACATCACTCTTATTTACCATTACCAAACCTCGCTAGAGGGAGCGTATGTATGTGGCGCTCCATGGTTATTCCCATGCAGTGCTTGGTTTCTCTGCTGAGATAGCCAATCGGGAGGTTAATGAGAGCCACATTAGATGTAGCTTTAAGTTGTCACTTAGATCCGGGTTTGTATGCTATTGATATGCAGTCATATTTGAGATTCTGTGGCCTAAAGTTGAAAAAGCTTCTTGTAGCAAACTCCAAACTGTCCATCTTTAACTTGACTTGGATGCTGTACTTATATTTGGCTTCATGGTACCAGCTATGAACACAGAATAGACAAAAAAGTAGCCTGTGTTGGCACAAATGGAATGTCTGCAAGATAATTAACTGTTCTTTTCCACTTGAGAAAGCACATTTGCTTAACAGATATGAGTAAGTTCCTTTTAAATTTTCTCAGAAAATCTGAAAAGGGAAACTTTGGACTCACACCAGGCACTTGAGCCTGTGTGTGCATTCCCCAAAGGTACCACGTTCACTCTGCAAGTTTTTGAAGGATCAGGTCATATCTTTGTCTCTGAAAGAGGTTACAGGCTCCCAGACTGCGGTTTCCACCTTTTATCCAAATTGTTTTTCAGAATGGAAAGCTACACCCTACCATGGGTCTCGCAAGATTAGCTTTCAATAGCATAAGTATGTCCAGCAGTGATATACATGACGCTTCATCAGCAATGATAAAAGAATAGTTATTTGTTGTTTTTTTTACTGGACTTCTGTGCAAATGTAAGATTTGTTTTTATGTATACGTTCTTGTGGCTATGTCTTGTCGTCTATGACATTCATTCTGTTTTTCCTCTCACTGATGGTCTAGCTGATGATGCAGCAATGCCAATTTGAGATCTCCCACCTGTGTCCTAATTGGCATTGTAACCTTGAAGTGTTTGTTTTTGAGTTAGCTTCCAAGCAACTTGCCAACTTGGCTTCTCACGATATTAAGAAAGGTGCTCTGCCTCCAGCCTTCAGCTTTAGTATGTTTCTTTCACTTCCTAGTAGACCAATCAGTGGATGTCATTCTGCCTTTATATATCCATACTCTTTAGTTATGCACATTGGTTGTTCCTAAATGAAGATTGCCAAAACTGGAAGTTTGTACGAGTCTGGTTGAAAAGGAGTCATGAGGATGACAAGGCTCAGTTCCTCCGCCCATCACTATCAGAGGGCGTTGAGGCCCTGGCATTTTCATGACATCCGAATAATGCCATAATCTGACCTAATGTTGATGACCACCAATGTAACTTGATTTTTGTACTTTTGCTCAACCTAATAGTAATGGTTCACTTCCTGTTTACTCTCAATTTGTTTGCTCTTTATCAAAATAGGACATAGAGCAGGTCATTTGCTTTTTAATCTCTGCCAAAATATCACAGTTAGTAGTTATCAACTTTTCCCTCCCCTCTCCAGTTTTAAGAACACCCATATTTCTTATAATCTAAGCAAAGTATGCACTAGAAAGATTTGTGCACTGTAAGAAAATTTAAATCAGCGTAGCTGTTTTTGACCTGCTTCAACTGTGTCAATGTTTTTGCTTCCACTGCAGCTTGTAACATCCCCCCAGTCTATTTTTTAACACATAGTTCTAAAGACTATTAGCCATGTGACAGAAAAACATTTTTTTAGACGTTATTGGATCCTGAAGGGTTTTTAATTTGTCCATCAAGTTATTCATTGTCTTTCTGAGAGTTACAGGTTTAGGGCCTCAAGTCTTCGGCCATTTGCTTGGTACTGAAGATGCAGCACCAGGGTGGTGTAATTTTTTTGGTCTTTTTTCTATTTTTGACTGATTCGTACTTGATCAAAATGAGTCTTGTTTATTAATCCTACTTGACTTATCTGCAGTGTTTGGCTTGGTCAAACACAATATTTTCGTGAACCTCTTAGAACCTAGGATAGATATCTCCGGTATGGTATTGAAATGGTTCTCCTCATTCCTACAAAACCGATTTCAAAGAGTCCTGATCAACCACACCATATGTGACCAGACACCAGTCACGATCGGCGTACCCCGAGGATCTATGCTCTCCCTCACTTTGTTTAACCTATACATGGAACCCCTAACCAAAATCCTTAAACTCTCTAACATCTCCTACCATATGTATGCTGATGATACACAACTTTGCATGAAAATTGCCTCACCCGAAGACATCAACATCCTCAATAACACGTTGCCTTTACCTCTAACATCAACGACTGGCTCCCACTTCTTGCAGCCTCTAACTGTATCCCACAGCAAATTCCCTAGGAATGAAACTGGACAACAACCTATCCATGCAGAACCACATCAGCGCCTCCACTAGAGGGGCCAATCACCAACTTCACCCACTAAGGAAACTAAAACGCTTCTTGCCCATAGCAGATCTCAAAATAGCAGTCCTAGCACTTGTGATCTCCAAACTCGATTATGGGAATGCTACCCTCGTGGGCCTACGGAAAATAAAACTAGCACCACTGAGGGCCACCCTGAATGCTTCTGCTCTGCTCATCACAAGCACCAAAAAAAGTGATCACATCACCCCTGTCCTACATTCATTGAATTGGTTACCGTTTGAGTCTGGGAATTCATCAAAAAATTGACTGTGTGCCGCACAAAGCCATTCACCACGACACCCCATGCTACCTAGCCTAGAAATTGATTTTATCTGGTGGTAATAGATCTTCTCGTAGCATAAGCTTCCTACTGCTAAAACTCCAAATAATCAACAAAAAGAAAACCTACAAACAAACCTTCTCTGGAATTGCTCCAAAAATTTGGAACTCTTTTCCCCCTGGAGACCAGGACCAACCCTTCAATAACCTTCTGCAAGAAAGAAGTAAAAATGATACTAATGAATAGTCTCTTTCCTCTCAGATGCAATTTCTCGAACCTCCAGAAATCTAGTTCTTTGCAATTCTTTTCTCTTTGTTTCCCTTGTGTGACATTTTGTTTTTCCTTATGATACTACCAATTATGCTCTTGACATCCCCGTCCACCAAAATTTATGGGTACATTGCATTACTATGTTGTCTTGCCTCTTGATAGCACCCTGTGACTGTGCTACTTTGTGTAGATGCCATGTTATTCTCCATTGGACAAGACTTTGATATTACCCTATGATTCTATGTTTTACTCTATGTACATTCTCTGTTACTTTCCACTGTACAGCGCTCTGACACCAGAAATGGTCTTGTTCGCGATATATAGAACCTCATAAATAGAATAAAATAAATACATTGGTATTTCAGATCAGTAATAATTATGAGTTTTGTTTTTATCCACTTTTGGTGCCACAGGTTTGGTTGGCCTTTTGCCAAATTGCAAGAAACAACAGGTTTTCATTTTGCAGAACTCGATGGAACTCATATATTGCATGCAAAGGATGCAAGCAAGACTCAGCCTGTCCGCTATAATCATAGCATGTGTCTAGCAGGTTACAGCCACAATTCTTTATGCGCACTGTGGCTCCAAACTAGCACCATAAAGGACAGGCATAGTCATAACTCAACTCAGATAAAACTTGAATGAGAGCTTCTATGTTGTGCTTAACGTTGGGATTGTTTAGCAGTTGTACCTTTGTTTTCGATTTGTGAAGTGTTCCCATGCACTTTATATTCTGAATTGTTCTTGGGTATTATTATTCATTCTCTTAGTGTGGCCCGAAAGGGCTGATTTGCCTGTACATTCTGTTGGACATTAAATAGCCAAAAGAAGATTTGCAAATTAGGCATAATAGGTTAGTGCTGGTCTAATCACCGTTCTTGCTCTGATAAGTGAATTAAAGATTAACTTGCGAAGTGGTTTTGAAATCCAAATAAAGAGTGTATGCGAAGGGATAATCAATGAGACAGAATACATGTGGCAAACACTGCATACAGTAGATAATTTCATTCTCGACTTCTTAGACTAAGGTTTCTGTTCACCTGTAATAAACTTTGAATCATTGCTTCGATGCCAGGGGTCTGCCATAAAAATATAAAAGCAGCCATCCTTCATTGATAATCCCTGACTAATTAGGGAGCACATAAACAACAGATTTGGAGCTGTTTATTGACGCTACTTGCCCACTGGCGGTGCAAATGTGGACACAGGATTTTTTTCAAGACAAGACTGTTGCCAAAGGGCAGTAACAATTTCAGCACTTTAAGTTCCTGTTATTTACACCAGTGGCAGGCGGCACATAAACAGAACCACCGGTGACAAGTCAAAGGTTAGCATCTGGGGCCAGACGTTGGCTGGGGTCATACACCATTAACCTTCCTTCACCACCTAATTTTTCTAGTCCGTGTTTTGTACAAGGCGCATGCTGCACTTCAGAGTTGTTTTGTGGTGTGTGACCTGTATGAAAAAGTTTTAAAATGTGAGTTGCATATTTTGATACGTGTTAACAAAACATGTTTGACATATGATGAACACGTGTATCTCATAAAGAGTTTTTTAGTCCTTGGTTAGAGTGTTAACTTGTGGATAAAAATATTCAGGGCTCGATGTTTTCTTTCTTACATGGGTAATGTTTTTATCCCTAATCCTGACACTGCAGAAAAACGAAAAACCTAGCAAGAGCATATACTAACACAACAATACGGGCCAACAGGTAGCTGTTTGTTTAATTTTGTAGTGTGTGTGTATATATATATATATATATATGTGTATATATATTTAGATTCTTCCCTTTTTTCACTTGCATGTTATGCATAGGTTTCAAATAAAACAAAGGTGCTCGGGAATTTATGTATGCGGTCTGGGGGCATCATCTGGCTGTATACGGCGGAATCAGGCAGTAGTGATGGTGGCATAATGGATGCAAAGAGTTTGCTGATCTAAAAAAAATATGAACTAGAAGATTAAGTATTTTATTTTAATTGTGAAAGAAAATGTGCATCTCTTTGCAGAGAACACTACAGCATCATGAATTTTGTCTCAGAGAAAGACACGATCTTGATTATAAAATGCAATTCAAGCATAACCTCGGTATTTAAGATGAAGGGAGCACAACTAACATTTGAATAGGGTCTTTTTTGTTTGAAAATCAGTGATTATAAATTATTTAGTTACCATGGGAAAAGCCTGGTCGGTGTAATATTGAAGCAAATTTTAATGATGTTGTGGTTGTCTAAGGCAAGTGGGATACATCTGCTACCTAACAATATGAGTCGGGTTCGTGTGTCCTAATATCTCAAAAGGTAAGGCTCCTCTTAAAGCATGTCTTACAAATATCTTTGGTGTGTAAGGCGTAGGTCTACTACATATCATATGACCATGGCCATTAATGTCTTGTTTTATGGGAACAAAGGTTTTCCGAATCAAAAAATGGGTTTAGGAATCATTACGTTATCGCTATTTGGAAGGAGCATTTTAAGGGTGTTTCTTCCAAATGCGGATTCCTTAAGGTAAGTATTTGTTTTGCAACTAAAATTTAGTTGCTGAACGTTAATAGTTTTATCACCAACTCAAAGGAGGTGGTAACTCATTTGCACACGGGAATCTGAATGGTGAATTTTTTTTTTTTTTAAGACCATGCAGTAGTCAGTGGCACCTTAAAAAAGTCTGTACCCATTCTCATGTTCTTTTTTTAAACACCTCGTTTTCCTTTTTGGAAAAAGGCAGCATTTAAAAAAAAAAAAGATTTATTTAAAAGCAATCAAAGACATAGTGATCTGCTGATGATCTAAACACGTGCCACCAGAAACAAGGGCCCTGCTCGTTATCCACCTCATTGACACTAGGGAGCGTTTATCTCTTACTGCATCAGCAGAACGTTGCATTGTGGGACTTGTGGTTTCGCTTGTCCCTTTTCAATGATCAGCTCTACATTTGCAGAGACAGAGTGCTGGTTTTTAAAAAGGGAGTTATGTCTCTAGGGTCCACACATGTTATCTCTCCACTAGGCAGCTACAGGCAGGGGTACATGAACGTCTTGGGTGTTGTGAAAGCAAAGATATGGGTTAGTAGGAGGTGAGCCATTGGACTGCTTTACGGCTGTCATGGGCACCTTGGGGGCACACAGCCACCATAAATATTTCTATTCCGTCTGAACCGAACAATGACAAAATTACATTATGGGCAAACTTGATTGCCACAAACCTCACATAATGTGCTTGTTTTATGTAAAATGGGATGAGCTTTGGTCAGGTCAACTCCATGACCTATTTCCACACCCCTTTTCGTAGAACATGAACAGGGACGGGAGATTGGAAGGTAACACGCATCAATACAGAAGAGGATGAGAGGGGGGGCTGCCTGTAAACTCATGCGCTCTTATGAAGTGCTGTAATTAAAATATATAAAGTAGCTCCGAAAGCACACGAGCAGTGGAAGGACACTGGGTAACACAAGGAAGCAGTACTTGGGCTATGCTCCAGGGGAGGGACAAAAACATGAATAGGAAGGGAAGCCAGCACTTGCTGACCAAAGAGAAGCTAGGAAATGAGTGACCATGAAGCCAACCAGTGGTAAGCAATGGGTGAGCTCAAATTGTCTTGAAAGCACATACGCTGTCTCAGGCAAGACCAAAAAGCTACCAGATGCACAGGAGTCCATTGCAGGGGCTCTGAGTTGGGTGTGGTAGTGGGGCACCAGAGGAAATGTAACTCTCAGTTCCATTTTAAACAGGATCTTTACAGCTGTACATTGGTGTACATTGACAAAGGCTATATTATACTAGACAGATCCCCCCAGTATATTATGATTTGCTAAATAATCGTCAATCGGCACATTAGTAAAAAAATCCCACAGTTTTTACAAAAATCTCTGCAAAAAATGTTATTTTAAAAAAGAATTATGCTGATCCTGCTTTTATTGCCTTTGCCTGCTGCTGAGCCAATAAAAAGAGGGTGAGCGACAAGCCAGAAGACGGCACAGGTGTTAAGTACCTCTGTCGCCTACTGACTGAGTGGGGTTGCACCAAAGCTACTGCTTATATAGGACCTTGCTGCGGCACTCCGCCGGAGGAACGGGGATACTGTGAGACTAGTGGCAAACCGCGCTGACCATTGACATATTGGATACTCATTGCCTCCAGTCGGTTCGACAGGTGACGCTCAGTGCTCAATTCCGACATATTCAATTTCACTTTCTTCACCGCGCATATCTGACCCCGAAGAGGATTTGAAAGATGTACCCAGGAGTGAGTAGCAAAAGCCCTAGGTGTGCAGCAAATGAAGCAGACTTTATACACATGGTGTGGTCGTGCGTGGTGATATCCTCCTTTTGGCTGCAAGTGGGTCGGAGTGTGGCAGAGGTGATGGACTGCCGGTTTCCACCAGACTCGATCTGGCATCTACTAGACACAGGATATATTTCAAAGAAGACAAAGGGACTGATGCTATTTCAGAACCTGGCCTTGATCCTTGCCAAGCGATGCATTGCCATGCGTGGAAATCAGACGCAGCTACTCCGTTAAGCCGGTGGCGAGCTGAAATGCGTAAATGTGCTGTAGCTGAGCTAGCGGTACATAGAATGCTACGCACAAGGTGAAGGGGGGAGGACCCCCAGAGCCATTGGGATAGCTACCTGGAGAAGCTGGAGGCAGACTCAGACAACTGCCCCCGTGAGAAAACGTACACCCCAACTGGGGAGCAGTGCAGACTATGGGAATCAATCACATCGTCCTTCCACTTGTTCCACAGGAGTGCCTGGGTGACCGGGTGACATATGAACCCAATGCCTACTAATACACAGTGCTGGTGACGCTTGACAGGAAGGAATCCTAATGGAGAGTTGGGAGAGGTGCTGGGCACTAGGAGGTGCAGGTGGGATGGGTCGGGACATACACACAAACACACACCGTTAAGTTTGTTGTACCTTTATTGTTTCTATCTTTTTGACATTGTTCGTGATAAAATGGCACTGTGTTTGTTTCTGATGCTTTCTCCTGATTCTACTTATATGCCTAATGTGAATGTTCTGTGCTACGCCTGTCGGCTTTCTTGCTCCTTCATGAAGGACAGTAACTATCTAGGAGGAGCGAAGGGCCTGACAATGTTCTGCTGGCTATTGTAATGTTTGAACTTGAGCGATGTGGCTCCTAGTTCCCTTCTCTGACCAAAGACGTTGGTACTGTTAGTTATTTGTGGATTTTCTACATGTGCAAAATACAATAAACTTTAACAAAACAAAAAAAAAGTGCCACTGTCGCCTATCTGTTATCACCTTACAAATGCATGGGCCTCCTCCCGTCAGACCCCCAGGATACTGGTAAGGGTATGCACAGAAGACTGGCTTCTTGCACTTCGCCATGAGGTGGGATGTTCCTGAGGTAGCAGGCTTTCAGTGACTCCATCACTGAGTGGTGATTACTGTAAACACAAAATATCTCAACTATAATTACATGGTTGTTATGCAGCGCATCTTAGAGACTATGGGCTGTAGACAGCACATGATTCACATCTTAAAAAAATAAGCACAAATGATCACTTTCTTCATAACCATAGGATATTGGTAACTGTGTTGTGCCTCAGAAGAGCAGTGTGCCTGGCTGTTGTGCGAACTATGCTGTGTATCTTAATATCTGTGCTGATTTACAGTTGGCAAGAGGTCTTTGTTACAAAGCAGCTAAGTTGTAGAAATTAACAAAACACCTTTTACAGACCTTTATACTACACCATCAGACGGAATTTCAATCTCTTCTGCATGCAGTGTATGCCCACACGAACTGTATATGGTATACACATAGATGAGACAATTTGCTTGTTCATAGCTTTTGATTCAGCATTGATTCTGGAAAAAAGATATTAACTAAACCATGGCAGTTGGAGTGGCAGAGGCAGCTGTGATATTCGGGGTAATGGAGACTTAGTGCCCCATTACCAGTTTGGCGGTCCACAAGACCGCCAACTTCGTGGTAGAGGTGCGGTGGCGGTCGTGAACTGGCACACCAGTGGTCTAACTGCAGTATTACAAGTACGGCGGTTGAACTGCAATAGGACCGCCGCAACCGCCAGGGATCTTTAATCCCTGGTAGTGGCGCGACAGTCTGAGGGCAGCAATATGCGGCCGCTGCACGACCACTAAGCATATTAAGAGTTTCCTCATATCCACCCTTATCATGACGGTGAGGAAACTTAGGGGGCCCTACAGGGCCTCCTGCTCCCTCAAGGCCATGGGATGCATGTGAGGAACACATGGTGTCCCTCCCCTGTCTGCGGGCACCCCCTTTCCTGCACAGCATGTACTTTATAGTACATGCCGTGCAGGATCGGGCTTTAGCACTCCCATTGCGGTGCCTGTTTAATAGACACCGCCGTGGAAACACTAAAGGATCGTGCACCAGACCACGAGATAACTCGTAATCTGGCAGGCGGGCGGAGGTGCGGTTTGGCGATGTGGGAGCGGGCCGTGGCGTGGCAGCACGCTCCCACACCTCCAAACTCGTATTCAGGCCCCAAGTGGATATCATGGCAAATGTTTCTCCCAATTTGAGCTTTTTTCTTATTTGACACTGCTTTGTGTTTTTTGTTGGGATAACAGCAGTCCATAAAGTTGAAGCTTGGATACCTCACAAGTGTTTGTCAAACTACCTAGACAACCAAGAACATGGCAGGTTTCTTTTGCTATTATATAATCAGCCCCCTCCCTCCTCTATCACCAGGACACAGTTCTGGTCCCTCATCCTCCCTCTTGAGTCACCTGTGACAATAGTAACTAGACCTATTTTTATAGTGCACATTCTAACAGTATCACTTTTATAACACCATCAGGACCGTCAAGAAAGTGCATACTTAAATAGCAATTGATAAACCCAAATATTATATTATTTTACCTTCTTGCACATATGTGAAACATGCTATTGACAAGATCATTTCTAGAGCAGTGGCATATTTTTTCAAAGTAGCATTATCTTCTGCAGAGCACATCTCGCCTCTTGGCTGTAAAAAAAAAATGGCTGTCAGCAGATAGTTTGGTTAAAGTGCCGTTGTTCATTGTTGAGGCTTCCGAACTGCAGCTGAAGTCTCGAACATGCAGCAGCATTGGGTGAACAAGGGGTACTGCTAGGGCAGTGAGTGTGAGACCCCACCTAGGCCATGATGACATAGAGGTAGATACGAGGCCGAAGGCTGAGTGCCTTTATACGTTTTTGGAACTCCGAGGTGACATGCAATAATGTATTAAATGTCCTTATTGGGGCACAGGGAGTATATTAGTCCATATATAAATTGGATCCTCACCCATTCTTGCAAAGGTAGCCTAACTTTGTATTTTGTTTATTTTTCGTATTAATAACCACACTTGGAAGGGTGGGGGGCTGGGTGGACTTTGCTGAAATTCAAACTCATAGCCTGAAGATCATCCTATTTTTGTGTGCGAGCTGTCAACTCACTAGACACCATGTATGCTTGTGTCAGGGAGAATCTGCTGTGCATTGTTAGGTCTTGCCTGAAGACTGCTTTTAGCTGTGAGCTGTCAAAGACCTATTCTCTACAATATCACTGCTTAAAGTGTGCTTTGGGCCAGAACATGCTTACCATTGGCCAGCTTTCCTGTCATTCCCATTTACTTGCTACTTATTCAATGGTGTTCCTTCCTTTTCTTGTGTTTTGCCATCCCCTCAAGCATAGATTCTTTACCGTCCCTTTAACTGGATGCCTTGTATCTTTCCATGGCGCCACACCAGAAAACAATTTTTTTCTTTTTCTTTCAGCACTCTATGGGAGTGCATTTGATTTCTTACTCTCTCTTCCATGTCCTGTTTCCCCATCACATCTCTGCACTCTCTGTGTAGCTCCCCACTCTCCATTGATCATCTGTTGCTTCCCCGCCCCTCCTGATCCCGCTCTACTTTTTTGTGGCATTTTTAAAAAATCCTCCCACACAGCTCTTCGGTTGTGCCATGGATGGCCTAGCAGCTACAATTTGCTGCTGGGGTATGCATTTTTGGATACTTTTTATATTTTGAGGTCGAGCCTGGGCAGCGCATGCGCTGCTCTGCAAGGCATGCTGTATTCGGTATATGGGCTATTGGGGACTTGGACACGCCCACCACTTTTGGTTAGTTAGTTTAGTTGGGCTCCTTTTTAGGTCGAGCCGTGGGCAGCGCATGCTCTGCGAGGAATGCTGTATTCAGGTAGGGACTTGAAGCTCCGCCCATATTTGTCATTGGCTTGTGTCCACTGTAAACTGTGGCTGTTCATTGGTCAATAGGCTTAGTAGTCCCTCCTTAGTACCGCCTTGTCACAACCTCCCATGGCGGCACCCCAGTTACGTGTGTTGTTACTCAGTAGGCTTTAATTACAGCCTCCAAGCACTATTTTCTCAAATAGCTTTGTCCTGCTTGCTGTTGCAAGCAGGACACGCTCGCTTCTAACGCTTTAAAAATTTTTTTTTAGCACAAACGCATTTGTAATGAAATAGGACTCGCATTTCCGAGAGTTTAAGCTATTGGCATTGTAAATGACAATGCCTTTTATTTATCGGTTTTAAAAACAAGACATCCATAAAAGGCATTGTCGAGGGGGGCATGGTCAGCAACATGGCCGAGTAGGACTTGCTTTCACCGAGCTCCGGTCGAAAGCTCAAATCCGACGTTAATCCGGCAATCCTGGAACCAGGATTAAACAATTGTGAGTTAAGAACGCTGTGGAGACCCCCATACCTGTGATGGGGACCCCGACAGATGCCCTATATTCAAAATACAGCCGAGACTGTGACGGTGTGGAATCCCGCCCGGAACCTAACAGAGACTGCGGCGCACTGAAGACGGCGAGGGCCGCGCTGGAAAGGTGAGCCCGGCGCCAACATTAACTGAGACCAGAGATGAGGGGGGGCTATCTCGCTCCCCGGATCTGAAGAGGCAAGTCTGGCTGGGACGTATCCCATGACCCAGTCGCGCAAGACACTAAGGCAGGCTGTGAGTGATACTGCCGAGCACGGACTGGGCCGAGTGACGCTACTCGCGACCTACCAGCGGCCTGGACAAGGAGGAGCCGAGTAGGGGACGATCAAGGCCGGTCAGCCAGCGGGACGACCCCTCGAGATCCCCGCAGGAGACAAGGGGCCCAAGACTACCACATCAACCGGGGAGGCCCCGGCCTGAACAACGGCCCAAACAAAAGAAGAGCGGCAGTCCGGCCCCGGAGACGAGCGGAAGCGGGAGGGCCGCACCTGGACCTCAACATATCTCCGAGACCGGAGGGCTCAGTAGAGAGAGGGTAACGAAAGACTGCGGGAAGCTCCATTTTGGCGGGAAGGTCACACCGGGGGCCTCTGGCGGGCACAGAATACACAATCCAGGGGGAAGGCAGTCCCAACCACATTGAAGGCCGCACAGGGACTAGGCCTGACCGAGGCGGCCGCGGCTATGAATTGGAAAATCCCCAACCCCTCCTAGACTGATATGATCTATACGACCAACGCACAGAGAGAGTGGCCCTAAGAAAGTGCGGGTGAGGCCCAGACCAGCCCTAGCAACAGAGAGGAAACCGGTGAGACCTGCAACATTACCCCTCCCCCCACCTGCCATAGACAATACGAGATACGGCCCGGTGCTTCTTAGGGGCAGGGCATCCGGAGATATAGGAGGGTTAAACAGGCACAAAGGACTCACTACGAAGGAAGCAACAGATGAGATAAAGTATAGAACACATAACAACACCCCTCCAGAAACAGCGCCAATACTGCAAGTAGCATGATTAAAGACATTATACCCCCACCAGGGACAAACGAGAACAGACACCAAAGGTGCATATCCCTGGGCCTACGGGGGTGCATAGACATGTGCTGAACTCAGAAGTTAACATGTACGAGCGATACGCAATCGGAAGAGACAAGATAACACAGGTCCGACCCTCGCCAGATCCAAACCACACCTGCCTCTACAATGGGTAAGGACAAAGACAAGGATCCCACGCCCCCCAGACAAGGGAAGATGGACCGTTACACCAAAGTGATCACCCCACCCCCAGAGGAACCACCACAGAATCGTACAGACACAGAAACTTTACTCCAAGCCATTCAAGACTCTAGACTGGCACTAGAAGAGAAAATAGGAGGGGTGGGCACAGAGGTGAAACTACTGAGGCAGGATCTCCGTAATCTATCGGACAGAGTCACGGAATCAGAAACAAGGATAGCGGAAGATACAATACAAGATCTCCGCAAATGAATGGCTGAATTGCAAACATCAAATAAGGAGATCCAGTGGCGCATTGAAGATGCGGAAAACAGAGCGGGAAGAAATAAATTACGCTTCATGGGTTTCCGAGAAGGGGTGGAAGGCGCGAGCACACTGAAATTTCTATACGCCTGGCTACAAAATATCTTTCCAACGGACAAATTCTCCTCCTGCTTCGTGATTGAACGAGCCCACAGAGCGTTAACTCCGAAACCGCCCCCAGGTGCCCACCCGAGACCCATTATAGCGAGATTTCTGAACTTTCTTGACAGAGAGCTGATACTCAAGGAAGCAAGGAGACTAGGGGAAATTAGGCACGAGAATGCGCGGATCGATGATTTTCCAAGATTACAGCAGGGAGGTCCACAGACAGAGGCGGACCTTTGACTCCATCAAGGCAAACCTTAGAACACACAAAATTGAATATATGTTGCTATTTCCTGCGAAGCTAAAGGTAATTTTCATGGGCAAAACCCACCTCTTTCAGACCCCAGAAGAAGCATGGAACTGGATAGAAGAACGCCCCAACTTACGGAGTCCGGGAGAATCGCGACAACCCACTGAGAAGCGAAATGGAGTAGGTCTGAGATCCATTGGACATCAGAAAACGACAAGATCTCAGGAGCACCGTAGAACACGTATACAGGGGGCAACGCCATATATCTCAAGAGAGTCTGGAAGACTAAGGAAGAGGACTTTAACAACAAAGGAAACACGGAGGGAGAAAACCCCGCGAACCACCCACACCGCCAGACGAAGAGATCCATGCACAGAGACGGATACCAGGGAAAGCTCCACTGGAGACGACGAGGAGCCCACACAACACCCTCTGGTAACAGAAATAGTAGCAATGGAGCAAGATATTGAGGAAGGGAGACCTCCGTCGCGAGAAGAGCTACTGGACTCAAATTAACAACAATGGTCACCTGGAGTTTACCACAAAATTAGACCGTGAAAGCTATGAACAGCAGCCACCCCTCGCCCCCCCCACCGCCTGGACCCCACCCCTTGTAATCGTGCAGAGGCAGAGACTCCGAGAACAGAGGCAGGTGACAGGCCAGCAGAGGCCTGAGACTTTTTCCTCCTTTTCTTTTCTTATTCTTTTCTCTCTCTTTCTCTACATCTGTTTTATCATAGTGTCTCTTCCTTTTTCTTGTACATGTTATATGTTCTAGCGCTGTAGGAGTTCAAACCTACAGCGTAAATTGATGAAGGGGTGGGCGACAGACCTCTCCTTCCCTTACTCACAGAAACCGAGAAGTGAACTCTGGGGAAGAGTGTGAAATGGGGGAGGCGGGAGGTGGGAAGGGGGAGAGGTTGGGATGGGTTTAGAATAAGTAAGAAGTTGTTGTTTAAGTTTGAGCTTAGTTTCAGTCGTGGGATCCATATACAACACACTCCAAGACGGAGACACCAAGCGAGACCACGACCCATACTACACACGCATACATTACATGAATACACCCTAGTCCAATATAACGGGACCTGAAACCGAACCTCTCTCCACCCTGACGTGGAATGTTAACGGACTTGGAGACCAGATTAAAAGGGCCCACGCAGGATATACCTCCGGATCCAGGGGAGTGGCGATCCTGATTAAAAGATCACCCCCCTTCCACGTGATGCGCACTTGGTCGGACCCCCAAAGCACATATGTTGGGGTGACTGGGAGGTGGGGCAGAAGAAGCATAACCCTCATTTCAGTATATGCACCACCGAAACTACAAGCACGCACACTAAATAAACTGGCAGAGATCTTGCTAGACGCACCGACTTCCCTCCACATAATAGGAGGACACTTTAACGACGTGATGTATGCACCCATGGACCGATCAGGGGCCATAACCACACAACCGCGATCACACCACTGGCACGCCTTGCAGACACGCTGGGCTTGGTAGACGTTCAGAGACATATTAACCCAGGTACAAGGCAATATTCCTACTTTTCGGGAGCACACAATGTCTACTCGCGACTCGACTACGTGTTCCTCCCGTTAGGTGAGATACGAGAGATACACAAAGCAGAATACTTGGCCAGGGGCCTATCGGACCACTCTCCACTCCATATGCTAATGGGGAGAGACATTGCGGTGGGAACGCGCGATGGCGAATAAATGCATGGGACCTGCAAAACATGACGATAATGAAGGGCCTTAGGGCAGACACGAAAATCTTTTTTGAAGAAAATCTAGGATCAGACGATTCAGAGGTCGTAATATGGGAGACATATAAGCGATAGGGCCCAGAATCGTCTAGCGTGGGAGAGGAAAAAAGAACAGGAGGATCTAGCCCAACTAGAACAGCAAATCTTAGCCCTAGAAAAACATAACATAGAGAAAAAAGATCCCCGGATACTCGGGCAGCTGGTAGATACACAATGACAATACAAAGACCTGACGACCCAGGCCTCTAAGCACAGGCCCAGGTGACCCCACACGATGTAGGGGACAAATCAGGGAAACTTTTGGCTTGGCTCAACAGAAAAGAAGTAAAAGCTCGATGGATAGAGCATCTCGCTGATTCACATGGGGAGGCGCAGGTGCAAGATGAACAGATATTGCAGAATTTCGCGTCCTACTATAGAGACTTTTAGGCCCATTACGTACGACTCAGGACATTGAAGAATATCTGGCAGAGGTACATACGCCAACGCTTGATGACACAGAAAGGGAGGGACTGGAAAGTGACATTACGATTGAGGAAGTTAAGACTGCCATAGCCCGACTACGCCCGGGAAAGACCCTAGGACCAAATGGCCTACCGGCTGAGCTGTATAAGAGATCTGCGGACCTCCTTAGCCCTCACCTCTTGACTCTCTTTGTAGGGGCATGTGACGAGGGCATCCTCCCTCTTGATCTCCGTATAGCCACAATAATACCAATCCATAAACAGTGGAAGCCGAAGGATAAATGCGACTCATACCGCCCAATATCTCTTCTTAACACAGAGGTGAAGATTTTGGCGACCATCCTGGCCGCAAGACTACGCCCGGTGATGATAACCCTGATACACTATGACCAGTCGGGATTCCTCCCGGGCCGAGCTACTAGGTGGAACCTGCGCAGAACCCATAATTGGATGATGATGGTCAAAGATCGAGACACCCCACATCTACTATTATCACTAGACGCAGAAAAGGCGTTTGACGCCGTCCACTGGCCCTTCCTTGAGGCCACCTTGATAAAATTCGGTTTAGGCCCCAAATTCAGGAAATGGGTGGGTCTACTATATAAGGATCCCAGGGAGACTGTTCAGGTGAATGGGCGGACTTCCGTGGATTTCCCTATACGACGCAGGACCAGACAGGGCTGTCCCTTGTCCCCACTGCTTTTTGCCCTCACAATAGAAACTTTAGCCTACTCAATTCGTCACCACTCAGAGATACGGGGTTTCCTAATTAGTCCAAAGGACACCAGGGAAGAAAAGATCTCTCTGTATGTGGACGATATACTCTTATATATTACACAACCTGACACAACGATCCCCGTCCTATTCCACACAATAGATACATACGGACAACATTCGGATTACAGAATCAATTGGCATAAATCAGTGATCTACAGCCTGGGTGACCTGAATACATGGCCCACACTACCCAGGGATCTCCAGGTGGTACATGATGGGTTCACCTACCTGGGAATCTTTCTCACCACAGACCGAGATCTCTGTTAGCAAAAAAACATCAAACATATACTTATGAACTTCAAAGGGGACGCACAACCATTGGAAATCGCTACCACTTACTATATTGGGCCGTGCCGCTATGTTTAAAATGATGACTCTACCCCAGTTCCTTTACGCCCTGCAAAACACATATTTCCCCCTCCCACGATCAATATTTCGCGAGATTGACACGGAACTACGCTCCCTCCTGTGGTTAGGGAAACAGCCTAGAATAGCACTCCATACTCTGCAGCGTAATCAATATAACAGAGGGATATTGCTGCCGGACATAGAAGCTTACTACTGGGTTGAACATTTAACCCCAATAAATGACTGGATACATACACCAGGGGATCACCCCACCTATAGACTGGAGAGAGACACGATGAGTAAGCGTACATTTCTTCATTACTTATATGGAGGTAGAGGCAAAGGGTCAGTCCTCCCAGCCAACCAAGTCACTATAGAGACATGGGGAAGAGCAACGAAGATAATAGGATGGGACCATAAACTAACTAAAGAAACGCCTTTATGGCATGGTACCTGGCTGAAAGAACTACACAAATTGAAAGGATTAGAGGAATGGGACTCCATCGGTATCTCCATGATAGGACACAATTTAGACAAAGGCAAACTTCAAAAGCTTTAATGCACTCAAAGCAGAATTTGCACTATTACCATCCCAGTTCCTTAAATATGCACAGATTAGACATGCATGGCACGCAGAAAATATAGACGACTCCCCCCTGCCAGACTATGCACCCCTGGAGGGGAGATTACTCCAGGAACGCATCATGATCAAAGCAATATCTCTCACCTACAAGACCCTGAATAATAATGCCACAGACAGACTAGGCAAACTGAGAACCACATGGGAAAACAATATAGGCACATTAGAGAATGTGGACTGGGAGGCAGCCCTGATGTATCCCAGAAAGGTAGCAATCAAATCTCGGCTTTGCCTTATCCAATACAAAATATTACATAGGGCCTACTACAACAGAGTCAGACTACATTAGATAGGCCGAGCAATGGATCCAAGATGTCAACGATGTGGGCGAGAGGAAGGGGACTTTTACCACATTATTTGGGAATGTGTACGGATACAGCCATATTGGAAGAAGGTAATACAGGAACTGAACAATATATTAGAGACTACTATACCCTTAGACCTCAAATTTATGCTACTGGGAATCCCAAATGACATAGACGTGGGTAGACCACAACTAATCTTTAGTACACTTGCATTAGTAGTAGCGAAGAGGGATATAGCGAGACGGTGGGGCGACACAAACTCACCCACGATCTGAGAATGGAGAGAAGGGATGGATATGTATATGGCGGCCGAGAGGGTCACATATAAGGCGAGATGATGTCCGAAAAAATTCCACAAGGTCTGGAGGGGATGGAGGAAATATTATGGGTTGGATATAATAGATGCAGACCAAGCGGATCTCGGGGAGTTGTCCCTGACTGGATCAATGGCCACTTGAAGATATTTTGGAGATGAAGGGGAAGGGAGCTGATATGATAGCTTACAAACTGGTGTTAATTCATGCCTGACCAAGTAATAAAGGATGCTGTAGAGGAAATGATGAAGTAATGCTCCATGAAGTGGCGAATAATGTATGGTATTGTACGACTGTAATTGAGTTTTGTTTTGGATTCACTGTTTTGGAAAACAATAAAAATATTTTTAAAAATAAATAATTAAAAGGCATTGTCATTTACAATGCCAATAGCTCAAACTCTTGTAAATGCGAGACCTATTGCATTGTAGATGCTTTTCTTAAAATTACAGCTCCAAGAAGGGCATACACCATTTTGTAATGGCAAATTAAAAAGAAAAAACGATGCTGCAGCGTCATGACTCCCACGTCCGCGTGTGTGATGGTGCATGTATGCACTTACGTCATCACGCTGGGGCACAGTTACTGGGACAGTCTTGTTTTTTCATCACGGTTTCTGGCAAAATTCGCTACATTTAGCACATGGGTCAACTGAACACAGAGGGAAGCAGGTATTCATGTTGCACTGCAGAAAAAGTTAGCATCCTGTAGCAGAAAGCAATTTAGGTCATACAGACAATGTTGCTTTTAAAGTTGCACTTAATTCCCTTTAGTGAGACTTTATCTGTGTTGTTGAGTGTTGTCTGTAAAGTCATTCTACTGCCCTCAGTCATTGCAAATTATAGTCTTCCTGTCTTTGAGGAATGTCCGGATTTTAGGGTTCCAAGGTCTGGTCACCCTTACTCATGAGGAATTAAGGAAGCATGCTTTTATATCAGCGCTATGGCTTTATTAAACGAATATCTTTCAGCTGCTGGCTTAATTTGAGCCGGCACTCATTTTTGATCCAGAGCAAGATAGAGAAAAACACAAATGGGAAAGAAGGACGAAGAGGAAAACGGAAATAGTGGCACAGGACATAAGCAGGGATGAAAAAAGCTGCAAGAGAGGCATAAAAGAGCAGGGATGTCTGTAGGGGATGAAAAAGGCATGAGCTGGTATCAAGACCACACAGTCTTGGTGTTCAACACCTCCAATATTCATAGAGCCCGCTGCGGGCTTCTGGGTGAAACGGTAGGCCCTGGCACATAGTGTTTTACAAATGAAGACGTGGCTGTTCGAGAAAAAGCGCTGGCACTGCCAAAAGGCAAGACATTCTGACTTTGCCAATGCTTGTTCAGTAAGACCACAACATACATACCATACATAGATTTTGAAAACAATCGGAGGAGTTTATTTTCCCCATTAAAGTAGAAGCAATTTTAGGTGGGAGACGGGTATAATAAAATCATTTTGGCAACAAAAAAAAACCAGGGGTCTTCCACCTAAATCGGGTCTGTTGGCATGTATGCCACGAGGCTACTACTCTTTTAGGTCGACAGTGCGCATGCGCTGCTCTGCGAGGCATGCTGTATTGGAGTATGCACTTGAAGCCCGCCCACTCTCCGCCCATATTTGTCATTGGCTTGTGTCATTGTCCTTCCTAAATGCAATCTTCTGATTCGTAAATAGGCTTGTTAGTCCCTCCTTAGTACTATCTTGTCTTCATTTGTAACCTCCCATGGCGACTGGCCCTTTTATTTCGGTTGTTACACAGTACGTGTTATTTAGTCTGGAAGCACTATTTTCTTTATTGAGTTTCTCTTACTGCAGGCAGGACATGCGCTGCTTCAGCTGGAACCGCTTGTGTTTTTTTTAAGCAGCACGTCCTCGATTTATCTTATCTTATGTGTTTTTAAATCAACAACATGGGCGCCCACTTTCAATAACCCACTGGAGAGCCACAGTGAGTTAAGCCTACAACCGGCGGTGCATCTCTGCAGCCGGGCACGGCACGGGTAACTCTGCGTCCGTGCCTCTCTCAATACCTGTAGCTCTGTTTCTGCATCCCGATTCTCGACACCGAACTTATACCCACCACCCTTTATGTGGTACTTTAAGCGCTTTGTTGAACTGGAGTGAAGCCCGGCTGCCTGCTTCCTGGATAGAGCCATTCTCCTGCCGCTAATGTCTGTTTAAAGGAACCGGGGCAATGTCATAATGCCTATTTTCCCATTGATGTACTGGGCCAATGCCTCAATGCAAGTTTACTTTTTGCAAGGGATGGGGGAGAGGTTAATTGTGGACCGGTAGATTCTCAGTAGTGATGGTGCAGACTCCAAAATAACGGGTGTCAGGCTTTCTAAGTACTTGTACCTGCTAGCCCCGTCCTCCTGTTTAATCGACATATTTGCAGGATTAAATGCACATAACAATGTCGATTACACGGCTTGACCGCAAAATTCCAGTGGTATTACAGTTTTTTGTACTCATGGGGGAAGTTGCCGCATAGCCGATAGTTCACGGTCCTTTAAATCATGCAGTTCAGGGCTATGAGGGACATAGGCGCTGTACTTGGTATCCGCTAAATGTCTCAGGACGTTTACGGTGGGCAGAGGTGCAACTCAAAGTACAAATGTTAAGTATTTCCTACCTTTGGAAGGCAGTCCCTCCTTGGTAGTTAAATGCTTGGAAATAGAGGGTGTAAAACCCAGGGTAGCCTCGCCGGTGATTCCGTCAAATAACTACTACTTTTTGTGTGGAGGTTTATCCCAATTTTCTGCCATTTCTTTGGGCCGCGGTTTTCAGTTGTCGACGTCACCAAAAGCTCCTTTAGCTGCCCCTCCGTCACACAAGTTGGAGGTGGGCCAGTGATGGCTGGGATCCTCCCTCCCCGAACCCAGGAGAATAATGAATGCTCCCGTACATCACTCCGCCCTAAGTCTCAGTGGAAGGGTCGAAAAATGCAGAACCTCCGATGTTATACTAATTGTGTTAAGCGTTGTGGGATTTATTCTGTGAAGAAATGCAGCCTTTTGATTAGGACACTTTATACAGCAATTGCATATTTTTAATATTGCTAAATGATAAGGTTTGGACCTCGTCGATGCATGTCTAAACAGCCAGCATTAGAAGAAATTCGCTTTATGCAAAACTCAACAATAAATTTTTAAAAAACAATGGTCTCCAAAATACCTCCTTTATGAGAATTTAAATCGGTAATTTCATGTTTTTGTGGATTCTTTAAATTTTTTAGCAAAATGTATCTTGCAGCTGCTATTTTTTTATTAGTGATTCGATGGGAGGAAATGAAGCATATTACACTGTGCAGCATCTCAATTCTATTTTACAACTATAGTGTTACCACAATGTACATGCCGTTGGATAGAAATGTCAATGCCTTTTATTTAAATGTTAATTAGCAAAACGGATAAATAAAAGGCTTTGTCATTTGCAAGCCAATAGCTTAAACTCTCGCAAATACGAGACCTATTGCATTGCAAATGCTTGTTGTTTTTTTTTAAACCAGCGCTGACATGCTTTTTAGGTCTTGCCTGAGCCAGCGCGCATCCGCTGCTCTGCGAGGCATTAAGTAAGGGCTTTTGAGCTCTGAACACACGCTCGTGCGTGTGCTTTTTTTTTATTAGCCCGCAATTGGCCTGTGCATGTGTCTTTTTTAAAAACACAGCACGCAATTGGTGCAAGGCGGGTGATTGTCCCGCCTTGTTTGTTCCATGGCCTAGGGTCCGCAAGAGCGAGCTTTAATCCCATCTGTTTCCATTTTTTTCTTGTTAAACTCTGCGCTTGTTTTCCCTGTTACTGCTGTCACTTTCAGTCTCCTCACTAGCGCCCGAAAACCCTATGGGTATATGTACATTTTACAAGTTTGGATTACATAACATTTTTAAATCGCACCTCATTAAATACTGGCATGTGCAGCATATGTTGTGATGTTAGGCCTGTTATATAGGGCTGTTATATAAAGCATCACTCAGCGCCACCACAGCATCACTCAGCGCCACCACAGCATCACTCTGCACCACCACAATGCCAGAAAGCATCACTCAGGGTCACCACAGCATCACCCAGCACCACAACAGCATCACTCAGCAGCATCACTCAGCAGCACCGCAGCACCACAGCATCACTCAGCAGCACCACAGCATCACTCCGCGCACCACAGCATCACTCCGCGTACCACAGCATCACTCCGCGCACCACAGCATCACTCAGCGCAACCACAGCATCACTCAGCGCAACCACAGCATCACTCAGCGCAACTCAGCGCAACCACAGCATCACTCAGCGGAACCACAGCATCACTCAGCGGAACCACAGCATCACTCAGCGCAACCACAGCATCACTCAGCGCAACCACAGCATCACTCAGCGGAACCACAGCATCACTCAGCGCACCACAGCATCACTCATGACCACTGCATCTCAGTGCCACATAATTACACACCACATAATTACACTCTACTCAATGCAACATAAATACACTCAACATAATACCAGCCAGTACCACATAATTACACGTCACATAATTACACTCTATTCAGTGCAACATAAATACACTCCACATAATAACACTGTGCCACATAATTACACGCCACATAATTACACTCTACTCAATGCAACATAAATACAATCAACATAATACCACTCAGTACCACATAATTACACGTCACATAATTACACTCTATTCAATGCAACATAAATACACTCCACATAATACCACTGTGCCACATAATTACACGCCACATAATTACACTCTACTCAATGCAACATAAATACACTCCACAAAATACCACTCAGTGCGACATAGTTACACACCACAAAATTATACTCTACTGAATGCAACATACACTCCACATAATACCACTCAGTGCCACATAATTACACGCCACATAATCACACTCTACTCAATGCAACATAAATACACCACATAATACCACTCAGTGCCACGTAATAACACGCCACATAATTATACTCTACTCAATGCAATATAAATACACTCCACATGTTACCACTTAGTACCACATAATTACACGCCACGTAATTACTCAACTCAATGCAACATAAATACACTCCACATAATACCACTCAGTACCACATAATCACACGTCACAATTACTATATTCAATGCAACATAAATACACTCCACATATTACCACTCAGTGCCACATAATTACACACACCTAAGCATCACCTAATTATCACCTAAGCATCACGTCAGTCTGCCCTCGGAATCTGGCATCTGTTGATTCTCCCCTAGTGTCCGTCCACTGCTCGTGTTCTAATTAAATTACTGTTTTCCAACCTCCACTCCCCCGTTATTTATGCCCCGCTCCCCCATAACAAAAAAAATTATAACAAACAAGCATGAGAACAGGCAGGAAGAAGTTGCCAGCAGTGCAACTACAAAAAAACTAGAAGACATTTTTTATGTTAAAATCATTTTTTAATCAGGTTGTTCAGTTGTATATAATGTCGTCTTGGTTTGTATAAAAGTAACAAAAATGCTTAACACTTTTTATTATAACTTTTCAGCATGATGCACAGCAGTCACAATGCTCTACAACATAGCCAAAAGTTCTGGCTAAACACATAAGGTCCCAAAGGCGAGACCTATTGGCTATGCCAATGCTTGTTTAACCAGCTCTTCCTTCACAGCCGTAATAGTCACTGAAAAGCAGTGTGAGGCAGCTGAGCAAGCTGATGTGTGCGTCTCTTGCTGTTGCCGCTTCTCCTGTCAGGAGAGGTCGGAGGGCCCAGCTCTTGGACTGTAAAGAAAACAATTGAACTGGGCTCCTCCCTTTCGAGGTGAAGTCAGGGATGTGGGAGGAAGGGAGCCATTAAAGCGTCAGTATGAGACACCCTTTCGCTGGGTCATCACTGCTCGTTTGTAACAAGTGATCACAAGCAAGCAGTAACTTTTTCACTACAGACATGCGCTGATATCAGAAAGCACCCATGTAATAAGATAATGTACACTCTTTATAGGGAGCTTATCCACTTTCACTTATTAAATGGTCTCTAATGATGCCCACCCCGCCTAGAGTAGTATGCAGTGTGCACAGTACCAAGCAGCAGATATCGAAGCACTCGGTAAACGTCAAGACCAGCATGTCCAGCCGCTTCCATTGGTGTTCTCCAAAAGCACATTTTTAATCCCGTCAGCAAATCCACACAAATGGTGTGGCCATTAATTTCTTTGAGCAAGCTCTGTGTGGGTAACAGATGGCCCTGTGACGACTTGTCCGGCTCCCCATTCCAGACACTTCCAGTGAGGAACAAAAGTAGATTGAGTTGAGAATTCACAGATTTGTTTTTCTTCATCTTTAGTTAATCTGTGGCCAGAGAGGCTCCAAAGATCCCATCAGTTAATTCGCTCTGCACTTTGTAGAAGATTCTGGCACTTTTTGCCTTGGCTAAGCCGGTTGTAAATCTGAGCTACAAAGTACAGGCCATTAAAATACAAACTGTCGGAGCCTGGCTCTTCAAAGCGCAGACACCATGTGCGAGATAAGGGTCTCTTTGGGGACCGTCGGGGATGAAGAGAGCCGCATTGACGGCGTTGGGAGATAGGCTGAATTAGTACTTTTTGATTAGTCAATATATATTGTCCTTTTTACCCATTTGAGGGTTGGTCATTAAGATTTGTAGAGACAAGGTTTACAGATAAAAGGTATTTTTTGTGCATGGAAAATAACTTATTTTTATATCTTTTTTTTCTATTACATATATTTTGTTACTGTTTTTGCTCTCGCAGGGTAGTCTCGCTCTTACTTTGTTGTGATGGCTTGTTATTTTCCCGCTGTTTCTCACCCATTGCAGTGATGGCGACCTGTAGATCGACCTGGCCCTAAGGATTCATTGCCACTGGAGGCTGGTTAGATGTTAAGACAGCAGAGAGTATGGCGTTACAGTCAGGGTGTTCGACTTTTAGTGCTGGGGAACCAGTTTCGAGTCCCAGCGTTGGCCTAACATCCTCTGATTTTGGACATATCACTTATTCTCCCAGTGCCTAAAAAAATTAATCTGACATTGTGTAATGTAACTACACATGTAAAGCGCTTCAGTTCCCCGGACGCGTATGTGTTTTTATATATATATATAACCCACGGGCGGTCACCAGTGGGAAGTTATAGTTAGGTCTGCGTTTCCATAGGAAGAGCATTTTTTAGTTTGCTAATAACTAAAATTCCCCCCCCAAAAAAAAGTTCATCCACCTCCGCTTCTTCATGGGAAGTTTTGGGGTGATCTGTGAAGCAGGAGGTCTAGAAAAAAAGGGTCCCCAAAACCAAATTTCCCCATATGTTTTCCATAGAATTTTGGAACGCGATACCACAAAAACTGCTGGCGCAAATTGCACCAAATTTGGCAGGAGGCTAGATCTTGATCTAGAAATCGAAATTCTTGTTATTTAGTGTAAATGAGTTCAGTAGTTTTTGAGAAATTAAGGTACAAAAATATTTGTATATCTGGTCGGTTGGGTACGAGGAACTCTCATGAGAGTCCCGCGAGCTCTACTTAAAAAAAAAAAAATCGATTGTCCTGAGGCTTTGGGGGCTTTTTCCCCCCACATCGCTACTGTGGGAGCGAGCACTCAGATTGGCTGGCTGCAACATGAACAAAAATGTTGTGGCAGCCATTACAGGACTTCATGGACCTAGTCCTCTGTTCTAAAAGGGGGCAGGGTAGGGATACCGTGCCTCCCTAGCCCTTGTTGCAGCAATGCCGTTGTAATCCTGTGGAATTGTGTGGGGGTGGGGGGGAGAAAATGTCGGTCGCCATTTAAAAAAAAATGCATATGACGCCCAGGGAGGGCCATGACTCACGGGTCAATATATATTTGTTGTTTGAGAGGGTCATGTGTCGGTCAGTACACTTCAGCTACTGGTTTTCTTCACTGAGTGACAGTATTTTGTGCACCTTCAACTAGAAAGCAGTCATTTTCAATGTCAAAACGGCTATGTCATTCTTTGATTCCGTTTATATTATAATTAACTCTTTTTTTCTTTATTTCCGCCATGTCATTTCTATATTTATTTTTTGGTTCCACGTTTAGAGACGGCAGAGGTTTTACATTTCTATCATTACTTTTACACTTTTAGCGTGCAGCGGATATGTTTGCTGTAAAATGAGAGGCTTGACAGAGTTAGACCTAGTGTCTTGGAAATGCTTTTTTATATATTTTGCCTTAAAAGTTATCCATGTTTCAGCAGTTTTGAAGGACGTACTTTCGCAATACTTGAGAGTCAACAACAGTTTTCAGTAGAAACAAATCATGCTTGTGCCAATGAAAAACGTATGCACTTGTTACAAAATACAGAGCATCAGTTAGCCATACATTTGTGCCATAGAAAAGCAGTGACACATACGGCCTTTTGGCATGAACAGGGTTCCCACAATGCACTTCTTTACTAACCCACTCCATGAACTGCTCTTTCACTACCGAGACATTCATAGAATTCTTACATTACTGCTTTTTCTGGTACCATGCACTGCACTGGTGTCACAGTCCATAAAGACGTCTCCCAAGCTCTTACAATGCTCTACTTGCAGCTAAAGCACTTTATAAGTGGTGGAGCAAAGTGTACAGAGCAAACAAATGATCCTAATTTTTTCCAAATTACATTGAAGGAGGGGTCTGCTTCCATGAACATTTTAAAAAAAATGTCAGAATTGTTAATTTAACAGTAACATTTGTACGTACATTTAGGGTGCCCTACTAAATGTTACAGTTCTCTCATGCCATGCCAGGCAAGCCTGTTACTCCCAGGTGATGTTGTGGATTCCACTGATGATTTTAAAAAGTAGTAGAAAACGGTGCGTTTTCAGATCAATTTCCCGAAATAGTGACTACAAAACTATTATTACAAGCAGTTGAAGAAATTGGGGAATGTAGTTTCACATGGTCTGTCATTTTACAAAATGTATATACCATCTTTCATCACATCTACATTTCACTTGCTTTCATTTGTCCATGCTACCCCATCTGTGTAGATTCTCCATCATACGAAAATGAGAATTTATGTGGAATTGGCAGGGTGGAAAAAAGTTACACAGCTTTCATCCTCACTGCAGCAAGCAAAAATAGATCTTAAAGAGATACAGTGCTGCAACAACCCAGATTACATGGATCACACAGGTTATAGCATTCTTAGAGGCTCATTCGTCAGTCAATAGCAGTGATAATGGCTTAAATGATGAAATGTCTGAGCCCAGTCATGAAAGAACAACCAGTACATCAAGTGCCTTCTGGCACCATGGAAATCATAGCCTCAATAAGTGTCCAGGAACCAGCATGAATTATCCATCAGGTGGTAGCTTTCGCTCTATTTTGAAAGACAAGCCCCAAAACGTCATAATATATGTATCCAATAGAGAATTCCAGCCGCAGATTCCTTACCTTAGAATAATCCCCAGGCGTCAGACTGGATCCAGAAATTTGTTGTGAGCAGTACCCCTGCGTGCCGGTAGGTAGTGCCGTTCAACTCTACGTGGCGTCGTCTACACCGGAATTACCATGCATGGTGCTTTTCGCACCAGTCAGCTCAGATGGAGAAGCGCTACCCCTAGTCTTTTTTGACTGAACTTTTTAAAAAACGTTTTATCAAGATTTATTTCCCCCCGAGATGTCTCTCCTGGTGAACCGAGGATGTCCAGTAGGAAAGCTGGTTTCAAGTTGTGAGGCACCTGTCACCGATAGATTTTGATGACAGACCCATATTTAGTGTGCCGCTGGTGCTTGGAGCGCAGCCACGATGCCAAGACCTGAATCGATTGTGGCACCATGCACCCCAAGTCCTTGAAGGAGTGGTCCCTCAAGCTCCTCGCTGCTCGACGCGGCAACACTTACAATCCCGGCAAAGAGAAAGAAGGTCTCGAGATCGGTCACAGAACCACTCCAAGGTCTCATCGTCACAGTCGAGGTATTTGGGGAAGTCCCACACGCACATGAAGAGCAAGAAGTCAAAGAGATCTTTGACTTTGCCACGTCCTTTGAAGTCATGTGACGAGATGAGGGAACGTTCGCACATGAGACCTAGGTCAGTGGTGGAGACTGTGCTTGGGCCGTCTCCGCATCTTCCAGAGTTTCCGGGAGACGGATGTACCCCGCCCAATTACGTTAATTTTATGAACCCGTGCACTTCATATTTGGGCAGCCCGTCCCCGCTGCAGCACCTTCAGACCCCATGGGCTCGGGAGGGGCCTCTACTAGTTTTATACTGGCGGGTTCGCCCCCCGGCTCCAGTCGGGCCCTTGGATTCAAGGATGGATCCAGAGCGGCACCGGTCGAGCCACCTTGATCTTCCCCGGTTCTGGCGCCAGTGCCGACGCACTCAATGCCACAGATGCTCCACGGCGGCGCCCTCCCCATCGTCATACCCAACTCTGACACGGAGCAGGATGGGCGTTGTCTGGTACCGACGGGGCAGACTCCCCATGACAGAGTCAGTGCCTTATTCCTATGATAGGGCTGGATTAGGAGATGAATGGGAGGGGTATGCGGACCCTTATGGATGCCATTTAGAAGATCCTGAGGATAACTGGTGTGAGGATCTGGCGATGCCAGTGGACTGGACACTTCCCTAGACATTGGCCGTCTCTTTCTCCCTACAGTGGCTACGGAGGAGGGTGCCTCATTCGCAATGGCGGTGCACAGGGCAGCTGAGGTCCTAGACCTTATGCTGCTCTCAGTGGCAGTTAAGACAAGCATCTTGGCAGAGGTGCTTTAGACGTTAGTTGCCCCCACCGAACCATTTCTCTTATTCAATTAAGCCCTGACTGATGTCCTACTCAGGGCCTGGTCCAAGCCCTGAACAGGGGCTCCTCTGCATTGGACAATTGCCTGGCACCATTGCCCTGCCTCAGGGGATCCCACTTTCTTCGACCCGCATCCCACCCCAGATAGCTTGGTGGCCCAGGCCTCCACCTCCAAAGTTAATCCCGGCACATTCCGTACCACTCCACCAGACCGGGAATCCAAAAGGCTGGATACCATTGGGAAGAGGATGTCCTCTTCCACCAGCCTGGCACTGGCATTTTGGACGGATACTCCTTACCATCTGGGACTCGGTTGAGCAAGTGCTGCTCATGGTCTTGGATGCCCGAGCCATATTCTCTTAAGCAATTGCTGATGGGAGGGCTGCAGCCAGATTCACCATACGATGTGGGCTGGATACGACTGACTCACTGGGCAGATCGTTCAATCATCGGTGACCCTTAGGCGCCACACCTGGCTGAGAACCACTGACTTTTCAGGGGATGTCCAAGCCTCGCTCATGGACATGACCTTTGATGGCTCTCTGTTGTTTGAAGGCAAACTCTGCGCTTGAGCGCTTCAAGACAGCAGAGATATGGCCAGGTCAGTGGGCATTTCCAATGTCCCCTCGCCAACCCCAGTCTATTTTCCGCCCCTTTTGTGGCCATGGGAGGGGCTTCCAATCACGCCTTTACAGGCCGAGCCAAACTGGCCAACAAACCGCTCAATCTTTCAATGGCCAAGGACGTGGTTCCCGCATACTATGTGGGACAGGCAGCCAGAGGTCGAGCCAGTCCATCACCCCCCAATCCCCCGGCAGCCGCAGCATCCAAACCGCTTTAGTATGCCCTCCTACTATCATGGACATAAAGTGAGGGCCAGGATTCACCAGTAACACTGGAGGTCGATAACATCCGACCATTGGGTTTTGCAGCTAGTCCAAAGGGGCTACTCCCTCCCCTTTGTGACCAATTCTCCACCCATGCCACCTACTTGCGCCAAGCTGACAGAGGACCACCTCTCCGTGTATTATAGGAGGCGTTAGATCTCTTAGCCAAGGGAGCTATAGAGAGGGTAGCAACATCAGAAGTAGGTCATGGTTGCTATTCCCACAGCTTTCTTGTGCACAAGAGGGACGGAGGACTTCGTCCTATTTTAGATCTGAGCCTTTTCAATCTCTTCCTGAGAAAGGGGAAATTCAGAATGATCCCGCTCGCACAAGTCATGTCTGCCCTGGACCCAGGAGATTGGATGGTATCGCTGGACTTACAGGATGCTTATTTTCACATCTCTGTTCTGCCTGCCCACAGGCGTTACCTGCGGTTCACGGTTGGTCAAGAGCACTTTAGTCTGACTTGCTCCCCTTTGGCCTTACCAGAGCCTTTCGGGTGTTTCACAAAAGTGATGGCGGTGGTTGCAACTCATCTGCAGACAACAGGGATTCCAGTACTTCCCTACCTCGACAAATGGCTGTTGAAGGCTGGCTCCAGCACCACTACCCCACTGGTGCGTTATAAGTTTCTTAAGTCCTTCTGGAGACAATAATGATAAACAATGGAAAAAAATCCAATCCAAAAAAAGATCCACAGCAGTTTCTTTCATTATACTCGGATTGAAACGTCCTCCACCATATTCTCTCATAAGAGCATTTCTATGAATTGATACTTTTATTTCCACAGTCAACACATGTTTCGGGGATACACCCCTTCCTTAAGGCTGAAAGTCAAATAAAGAAAACAAATTAAAATCTTGCAGGACTGGATGATATTTTTACAGTAAAGTCTCTAAACATAGACAACAAATGAGAAAAAACAAATCAAACATATTGCCAAATGTCTTAATTAGTCTGTCTCTCTTGAGTTAGATTTTATATTAGCATACATTCCATTAAGAGCTAGGGCTTTACAATGAATCTTCATACATCTTGTGTTGTGTATGGAGTTTAACAAGAGATGTATTAATTACATTACTACTCATATCACAACACACTTGTGCCTTATCTTTCTCCATTTTGTCTCTCTCGTTTGGAGAGTAAAAAAAGATCATCACCCGAGATTCCAGTAATTCAAATTCTTGTGCCAAATCTATTGGTAATTTGCAGTAATCATCAAACTTTCAAACATATCCCAAATTTTAATCACAAATTCATCCAAAATATACCATGACCACATCCATTACATCAAAATTGTTATTAATGCAAACATCTCCAGAAGTTCTCAATTCATTGTCAAAATATAAACTTTTGGGCCTCATGCATCCTTCTTGTGACACATGCCCGTTGACATATGAGGGGGTTTGCAGTGGACCTGAAATTCCAGTGTGCACAGCATAAGGGGAATCTCTCTGACATGGTCCAGATCTCGGAGGAAACTGCAAAAGACCTGCAGAGGTGGCTAACGAACCGCGATTGGGTCAGTTGCAGACCCCTCTCCCTTCCCCAACCAGAGCTGACTAGTGACTGATGCCTCCCTTCTGTGCTGGGACGACCATCTGGGAGAGGTGGAGATCAGAGGACTCTAATCTCCTGCGGAATCCGGACTCCACATTAACCTGTTGGAGCTCTGACTGATCGGGCTAGCATTGAAGGCCTTTCTTCCTTCAATCAGGGGAAGGCTGGTTCAGGTGTTCACAGGCAGCACCACTGCCATGTGGTATTGCAACAAACAGGGCGGGTGGGGTCGTGGATCCTTTGTCAAGAGGCGCTGTGCCTCTGGACATGGCTTGAACATCAGGGCATATCCCTGGTGGTTCAACACCTGGTGGGCTCTCTGAACGCCAGAGCGGACAAAATCAGTTGTCGGTACCTGGCGGATCATGAATGGAGTTTCCAAACGGAGGTGGTGCAAGGTCTCTTTCAGGAATGGGGACAGCCTTGGTTGGATCTGTTGCCTCCATCAAGAACACACAATGTCAGCAGTTTTGCTCGCTGGAGTTTCCAAGGCGGCTTTCGCTTGGAGAAGTTTTTCGTCTTGGGTGGAGCTCAGGCCTCCTTTACGCCTTTCCAGCAATACCTCTCTCCTGCCCAGAGATTTCAAGAACGACCGGGGCCAAGTCACCCTTGTGGCCCCGGATTGTGCATGGCGAGTCTGGTATCCTGAGCTGAACTATGGAGCATGAGCATGGGTCCACCGATCAAGCTGCCTCTTTGGGAGGATCTTCTGTTGCAGCAACAGGGCAGGGTTCTCCACCTGAACCTGAAAACATTTTGCCTTCATGTGTGGAGATTGAGCCTGAAGTCTGTAATGTTTTCCTGGCAGTCAGGTGTCCCTCCACCAAACCGTATACGCCTGCCATTGGAGCAGGTTTGTAGCATAGTGTACATAAAGCTAAGTTGACCCTCTTTCTTCACCCCTTTTCCAGGTTCTGTTGTTTATTCTTACTTTGGACAGCAAGGCCATGCTTTGGGCACCGAGAAAGGCTATCTTTCTCTCATCTAGTGTATTGTACTATAGCTAGAATACCAGCATTTTTCAGCCTTCACAGCTGCTTTAGATATAGCTATACTGCAAACAGTATTTAGATATAGGCAGATAAAATCTTTAAAAGCAAGATCATATGCACCTCAGCAATCACTCGAATAGGCAAGTTCTTATATGTTGTGCAGTTTGAGCCCTACCTGCTCCAGTGTATTTTAGTCCAGTTCGCTATGGAGGAGACCCTTGTGACTCCCTCCTTTCTAATTTCTTTTGACTTGCATAATTCTTATTCCAAAACTCGGGTTTTTCCCCAGAAATTTGACCATCTTTTATGGTAGTTTTTTTCTGCTCTCTGACTGTGTTGCTTCACCTTTGCTTCCTTTTTCCCATCAAGTCTTTCTTTTGTTTTTTTTGTCTACTGGCTATTTCTTTCCCTTATCCAGGTCCTCCAGTTTTGTATGTGATAGACTGCTTTGACACTGCACTGTTCTAGCATTAAGTTGTAATTTCTGCTCCCTCTGGTGCTTCTCACTTATTTTTTCCTTGAGTGTGGAGAAGTTAGCTCTCTTTACTTTTGTGTGCACTTTTCTTTTCCATATTACCTCTTCTTGTTCCCTCTTTTTGTATCATGGTCTTCTCACTTAAACAATGCCTGCAGATATATACTGTATATAACTTCTTTTCTTCGAAATGTTACTTGCAAATATGAGCTAATCAACTTAAAACTTTACAGGGTTAAGAGTTTGTTCCAACATCTCACTTCTTTTGCTGTCTGATTTGGGAAAGAAAGCGCCTATGGACTTTAGGAGTGAATATCTAATAGAAAAAAGTTTTCCTTGTAAATGGCGTTCTGCCCATCTTGTCATCTATCTACCCTATTCAACTTTCATCAATATCCACTCTGCAGTCAATTCCAAATTCATTCACCCATGCAGTACAACAATCCATTCTAAACAAATTCCGAAACCTGCGCAAATAAACCCTCCTAAACTTGCTGAAAACCTCACCCACCCAAAGTCTTATCAAAGACCCCACCCAAATCAAATAATACATCCACCCAAAAATATTACCCAGTCACCAAAACACCACCTACCCACCAAAGTTCATTTTAACCATTTTGTGGCGTCTTGGCTGGAATCTCAGCAAAGGTGCGGAACCTTATGTCAGCTGAGATTCCAGCAGGTGACAGTTGGCCTGGGCTTCCTCTTCTGAGATGATCTATACAAGCGTGCTCAATAAGTTTACCTTATAATAACTATCTTGTCTCCTGTGAAGATGCAGATGTAATACTGGCGATCAGTGGGCCGTATATGGAGGGAGGCCTGGTGTCCTGTGGTAAGGACATTCAGCTTCAGAATTTCCACAGTTAACGATCCAGTTTTGAGAGAGAGGCGGCTCTACTGGTGGAATTCACTTGATATTCAGGACATCATATGTATCAGTGAGGCAGTCGTTTACACTGAAATTTGTGGGAAAAAGGTGAGCGGGACTTTGCATGTGAACAGCCTGAGAGCAGGAAATCAGTGCAAGAGCTCACACACTGGGAGTAAGCATGAGCGGGTCCAGCGCTTGTGCACAGCACAAGAGCAGGAAGTCACGAGAGTGCTGAGTGTACAAAGTCAGTGCGAGAACTGGAACATGAGTCATTCGCGTGGCAGTTTCTTTGGCAGCCAAAGACGCTCACGCGGCATCAGTGCCCATTTGCAGAGGCCATATTGTAAGACTTATGACAATGCTCAGCAATACTGGTTTGCTCATACTTTGAAGTGTTCAGTCATATTTTTTTGATTCACCTTTCTGCATATATCCGGTGATTCGCACACCAGCTTTTAGTATCTATTGTGAATCCTGGTTTGCTTACACTTTACAGACTTTTTACTATACATTATCTGGCAACCAATTCAGCTATATTTCTTGATTTACCTTCCCACACATATTCATGATTCGCATTCCAGTTGTTAGTATTTGATGTGAATCTTGACCAATCTTTACAGTGGTATAAGTTAGCATAACTAGATCTTAAATATTTTGATGATTTGCACACTGGTTATTTATTGTACTCGTTAAGTGGTGTTTCAGGTTGTTATAACAAAATAGGGAAGATATTACAGCGCCTGCACCCTTGAATGTAGCACAAAAGGAGGGTGCAATTTCTCATAGGGAGGGGATAAGGCTCATCAAGTGTCATCAGAAGATTGAGCTCTTCCAATTTGCTAGCTTCCTCAATGAGGTTAAGGACATCCCTTGTGTCGTTAAGAAAAGAGGGGCTCTTCTTCTCCAGAGGTTGTAAAAAGTAGTTGCAGAATTTGCTAAGGGGACCCAGGAGGGAGCCGATACCGGAAACAATCCACATGGGCACTTTATGTGTATTTGCGGAATAGGTGGCTGTGCTCTATGACTCTGCCTCACATTTTAGCCCTACTTACTGGCAGTCGCTTCTTTATACCAGTTTTTCCCGCAGATAGACGTGGTTCTCTGCCCTACCTAAGGCGCATTATTACCTCTATTGTAGGATAAATCAACAATTTACCCTTATCAGTACTATGCATAAATTAGTCCGTAAAATATTCTGGGTGGTATGACATTGGCGGAACTGGTGGCATGGTTGCCCAACACCACTGCTGATGATTTTATATTACTACCCTTCACACGTGTTCAATCACTGATGAACAGATTTATGTGTGTGTTATGTGTTTTTAACTGCACACTTTGTTTAGGAAGGCTTCTAGCCACCACTGGCATATGCTGTACCAACGGGCAGCATCTTGAATTAAATGTATATTTAGATGTCACCTTGCACATCGTAAATCGAATGCCTGCCACCTGAATCCATGGCGTCACTCGCTTAAGGCTGTCTTCCTGCTTTTCTTCTCACCAGGTCAGATCTCGATTGTCCTGCACTGCAGCAGGTGCAGTAGAACTGTTTATTAATGGACACCCTCACTGCATTACTCCGGTTTCCAATCAGTTGTAGGGTAGGTATACAAACCTGGTCCTGATGAAATTCCATGACCCTCCAGGCACTGAGGCATGAAACATGTTGACCGCAGTCACCCTTGTTGAAGTTGTCTTGGTACATAATCACCAGTGAATCCTTGTTTTTACTTTATCAAGGGGACTACTTCACTAATAAAAGTCTCCCCGGTACCCCTTAGGCTATTTTAATCACCTGCACAGCACCCTACACCTATAGACCCCCTCACTTGCATTCATCAGTACGGCTAAGATCAAAATATCTCTGCTAAAGAGCCCCCACCAAGGAGCTCGTCGGGCATTGCAGCACCAGCCCAACGAGGATCAGACCAATGATGTAGCATGACACCCTTCTTGGTGTGTGAGGGCATTCAATCTGATCACTCGCATCCCCCCGGATCCCTCTGATCTACTCGCCAGGTCCTTCTGACAGCCTTATCCCCTCCCTATGAGGAACTGCACCCCCCTTTTGTGCTAAATTGTCCATTTAGGAGCTTGGATGTTGGACCTAGTGAATCCGCTCATTGTCCCTCCTTTGGTTTATCCAAATCTTGAATAAACACAATGGAAAGATGGATTTGAGGCGTACATGGAGGCCATGGTGCAGATGTGTATACAGATCAAAGGAAATTTGCTATTTTAAAAAATTGTCAAGGTTCTGAAAGGAGACTGACTTTATATCGCTTACCACCACTGGCATTAAATGATGAAGATGATAAAGAAGTGATGTTAGTGATTTACAAATATTGCTTGTGTTCGTGATTTACGAACATTAGCCGCTAAGTGTGACTATGGGGCTTTTTGTGATCGTGATCAAATGATACGTGACCAGATGGTACATAAAACGTGATGCCAAGCTACAAGAAAACTTGATACAGGTAGAAGATTTGACTTTTGAAAGCAGTTAGATATAGCACATTAATTTGAGGAAATGAAATTAGGGATGAGAGTATTGTCTCATGAGGTACAACTTGTGTTGAGAAAAAAAACTAGGGTAGTGAAACCAAATTCAACTTTCAAAGTAAACAAATAGAACATAAAGAATACATATGTTTTAAATGTGGGTTACCAGGGCATATGGCTAATAATAAGTCATGTCAAGCTATTTGACAAATTTGCAGATCATGCAAAAATAAAGGACACTATGCAAGGATGTGTAGAAATGAAAATAAGACTAAAGAGGATAAGAGTAATTCTGACAGGCAAACTAATTCAAGTTACTTCAAAGAATTTGAGATGAAGATGATTCATCAGAAGAGTATTAGATATATATAAGATTAATGAAAAGAAAAAAGATACCCCTTTTTTGTGTTGTGGATATTGGTGGTAAAGAGATTAAAGTAATGGCAGATTCTGAGGCAAAACACACCCCGAGTGTTTGACATGCTATATCTATTTCCTGATGTTGAACTGTTACCACCATACATCAGACTAGAGGCCATGGAAATAAGCCTATTGATGTAATTGGTTATATTACTTTAAATTTGAGTTACAGAAGTAAATCGATTGAGACTAAAATATATGCAGCCAAGGAAGGTTCTTGTTTGTTAGGTTGGCCACAACAGAGGGATTTAATTATAACTCTCAACCCAAATCATCCCTTTCAGGTTCTGGGGTACAGCGATTTGATTTTGCAAGTCAATGAATATAAGACTTTAGAGTGTGAGAGCATATTTCCCAAGGTTTTTGCTTCTGAGCTAGGCTTAAAATCATTTTAAATGATGATGCTATAGCAAGAGTTCACAAGGTCAGAAACATTCCTTTATCAAAGAGAAATGCATTGAAAGAGGAGTTAGAAAAACTATGCAAACAAGTCCTAATAGAAGAAATTGAGTCGTCAGAGTGGTTGTCGCCTGTGGTGGTTGTGCATAATCCAAATGGTAAGACCCGATTTTATGTGTTTATTTTAGTGATCTCAATGAGTGTGTGTGGGTAGATCGCCATTAACTTCAAAATATTGGAGAAATGTTTTCCCAATTGAGTTATGCTACAGTGTTTTCTACGTTGTACCTGTCTAGTGTATACCACCAAGACAATAAACCATGAACATCCTTTATTACGTTGGAAGGGGCATATAGATATAAGAGAATGCCAATTGGATTACTTTCTGCGTCTGCCGCTTTTCAGACAATTATGCATAAATTATTTGAAGATGAAAAAAACGTTAATATTTTAAGGATGATATTCTAGTATTTGGTAAGACAAAACAAGAATGTGCAGAATCTTTCTGTAAAGTGTTGACCATTTTACAGAATAATTGTTTAACTGACAAAGAGCAAATGTCAATTTGAGGTTGAGTCAGTTGATTTTGCAGGTCACAATACTCACAACGAAGTCTGGTAAAAACAATTGAAGATGCACCTGAGCAATTAAACAGAGATCAGCACAGATCATTTCTGGGATTGGCAGAATACCCACTAAGTTTATTCCAACATTTGCAGACTAAATAAAACAAAGCGTGAGCAAATTAATAGAGAAAAATCAACAGTTTGCATTGAATAGTGAATGTGTATTTGAATTCAGAGAGTTAAAAAAGCCATTGAATGTGCACCCGCATTGACTGCTTTGACACAAATTGTATTGTTGGTGGGGTAGTAAGTATTTAGGAAATGTGTATGGTACAAATTCAGAGTTATGACTTATAAATTGATCTTTTGGTAGACTTGTTTACCACAAAGGGTTTTAGAAGAGTAACACCTAGAGTGGCTAGATGGCAATACAAGTTACAGGATTGTTCTAACAGACTGTTTATCAAGACTTCTGTTAAAGGAGAAAATGATATGCATGTGCCGGGTAATAACATGGATGATGTTATATAAAGTTTCAGGTGGGTGTTTTACGGTGACGCAGTGGAAGGAGGCATGTGTGTGATACAGATGCAGAGATCTAGAAGGTTTTGGAATACAATAAAACAAAATGATCAAATAAGAGATTGGTACATGAGGATTTATTGTCTTATTTACATATTACGGATGAACTTTCTGAACAAGATGGTTTGTTGTCCCGTGTTGAGCAACTAATAGTACCTGTGGGCTTCCTGACATGGCTCATGTGGACATCCTGGATTGAGAAGCATGAAGAGAAGAGCAGAAGATGACCACAACTTACCCCTGAAGGTGGGGAATGAATTTACTGCCCGGAATATGCAAGATGAGCGTCTAGAGAGAACTAGCCAGCCTACCTTGGAACGCTTCCAAGTACCCCCAGAGGAGGTGTTTTATAATATAGCTATGACATTCTCCTCCGGGTCTCCACTGGACCCCCTCCCTCAGAGAATATGGAAGGAATATAAGACGGAACTTTTTCCCCGGCTGCATCAGATATGCTGTCAATCAGTAACTATCGGAGAAGTCCCAGACTGTTGGAAACAGGCAATAGTTACCCCACTACTTAAAAACCAACGCTCGATCCAGCTCAGATGTCCAGCTATAGACCGATTTCATTGCTGCCCTACCCAGTAAAAATTCTCGAACGAATAGTGAGTAAATCTCTGTCTCAATATCTAGAGGAAAACCGGCTACTGGACGAGCTGCAATTCGGATTCCGCCTGAACACGGTACCGAAACAGCCTTGGTAACTATGTTCGATGATTTAAGAATGCGCGCTGACAATGGCCAAGCAGCTGTGCTGGTGCTGCTGGACATGTCAGCGGCATTCGACACGGTTAACCATAGTATTCTGTTGAAGAGACTAGAAAGCATCGGAGTCAAGGGTCAGGCCTTAAGATGGCTTCAGTCTTATCTAACGGATAGATCACAGTTAGTAAGCATTCGACCTTTTACATCTCCGAAGACAGCTATTCAACATGGGGTCCCGCAGGGCTCAGCAATCAGTCCAATTTTATTTAATATATATCTACGCCCACTTATTTCCATCATTAAATCCTTTGGAGTGGATTTGGTCAACTATGCTGATGAGACACAGCTCATGTTTTCTCTGGAGGGAGATCAAAAATATCTATGGACAGATTTCATGAATGTATGACTATCACCTCACACTGGCTTAGACACAACTTCCTCCAATTTAATGGAGAAAAAACTGAAGTCATATACTGCATGACAAGCAAAGTTGGCCGTCCCTCCCTGGTGACTTCCGGCTCACCCCCACAGATGGCGTGCTAATACCTACCAAAACAGTGCGCAATCTGGGAGTGATGATGGATAATAATCTCCAAGTGGATTCACAAATAAATAAAACAGTGGGTACCTGTCTCTCACTGATCAGAGCCCTTAGAAAGATTCTCCCACTACTACCAGCTTCTGCCAGAATACAGGTAGTGAGGAGCGCTATTTTGAGCAGGCTGGACTACTGCAACTCCTTGTGTCTTGGAGCTCCTTGCTCCTCGATAATGAAGCTGCAGAGGATCCAGACAATTTCAGCAAAGTTGGCCCTAAATTGGCAGCGCAGATCCTCAGCATCTCAGGCTCTACGGGATCTTCACTGGTTACCGATTCAGCAGAGAATATTTTTTAAATCTCTCTGCATAGTTTTTAAGGCAGCAAATGGTCTGGGTCCTAGGCCTCTGCAGAGTAAGTTCACGTGGTATACGCCCACAAGAAACCTTCGTTCGGCCACAGCAAATCTGGTCAATGTCCCTAAATTTAAGAGGGTTAGAACAGGTGGGAGAGCTTTAGCTCTGCAGCCTCGCGATTATGGAATGAACTTCCATCTGACATCAGGAGGAGCAGAGACATAATGCAATTCAGGAAGAAACTAAAGACCTGGTTATTCCCAAGGGAAAGGAACACTTAGATGTAATTCCTGAATTCTCTAGTGCTCCTCCTGATGTCCTTCTCTCCCCTTAGGTCTCTATTATCTATAACTCCCTTTTTCTCTTTCAAATACAGTATGACACATTACATCTATGTATACTTTCAGCGCCAGGATACCCGTTGGGTGACAGTGCGCTATATAAATGCTGTATACAATACAATACAAGTATTAGGTGTGATATTTGGTGGCCCAATGTGGGTAGGTGCAAACAATTCTCACAAAAAACAAGAGCAACCCAATTGTCCTTGCGAACTGGGTATTGCTATTCAAGCAGAAACAATGTTCACAAGGAACTCATTTAATCTAACTGATAGATTTTTATGCAAGGGGTTTAGATTTTTTGCGTGATTTAAACAGAAACAGCATATAATAAAAGGTCAAACCATATAACACTTAGGTAGTATCACTTTGAAGACAACCCACTTCAGCCGAAGTGAGTGTTATTTATTTTGCATCAACAGTATTATAGGAGTAAAAAGACATATAAATAAATTCTGATGTGTATTTACACTATATACATTTTCATATTTGGATGTGACTTTGTGACCCCAGGGAAGTGACCATAACCAAACAGTGCAATATTTGTAGTGCTGATAAAGAAGGAAACAATTGGATATTGGAATTTAATGGGAGCCCTTTGGATATCTGATACAATCATTTGTTCCTAAAAAACTTTTCTAGTTTGCTGGGGCTCTCCCTTTGTAGTTGTCGATGACGTTTCGACCCTCTCGTGGTACGGGGTCTCTTCAGGACGGGGATCCTGGGGACTGGAAGTAGGACATGGATTTAGTGTGATTGAAAATTAACACCTGTGGGCTGTAGGTGTAGGTCGTGGAGGACAAAGTGAGATCGTGTATAGAGTGTACCATTAGCAATAAATCTCAAAAGAAAGGGAGAAATCCAAAGATACCCATGTCAAGACCAAGTAGAGATGTTGTGAAAGACTTTCTCTTATGATTGCTGGTCCAATGTGTTTATCAAAGAGTTAAGTGTTTGCTGTAGTTTTAATTGATCAGTTATCACAATGGCCTGAGGTTGAAACTGTAAAGAATGTACGCCTAGGAATCAAATTCAGTTTATGAAGGAAGTTTTTGAAAGAGACGGTTTTCCGAGGGATCTAGTGACAGCGGTGTGCAATTGACATTTAATAAAAAAATTTACAAATTGTTGGAACATGGTATTGTGCATATACGTACATCTGTATATTACCCACAGATTAATGGCGTTGTAGAAAATGGAGTTTTGAAGGAGGGATTGGGTTTGACAATAGCTAGCAGGAAAGATTGCTATCAGACCATCTATGAATTGCTATGGTGTCATTGCATCACACCAAGAGTTAATGGAGATAAACCTCCTGTTGTAAAAATAGAGGTAGGGAAGCTTGTACAATTTAAAACAGATATGAATGTTGGGCATAAAGTACGAGACTGGTGAAGAAGTAGTGAAATGTAAAGATAGCATATGGATTTTAGAAAAATATGATTCTGGATCAAAAGCCAGTAAGGATTGTGGCATCGTTTTGAAAAAATGAGAATGGATTTAGGTAAGGAAAGGCGAATTTGTAAAAACTGGTATATCAACATTTTCTGATTCCTTGATAATTAGAGTTGGTATTCGAGTAGTCGAATTGTCAGATGAGAATGTTTGGAGTATGAATAAAGTAGTTAAAGGACCAAGGTGTTTGTGGCCCAAACATCATTGTTTATGGGTAGAACTAGTTCAATATATCTACTGGTTTTAAGAATGGATTAAAAGTTCAGTGATGGTGGATACTCCTCAACCTTCTAGGCGTGTTAGCATATATTCCTAGTTGGCACAAGATTTATCAAATGTACCATTTCTTGGCATTTGAAAATGTATCGAAGGAGCATGTATTGATCTGATGGAGACATCTAGCCGCAGATTCCTTACCTTTGAACTTTCAGACGTCAGGCTGGATCCGGAAGATTTTTGATAGCAGTACCCCTGCGTCGATAGGTGGTGTCCGTCAACTCCGCGTTACATAGTAGGCATCGGGTTTGTCGTCGTCCTCATGAAGTCCACGTCGTCTATATAGGCGCCACCTCGGCGCACTGACGTCAGTTCTTTTCTTTCCGCGCCAGCCAGCGCAAATCCGCCGAAGAGAGCTACCCCCTGTCACTTTTTGATAGACTTTTTCAACTTTTTGTCGAATCCTTGTGTTGTGTAGGACGTCCAGCAAGACAACCTCAGGGTTCAAACTGTGCGGTGCCTATCACAACGCCATGTCGGTCAAGGACCCCCATCTGCTGTGTCTTTGGTGTCTGGAGCGCAACCACGACCCGAAGTCATGCTCCGACTGCCGGGCCATGGCGCCAAAGGCTTTGAGCGAGCGATCCCTAAAGCTAATAGCGGGCGACGTACGGCACCATGGAGGTTGCCTCATCGATCTCAGTCGAGAGGAAGGTCGGAGCACTGCTCCAGGAGGTCGAAGTCTTCTTCCTTCCAATCGAAGTCATCGCGTGCTTCGACTTCGCCCTGTCCATCGCGCGACATCCGTGGAGAGGGTGCCTGGTTTGGCTCCGCGTCTCCCTCCCTTTCCGGGGCCGGGAGTGACCCCCGCCTAACTAAGGGAATTTTATGACGCCATGTGCCCCATTTTTGGGTGGCCTGACCCTGCCGGCGCGCCTTCGGGCCCTGCAGGTCCTGCAGAAGGAGACCCTGTGGGTTCCGCGCCTCCGGCGACACAGCCTCCTCTTGGATCTGTTCCTGGATCCGTACCGGTGCAGGCCCGCATCACGTTGACCTTCCCTGGTGCCATGTCTGATGTCAAGACCCGGGTGTCTCGGGGACTGCCTCCCCCATCGTCATTCCGGGCGACACAGAGCCGGCTGGCCGTCCACCAATGCCGAGACCAGCGCCGACGGAGCAGTGCGGATCCATGACGTACACCTTGTCCTATTCTGAAGGGTTATGAATGTATGATGATGTTTGGGAGGGGCAGCAGGATCCCATAGAAATCCCACAACCACACCAAGAACTGGACTGGTCTGAGAACCTGGGTGATGCCAGCAGCCTGGACACCTCCCCAGATTCTAGCATGCTGTCTCCTCCTAACCTGGTTACGGAGGAGGGGTCTTCTTTTGCAATGGTGGTGCGTCGTGCTGCGGAGTTCTTGGACCTGCAGCTTCCTACAGTGGCAGTCAAGACTAATGTCTTGACGGAGGTCTTGCAGCCTGGTGTCTCTACCTCGGAACCCTTGCTGCCTTTCAGCGAGGCCTTGACTGATGTTCTACTGGGCACCTGGTCCAAGCCCAGCACAGAGGCTCCTATGAATAGAACTATTGCCCGCCGCCACCGCCCTGCACCGGGCGACCCGGCTTTCCTTTCCACCCCACGGAGATTGGTGGCCCAAGCCTCCACGTCCCATGGCACGATCACTTCTGCACCCCTGGACAGGGAATCCAAAATTCTGGACAGCTTCGGTAAGAAGATCTTTTCTTCCAACAGCCTAGCATTGCGGTTGGCAAACAACGCATGCCTCCTGGGCCGTTACTCCTATTCGCTATGGGATATGGTTGTGCAAGTGCTTCCCAGAGTCTCGGAGGAGGACCGGGCTCTCCTCTCCCAAGCTAGTACAGACGGGAGAGATGCATTAAAGTTTGCCATTCGATGTGGCTTAGACACGACAGACTCACTAGGCACAGCAATTTCCTCTACGGTGGTCAGTAGGTGCCACGCCTGATTGAGGACGTATGGCTTTTCGAGGGATGTCCAGGCTAATCTCATGGACATGCCCTTTTAAAGGCTCCTGTCTCTTTGGAGACAAGGCAGATGCAGGGCGTGAGCACTTCAAGGACTTGCGGGTTACGGCCAAGTCCCTGGGCCTCTTCACTTCATCCCCGCCTGCGCCTGCCTTTCGCCCCTTTCGTGACTACGGAAGGGGCTTCCAACCACACCAACCCTATTCCAGCCAGAGGACCCCCGCAAGTCCAACAACCTCTGCGGGGCCGCGGACGCGGTTCACCCTGACCTTGCAGGTCGGGCGGCCAGAAGTCAGGTCAAGCCATTAACCCCTCCTCCACTGCAAAACCTTCCTAGTCCGATCCTTCCGGATCATGGCCATCCAGTTGGTGGCAGGATACGCCATCACCTCCACCACTGGTGGGATATCACCTCTGACAGGTGGTTGTTGCAAATAGTCTGAAGGGTCTATTCCCTCCCCTTCGAGACAACCACTCCCTCCATGCCTCCAACTTACGATCGACTGACGGAGGATCAGCTTGCCCTGCTCCGCGATGAAGTCAAGACTCCCTTGGCGAAGATAGCTATAGATAGGGTTCCCGTGCCAGAAATAGGCTGGGGTTGCTATTTCCGCTAGTTTCTGGTTCCAGAAAAGGACAGAAGCCTTCGTCCTATCCTAGACCTCAGAGCCCTCAACTACTTCCTCAACAAGCATTGGCATAGCCAATAGGTCTCGCTTTTGGGACCTTATAAGTATTTAGTTATGCAGCACAATATCCTTGGTGCAATAACATCAACTGTTGCATGGCTAAAAACTTATAAGGTTCCAAAGGCGAGACCTATTGGCTATGCCAATGCTTGTTTTAATTGTTTGAGAGAATATTTGTGCTGGTCATGTTTATGTGTGTGTTCGTTTTTTATTTTGCCTAACAGAGTCTTTTTGCAGTAATTTAAACTTCAGCGGGGGGCGGCTCAGGCCCGAGGTACATCTTTTAAGAGTCTTAGCGGGATTGGATCCTGGGCCGGCCATTGTGTCACAAGGATCACACGGCTCGACTTAAGTCCGCCGTACAAAAGTAGTGATAAGGAGGTGAACTCGGAGCTGACTGGCGAGATTACAGGCCCTGGAGACGGCGGTATCAGCAGCAAAGCTCCCCGCGGGGTCCCAGTCACAGAGAGGGGCTGATCAGACAGCTAAGGTTCAAGAAAGGGAGGCCCATGGAATGGAATGTGAGAGCAGCGCCGAGGAGACGGAGAGCAGAGCGGTGTGTGCCGAAGAACACAAGCAGAGCAGAGTGTGCCCCCGAGCTAGACGGTTCTGAGACAGTGACCGGCATGGCACTGAGGCCTGGAAAGTAACTTCAGTAACGGAGCAGAGAGGCGGAGAAAGCGTGACGTAGACTCGTGGAAGAGAGAGCGGAGGCCCCTTCTAACACTAACGTGACAGCAAAGAGAGGGGGCTGCCGCGTGTCACTGAAGGAGGGGCCACCTCCTGAGTAGGATTAAACTACGTACACTGGGCATGGGGGAGGGAGTGGGAGAAGGGAGGGGTGTGTGAGAGCAGAGAGAAACCATTAACAGCGCGGCGCTCGTAAAAGGGCGCTGTGCTGATTATGTTACAACAAGCCAGGACTATTGTCTTTGTCAATGGCTGTTAGATGCATAAGATTAAAAAACAAGCCAGCGAAGGTCTGGTGTAACAAGCACGGAGGAGCGGGGGCGAGCGAGCGCGGCAGCCTGCAAAGCAGTCCCAAAACGCTCGTGCGTCGTGGCTGGCCTTTGGATGAGTACGCGCGGCAGACATGTGTTTCCACTTATCGCGCCCGCGTCTGGGCACGATAATTGGAAACACATGTTTGCCGCGCGTACCCATCTCAAAAGGCCAGCCACGACGCACGAGCGTTTCTTGGACTGCTTTGAAAACTCACTTACAATAAGTCTTCGCCTCTAAGCAGCGCTTGCGCGCTACTCGAGGCTCGACCTAAAAAGGAGACGTTCAAGATGCTCACCCTTGCCCCGGGAGACTGGAAGGTAGCTCTGGACTTGCAGGACGCCTATTTCCATATCCCCGTCCTGCCTGCAATTTATGGTCCGCCAAGAGCACTTTCAGTTTACCGTTCTCCCCTTCGGCCTCACCAGTGCCCCTCGGGTGTTCACGAAGGTGATGGCGGTGGTCGCAACCCATCTGCAGAGGTCAGGGGTTCCAGTCTTCCCCTACCTTGACGACCGGTTGTTGAAGGCGGGCTCGTCCCAAGCAGTCATCTCTCACCTCCAGACTATGGCGAACCTCCTGCATTCGCTGAGGGTCACTATCAATGTGCCAAAGTCACACCTGACTCCCTCTCATACGCTCCCTTTAATTGGAGCAGTTCTGGACACGGTGCAGTTTCGGGCTTATCCTCCGGAGCGGAGAGTCCACTCCATTTGGGACAATCTGTTACCCTGCCCACCTTTTATGCTCCTCCACAGCCCTCTAAAGAGGAGGAGCGACTCCACCATCTGGACCCAAAAAGAGCATTGTCGTTCTACCTTGACCGCACAAAAGGGTTCCGGGTGGACAACCAACTCTTTGTGGGCTAATTAGGAGCTAAAAAGGGTCGGACAGTTCAGAAAAGGATCATTTCGCGCAAGGCAATTCTATGTATCTAGGTCTGCTATGCTCTGGCTAACAAGCAGCCTCCTGAGGGCTTACGAGCCCATTCCACAAGAGGAAATACTGTGACCACAGCATTAGCTCATGGGGTTCCAGTCCTGGACATCTGCCAGGCATCAACGTGGGCGTCCCTGCACACGTTTCCTAAACACTACTGCTCGGACAGTCCGGTCCGCAGGGATGGGCATTTTGCCCGTTTGGTCCTGCAAGACTTCTTAGTATAGTTAATTTGTCCGCAGGCCACCACTGGGATGGAGCTAGAAGTCTCAATCAAAAGAACAAGTTACTTACCTTCGGCAGCGCATTTTCTGGTAGAAACAAGATCTAGCTGCAGATTCCTTACAGACCCACCCATGTCTCCCCACTCTGCAGACACATTTCTAGGGCTAGGGTTGTTCCCCTTTCAGGGCCCTAGTTTGGACTCACACTAGTCAGTTCAATTCATGGCTCTGTGCTCCTGGTGTGGAAAGTAGTGTCTGGCATCCGCGCAACTGGATGGCACATATATAGGTGACTTCAATGTCACTTATGGCGCCAACAACGTCGACGACAATGCATGGAACTGAACGAAACCACCCGTCGGCGCGCAGGGGTATTGCTCATGCAAACGTTTCCGGATTCAGTCGGACGCCTGGGAAATTCAAAGGTAATGAATCTGCATCTAGATATTGTCTCTACAAGATAATGCGTTACTGAAGGTAAGGCGGATGGAAAATCGTTTCACGTCTGTGACGGATTATCCCACCCGCCAAACTCTAAATCAGACCCTAAATCCCTTCAACTGGTTTTTCTTCAGAGAATTTTTACTTTTTTGCTGTTTTTATTGTTAAATTACTAATCTTCGTAGCTCTTTATACCTATATAGTACATAGGTAGATGCAAATGGTATAACATGCTGTTTCATACCATTGCTGTCTGTGGAGAGGGTTCGTTAGTGGGCTTTGATGCCTCTCCCCTTCTTCAACAGTTGTAATACAGAGCATTATACTCTCAGCTGATCTGCATATATAGTTTATGGTATGCTATTTTTTTAGGTCGAAGCTACTGGTCTGCTGAAGACTTCTTGGGAACATTCTGAAAGTTTCCCTGGGAATGCAGTCCGCCCATTGCTTACCATTGGCTTTGTGTTTTGCCTCTCACAGTTGCTTGCATTCTATTTGCCGGCTTTATTTGTTTTAGGCTGTCCAGCTTGAGTTAGTACCTCCCGTGGTGCATAACCTGTTTACTGTATTCTTCCACAAGTGCTTACTTTCTGTAAAAAGGCCTGTAAATGTTATTCTTATCTTGTCACATTTGCTGTGCATTCAAAGGGTTTGCTTTTCTTTCTCTGACTTCAAAGTGAGAGAATTTGTGTGTGGGTGTGTGCTGGAGGACGGCTTTACGAACAACAACATTTAAATATCTGTAAATGAACTGTGCAAATATTTCAGAATTAAGAAAGCACAAATGAAGCACATTTTTTTCATAATTCTGCAGTGTGTTGGAAACAAATATTTTAATACGTTCAAAACAAATCAGTATAGTAGGTGATACTATTCCCACACATTATCGTTTGTGTACTATATAGTTTTAGTAGTAAAACTGTATGTCTGTGAAAATGTAATGGGGATTTCAATTTAAAATGTGTTGCCTGTAATGGCAGTGCACTTCAAACTATGCATACTCCATTCTACAACACTCTACTCCACTCCATTCCACTCTGTGCTTATCCAGTCTAAGCCACTCTACGCCACTCCACTCAGCAACACTCTACTCCACTTTACGGCACTCCACGACACACCACTACACTTCACTCGACTCCACGACACTCTACTCTTCTCCACTTCACTGTACCACACTCCACTCCATTCTGCAACACTCTAGGCCACTCCACTCTCCGACACCAACTCTAGCCCACTCCATTCTGCTCCACACCACTCTGACTTTATATTCCACTCTCCACCACTTCACTCTGCGATACTCTACTCCACTCTACGCTATGACACTGCGCCACTCCACGACACTCCATTCTATGCCACTCCACGACACTCTGCTCTACCATACTCTATGCCACTCCACCAGACTGTGCCACTCCACTCAATGCCAGTCCACTCTCACTCCACGCTAAAACACTCCACGCCACTTTACTCCACTCTGTGACACTCCACACTGACACTCCACTCTATGCCACTCTACAACACACTATGCCAATCCACTCTACTACACTCCATGCCACTTTACTCCTTGCTACACCTCTCCATACTAATACACTTTACTCTGCTCTATGCTACACCCCTCCACTCTACAGCACTCCACTCTGACACTCCACTCTACATCACTTTAGTCCTGTCTACGACACTCCACTCTACTCTACAACACTCGACTGTACTCTACAACATTCCTCTCTACTCTTCATCACTCTACTCCACAACACTCTACGACACTCCTTGACACTCTACCCCCTACTCTAATCCACTCTGTCATTCTACTTTACTCCATTCTATGACACTTACTTCACTTTGACACTCCACTCTACTCCACTGTTTGACACTCAACGCCACTCTACTCCCCTCTACTTTACTCCACTCTACATCATTCTACTACACTTTCTGCCCCTCCACTCTTTACTCCCCTACACTATTTCATTCTACTTCACTCCACTTAACTCTGCAACTCTACTCCAGTCTACGACACTCCACAACACTCTATACCACTCTACTTTACTCCACTCTACACCACTTGATTCCACTTTTTACCACTCCACTCTGACACTTTACTCAACTCTACTCCAGTCCACTCTACGACAATTTACGCCACATCATGCCCCTCCAATCTTTGCCACTCCATTACACTCTGCGACACTCCATGTCACTCTACTTCACTCTACACCATTCTACTCTACGACTTGTGACTGCACTCTACGACACTTTGCTCCACTCTACACTACTCCACTCTACGACACACCTCTCTATGGTACTCCATGCCACTCTATGACACTCCACGCCACTCTAAGATCTCTACTCCACTCTACGCCGATCCACACTACGCCACTCTACAAAACTTTACTCCACTCCTCTCCATTCTACGACACGCAACTCTGACACTTGGCTCTATGAAACTCCGCTCTATGACACTCTACTCCACTCTAGAACACTTTACTCCCCTCCACTATACATCCCTCCACTCTAAGCCCCTTGACTATACGGCACTCTACTCCACTCTGGCTCTTTACTCCACTGTACGTCACTTAGATACTTTACTCCACTCTACGCTACATCCCTCCACTCTACGATACTCTAGGAAATGTCACTCTATCCCACTCCACTCTATCCCACTGCACTATACAAAACCCCACTCTATGACACTCTAATCTATGACACTCCACTTCACAACACTCTACGACACTCCACTCTGACACTCTATTCCACTCTATACCACAACCCCCTTTGCCCCTCCACTCTGTGATATTCCACTGTACACCACACTACTCCGCTCTACGCCATCCTACTCCGCTCTGTGCCACGAGACTCCACTCCGTGACACTCTACTCTACGACACACTACTCTACTCCACACTATGACACTCTACTCTGACACTCTTCTCCACTCTTAACCACTTCACTCTATGACACTCCACGCCACTCTAGGCCACTCCACTCGGTGACACTCCTCTCTACGACACTCCACTCTAAGATACTCTGACACTCTACTCCACTCTACACCACTCCACACTATGACTCTACGCCACTCAAGTCTACTCCACTCTACACCACGCCACTCTTCAACATTCCACTCTACAACACGCCACTCTGTCACTCTACGCCACTCCACTCTACGACACTCTGTCACTCCACTGTGGCACACTCCATGTCACTTTACTACACTCTGACACGTTACTCTACGACACTTTACAACATTCCGCTCTACGCACCTCCACTGTATGAGACTCCACGCCACTCCATACTTCAACACTGTACGCCACTCAACGATACACTATGCCACTCTATGCCAGTCCACTCTTCTAAAGTCCATGCCACTTTACTCCACTCTCTGCCACTTTACTCCACTCTTTGCCACTCCATTCTTCTCCCCTCCACGTCCCTCTACTCTAACACTCTACACCACTCCACTCTATGACATTCCACTCCACTCTGTGCCACACTACTCCACTCCATGGCACTCCATGCCACTTAACTCTAGGCCACTCTACTCCACTCTACGCCATCCTACTCTAGTCCGCTCTGCGCAACTCTATGCCATGAACCTCCACTCCACTCTGTAACACACCACGGTACTCCACTCTAAGCCACTCTGGCACTCTACAACACTCTACTCCATTCTTAACTACTTCACTCTACAACACTCCACTCCATGCCACTCTAAACCACTCCACTCTGACACTCCACTCTACGACACTCCCCTCCAGCCCATTCCTCTCTACTCCACTATACTCTGACACTCGTCTCCACTCTACACCACTCCACTCTACGACATTCTAGTCCACACCACTCTACACTATTACATTCTTTGCCACTTCACTCTAGGCCACTCCATGCCATTCCACTTTATTCCACTCCACTCCACGACACTCCACTATACCACACCCTATGGCACTCTACGACACTATCCACTCTAGTACGCTCAATGCCACTTTACTCCACCCTACAAAATAGAACTCTATGCTACTCCACTCTACGCCACTCCATTCTACAACACAATATGCCACTCTGTGCTAGTTTACTCTTCTAAACTCCACACCACTTTAGTCCATGCGTCACCACTTTACTCTGTGACTCTTTACTCCACTCCATGCCATTCCACCCCACCCCATTCTACACTACAGCACTCCACTCTACGCCACTTTACATAGGGTGACCAGATCTTGAGAACCAAAAACCGGGACATTTTGGGAAAATAGGACTACCATTTTTCATCAACAGAATGGCACAGAATAACAGTTCTCATCAACATAAGATCACAGAAAAGGCATTAAGAAAATAAATAAAATGTAAGTTCTACGACCAACATCATACATATTAATTAAATTGCTTACTTGTAACAGCTGCTCACTAGCACAGCTTTATAACACCCAAAAAAGCCTCTCAATGTTTTCAGTCGACCCCCTCTAAAAACCGGGACATGAGCCAAAATGACCGAAATCTGCCGGGACAGCCGGTGAAAAACCGGGACTGTCCGGGCAAATCCGGGACGTCTGGTCACCCTAACTTTACACCACTCTGTGCCACTTTACGCCAGTCTATGCCACTCCACTCTACATCAGTCCACTCTGACACTCTATTCCCCTCTATGCCACTCCACTCCGTGCCAATCTGCGACACTCCATGCCACTTAACTGTAGGCCCCTCTACGCCATGCCATTCTGCGCCACTCCACTCTACTCCACCTCATGCTACCCTGGCACTCTACCCCACTCCACTCTACACCACTCTACCTCCTTCCACTCTACGACACTTTACTCCACTCTACGCCCCTCCACTCCCCAACACTCTACGTCACTCTACGACACTTCGCTCTATGCCACTTTACTCCATGCCACTCTACTCCACTATACAACACTTTACTCCGCTCTATGACAAGTCACTCTACCACACTTTCCTTCACTTTACGCTACTCCACTCTCTGGCACTCTACTCTGCGCCATTCCACTCTACAACACTTCACGCTATTCTACAACACTCCACAACACTATACGCCACTCTACTCTATGCCACTCTAATCCTCTCTACTGTAATCTATTCTATGCCATTCTACTTTACTCCACTTTATGACATTTTTCTCCACTCTACGCCAGTTTACTCCATTTCACAACACTCTGCAAGACTCCACTCTGTGGCACTCTATGCCACTGTATGCCTCTTTACGCCAATCCACTGTACTCCACTCTACAGCACTTTACTGTACTCTACGCTACTCCACTCTACAACACTTTAGTCTACTCTACTCCCCTCTACTCTAAGTCCCTCCATTCTACAAGACTCCACTCGACGCCTCTCCACGACACTCCATTCTATGCCACTCCGTTGTACGTCACGCCACTCCACACCCCTCCACTCTACTACTGTCTACACCCATCCACTATGACACTTCACTCCACACCACGCCCCTCTACTCTGCAACTCTTTGACACTCCATGTCACTCTACGACACTCCACGTCACTCCATGACACTCTACGCCACTCTATTTGACGCCACTGTGCTCAACTCTACTCCATTCTGCAACACTTTACTCCACTTCACGACGCAACAATCCACTCTACAACACAATGCGATACTCTACATCACTCTATTCTAATCCATTGTACGCCACTCTACTTTACTCCACTGTATGACACTTTACTCCTTTCTACGACACTCCACTCTGACACTCTACAACACTCCTCTACACTCTACAATACTCCACTCCACGCCACTCTGACACCTTATGACCCTCCAGTCTACAGCACTTTACTCCCCTCCACGCAACACCATTCTTCGCCCATCCACGCTACTCCACTCCACGTCACGCAACTCTGTTCTGTGCCACTCCGCTCTGCTCTACGACACTTTACTCCACTGTACGCCACTCCACTCTATGAACTCTACGCCATCCAACTCAACTTCACACCTCCACCCTACTCCAATCCACTCTACACCACTCCTCTCCACAACACTTTACTCTACTCCACGACACTTTTCTCTACTCTACTTCGTGATACTACACAACACTCCACATTGCTCCATGACACTCTACGACGCTCCATGAAACTCCACTCTACGTGCGGCACTCCTCTCCACTCTATGCCACTCCACAGCCCTCCGCTCCACAACGTGCCATTCCTTGACACTACGCTACTCCACTCTGACACTCCACTCCAAGCCACTCTCCTCCACACCACTAACTTTTAGCCATGCTGAACAGCAGCCACGCAGGTTTACAACATGGCTAAAACACATGCGCAAAGCCAATAGCTCTTGCATAGGCGAGAACTATTGGTTATGCCATGCTGTTTTGTCATGTCTCGAATTTATAAATGAATGTATTTAAACTTGATCTGGAGAAGAAGGGGTTTAATCCATAGAGTAAGATAAAATCTCATTAAGTACGCCTGATAATGGGCCCCATTGCTTACCTCTGCTAAGTCATCAAAACGTGGAATGTGCTGGACTGTGAGCAAGTGATCTCTCAAGTTGAGTTGGGCTACAGTATTGTAATAACATTGGATTTCACGTGTGTTTCAATAATAACTGTGTGTTTTTTATTTAGTCTGTCCAAAAATATTTTTATCGGGCTACATTTATTTTCACTGACCTGGCATAAATGTATTTTTTGTGTACATGTAAATGTATGTTTTTGTGTGCATGAAAATAAAAACGTCCCCCACCTTCACCCCCCCACACACACTTGCGTGCGACGCTAGTGAAGATAAGTGTGCACACTACATGAAGGGAGGAAAGGTGAGTGTGTTTGTATTTGCAATACACAAATTATACGACTGACACTTAGTGTGTGTGTGCGCGCACATTTTTGGAAATTGGATGCGAATCCTTCATCTGCGTGAAGGTGCTTCTCATCTTATGTTTTGTCTGCCGAGGCTGTGTGTCCTGTGACATTCGCCCAGAGGGAAACACCGGTGCCGAGGCCTGCACTGTGCGGCCATTGTGTGCGCCGTCACAGCCGTGACACGGAGAGCTGTTCGCATGGCGTGCTAACTCCAGCGGGGTCAGTTCCACTCTGTGGCCGCTAGAAATGAAAAACATGCCCCAGCCGGGGACAGGCGGCGGGTCAACAGCTGGCAGAGGATATGGCAATCATTTATATAAATATGCTCTCGCCGTCCCGCAAAAACAAAACTCCCCAACCCAACAGCTGGGAAGGGTTGCAAGTAGCCCCAAGGCTGGTTAGTTCCCTTCCAGATGGGGAGGTTAGACGGGGGCTAGGCCGACTGCTCCACATAGACTTCCGATTCGCATTAGGCATAAAAGGAGCGCGAAGCAGGCAGGAGGAAGCCGAAGTACAAGCATGACTGCCCCACTCTTCACCCAACCTAATCAAATAAGTGAGAGTTTCCGAGGCGGAAGGATTGTGTTTATTGGAATTTACGCTGTTGTGCGCGTGAGTCACCAGGTCTCGACAGCTCGCGCCCCTTCCAAAGGGACAGCGACTTAGAACGTGTGGCTGGGCTTTTTACCCCATGTGATGGCCATGTCTAGGTGAAATCTTCCAGCACGGGTATGCCACAGGCCATAATGCTGAGCTTGTGCAAACGAATGGGGCGGCAGACTTGGACCAACTCCATATTTCTTATGAATGCAAAAAACTCAGAAATGTATTAAATGGTTTATCTCTGTAGTGTGTTATTCTATCCATCATTTGTAATGGGCCTGGAGAATAACGTTTTAGAGACTCTCCCGAATTTATTTTTGGATTGGGTTTTGGCATAGCACCAGGAAGGAAATTTGTGTTTGCATGATCTCTGAGACTTAGAAAAAAGAGGCCTGAAAATGCCGAACTCAATAACTAATCTGAAAGCTGCCACACACAAGTGTGACTTCAGTGTTGGTTGCCACTATGTATGCTCACCTGAGTGTATCTGCTTTCGGGTCAGTTACTGAAGTCTGGCACAATATCATCATGTAGTGTGTGCAAGTCATTGAGGCATATTTCCACTTGCATGTCACACAGGGCTGACCGGTTGCGACACTTGCCTCAAGATAAAACTGGGACCCAGTATATTAGATCATTATAACTCTTAGTGAAACAAGCTTGTGTAGTGACACTTACAAGAAACACTACATATGCAATTTATATAATTTTATCCCTTGAGTTGTGATTAGTTTTCTAGTAAAAAAAAAATAACCCAGCTCCGTCCCAACAAAAAAAAGTGTGTGATTAATACAATTACAATTGACACATACAACCTACATAGTGACTTTCAAGAGTTATGAATTTTGCAAGTCAGTTCAGTTTGTGGTTGGTGGGTAAATGGCTGCAGGTTTGCTGACGATGGTGAGAGATTAGGGTGTGTTCATGCCAAAGCTCATGCTGTTTTTGGAGACATTTGAATTATTTGGAAGTGAATGGCAACCCTTATATTTGAGTGAGCATTGTAAACATGCTCTGATTGGTTGGTGGATCTCTTCTGGAAATGGTCACAATATAATTGGATGGTAAAGATTAAACGTGTCGCCTGGGTGGATAGACAGGCCATTGTCCTTTCTAATTAAATCTAATGCACCTCCATTACAGCTAATTTCAGATCAGTAGTCCTCTTTACGCACTGACCAGCAATAATCATTGTTGCGAACCTGTGTATCCGGTTATTATTGATATAGCATCACGCTTGTTCCGTTCCAAGTGTGTAGATTGGTGCTTGGGTTTAGTGCTCTCATTCAAATTTGAGAAGGAGTTGTGCTGTAGTGGATTCCTTGTGGATGGTCTAGTGGATACCTGTGGGCTGTGGAACCACAGGGCTTGTGTTCTACTTGACATGCTCCTCTTAACCAAATTGTGTAATTCTGTTTCCCTCTGTAACTTACAGCAAATGAGTTAATTGAAGAGTGGTGGCTGAACGTCAGTGAATAAACGGTGAAAGAGTGGATGACAGATATTTGCTGAACAGAGGGTAAATCGACAGTGGATAGATTCTGAATGCATTGTAGGTGACTGATGAATAGATAGTTACTGGATGGTGGATACAGATGACTGAATGGTGAACAGAGAATGTATTTGAATGATCCTTATGAATGGGTGGTGAATGGATTATGAGTGATTGTGATTGGCGAATAGGGAGTCAATCTTTCAACACCATTGCCCATCAGTGTTCTTCGGACACCCTTGTTGACAGCCACGTAATTACAAATACTCAAGTGACTCAGGACTTCCCGGTGAGCCATATCAAGAACACTTTATTGATGCCCTGGTGAAGGGCGGGTGTTTGTGGGACTAAGTTAAGCAGGTTAGTAAAGAGAGTAGCTGTGAATGGTCCGTGTTGACTAGCTAGGTTGCTGTGGGCTTCCGTGGTTGGACTTCAGTGAAATAAGGGAGGGAATGAGAGATGATGAATGGGACACTTTGGCATGAGTGCATACCTGTACCTGCAGCAGGATCCCACAGCATAGATGGGGGTAATCGAAAGCCAACTATGCCTTTCGATCAGCATAGGTCCCCATACTCTTAGCCTACTACTATCCAACACACGCTTGAAAGAAGGTATGGGGCCTCCTTGTAAAGGGGTGGGTTAACCTGGAAGATGACCCTGGAGTACACGAGTACTGGTGAGAGGGTAGTGGAATGGGCAGACCATAAGTCTGTCTTTCCCTATGGGACAGAAGAGGAGGTACTCCGAGGTCCTTATCTATATAACAAGCTTCCTCCAGTCGCTGGTGAAGTAGAACCAGGACTGGCAGAAGGAGAGATGTGTTCCCCTTCTTCGCCACAAGGAATGGAGAAGTAAAGGTGGGAGGTAGGTACTGTACAAGTTGAAGGGTTGATTACTCAAGAAGGGAAGAACATCCAGGACTGCCAGGAAGATTGATATGTTCATCTTCTTCTCCACAGGCCAAGTAGTATCACGATGAGAATCAAAAATAGACTAATAAAGCCAGGAAAAATTAGAACACTGGTTAGCATGTTTCCTAGGAAGGACCCTGTGAAAAAGAAAGAGGCTGGAGATACGGGATCCAGAAAAGAGACTGACTGCAAGCCCTGCTGTGATGCAGTGTACAGAGGGCTACTTTCTATTGCATGGCACACAGATATACAAATAAAACTGTAACTGACACAAGTGGCTATGAAGTCCTTTTTTCATCCACACTTATCTCCTTACAACAATTCAACATTTCCATACAATTGCATCCCCAGACCCCCATCCACCATGACCGTTTGCACCCCTTGGATTTAAATATGTGCAAAAATGATTTTTTTCACAAGATGACGATCGTTGCGCCCTAGGCACCCACCATCAAAAATCTACAGATCCCAAAGAGGTGTAGGAGACAGCTACAGATCTATACAAAGTTCAAAATGATCAACCCTGTGACCTGAAGAGGCTCAAATCCTATGGACAGTGAATACACAAGGAAATCACCTTCTATAATGCAATGCAGTTGGACAAACAAGGGAAGCCGAGTAAGGCCTCTTATCCCTGCCAGATTACAGAAAAACGAAACACAACTTGGTTGAGTTACAAAAGATACTTTTTGTACTTTCGTACACAGCACTGATCGCATGCACAGCTGCACCTTTACAGAGTTGCGGATGTGGTGAAAGTGGAGTGAAAGGTATGAGCATTAGGCAAATGAATTAATTCCTGATTGTGTGGGAAGAAACCCGTTCCTTTTTAATTCTTCCAGCATGAGGCCCACAGATGGATACTGTAAAAGATGTTAGCATGCCAGATTCTTCAGCCAGTGAACAATAAATCATTATCTTTATCTTATAGTCCCTATGTTTGTCTTGACATGGGCAGAAGATGCTGCGTCAAACCACATGCTCTACTGGCCCTGTCTGGTACTTTTCACAATACATTTGGCCACTTTGTCACTTAAGCACAAACTATGCTAAAACATGAAAGCACCATTTTTCCAACATTACTACAGACCGATTGGTAGGAGTGTGTACGTTAACCATACATGAGTGAGAATTCACTCACAAAGCTTACCAAGTATACAAAAAAAGAACTTTGCAAAAAGTAAGTATAAAAAACTCTGCAGACGAATTGGGCATGAGAAGTGAAACCCCCATGCAAAAACAACAGTTGATGGACAGAATGCAGAACAATGTCATACATTCACCCCAGTACAGAGATCTGGGCCTAAATCCATCGTTTTTTGCTCACCATGCCATTCCAGTTTGAACCCAGCCATATGCAAATCAGTCTTGACCCTGTGCCTCATGGGAACAGTCCAGCCCGAACTTCCAAGCCAGGTCCTCCCTGGACTGGAAACAAGCATCCTAGGACCGGTTTCGGGGTTTCACCCCTCTTCAGCCAGGATAGCTTGATTCCAGTGGCATGGAGAGCACGGGACCCACGTCTGGGCATACCCGTCCCACTCGGGGTGACAAATGCAAAAACAACAGTTGATGGACAGAATGCAGAACAATGTCATACATTCACCCCAGTACAGAGATCTGGGCCTAAATCCATCGTTTTTTTGCTCACCATGCCATTCCAGTTTGAACCCAGCCATATGCAAATCAGTCTTGACCCTGTGCCTCATGGGAACAGTCCAGCCCGAACTGCCAAGCCAGGTCCTCCCTGGACTGGAAACAAGCATCCTAGGACCGGTTTCGGGGTTTCACCCCTCTTCAGCCAGGATAGCTTGATTCCAGTGGCATGGAGAGCACGGGACCCACGTCTGGGCATTCCCGTCCCACTCAGGGTGACAAATGCAAAAACAACAGTTGATGGACAGAATGCAGAACAATGTCATACATTCACCCCAGTACAGAGATCTGGGCCTAAATCTATCGTTTTTTGCTCACCATGCCATTCCAGTTTGAACCCAGCCATATGCAAATCAGTCTTGACCCTGTGCCTCATGGGAACAGTCCAGCCCGAACTGCCAAGCCAGGTCCTCCCTGGACTGGAAACAAGCATCCTAGGACCGGTTTCGGGGTTTCACCCCTCTTCAGCCAGGATAGCTTGATTCCAGTGGCATGGAGAGCACGGGACCCACGTCTGGGCATACCCGTCCCACTCGGGGTGACAAATGCAAAAACAACAGTTGATGGACAGAATGCAGAACAATGTCATACATTCACCCCAGTACAGAGATCTGGGCCTAAATCCATCGTTTTTTTGCTCACCATGCCATTCCAGTTTGAACCCAGCCATATGCAAATCAGTCTTGACCCTGTGCCTCATGGGAACAGTCCAGCCCGAACTGCCAAGCCAGGTCCTCCCTGGACTGGAAACAAGCGTGCCAGAATTGTCCCTGGTCCGTTTCAGTGAAGTACCCTGCGATAAGGTCAATTGCAGGAAGATACAGCACATTAGTATGCACTTCAGATACGTTGTTCTTTATATATACTGATCCCAGACCAAAGGTCAGCTGTGGTCCAGCCTCACTATTTCAGGATTCTGTGACTTGCAGCGCTTGAATGGTAGATCCGAGGAAGTTTTTGATTGTTCAATGACCAGGTCTAGACAGGATTACCCACCTTTGCCAGTACAAGTTCCTCTTTCGCTAGCCCTTCTGGGAGCACTATGGAGACACAGCTTACAGCTGTGTGAGCCTGAATTTAGTGCTGTCTTAGTGATGCAGCTAATTTCCTATTTAAATTATTCCTGCCCTGCCCATTGGTTCCCCCCAGTGGTTTCAATGTTCTCCTTAGCTTAGGCAGCAGTTTTCCTTCCACTCATTCAACCCACCACCATCACCAAATATTCAAGGCCTTTACTTAGTCATTGTAAATCGACCCCATTTAGAACAATTAGGGGTACAATAATATGTTACTACTCTGGGCGAGAAGGAGGTGTGGATGACAATTAATGAACTGGTGATTTGTAGGGTGCCACATGATGCCATGAGATCTTTAGGACATCTTGTTTTTTTTACAGAACATGAGTGTTCCTAATCCTTGTGGCATATTTGACTACAAGCAGAGATCTACGCAAACACAAATAATACAGTGTAAATACATTCGAGACAAGGAAGAATGTGTTGCTCTTTGATCCATGTCCTTTGTGCCATGCTGGGGTGCAGACCTTTCGCCGCACGTTTATCCTAGATGGTGGCTTTTCTCAAAGGTAAATGACTGAAAAGAATAGTCATGATATTTTTCTTAAATTCTCAGTGATTACTTGGATCTCTTAATTCAGGGGTGAAAAAGTGCCACAGAAGCATTGGCTAGGTGCAGCCACTAGGATGGAAATTGACCTTAATGATTGGAAAGCTATCTCTGCAGAGTACAAACTATACCAAAAGATCAGAAAACAATGCTACAGGTATAGGCATGAAGAGCTGTTTCTTGCCCAAACCCGGACTATGGGTTGGAGCAGAACACAAGGGTGCATAATGAATTGAAAGCCTATTAAAAGCAGTTACTAGCTGGACCAGCAGGGCAATAGCGGCACTAACACCTGCTTATCCAGTTCACTCTCTGTAGAAAGGAACCACAAATAGTCTTCAGATGATATTTGAAGCAGAGTTTATTTTTTATGTATAAGGTATAACCTCATCCTGCTTCTCCTGCTCTCCGACCACCTCCTTTTCAAACCATCACATTCCAGAACCCTGGGCTTCACATCTTGATTAGAACTCTGGGCTCACCATTCTAGCTATAGAATATCACACACTCCCTGATTGGCTCTTTCTTTCTGTTTTGCTCTTTCCCTCCTTTGCTTTGTATTTGCATAGTCTTACTTTGCTTGTCCCACTCTCCGTCCTTCGACCTACTCTTCTTCCCTTGCCCTGCTGTCACTCTCTCCTGCCTTTCACACTTTTGCTCATTATGTTTCCCCACACTGTTCTCTCTCTCAAACGTTCTTCTAGATCCACCAACCTTTCTTTTTGTCCTGTGTCCCACTTTATATTAATTCTTCTCATTCTCCTGACCACTCTTATCGACACAGCCCTGCTTTGTCTCTGCAGCCATGCTTAATTTTACTATCCTTGCGGAGTCATCCCAGCCACACTGTGCATTAATTCCCTGTTCCACAGTGTTGTCTCTGCACCCATCCACATACTTTCTCCTCCTTGCTGCTCTGTGACCCATACTCTGTCCTTTGTACATCACCCCATTTTGTCATCCAGGGCACACTGCTTCTTTGTTTTCTTTTTCTAGCCTCTTTGTCTCTTCCACCCTCGTTGCCCGGGTCTCCTCCACCGTGATCTATGTTTGGCAGATGGAGTTCCTCCGAAGGATTTGAATTCAGTCAAACCACAGCACTTAAGGCTACAATTCCAGTCCATTTAACCAAGTGTTCTCTGTTGTGTGCTTAGCATAGCATTAGTAAACATTCAAAATGCATTGTCTTGAGATAATTGCTGATCACCCAAGTTATGCACCTAGTGCCAGAGAGTGCTGATTTTGTGTTGCTGGTACGAGAGAGAAATGTATAGTGAACTAAAAGTTCATGTGCCTACTGGTGGTAGATGTGAGGGTTTAGAAAATGGATACCGGTACTTGCACCATTAAAGGAGGCTGGAGGAGTCTAAGCTGGGGATTGTCCCTTTTCCAAAGAAAGGTAGCCAAGGCCTACCTGTTCAATATTGCTAAAAAACCCTAGTGTTAAAGAGAGACTGAGCCCTAATTAGATTAGCTTGGATGTGTATGTCTTTGCTTCGTAGGCCCCAAATATCGTGTAACTGACACATTCACGAGGCAGGTGTTTTTTTTGCAAAACCTTATTGGTGTGTTTAAAGGTAGCTGTCCATGGGACAGGTGCAAGGTGCTGCAGTCTTAGAAGAAGTACGTTTTTGAATCTCTGCTGCCACATATGAGTGTTTGTAGGCCAGTTTGTTGAGGCTCATGCCAAGCAAATGACTACAAAGAGCCCTACCACAGGAACTACACCGTTTGCAGAGAAGCAGAGAAAATACCACTCTAGCCCTGAAGACCGGAAGTGCCCGATTTAAGGTTTGCTTTTACTAGAGTTTTCATATCAAATTGAGCGTGGAGTTTTTATGCCATGACTTAGCACATAATGGATCGTTAAATTACGTTTTTCAGATGTCCTATTATGCCTCGGCAAGTGTTTTATTTGAAAATGGAAGATAAATTAAGAACTGTGGTATTTGTAAGAGGAAAGGTAAGACAACTTAAGTGCCATTTACCGCTAAAGATAACCCTACTTTAGCATAAATGGCAGCCGCGGCCTGCACGGTTTGCTACTCTGCTGCAGCTTTGAAATATGAAAACAGCAAGTATATTTCTATCTCAAGTTCGAGTCTGGGTGAATGGCCTTGAATGAATGAATACATAAGTAAAACAAAGACTAAAATTGCACGAGACTGCCAAGCTGAAACAGCTCAAAGTACTTGCAGGATGGCGAAGTGTTTTCTTTTCTGGAGGTGGTTTTGTTCAGGTCGCATAATCTTAGAGGGTGACACATTCCAATAACGAGGGGCCTGGCATCAGGATATGTCTGCAGTGCTATGCTCCAAGCAGTTAAGAAACTGGAGGAGGAGTTTGGGGCCGGAGGGGGATAAGTGCATGGTGCGTACTTTCGTAACAGATTTTAAGTCAGCATTTTGCTGTAGAGTCAGTGGATTTTGCTGTAGAGAGGGCCAAGTCCACGAAATGCTGACCACTTTAATCCACCAAGGGGAAATGACTTTTTGGCCATATGTTTATCACACATCTAATGGAGGATATGCCAGTTCTATGTACAGATTTTTAGGTCGAGCCTGGGACTTAGAGACTTAGAGCACATTGCTTAACATTTATCGGCTTTATTGTCCGTCTCATGTGCTTGCCTCTTATTTGATGGCTTTTCTTGTCTATCTTTTGTTTATCCCTCCCCTGGTGCCATCTTTACTATCCTCTTGGCTGGCTAGTGTCCTTCCACTGCTATCTTTTAAGGGGACTACTATTCTTCTTTTTGGTTAAGCACTCTCCTTTTGGCACATTCCCAAGGCTCCCCTTTTAGGCCTGTCCTAGCATCACCTTTTATCTGTCTCTGTCACTCGTATTTAAAAAGAGAAGTCATACCAACAGTAATAAAAATACATTACATATTATTACATATTATTCCATTGGTCACTTTAAGTGTCATTCAGGTATTCCCCAAAGTGCAGTGGAGCAGCCCACTTTGTTCATTGGCTGCCTTGTACTGTGAATGAAGGCATTTTGCCTGTTGACATATACATAGCCATACATATGAAAAGGAATGGGCTTAGAGAGGTCTGTGTTGTCTTTTTTTTTTAATTTGTTTATACGTTTGCTATTTTTTTTGCATACTACATGTTTGCAAAAATAACAAGCATTTACAATGCTATAGGTCTCGCAATTGCGAGTTTTTAACCTCTGGCATTGTAAAAGTTAAAAAAAGGAAGGAGCGCGGTGTCCCTGAAGCGGGCGCCGCACTCCGAATTAAAGTAAAAAAGTAAATAAACAAACAGAGCGCGGTTTTCCTGAACCGGGCGCTGCGCTCTGAATTAAAGTAAAATAAAAAATAAACAAACAAAGCGCGGTGTCCCTGAAGCGGGCGTCGCGCTCCGGATTTAAGTAAAAAAAAAAAGTAAACAGAGCGCGGTGTCCCTGAAGCAAGCGCTGCGCTCAGCATACACATACAACAAAAAAAAGCAGCCGCCATTGTCAATAAACTAAATAGTGCTCACCCACTAGATAAAGCATGCCGTGTAATGAGCGAAGTAAAAGGTCCAGCCCTTATGGGCGGTAACAAATGGAGACAGGGCGGTAACAAGGAGGGACTAACCAGCCTCATAATGAATCGGAAGCCAGCATTTACCAAGGACAATGACACCAGCCAATGAAAAGTATGGGCGGAGAGTGGGCGAGGCTTCCACAGCATACTCTACTACAGCATGCCACGCAAAGCGAGCAGCGCATGCGCGCTGCCGCTAGGCTCGACCTAAAAATATGCATGCTTGCCAAGACCATAACTATTGGCTTTGCTATTGCTTGTGTTTTGTTTTAGTTTCCCTATTTGCTAAAAACACCTCTTGTCCCCTTCCCCCAAAAACGCATTTGACTTAACGAGTTGTGTTACGTTTTGCACCTATTTGCTTTGCCTATCAAATCATTGATCAATGTTGTAAATGATTATTTTGGTTGTCGAGGTTTTTACCCTCGGCGACACTAGGCTTACTGTACAGCGCTGAAGCATGCTGCAACGGGTATTACTGCATTTGTATTAAAAGTCCAAATCCAAGAGCGCTGTTTGGAACTACGTGAAGCCATATGTAATTTAACATTTGGTGCAAATATAGATGTGTATTGCCAATAACAAACCATTTTTCATTTTTTTATTTTAATTAGGGATTGGTAAAGCTCCAGCGCTTTGTGTCATTTACATAGCCATCTGATGGTCAGTTTTTGAATTGCTGCAGGGCGTTGCATCGCTACATACACTAATTACATTAATACTTAGGCGATTCATAATTTTTGAAACAGTTTGAAAATAAAACAACTATTCACAACTAGGAGCCAAGGGGGTAAAAAAGAACAGGTCGCCCCCCACTCACAAAGTTCAATACAAAAAAAGGCCTGTTCTATCAGCTGTCTGGACTCCTCTGGGCGTCCACCATATATTTTCTCAGGCACACAATGTTGTGTGACACGGCAGTGAATCAATATCTCCCATCTGCCATAGAGTGACTAAGATCACTACTTTTAAAACCTGGTGTTTCGTACTGTATCTACTGGTGTGACCCCCCTACACGCGTAACAAGGAGGAGGGGTGAAAAGAAGTGGGAAAAAGAAGGCAGTGCCTCACGGGAGTAACACCATGGGAGTTTACAGACTGGTACTCGCCTGTATCCTCAGGTTCTCATCATTAGCAACTGCCGACTTATAAGTCAAATAAAGAGTGAGGAAAAAAGAAAGAACAAAAACTGTTTGTGTTCAGTGCAGAATAAATGAACCCTGTAAAGGAAAACGGGGTCTAACATAGAACACCCGGTGTACCTAATCTAAAAACGGGCTAGACAACCACTGGCTGAATTAATTTATTCCTTGCTGTGTGTCTGCTCAATTAAAACCAACATGTTTCATTGCCTATATAGACTTGCGGCAATTTCATCAGGGTTAGGGTCAGCGTCCTCACTACACCACTTTCCTCTGTTTGTCATACCTACAAAAAACAGAGACAGTACAACACATATCATCAACACATATAACAGACCTTGCATCAAACTGAAAAAACTTTTTCAGCACATATAGCAAACTTAAAACCAAACTGAATGTTTTTGGTGCTACTAGTGGGGAATATCGACATCACATGTGATATATTTACCGGGTGGTTGCCCATCTTCGGCATACCTGCAACCCCATAAACAACTGCTTTAAACAATGTGCATGTGTACTAGTCCACAGACACAAAGCCCGTCTCAGTCGCTGCAATCAGTCAGTCTGCGTAGGAAAAGAGGGAAAAATTCAAATATTCACTACCACCCAAGCATACATAATGGGCTCAATAAAGGCGGAAAATCCCCGCTATCCCATATAAAATCTGTTGGACGAGTATAGCAACCTTCCTGCTTCCTGATCTACATACTCGAATCTCATGCAAATATTGCACCCAGCAGTCAGCTCTACTAGCTGCCGTCCTCATAGTGTCTTAATACGAAGGCGTTTTAGAAACCGGCAACCCTCCTAGTAAGTATCGGTACTGCCCAATTTATGAGCCGGAGTTCCTGTTAGTACGGTCTCCCGTTCACCACCGTGCTCATGGGGCCTGATAATAAAGAAAAGAAGCCCCCTCCGTAAATAAAGCAGTACCCGCTTACCGAGACACCTCGGGTCACTGGCCGCCGCTCAGCACCTCATCGTGTCCTGCTCGCTATGGAATATTTCTAGAGCGGCACACGCTACGTCAGACTGAATAGAACCGCCCTACTTCCGGTCCTCACATCTTATTCATACATTGTCAACCCAACGCGGCGGCCATCTTAAAATGTCCATCGCCCACTTCTATAGACCAAGTATACTGTCAGTCTAGGTGTGTTGCGTGTTTCTATATAAACAAAAACAAATTATTCACAAGTTATTATAATTTCCTTAGTATATGCCACAATCCTATTGTCAAAATTAATCAAAATGAGTCAAAGGTAGTGCAAATACCTAGGCATGTATGCATCTTGCCTCTCAAATCTGTTGGGTGCCGAAGCTGCTCACGCACCCTTCACACCCTAAGTAAAACATGCGCACTTAAACTATACTCAGTCCAGTGGGGAATAGCTGTGGTGTTCAAAAGAAAGATTGGTTGAAAGATTGACACCCTCAACCCTGATGTTTATATTTTTAATACAATCATCGACTCAACCATCAGTAATGCATTATGTGTTCTGTGACAGGATCTATCTAGAATGGTATCACTTTATTCCATTCAATAAGATCGTTGAGCCCATTATGATCTGCCCCCTCTTGATATATCCAACGGGCTTCTTTCGAAATCAATCTGCTCTCCATATTGTACTGATCTCCTAGAACCTTTTCTAGTACCACCCATCGTATATCCCTGTGTTTATGTTTCTGGGTGACATAATGTTGAACCAGTTTTGTCGTGAGTTTACCCGCTTTCAGCGTACTCACATGCTCCTGGATTCTAACTTTAACCTTACGTGTCGTGAGACCGATATAATGTAGGTCACACGGGCATGTAATTCTGTAGATGACATTTACCGTATTGCAATTACTAAACCTGTTCAAATGCCATGTTTTTCCATTTGTAAGGGTGACGCTCTTGATAGCTGTTGTCAATTCACAGACCGAACAGCCCCCACAAGGGTAATGTCCCGGGGGCACTGTAGTTTCTCTAGATTCCTGCACAGGTCGTGTATGAACAAGACGGTCACGTAAATTAGTGGACCGTTTGAAAGCGAATCTAGGTTGGGGCATTTTCATAGATGAAGTACTGAGTAAATGCCAATGTTTTCTTATAATCTGTCTGATCTTGGTCGAACAGGGTCCAAAAGTAGTGACCACTGGGATACAGTCGCTGCTGACTTTATTTGTCCTTTCAAGGAGGGCATTTCTAGGTGTATTTAAGGCCCTATTCCTGGCTTGTCTTATAACTTTTTTGGGATAGGCACGATCCTCCAATCTTTTGGACAGTTCCTCAGTTTGTTCTAAATAGCTCTGAGTGGACGTGCAATTTCTGCGATAACGCAGAAATTGCCCTACCGGTAGATTGTCTCGCAGAGCCCTCGGATGATAGGATCTGTAATGTAGGAGCGAGTTGTTGTCAGTGGGCTTTTGATGTACACAGGTCAGTAATTTGTTATCACTCGCCTGTATATCTAAGTCCAGATAAGTGGCTGTATTTTTATTAACTGTCCAAGTAAATTTAAGACATTCGTCCAAGGTATTGAGCCAGTTCAGGAACTTCTGTAGCTCCTCTTCCGTCCCTACCCAGATACACAGGACATCATCAATAAATCTCTTCCAGAGGACAATATTCCTCTGGAAGGGATTGGTAGAATGATTGATGTCGTTGGACTCAAACTGGCCTACATAAATGCAGGCCAGACTGGGGGCAAAAGTAGCCCCCATAGAAGTCCTGGAAGTCTGGAGGTATAGTTGATCTTTGTATGCAAAAAAGTTGCGTGTTAGTGCTATCTCAATGCATTGCAACACAAATGTCTGAGGTGTATCATAGAACCATTCACATTCCCCCAAGGCACGAGCTGCTGCCACCAGCGTTGCTTCCTGGGGGATGTTAGTGTACAATGACTCAATGTCGATGGTGACCAGGAACTGATGGTCTGGGTCATATACCACATTGTCTAAATGTCTTAAGATGTCAGTGGTATCTTGTATGTAAGATGATTGCGTGATAACACATTCTCTCAAGAAAAAATCTGAGAACTGGGATAAAGGTTTGAGCAAAGATTGAATGCCCGATACTATCGGGCGCCCAGGTGGAGGACGCTGGGCCTTATGAATTTTAGGCACGATATAGAGAGCCGGGATCCTGGGTTTCGTATTAATCAGGAAATCGGCCTCCTTAGTTGTCAGCCATTTCTTCTCCCTGGCTTCAGACACCAAACTGGATATTGTAATTTGTAGTTCTTTGGTAGGATCCCTCATCAAGGGTTTGTAATGCTGCCGGACTCCTAGTAATCTGGTCACCACGGCCTCATAGTCTAGTGTATTCATCACCACCACCGCCCCGCCCTTGTCAGCCGGTTTGATGGTGATGGAAGTATTACTCTGCAAAGATTTCACAGCTTGCCAGTCTTTACTGCTCATATTACTATGAGCTGTATTTTTCAAATTAAATTCAAGGTCCATGATATCTTTCATGACCTTTTGTTCAAAGACCTGGACCTCCGGGCCTACTTGGTTATTAAATGGACAAAAGTGTGAAGGACGTCGCAGGTTAGACGCATACACCGAGGGTGGTTCTTGTTCCTTGCCATCCAAAAATTTTTTGAGCTTGATCTTTCTCATTAAACCATTGAACTCTCCTCTGAATTTGAAACTATCATGTTTTGGCGTTGGAACATAACCAAGGCCCTTATTCAGAACCCTATTCTCATCCTCAGTGAGTACGTGATCCGATAAATTGATCACGATGTTTTTGTTGGTATCTAAAGGGGTGTTCTGCCCCGACTGCGAGTAATTCTGGGTGAGAACATTTGCCATGTTGAGTTCAAGTTTTGCCGTGCTCGTCCCCTCCCCCTGCCTCTGTGGTTGGCCCCTCTTTGGTCTGTGGGGTGCTGTCCTAAAAAAGCCCGGAATAAAGCTCCTAGATCTTGATCAGTACTCTCTTGGGGATTAAATCTCACCCGTGGGTTAGTGGTAGATTGTTGCCCTGGATATTCATCGTCCTCACTACTCGTGTTGTCAAATGTCCAATTGTTCGGTGTTCTCCTGCCCTGACGTCGCCCACCCCTAGGGGCCTGTTGTGGTTTGGCTTGGTCGGGAACTTGTTGATAGTATTGATCCTCCACATATGGGAAAGCCCACTCGTGACTGAATCTCTCTAGATTCCTTTTTAACCCCTTAATTTTCTGATTGACCATGTAGGTTTGGTATTCCCCCAGGTCATTTCGAATCTTGGCCAACTGTTCTTTCGTATCTAAGATAGTAGTGTCAGCCTTAATGGTTGTTTCAAGGTCTAATATCTCTTTTAGAAGTTCTTCACTAAGTCTCTTAGCTGTATTGATAATGAGGATAAGCCAGTCCCGGGTGCACTATAACTCCAGTCCACCCGGAACCTCCTATCCTCCAAAAAGATCTTAGGCTCTAGTCGAACCAGGAGACTCGCTGGTGAGGAGGCGCCTGCACGGAGATGTTCAGTCATCAGCGCTCCATGAAGCGCTATTCTTATTTGGCGTTTCCTAATACTTGTTAGCTTTTCCCATTCATCACGGGCTGTAACTGTCCCACTTAGTGGTGCATTTGGCAGGAGTGACGGCCCCGATAATATGGAGGCAATATGATCATCGGTGAATGCCAAACAGAAGTTAGCCATATCAAACACACCTATATCAACTAGATGTCGAAATTCCCCCACGCATAAAATGATGCCGTCTGAAATATGAGGATAAAAAGCAGGGGATTCAGAAGAATATCCCTGTGTATATTGATGATAAGGCTCTCACGGCTAATCTGCCGTTCTCACTACTATTCACAACTAGGAGCCAAGGGGGTAAAAAAGAACAGGTCGCCCCCCACTCACAAAGTTCAATACAAAAAAAGGCCTGTTCTATCAGCTGTCTGGACTCCTCTGGGCGTCCACCATATATTTTCTCAGGCACACAATGTTGTGTGACACGGCAGTGGATCAATATCTCCCATCTGCCATAGAGTGACTAAGATCACTACTTTTAAAACCTGGTGTTTCGTACTGTATCTACTGGTGTGACCCCCCTACACGCATAACAAGAAGGAGGGGTGAAAAGAAGTGGGAAAAAGAAGGCAGTGCCTCACGGGAGTAACACCATGGGAGTTTACAGACTGGTACTCGCCTGTATCCTCAGGTTCTCATCATTAGCAACTGCCGACTTATAAGTCAAATAAAGAGTGAGGAAAAAAGAAAGAACAAAAACTGTTTGTGTTCAGTGCAGAATAAATGAACCCTGTAAAGGAAAACGGGGTCTAACATAGAACACCCGGTGTACCTAATCTAAAAACGGGCTAGACAACCACTGGCTGAATTAATTTATTCCTTGCTGTGTGTCTGCTCAATTAAAACCAACATGTTTCATTGCCTATATAGACTTGCGGCAATTTCATCAGGGTTAGGGTCAGCGTCCTCACTACACCACTTTCCTCTGTTTGTCATACCTACAAAAACAGACAGTACAACACATATCATCAACACATATAACAGACATTGCATCAAACTGAAAAACTTTTTCAGCACATATAGCAAACTTAAAACCAAACTGAATGTTTTTGGTGCTACTAGTGGGAATATCGACATCACATGTGATATATTTACCGGGTGGTTGCCCATCTTCGGCATACCTGCAACCCCATAAACAACTGCTTTAAACAATGTGCATGTGTACTAGTCCACAGACACAAAGCCCGTCTCAGTCGCTGCAATCAGTCAGTCTGCGTAGGAAAAGAGGAAAAATTCAAATATTCACTACCACCCAAGCATACATAATGGGCTCAATAAAGGCGGAAAATCCCCGCTATCCCATATAAAATCTGTTGGACGAGTATAGCAACCTTCCTGCTTCCTGATCTACATACTCGAATCTCATGCAAATATCGCACCCAGCAGTCAGCTCTACTAGCTGCCGTCCTCATAGTGTCTTAATACGAAGGCGTTTTAGAAACCGGCAACCCTCCTAGTAAGTATCGGTACTGCCCAATTTATGAGCCGGAGTTCCTGTTAGTACGGTCTCCCGTTCACCACCGTGCTCATGGGGCCTGATAATAAAGAAAAGAAGCCCCACCGTAAATAAAGCAGTACCCGCTTACCGAGACACCTCGGGTCACTGGCCGCCGCTCAGCACCTCATCGTGTCCTGCTCGCTATGGAATATTTCTAGAGCGGCACACGCTACGTCAGACTGAATAGAACCGCCCTACTTCCGGTCCTCACATCTTATTCATACATTGTCAACCCAACGCGGCGGCCATCTTAAAATGTCCATCGCCCACTTCTATAGACCAAGTATACTGTCAGTCTAGGTGTATTGCATGTTTCTATATAAACAAAAACAAATTATTCACAAGTTATTATAATTTCCTTAGTATATGCCACAATCCTATTGTCAAAATTAATCAAAATGAGTCAAAGGTAGTGCAAATACCTAGGCATGTATGCATCTTGCCTCTCAAATCTGTTGGGTGCCGAAGCTGCTCACGCACCCTTCACACCCTAAGTAAAACACGCGCACTTAAACTACACTCAGTCCAGTGGGGAATAGCTGTGGTGTTCAAAAGAAAGATTGGTTGAAAGATTGACACCCTCAACCCTGATGTTTATATTTTTAATACAATCATCGACTCAACCATCAGTAATGCATTATGTGTTCTGTGACAGGATCTATCTAGAATGGTATCACTTTATTCCATTCAATAAGATCGTTGAGCCCATTATGATCTGCCCCTCTTGATATATCCAACGGGCTTCTTTCGAAATCAATCTGCTCTCCATATTGTACTGATCTCCTAGAACCTTTTCTAGTACCACCCATCGTATATCCGTGTTTATGTTTCTGGGTGACATAATGTTGAACCAGTTTTGTCGTGAGTTTACCCGCTTTCAGAGTACTCACATGCTCCTGGATTCTAACTTTAACCTTACGTGTCGTGAGACCGATATAATGTAGGTCACACGGGCATGTAATTCTGTAGATGACATTTACCGTATTGCAATTACTAAACCTGTTCAAATGCCATGTTTTTCCATTTGTAAGGGTGACGCTCTTGATAGCTGTTGTCAATTCACAGACCGAACACCCCCCACAAGGGTAATGTCCCGGGGGCACTGTAGTTTCTCTAGATTCCTGCACAGGTCGTGTATGAACAAGACGGTCACGTAAATTAGTGGATCGTTTGAATTACATGCCCGTGTGACCTACATTATATCGGTCTCACGACACGTAAGGTTAAAGTTAGAATCCAGGAGCATGCGAGTACGCTGAAAGCAGGTAAACTCACGACAAAACTGGTTCAACTTTATGTCACCCAGAAACATAAACACAGGGATATACGATGGGTGGTACTAGAAAAGGTTCTAGGAGATCAGTACAATATGGAGAGCAGATTGATTTCGAAAGAAGCCCGTTGGATATATCAAGAGGGGGCAGATCATAATGGGCTCAACGATCTTATTGAATGGAATAAAGTGATACCATTCTAGATAGATCCTGTCACAGAACACATAATGCATTACTGATGGTTGAGTCGATGATTGTATTAAAAATATAAACATCAGGGTTGAGGGTGTCAATCTTTCAACCAATCTTTCTTTTGAACACCACAGCTATTCCCCACTGGACTGAGTATAGTTTAAGTGCGCGTGTTTTACTTGGGGTGTGAAGGGTGCGTGAGCAGCTTCGGCACCCAACAGATTTGAGAGGCAAGATGCATACATGCGTAGGTATTTGCACTACCTTTGACTCATTTTGATTAATTTTGACAATAGGATTGTGGCATATACTAAGGAAATTATAATAACTTGTGAATAATTTGTTTTTGTTTATATAGAAACACGCAATACACCTAGACTGACAGTATACTTGGTCTATAGAAGTGGGCGATGGACATTTTAAGATGGCCGCCGCGTTGGGTTGACAATGTATGAATAAGATGTGAGGACCGGAAGTAGGGCGGTTCTATTCAGTCTGACGTAGCATGTGCCGCTCTAGAAATATTCCATAGCGAGCAGGACACGATGAGGTGCTGAGCGGCGGCCAGTGACCCGAGGTGTCTCGGTAAGCGGGTACTGCTTTATTTACGGAAGGGGCTTCTTTTCTTTATTATTAGGCCCCATGAGCACGGTGGTGGACGGGAGACCGTACTAACAGGAACTCCGGCTCATAAATTGGGCAGTACCGATACTTATTAGGAGGGTTGCCGGTTTCTAAAACGCCTTCGTATTAAGACACTATGAGGACGGCAGCTAGTAGAGCTGACTGCTGGGTGCGATATTTCCATGAGATTCGAGTATGTAGATCAGGAAGCAGGAAGGTTGCTATACTCGTCCAACAGATTTTATATGGGATAGCGGGGATTTTCCGCCTTTATTGAGCCCATTATGTATGCTTGGGTGGTAGTGAATATTTGAATTTTTCCCTCTTTTCCTACGCAGACTGACTGATTGCAGCGACTGAGACGGGCTTTGTGTCTGTGGACTAGTACACATGCACAATGTTTAAAGCAGTTGTTTATGGGGTTGCAGGTATGCCGAAGATGGGCAACCACCCGGTAAATATATCACATGTGATGTCGATATTCCCCACTAGTAGCACCAAAAACATTCAGTTTGGTTTTAAGTTTGCTAAATGTGCTGAAAAAGTTTTTTCAGTTTGATGCAATGTCTGTTATATGTGTTTATGATGATGTGTTGTACTGTCGCTGTTTTTTGTAGGTATGACAAACAGAGGAAAGTGGTGTAGTGAGGACGCTGACCCTAACCCTGATGAAATTGCCGCAAGCATATATAGGCAATGAAACATGTTGGTTTTAATTGAGCAGACACACAGCAAGGAATAAATTAATTCAGCCAGTGGTTGTCTAGCCCGTTTTTAGATTAGGTACACCGGGTGTTCTATGTTAGACCCCGTTTTCCTTTACAGGGTTCATTTATTCTGCACTGAACACAAACAGTTTTTGTTCTTTCTTTTTCCTCACTCTTTATTTGACTTATAAGTCGGCAGTTGCTAATGATGAGAACCTGAGGATACAGGCGAGTACCAGTCTGTAAACTCCCATGGTGTTACTCCCGTGAGGCACTGCCTTCTTTTTCCCACTTCTTTTCACCCCTCCTCCTTGTTACGCGTGTAGGGGGGTCACACCAGTAGATACAGTACAAAACACCAGGTTTTAAAAGTAGTGATCTTAGTCACTCTATGGCAGATGGGAGATATTGATCCACTGCCGTGTCACACAACATTGTGTGCCTGAGAAAATATATGGTGGACGCCCAGAGGAGTCCAGACAGCTGATAGAACAGGCCTTTTTTTGTATTGAAAATAAAACAAGTCAGACTTAACTTTAACTGAACTCAAAGAAAGGCGAAAAGGGTATTTATTCATGAGCGTTGCACAGTGATTCACCCAGTTAAATTGGGTCATAACCTCCCCGTCCTATGATCAAGCCATTTTTAGATTGAGCCTACTAGACCGCGCATGCCTGTCTTTCATATTGTGACTTAGCAAGAACATAGAGGGACTTGGAGCTCATCCATTGGTTGGCTTTCCTTGTCACTCATTTGCATGATTCTTATTAGTGTCCCAGCTTGTCAGTCTTGTTTGTCCCTCCCATACAGCATAGACTCCTTACAATGAATATGACATGTTACAACGCGTACTAATACCACGCGTGTCATTACAATGCGTGTATTACTACGCGTAGTCATTCACCACAACCTACCATTACAAAACATACTTTTACCACAAATATGCCTTTACCACGCATGCCACTACAACTCAAAGGCATGCGTGGTAAAGGTATACTCTTGGTAAAAGTATCTAAGGTAAGTTACACTACCCTGCCGTACCCTAAACCCTAATTTAGTACCCCTTCACGACCCCCCCGAGCCCCAATCCTTTCCCTACCCTAAATGACTACCCCTGCATGACCCCCCAGTCCTTTCCCTACACTAAAACACCACCCCTGCACGACCCTCCCCCAACCCCCAGTCCGCTCCCTACCCTAAAACACGACCCCCCTAACCCTACCCTAAAGCCTAAAACACCCTGCATGACATCCCCCGACCCCCAGTCCTCTACCTATCCTACAACACTACCCCTGCACGACCCTCCCCCGACCCACAGTCCTCTCCTTACACTAAAACACTACCCTGCATGACCCCCCCAACCCTACCCTAAACCCTAAAACACGACCCTGCACGACACCCCCCAACCCTCAGTCCTCTCCCTACCCTAAAACACTACCCTGCACGACCCTCCCCCGACCCCCAGTCCTCTCACTTCTCTAAAACACTACCCTGCACGACCCTCCAACCCAAACCCTAAAACACTACCCTGCACGACATCCCCGACCCCCAGTGCTCTACCTACCCCTGCACGACCCTCCCCCAGTCCTCTCCTTAAACTAAAACACTACCCTGCATGACCCCCCAACCCTACCCTAAAACACTACCCTGCACGACACCCCCGACCCCCGTCCTCTCCCTACCCTAAAACACTGCCCTGCACGACCCTCCATCCGACCCCCAGTCCTCTCCCTACCCTAAAACACTACCCTGCACGACCCCCCGACCCTACCCTTACCCCTAAAACAGTACCCTGCACAACACACACACCCCACCCGACCCCCTTTTACCCTAAAAAAGTAACCCCCACCCCAGGTCCAATCTTCCTTACCTCTCTCCTTGTGGTTCCTGGCTCCCTCTGGTCGTCTGAGGGGCGATTCACGTCGTTGTGAGGAAAGAGAAGAGCCTCTGTTTCCTCACAACGACGTGGATCACTTAAATTATTTTACAACGTATGTGCTTTTACCACACATACCTTTACAACGAAATTTGTTGTAAAAGCATCCGTGGTAAAAGCACATGCGTTGTAAAAAAAAATGCGTAGTAATGACTACTCGTTGTTACAACGCATGTGTGGTAACGCTTGCGTTGTAATGGTATGCGGAGAAACAACCGCATTGTAATGGTTGTTTCCCCTTTACAATCTCTCTAATTTGTGGCATCACTGCTTCCTTCCGCTGCTTGGATTTCTAGCACTGCTTTTTTCTTTTGTGTGAAGCACTCCATTAGAAGAGTGCATGTGGTTTTCGAGCTGTCTACCTCGTGTACGTCTCTTCTCTTGCACTCTCCCTCTTGCGTTCACCCATGTGCTTCTTCCCATTGCTCCCCCCCACCCATATGCTTCTTCCCATTGCTCCCCCCACCCATACTCCCTGTGTTGCTTTCCTCAAACCCTGTGTTGCTTTTGCGTCCCTTCCAGCCCTGCCCCCTGTTGTTTTTACGACCCTTCCTTCCCGTGTTGCTTTGGCAGTAAACTTGTTGATTCACTGTTCGCCCCCATACCTTCCCCCTTGTTGCTTCAGCCCGCCGCCCGGTTTATAAAAAAAAATCGTTTGCACGTTTTATTTTCGTCTTAGTTACTGATCGAACTCGGTTCTGCAACTAAATTAAAAAAAGATCCAGTCTCATTTTGTAGGTGAGTGCATGCGTGGTTCACACAGCAACAAAATGACGTGTTTTAAAAAAAAAATTAAACACTGCACAGCATTGCGGATGTTGTGCACCTGGGCTAAAAACCATTGGCAAAGCCAATACCTCACAATGGCGAGACCTATTGGCTTTGCCAATGCTTGTTCCCTCTTATTGAGCACTCCGAAGAAATTGAAAAGCGACACTGCCTAGTAGTAACTCGGGGGTGATGGTGTACGTCGTATATAGTGCAGCAAGGCTGTCCTGAAGAGGGAACAAGTGTTGATGGGGCGCAAGTGGAGTGATTTCTTCTTTAGAGTCATGTGGTCGCATGGCATGTGCCTGATGTCAGCTCACTGCTGTTGTGTGTGGGCGGGGGGCGCTGGATGTGGGTGTCACTTAAGCTCTGCCTTTATCCAATCAAGAAGGTACGAGTGCTCGCAGATTTTACAGGGGTGTCCTAAACGGTTGTATTTTTTATTGGCCTAACAAAGGGAGCTGGAATTGTTGGGCATGACTCCCCGCCGTCCTGAAGACTAAAATATACACGACGGTAAGGTAAAATAACTTTTATCTTTTTTCAAGTAGCAGAGTACCAATTGTTTGGTGCAGGATTTTTTTTATCACCACCACACTGAAAAAGCCAAAGCATATATGTTTTTAGCATGTGTTTTTGATCAGGCAATGGACTGCAAGTGACAGCTTAATTTGACTGTGTTCCTGTGATCTGCGTCCTGCATTCATGTATGTTATATCCGACTCTGGGGCTGATCCTATCTTCCTTTCCTCTTGCCAGCGACTAGCCACATTTTGGTAATTTAAGGCCACCTGAAACCATCCTCTTAGTGCTCCACCTTACATGTTGAGGCCCTGGAGCGGTAACCTCTTGACCTCGGGAGGTTATGGGTCTGGTGGTTTTTATTCCCTCTGATTCGGCAGTGTCTGCCTACTTCCTTTGCAACATTAGGGCCTTGTAATATGAGGAAATTGGAAATACCAACAGGTCCTGTAAGAGGTCAAAGATCCCTTTGTAACACCAGGTTTGTCCACCGTTCTGAAGCAATTGCGAAAGGGGGCATTTATCCAGAGCCCCGTCCTGCAAATCTCCTGCCACCACTAATTGAAAACTGCTCTGCAGCCCTTTGCTGCTCTGTGGGATTCTGCCCCCAGTTCACTTGGAAAACATTTATTCCTGTTAAGGTACTATTAAACCTCCGACCTATCATTTTAAGAGTGGTCATTTTTTTCATAGTTGTTTTTTCTGGTTTTTGTTACTTCTCTGTTGTCGCATGTATGGCCATACTTACATTTTAGCTCCGCGTGACAGTTTCTGTGTCTTTTTAGGCGCTGTAGGGTATAAGTACAACACAAATAGCATAGGTTGTCTAAAACAGAGATGATCTCTGCCTCAAGGTGTGATGATCAGGGCATTTTACATTTTAAATCCGGCTTACCAGATGTCAGTGTCTACAACTAATGTATTCTGGGAGTTGCAGTCTTTTTTCACAACCCTTCAACGAAAATATCAGAAGTTAGCTGTTTGTAAATGGGGAGCTCATTTCTGGGAGTGTGACTTGTACTCACTACCTAATCGTGATTGAATTGTGTGCAAAGGCTTTTTTTCCAGTTTAAATGACTCAGATCTGCTTAGAGCAGAGATCTCAAGTTGCCATGTATCAGTTAAAAGCAGATATATATCCAGGATTGTTTGTCTTTGGATTCCTGTACTTAAAGCTTCTGATGGATATTTCTGACCACAAACTCCCCACCTTTCGATTATCCCCAGGCATCTGACTGGATCCAGAAGATTTTTCAGCATAGATCCAGCGGCGGCTCCTCCGCTATGGGGATGTAGCGTCGCCAGGGCCGGACTGGCTACCGGGCGTTTTGTTGTGCTGCCGAGCTGGGGGCTGATTTCACTGCGGTGGGGGCTGATTTCGTTGATGGGGATCTGCGTGAGCTTCGAAATAAACAAAGCAAAACGAATGTTTTTAAGCACACGCAGGTCCCCATCAACCAAATCAGCCCCCAGTTCGGCATCACAACAAAACGCCCGGTAGCCAGTCCGGCCCTGAGCGTCGCCCCCCTTGCCAGCAGCTTAAAAACGTGAAAAATAAAAAGATAATAAAACGTGTTTATTACTGTTCTAATTTTCCTTCCCAGGCCGAGTCTTTGGGTGCGAGGCCATTGGGGTAATAGTGACGAGGGGGAGTAGTGGGCACTGTTAGTGTGCATGTGGGTTTGGCCGGCCGTCCTAGGACTGCCAAACCAACATGCGCACTAAAGCTGTCTCCAACCCGAGCTACGTTGCCGGGTTGGCGACAGCAGGCACAGGCTCCCAGTTTCTCTGGGAGCACAAATCGAGGGTGCTCAGGCCAATCCTGTCACTGCTCTTATGCATGAGAGTAGCATCAGAATTGGCCACAGGGGAGTCGGGGAGCCTGTGCCTGCAGTGGAGAGGAACAGAAGAGCGCAATGTAGCAGGCGGCAGGTAAGTTCTTTTTTATTGTTTTAAAAAAATGTTCATCTGTGGTCCACATCCACCTTCTGTCTCCCTCCCTTAACCCCCTCCCCGACCTGCCACTCTTCCCTGACACCAGCCGCTCCCGCATAGATCTTGCACACCAGTAGGTGTTGTCGTGTGGCTCCATGTTGACTCTGCTTCTCAATGGAACTGACGAATCGAGACGTATATAGGCGCCACCAAGGCATGCTGACGTCAGTTGCTTTCTTTGAGCTCATTCGTACATGAATCCAGAGCTAGCCCCTACTTTTTCTCAACAGCTGACAAGCTTTTTTTCCCCACAGAAAATCTTTTCCAGAGTGCAAGAGAAAAGTCACCTCCTAAAACCACTATCTTTAAACCTTGGAGGGACTGTCGCAAACAAATGTCTGTGACGGATTCCCACTAGATGTGCCTCTGGTGTCTAGGGTCGGACCACGACTCCAAGGCCTGAGGGGAGTGTGCCCTGATGAATCCGAAGGCGATCTGGGACTGCGAAGCCAAGCTGCATGTCCGCCTCGGCACTAGCTGTGCCTCTTAAACTGACTTCGGGTTCAGCTCCTACTCCAGTCAATTCCTCACCCAGAGCCAAGGTCCACTCCAGGTCCTGTCGCATTGACACCGGCGCAAACACAACCAATGCCAGACGAGGGTGTCAAGCCTATAGTTCTGTCCGACTCCGAGCCAAATCTTTCTAGATCTTGATCGAAGCCATGCACAAGTTCAGTTCCTACGCTCCCAGACTTTGCCTAGAGACCGCCCCCAGTACTCAAACAGTTCTTTGGGTTGGACTCTGATCAGCGTCAATCTGCTTTTGATGGTGATGACAATTATGGTGATGGTGGGGAGGATTTTTAACCACCATATGGTGATGACAATTTCTATATAGACCTACAATAGACCAGTGGGCTGGATACTTTCCCTGACGAGGGACTGGTGTCTGCCAAGGCCCTTCTACAAAAGAGTCGGCATCCTTCTCCATGGTGATTAGAAAGGCAGCCGAAGCCGTAGATTTACACCTGCCGTCAATTGAAGTAAAGACTATCGTTCACAGAGATTCTAAAATCTTGGCAGTCTTCCTTCGAACTACTGCTACCATTTAATGAAGCCCACCTTCACATCAACCTGCTGGAGTTGTAGGTCATTCACTTGGCGTTGAATGCCTTTCTGCTGTCCATCAAGTGGAAACTGGTTCAGGTCTTCACAGACAACCCACCACTATGTTGTACGGCAACAAGTAGGGTGGAGTGGGGGTCCTGGAATCTGTGCCAAGAGGCTCTGCGCCTCAAGGTTTGGCTGAATTGTCAGGGCATCTCTCTGATTGTACAGCACCTGGCAGTATTGCTAAATCCCAGGGCAGATGAACTCAGCTGATGATGCTTCGCAGACTACGAATGGCAGCTGCATCCGGGGGTGGCGCTGGACCTCTTCCATCATTGTGAAGTTCCCTTGTTCGATCTCTTTGCCATCATCGAGAACGTGCAGTGTCAACACTTTTGCGTGTTGGAGTTCCCAAGAAAAGCTATCCATTGGAGACGCTTTCCACTTAGAATGGAGCTCAAAACTCCTGTTTACCTTCTGACATCAACCTCTCCTGCCCCGAGTTCTGAGATCAAGAACTGCTGGTCTCAAGTTACCCTAGTTGCTCTGGATTGGGCCAGGGGAGTGATATTGGGAGGTCTGATAGACACCTTGAACTGCAGATTCCTCACCTTGTGAATACCCTCAGGCGCCAGGCTAGATTTGGAGATTTTTCAGTAGCAATTTCCTAGCACGTCACCAAGTGGCGTTATGCAGCTTTGCATCAGATCTGTCCCACCCCAGATGTTACGCCGGGCCATTTATGTCTCTGTACCTTTCTTTCTGCGTATTCCGACTCGGATCCAGAGTACCATCCATCCTGTCAGTTGTCAGACTTCTTTTCCCTCAAAATGTTTTCAGTGTACTAAGATGCCCTCTCCTAAAACCACAGGTTTTAAGCCAGGCAGGGACTGTCAGTGCTAGATGTAAGTGACGAACACCCACAATATCTGTCTCTGGAGTCTCAGCTCCAAGCACGACTTGGCGCCATGTGACTGCGGTGCGAATGTGAACCAAAAAGCCATCCGCCATCGCCAAGCCAAATTTGCTGTTGCAGAACTCGGAAGGAAGTCATAGAAGACCGGGTTCCAGGCTGAGGCCATGGGTGCGCCCTTGATTTCAAGGCGGGTCTTGTGATCGATCATCGTTGAAGTCTCAAAGCTCAGGTTAGTCGAAAAATAAAAATGAAAACGCAAGAAGTTCAAACACACCTCACCTTCCTCCCACCACTCCTATCAGATAGAGTCTTGTGGCAATCTGGGTACCTCCAGGCTGTGGAGTCGTCAGAACTAATTCAGACCCTGATCCTGATGCGCCCCAACTTTCCCAGGCAATTGGAAAAGCCACAACAGCTCCATGACCTGAGGCTGGCCGTGGACCAACTTTTTGGTACCCATCCGAATCCCTCTGAAGTGCCTTCTGGCCCTAAAGATTCAACATGGCCTCTATTCGGGTTAGTGCCTGCAGATCCATTCCCAACTGTTCACCTAGACTTGAGATGAGCAACTTCCTCGAGCTCAGCTCTGCAAGCTCCAGCGCCACCAGGACCGACACCACCCGTCAGAGCGTCAATGCCTGCATCTACATCAAAATCAGAGCCGATAGTTTTGTGGGACTCAGAGACAAATCTGCAACACCCTCTGAGGCCTCATACAACTCACCTGTACTCGCACTTTGGACCTGAAACATCCCAACAATACAAGAACTACAACCCGATGATATTTATGATGATGACAATCTCTTCCAGGGCTTACAAGATGCCAGTGGCTTGGATACTTCTCGGGACATTGGCCTTCCCCCAATCCTACAATGGCAACAGAGGAGTCTGCATCCATTGCCACAGTAATTAGGAGAGCAGCAGAAGTTTTAGACCTCAGTGTACTTAATACGGAAGTCAAACCAAATGTCCTGACGGAAGTCCTTACCAAAGCCAGACGAGTCAAGAACCTCTTCTACCCTTTATTGAGGCTCTCTCTGACATGCTGATGGGCATCTGGGCAAAGCCAGGATCTTGCCCCATTCAACAGGCAGGTAGCAAGGTGACATAGGCCTGCGCCCAGAGACCCAGATTTTCCCTTTCAACATCGTACTCCAGCGAGCCTAGTAGTGCAGGTGTCCGCGAGCAGAATTAACCCAAATGCTTTTCCGACCACTCCAACTGATAGAGAACCCGAATGCATGGAATCATTCCATTCGTCAAACGCATGTTTTCCTCTTCTAGCTTTGCTCTTCAGGTCTGAACACTACAGACTGTCTGGGTAAGTCAGTGAGGACCAGTGTGAGTGCTTAGACAACATGCTTGGATTTGCTGCACTGGCTTCTCAAATGACATCCAGCAAACTTTAATGGGCATGCTTTTTGATGGCTGTAGGCTCTTTGAAGCTAAGGCAGACTTGGCCTTGGAAAGATTTAAAGAGAGCAGCTGCTGCAAAACATAGGTTATCCTCAGCAGTGCATGATTGCCCAGTACGAGGCCACATCACCTTTCATCTCCCAGGGTGGCGGAGCATCACATCTAACCAATGGGTCCTCCAAATTGTGGAACATGTTTACTCTCTTCCCTTCCTGTCTCACCACCCACATATGCCACCCACACCCCAAACCCTTCCGAAAAACCACCTCTCCATACCCACATGGAGAAGTTCAGACTCTCTTGCACAAGGGAGCCATAGAGAGGGTGCTAGCATCAGAGATCAGGAATGGCTGTTACTTTATTTCCTGGTGCCGAAGAAGGATGGAGGCCTTCACCCCATTCTTTATCTGTGCCCTCTTGACCCTTTTCTTCCGGAAGGAAAAGATCAAGATGCTTACCCTAGCCCAAGTTCTGTATGCCTTGGACCCGGAGACGCAATTGTGGCATTGGATTTGCAGGACAGTTATTTTCACATCCCCGTCCTGAAATCCCACAGATGTTACCTGGGGTTTCAGGTAGGCAAGAAGCACTTTCAGTCCTCCGTACTCCCTTTTGGCCTTACCAGTGCACCTCGGGTGTTCACAAAAGTGAGGGTGTTGGTTGCAGCCCATCCGTGGAGATTGGGAATACCAGCCTTTCTTTCCCTACCTCGAAGACTGGCTAATGAAGGCAAGCTCGTAAATCACCTCCATTTGACTGCCAACATGTTGAAATTTTTGGGCTTTTCCATGAAAGGTGGCAATGTAAAAATTGACTCCTTCACAAAGACTCCCACTCATCTGAGCCATCCTGGATAGGGTGATTTTCTGAGCCTTTACTCTACCTCAACAAGACCAGGACATTAGTGCTATACTCTGGATGTTTCAACCTTTGACCTAGGTCTCAGTGAGATCAGTTGTGAGACTTCTAGGCCTCTTGTAGCCTGCTGGTGGACCACACCAGGTTAAACATGCGGGCTCTACAGTGGGATCTGAAGTCCCAGTGGGCTCAGAACTAAGGAAACCTGTCAGATTCCATCCAGGTGTCGGAGGAGACTGCAAAAGATCTGCAGTGGTGGCTGCTTGACTGCAATTAGACCAGCAGTAGGCTTCTCTCCATACCCCACCCAGAGCTACAGGTTGTGACAGATGCATCATTGTTGGGCTGAGGAGGTCATCTAGGAGAGGTGAAGATCAGGAGACTCTGGTCTCTGGCGGAGACTCGCCTCCATATTAACCTGCTGGAGTTGCAAGCAATTCGCTTGGCATTGAAGGCGTTCATCCCATCCTTCAAGGAGGAACGGGTACAGATTGTCGCAGACAACACAACTGCCATGGGGTACTACAACAAACAGGGCAGCATGGGGTCGTGTATCATGTGCCAGAAGGCTCTACACCTCTGGAAGTGGCTGAATGCTCAGGACATCTTCCTGGTTTGCCAGCATCTGGCAGGATCTTTAAATGCCAGGGTGAACTCCAGGTTTTGTCCATCCAACTCCCATACACATCTTTCTTCCCAGATAAGCTAGTCCTCTGGACAAAAGGGGCATTCTTCCCAAATGTAGTGACGCACTTCCGCATAGGACAATCCATCACCTTGCTAGCTTTCTATGCCCCACCTCATCCATCTGAGGAGGGGGAACAGCTCCATCAGCTTGACCCTAAGAGGATCCTTAGTTCTTACATCGATCGGACTAGAAAGTATTGATTGGACGACCAGCTTTTTATGGGCTTCACTGGAGCAACAAAGCGGAAAACACGGCTAAAAGAACCATCTCCCATTGGATTTTTTTAATGCACTAAGATCTCCTATGCATATCATCCCACAGAAGGCTTGCAGGTTTATTCCACCAAAGCAAAGGCTACTACCACTCCTGTGGTGCGCGGTCTGCCATTCTCAGACATCTGCCATGCTACCCCGTGGACATCTTTCCACACGTTCGTAAAATACTACTGCCTGAAAAGCCAAGTCCAGCTGAATGTTCACTTCGCCCAGTCTGTCATGCAGGATTTCCTGGTCTTAGTCATTCTACAGACCAACCACCTTGGGAGGTACTGCTTTGCTATCTATTCACAAGGTGAGACATCTGTGGTTAGAAGTCTGCATCAGAAGAACAAGTTACCTATCCTTGGTAATGCCTTTTCTGGTAGAGACTCTGACTGCAGATTCCTCACCGACCCACTCACCTCCCATTTCTGTGGAATGTTCTCATACAGCCCTTTAATAGGATCCCAGTCTAGGCAACTGCAGAACGACAAATTCTGCTTCTATGGATTCCACGTCCGAATGCACAGACACAGATCAGAAAGAAACTGACAGCATGCGGAGGAGATACCAATATAATGGCCTCGACTTTACATTCAGGGCGGGGGGGATAAGACGCAGAGCCGCCGGGCGCCACCTGCCGACACACGCGGGAATTGCTAATGAATAATCTCTGGATCCAGTTTCGTGCCTGGAGTATTCACAAGGTGAGGAATCGACAGTTAGACAGAGTCTCTACCAGAAAAGGCATTACCGAAGGTAAGTAACTTGTTCTTCCTGTCATGAGCAACTGTCCTCCAAAAAGGCTACCCCTTTGTGAGGATCTTATTTCACAGCAGTAGGGCAGGGTTTTGCACCCGGCCCTGTGCAATCTACACCTCTATGTGTGGCGATAGAGCGGTGGCAGTTGACCACATTTGTTCTACCTGCCAAAGTAGTGGATGTCATCCTGGCTGCCAAGCGTCCTATTAAATTTATTTATGCAGAACGCTGGGAAGGGTTTGTGGCTTGGTGTAGCACTTGTAATACAGACCCATTATGAGCCAAATTGTTGGATATATTACTATTCATCTTCTCTTTAGCCCAGCAAGGAATTGCAGTGGGCACTGTTGAAGATTACTTGTCAGCCCTATTGGCCTTTTTGCATTAGCCGGACCAACCGTCTTATTTAAATCACCAGTTGTACATTTTCTCAAAGGTTTGGTCCAAATGTTTCCCCTAAACCTTTTATGATGCCACAGTTGGACCTTAACTTGGTCCTTACTTTCCTGATGTGTACTCCCTTTGAGCCGCTATACAGGTGTCCCCTACGTCTGCTAACTCTGAAGATGTTTTTTCTCATCCTGATGACCACTGCCCGTAGTGTGAGTGAGCTTCCGGCTCTGTTGGTTCAGCCACCTTACACCACCTTCTTTCCAGACAAACTGGTGCTGAGGACCAGAGCAGTGTTTCACATCAGCCAATCCATCTTTCTTCCAACATTCTGTGCCGCGTCTCATCCCCAGAAAGCGGTGACCCGACTTTATTGTTTGGAACCCAAAAGAGCACTCACATTTTTATATCGATCGTACAAAAACAATCTGATAGAGACTTCTAGCCGCAGATTCCTTACCTTTGAATTCTCTAGGCGTCAAGCTGGATCCAGAAACTTTTGCGTGAGCAGTACTCCTTGCGCGCGCCATCGGGTGGCTCCATTCGGCTCCGCGTCATGTCGTCGGCGTCGTTAGCGTCGGTTATGAAGTCATGGTCACCTATATAGGTGCCACCCAGGCGCACGGACGTCATTTCTTTTCTTTCCCGGCCAGTTATGCGATGATCTGGGAAGAGCTCCCCCTCTGTCACATTTTGGCAGATTTTTTTCTGACTTTTTTGAGGATGTTTTCTTGAAAGACAGGGTTTAAACCATGTGGCGCATGTGACCGGGCCATGTCGGTAACTGACCCCCACCTCGTCTGTCTCTGGTGTGTTGAGTGCGACCACGACTCAGTCGTGCTCGGACTGTCGGGCCATGGCTCTGAAGGCCTTGCAGGAGTAGGCTATGAAGCTCCTTCCGGCCCAGCAGTCGACACCGTCCAGCGAGACTCCGCGGAGATCCCGATCGAAGAAGAGGAGGTCGTAGGACTGCTCCTGGAGTTTTGTCCTCCCACTCAAGGTCTTCTGGACAATCGGGGAAGAGACACAAGAAAAAGAAGTCCAAGCGGACTTCATCTTCGCCTCGACTGTCATCCGTTGACAAACGAGGTAAGGAGCACCGACTCTCTATGCACGGTTCTGCGGAACCGGAGCCAGGGTCTGCTCCGTGTCTCCCTCCATTTCTGGGAAATGGAGTTACCCCCCACTCAAATAAAAGAATTTTACGAGGCCATGCACTGCGTATTTGAGTGGGCCAACCCCTCTGGTGAGCCTTCGGGCCCCATTGAATTCAAAGCTGTCTTCTCTGGCTGCGACGCCGTTGGGGCCTAATGGATCCGGATCCGGGACGACGGCAGTCGTGCCAATGCGACTTTCCCTTCCATTGGACCCAAAGTCAGTGGTTTCGGTGCCGCCGTTACCAGCCCCATCCGTATCCGTATCCCCAATGACTTGGAGTCGGATCGGCGTCGCTTTTGCGCAGACTCCGGTGCCTGTAGAACCCTGAGGTTCTATGTTATCGCCTGGTTATTTACAAGACTTTTCAGGCATGGAAGAGGACTGGGACGGGTCTATGGCTCCTTTAGAACACCAGGATGTGTCTGTGGAACAGATGGACTGGTATGTGGAACTTGGGGAGGCCAGTGGACTGGACACATCCCCAGATACTGGCATGCTTTCTCCTCCAACTGTGGCTACAGAGGAATGGGCTTCTTATGCCATGGTGGTAAGGAGGGCAGCTAAGGTCCTTAGACTGGAGTTGCCCTCTGTGCAGGTCAGGGCTAATCTCCCTACCGAAGCGCTTCAGCCTGGGGCTTCCACCTCTGAACCCCTATTGCCCTTTAATGAGGCACTTACTGTTGTCCTAATAGGCACGTGGTCCAAACCTAGCACAAGGGCTCCTATGAATAGGATAATTGCACCCTGCCATCGCCCGGCTCTATGCGACCCAAAGTTCGTCAGCCAACACCCCACCCCTGAGAGCTTGGTGGTGTAGGCTTCGACTTCTCATGGCGCATTCCCTTCCGCCCCTCCAAATAGGGAATCCAAGAGGCTGTAAACACATGTTTTCTTCCGCCAGACTGGCTTTGCGGAATACCGCATGCTTATTGTCTGGTTCTCCCAATCTGTTTTGGAGACGGTTGCGCAAGTGCTGCCACAGGTCCCGGAGAGGGCCTGGGCCGTACTCTCTCAGGTAGTGAGGAACGGGAGAGATGCAGCAAAATTCACCATTAGGTGTGGCCTTGACATGACTGACTCGCCCCGCTCAAGAAACCCCCCAACAGCCACACCAGCAAGAAAGCCAGCTGGTTCACTGAAGACCTCCGGGCCTCCAAGCAAACCTGCCGAAAGCTAGAGAAGAACTGGCACCGTGAACAAACACCTGACAGCTACGCAGCCCACAAGAACGCCACCCGCAGACACCATCACCTCATCAGATCCGCCAAAAGGGCCTCCTTCAAAGGCCGCCTAGACAACAACGCACACAACAGCAAAGAGCTCTTCAACATCGTGAAGGAACTCTCTAACCCCAGCTCCAACACCAACGACATCCCACCTTCGCAAGACCTATGCAACTCGTTGGCCGCCTTCTTCCATCGCAAGATCGCTGACATCCACGACAGCTTCAACACCACGATCGCCCCAACAACCACTGAGATCCCCGCCCCCACGACCAACATCCGCACCAACCGCCTGCTCTCCTGGACTAACATAAACGACGACGACACCATCAAGATCATGAACACCATCCACTCCGGATCTCCGTCAGACCCATGCCCACACCACATCTTCAACAAAGCCAGCACCACCATCGCACCCCATCTCCGGAAAGCCATCAACATCTCCTTCGAGACAGCAACCTTCCCGGATAGCTGGAAGCACGCCGAGATCAACGCCTTACTCAAGAAACCCAAGGCGGACCCCAAGGACCTCAAGAACTTCCGGCCCATCTCCCTACTCCCGTTCCCGGCGAAGGTCATCGAGAAGACCGTCAACAAACAACTGACCCGCTACCTCGAGGAGAACAGCATCCTGGACCCGTCCCAGTCCGGGTTTCGCAGCAACCACAGCACCGAAACTGCCCTCATTGCCTCCACCGATGACATCAGGACCCTGCTAGACAACGGAGAGACCGCGGCCCTCATCCTCCTGGACCTGTCAGCCGCCTTCGACACGGTATGCCACCACACACTACGCACACGCCTCCACGACGCCGGAATCCAAGAGAAGGCCCTGGACTGGACCACCTCCTTCCTCTCCGGCAGAACACAGAGCGTCTGCCTCCCCCCCTTCCGCTCCGAGGCCACCGAGATCATCTGCGGCGTACCCCAGGGCTCATCCCTCAGCCCAACGCTGTTCAACATTTACATGGCACCACTCGCCCACGTCGCCCGACTGCACGACCTCAACATCATCTCTTACGCCGACGACACCCAGCTGATTCTCTCCCTCACCAAAGACCCCCACACCGCCAAAACAAACCTCCACTAAGGAATGAAGGCCGTCACCGAATGGATGAGGAACAGCCGACTGAAGCTGAACTCTGACAAGACGGAGGTCCTCATCCTCGGATCCACCCCCTCGGCCTGGGACGACTCCTGGTGGCCGACCGCACTGGGAGCAGCCCCAACACCCACCGACCACGCACGCAACCTAGGAGTCATCCTCGACTCCACCCTCTCCATGCCTAAGTAGGTCAACGCCGTCTCTTCCGCCTGCTTCAACACCCTCCGCATGCTCCGCAAGATCTACAAGTGGATCCCCACCGAAACGAGAAGAACGGTCACCCAGGCCCTCGTCAGCAGCAGGCTGGACTACGGAAACGCCCTCTACGCTGCAGCCTCGGCCAAACTCCTGAAACGGCTGCAACGCATCCAGAACGCCTCCGTACGCCTGATCCTCGACATCCCTCGCCGCAGCCACATCACCCCTCACCTGAGAAACCTGCACTGGCTCCCCGTCAACAAGAGGATAACCTTCAAGCTCCTCACCCACGCACACAAGGCACTGCACAACACCGGACCTGCGTACCTCAACAGACGACTCAGCCTCTACACCCCCGCCCGCCAGCTTCGCTCCGCCGACCTCGCCCTCGCCACAATACCCCGCATCCGAAGAGCGACCTCCGGCGGCAGATCCTTCTCCCACCTCGCCGCCAAAACCTGGAACACCCTCCCCATCTGCCTACGGCAGACCCAAGACCTGCTGACCTTCAGAAGACTCCTGAAGACCTGGCTCTTCGAGCAGTAGCAGCACCCCTCCCCGCCCCCCCCTCAGTGCCTTGAGACCCTCACAGGTATGTAGTGCGCTCTACAAATGCTATGATTGATTGACTCGCTGGGCAGAGCGGTTCCGTCCACAGTGGCCTTACGGCGCCTCACCTGGTTAAGAACATCTGGCTTCTCGGGCGCTGTCCAGGCTAATTTGATGGACATGCCTTTTGATGGATATCGTCTCTTTTGTTATATTCCATACAGGTACCCCAATATAGGCTCGGGTAACATCCCAACCTTTCACCTATATTCATCCCTACACTACATACACAACGGGCTGCTAGGACTGACCCTTTACCTAGTCACAGTACTGCTTACAGAAAGTGGGGTTTTCCCTGAACAATAGCCTCATACATTATGCATGAGGATCCATGGATTCTTGGAAACTCAGCAGGACTGCCATCTCCTGCATATTAACTATGTACAAGGTTCATTCCCGATGTATCCTAAGTCAGACAGTGGCACAGCAAGGTAGAACCCCTGGGGATACCTTCGGGTATATAAACATCACATCTTGCTGAGATAGTCAGAGGAGATCAGGACTTCCATGCCGACACACTGACGCGAGACGCTGAAGTCCCTGCATGCAGATACTCCAGCTCGCAGTGGTCGGACATCCCTTGCGGGGTGTCCAACCCGAGACCAGGACGGGGTCCCACAGTTGCTCACTTCAGGTAATGGGGGTTGACTTTATCCTAGAGGTATTCTTGGCTTAACACCTACATACATGCTAGGTACATTTAGGTACAACTAGTTAGGGTAGCATCGTAGGAGTACGCATTTTATTGTCATGTATTTTATATACATGCCTGTATTCATGGTTATGGCAAGATGGTACAACTCTACCATCCTTTTACTTTCCTAGTGCTTCTAATCATCTATATCTGTTACTGTCTAATGATTGTTTCAGCACAGCTATTTTACGCTGGAATGACGACTGTTCAATAAATACTTATTGAAAACGTCCATACCGTTTATTCTGTGTTTCTCTCTGAGACTAAGTGAGCACGAGTGACTGAGCGAAAAGTAGTACACTGTTTCTACGGTCCTGAGGGATCAGGGTTGTCATGTTCGATAGTTGCCAAGAACTATACTCTCCTTGGTAAGAGGGGTTTCTAGTGGCACTGTGAGCTAGCTGGTACACAGGCCAACATACCCGGTGGGGGTGTCTAGAATCTGTCTGACACCAATCCTGCAGTGTATGTTGTCCAAACACGCAGATCCTGTATAGGTTTTATAGGAACTACACAACACTTTGGAGAGAAGGCAGACTCGGCCTTGGAGTGCTTCATGCTTCGGCCAGATCCTGTGGCCTCTCAGTAACACCCTGTGGCCAGTCTAGCTTCCGCCCCTTTCGTGGCAATGGAAGGGGCTTCTAGCCGAGCCAACCATATCCTAGCCACCGTCCTGCGCAGACTTCCCAAGTTGTGCGAGGACGTGGACGCGGCTCATTCCGACCTCGGAATGGAAGCCAGAATTCGTCTGTCACCCAGCCCTCGGCAGTCGCAGCCTCCAAGCACTCTTAGTCTGATTCTGCAAGACCATGCTACTCCAGTTGAAGGGAGAATCCATCATCATCTTCTCCACTGTAGGTCCATGACATCGGGCAAGTGGGTCTTGCATGTCATTCAGGAGGGCTATTCTCTGCCCTTCCTTTCTTTTCCTCCTCCTATTCTGCAACTTCAAGAAGGGCTGGCGGAGGATCATCTAAATTTACTCCATGAGAAGTGCTGGACTTGCAGGATGCGTATTTTCACATCCCCATCCTGCCGGGTCACAGGCATTACATGCGGTTCAAGGTAGGTCACGAGCACTTTCAGTTCACCGTGCCTTTCCAGCGCCCCTCGAATGTATCTCTTTACAACGCATGCTTTAGATCGCATGCAATTACAGCGCGGTCGTTACGATGACCGCGGTGTTACAACGCGAACCATTACATCGCAAGTCGTTTCAACGTCTTGCTGTAGGGGCCGCGCTGGACTTAGGAATATTAAAATTTACTATTCCTACTCCAGTTTGTGCAACAGCAGGGAAGGTGTTGGATTGTAAATCCAACACCTTCTGCCCCCTAAAGCTAGTCGTTGTAACGACTTGCAATGTAATGGTTCGCGTTGTAACAACGCAGTCGTTGTAACGACCGGGTTGTAATGGCATGCGATCTAAAGCATGCGTTGTCAACGCTGTTTCCCGCGCCCCTCGGGTGTTCACCAAGGTGATAGTGGTGGTTGCAACTTATCTGTGCAGGTTAGGGATTTCAGTCTTCCCCTAACTCGACGACTGGCTTTTGAAGGCGTCTTTGACCCAGACTGTCCTCTCCCACCTTCAGACTACGGCAGAGCTCCTGAAAGTGCTGGGGTTCTCTATAAACGTGCCTAAGTCACACCTGACTCCTTCTCAGACACTCCCTTTCATCAGGGCTGTTTTGTATACAGTACAATTTCAGGCTTATCCTCCCGAGCAGCGAGTCCAGGATATTCAGGTTATGATTCCGATGTTTCAGCCTGTATCCTGGATTTCGGTGGGAATGACTGAGGCTGTTGGGACTCACGGCTTCCTGCATCCTGTTGGTAAATCACGCCAGATGGCGCATGCAGGCTCTGCAGTGGGACCTGAAGTTCCAATGGGCGCAGCATCAGGGGAATCTCTCCGACATGATCCAGATCTCAGAGGGAACTGTGAAAGACCTGCAGTGGTGGCTAACGAACCGCAATTGGGTCAAAGGCAGACCTCTCTTCCTTCCACAACCAAATCACACAGTGGTAACAGATGCATCACTCCTGGGATGGGGCAGCCATCTGGGAGAGGTGGAGATGGTCTCGGGTGGAGTCAGGGTGCCACATCAATTTGTTGGAGCTTTGAGTGATCTGGTTGGCTTTGAAAGCATTTCTTACCTCTGTCATGGGGAAGTTAGTGCAGGTGTTCACAGACAACACCTTCGCCATGTGGTACTGCAACAAACAGCGCTGGTGGAGTTATGGCCCCTTTGTCAAGAGGCCCCATGTCTCTGGACATGGCTGGACAGCAGGGCATAACCCAGGTGGTTCAACACCTGGCAGGTTCTCTGAACGCCAGGGTGCACGAACTCAGCAATCGATGCCTAGCGGATCACGAATGGCGTCTCCAGTCGGAGGTGGCCCATGGTCTCTTTCAGCAGTGGGGAGAGCCTTGGTTAGATCTGTTTTCCGATGAAGAGAACGCGCAAAGTCAGTAATTTTGCGCACTGGAGTTTCCGAGGCGGCTATCGCTCGGCGATGCTTTTCAGCACTAGTGGAGCTTCGGCCTGCTGTACGCCGTTCCATCCATACCACTTCTGCCCAGGGTTCTCAAGAAGGTCAATAGCGACTGGGCCCCAAGTCATCCTTGTAGCTCTGGACTGGGCAGGGAGAGTCTGGTATCCAGAGCTTCAATCTGGCTGCCCCTTCGGGAGGATCTTCTGTCACAGCAGCAGGGGAGGGTCCTCCACCATAACCTGTCAACTCTCCGCCTCCATGCGTGGAGATTGAGCAGCTACAGTTGATAGCTTTCAACCTTCCTCCTGAAGTATGTGAGGTTATCTTGACGGCCAGACGGCCCTTCACTAAGACGGTATATGCCTGCAGTTGGCAAAAGTTTGTAAAATATTGTACAGAAATGTCTATTGACTTTCTTTCTGCCTCTTTATCTAATAGCCTTCTTTTTGTTCTCATCCTTGCCCAACAGGGATCTGCGTTGGGTACGCTCAAGGGTTGTCTTTCTGCTCTGTCTGCTTTCTTGCGGCTGTCAGACCAACCCTCGTTGTTTAAATCTCCTGTTGTAAAATTGATTCTTCAAAACGCTTGTACATATGTTTCCACTTACGCCCTTTGTCATGCCTCAGTGGGATCTAAATTTGGTCCTCACATTTCTCATGTGTGCTCCTTTCGAGCCATTGCATAATTGTCCCCTCCGGCTGCTTACCATCAAGACTGCCTTTCTAGTGGCAATAACATATGCCTGGAGGGTGAGTGAGTTGCAGGCATTGTCATCCAAGCCTCCCTACATGATGCTCTTTGCAGATAAAGTGGTGCTTCGCACCCAGGCTTCATTCTTGCCGAAGGTGGTGACCCCATTCCAGCTGGGTCTATCAATGACGCTGCCCACCTTTTTTGCTCTCCTGCATCCCTCTAAGGAAGAGGAGCGTCTCCACTGTCTGGACCCAAAAAGAGCATTGTCGTTCTACCTTGACCGCACCAAAGAGTTCCGGGTAGATGACCAACTCTTTGTCGGGTATGTAGGAGCTAAGAAAGGTTGGGCAGTGCAGAAAATGACCATTTCTTGCTGGATCGTTCTCTGCATTAAGTTCTGCTACGCCCTGGATAAGAGGCAGCCCCCAGAGGGATTACAAGCCCATTCCACTAAGGAGAAGGCTGCGACCAAGGCGTTGGGTTGGGGTGTCCCAGTCCTGGACATCTGCCAGGCAGCAACGTGAGCATCTTTGCACACTTTGGCCAAACATTACTGCCTGGATAGTCAGGTCTGCAGGGACGGGCATTTCGCCCATTCGGTCCTGCAGGACTTCTTAGTATAGTCAATTTGTCCACAGGCCACCCCCAAGAAGGTATGGCTTGGGTATCTATTCAAAGGTAAGGAATCTGCAGCTAGATGAACAAGTTACTTACCTTCAGTAACGCATTATCTGGTAGAGACAATATCTAGCTGCAGGTTCCTTACAGACCCGCCCATGCCTCCCTATTCTGCGGACTTATTGGTTAGGGCTAGGGTTGTTCCCTTTTTCAGGGCCCTAGTTATGTTACACAATAAAGTGAGTCACTTCATGGCTCTACACTACTGGCGTGGAAAAGTGAAAAATACTGACATCCGCACGCCTGGGTGACAACTATATAGGTGATTGTGACGTCATAACCGACGCTCACAGTGCCGATGACATCACGTGGAGCCGAATGGAGCCACCCAGCAGCACGCGCAAGGGGCATTGCTCCTGCAAAAGTTCCGGATCCAGCCTGACACCTGGGGAATTCAAAGGTAAAGAATCTGCAGCTAGATATTGTCTCTACCAGATAATGCATTACCAAAGGTAAGCAACTTGTTCATTAGAGTCACGATCAGCTCTTTGTCGGGTTCTCTGGGGCAAAGTAGTGCAAAGTGACTATATCCAGATGAATAGTCTTCTGTATCAACATCTGATATACGATGGTAAAGAAACAGCCTCCAGAGGGGTTGATTGCCCATTCCTCCAGGGCCAAACCTTCTACCACTGTGCTCGCACACGGAGTGCCTGTTCTGGATATCTGTTGTGCTGCGACATGGGCATCAGGTCTCACGTTCACCAAGCACTACTGCCTTGACAGCCAGGTCCGACGGTTAGGGAATTTTGGCCTTTTGGTCTGGCAGGACATTTTGGTTTGACCCGTTACACAGACTCACTACTTTGGAAGGTACTGTTTTGGTATCTATTCACAAGGTGAGGAATATGCAGTTAGAAGTATCCATCAGAAGAACAAGTTACTTACCTTCGGTAATGCTCTTTCTGGTGGATACTCTCTCAAACCGCAGATTCCTCACCGCCCTACTTCTTTCCTGTTCTGTTGAAGGAGCTCTTTTCCAGAAAATTAGGTCCCAATTTTAGAGATCTGCACAATGGCACAATTGATTAATGTTGGGTTCCGAGTCTGAGGATGCCAACGATATTCAGAAAGAAAATGTCAGCGCCCCTAGGTGGCACCTATATACAGCTCAAGTTGTCGCTTCAGGGGCGGAACTGACTCGACGCGGAGCTACACAACGTCACCTACCAGCGCTCAGAGGCTATGCTGAAAAAATCTTTTGGATCCAGTCTGGTACCTGGGGATATTTCAAAGGTGAGGAATCTGAGATTAGAGTATGTACGAGAAGGGTGTTACCAAAGGTAAGTAACTTGCTTTTTGCTTACCTCATTATAAATTAAGTAATACTAGAACCAGAACACAAAGGGAAATTCTGAGGAACCCACTGAGCCTTATGTTGAGCATTTTACTGGCCATGGCACATTGTTTTAGTATAACAGCAGAAAACCAACCCAATGATGGGAAAATCTGGAAGTAGAATTAGCATTATTGCACACTCAGATTATCCATTGACACCTGCAGGGGTGTCATGGGTGAGCTGAACAACAGAGCAGCATCATTCAATAGGAAAAGCTGTTAGCTTTGCCTTATAGTTTTTTTTTTTTTTTAATTTGCAACTAATTTGCATGTTCTATTATTTACTAAATAGGTTTTCAAAAATGGATTTAAGTTTTGCATTTCCCTTCAAAGAGTATTATTGAAGACGAGGTAGAGGAGGAAGCCAAATTAAGAGCATAATGGCTGAGAACCTGTAAAGAGGAGGGTGTCAATGTAAGAACTGCACATAGTTTCTTCCCTACAGAATATTTGTCAAACTGTGTACAGATATCAAGGACACTGATGTAATCTCCTTAACATAAGTTAACAGTGTGGTGTAAAATACATTACAAGAGGTTGAAAGTCCTCTGCAGCAGGAGCAGAATCTGGAATACCCTACTGTGGTCTGTAATTAGGTGCACGCTGTTCTGAAATATATTGAAAACACATCTCAAATGAGCAAAAAAAAACACTCCGGCAAACTCAACTTAAGGAAATTTAGAAAATGTCTTTCTGGGTGCTACCGGGATTGTGACTGTGACTATGGAAACTATGGCATGCTTTTCCAGATGTCTAGAGCACACTGGATACAGCAGTTACACTATATCTGAGTGTAAATTGTGTATACTTACATGTATCTGCTTTCATATGTTGATCCGTTTCTAGAGGATTGGAATTGCATATTGGAAAGATTATATACTGATACAGGAAACTTCCTTGAGTTCTGTGATGTTTAATACCAACTCACTGTCCCCTTATCATTTACATAGTAGAACATCAGCTACACCCTGCTCACAAGGTACATGGACCATGAGAACACCCTCTATGCCGCGATCAACAAAAAACTCTCCAGAAGGCTGCAGACCATTCATAACACTGCAGCCAGAATCACTCTCAACCTCCTATACTACACTGATATCACACCACACCTGAAGGAACTCCCCGGGCTCACCATTCACAAACGAGCACAATTCAAGCTTCTCACCCACACTTTCAAGGCACTACATAACACTGGCCCAGCATACCCCAACAATCGCTTCTGCTTTCACAAACCTTTCAGACAGCTCCGCCCGTCTGGACTCCTACTTGCACATATCGCACTCTTAAGGAAAACCAGATCCAGCGGTCGAGCCTTCTCCTACATCGCTCCTAAAGCGTGGAACGCCCTGCTCATACACATAAGAGCCTCCTCCTCACTTCTTAAACTCTGCAAAAAGCTAGAGACCTGGTTTTTAGAGTAGTCCCACAAGGCCCTAGGTATGGCTAGACTCACATCTGCTAAGCGCCAGGATACCCTCCCACTGATAGGGCACTCTACAAATCTGTATTACATAACAATACAGATTGGCTGATTCTTATGGCGAGCATTTGGGTATTTTGTTTTCCTGTGTAGTGAAGAGCAAATTAAATGTAAATATAAAAGTCCATTTTTTTTTCTTTCATGTTGCTCGTTTTCAACTATTCCCAGTTTTGGCAGTTAAAGTATCTAATTTGCCTAGATTCACAATGTGTGCTTAGATGATGACACTGAGAATTGGACCTATAGTCTTTTGTAAGTATGTGTGTGTTGTATTCCTATACCACAGATCTAACCAAAAGGCAGGGGCGCTGTAGAAGATCAAAGACAAGCATGAATTGAACGAGTGATAGGAGAGGCAGCCGGTTTGTGGATGATTAATGCATTGCAATGTAGTATTATTTACAGAAGTGCATCCTCAAATTGTTACTAAATTGGAGCAACATTGGGACGTTCCTGACGGCAATGGAGATCTAGGATGCAGAGATGGAAAAGATCTGCTGGCTTGTGTTTTTTTCTTTTTTACACTTCTTAGTCTGCAGTCTGGTGGTGTCCTGCCTTCAGGTTTGCCAGGATCTACCAGATATTGGGAGCTTGTGTGCAAGATAAGCAGGAGTGTGTTCTAAATCAGGATGGTTGTGATAAGCGAGGCATTCTGTATTAGAGTATGGACTTGAAGCTCCGTCCATATTTTTCATTGGCTTGTGTCATTGTCCTTCGTAAATGCTGGCTTCTGATTCGTTAATAGGCTTCTTAGTCCCTCCTTAGTACCGCCTTGTCTTCATTTGTAACCTTCCATGACTGTCCCTTTTACTTCTGTTGTTACACGGTATGTCTTATTTAGTCTATAAGCACTATTTTCTTTAATGCGTTTCTCCTACTGCAGGCACGATATGCTTTCCTGCAACATTCAGAGCGCCATGTGTGCTTTCACTTTCCAAGCAGCCCGCGACAATGGCGGCTGCATGTACAAGACTTTGAACTATTGGCATTGTGAATGACAATGCCTTTTATTTATGGGTTAATTATCAAAACAGATAAATGAAAGGCATTGACATTTACAATGCCAATAGCTTAAACTCCTCCAAATGCAAGACCTATTGCATTATAAATGCTTGTTTTAAAATTGCTGGCGGGAAGGAAGGCAGGGCGTACACGAGGGGGGGGTGGCAATACAGAGGACTGGTGGGGGGGTAAGTGATACGACACGACCAGAAGTGTCCACGTCATAGCACTTTTTTTTGTTATGGGGGAGGGGGGTGCAACATTGACAATGGAGGTAGGACGGATGGGTAGTTGGGGGAGACATGGACAACAGAAGGGGGAGCCCTTTGACACAGGTTTTCACATTGTTTGTGGATTGGGCGATAGTAAGGAAAGGCAACAAGCTGCTCCGTCCAGCCCGCATAATGACCGTAAAGCTGCATTTGTATTCATTTGTATTTTTATAAAGGGCGGACAGTGCCCTTCTGGTGTAAGAGAGGCCATTCTGCCGCTCTGCCATTTCCAGGCTAATCTGCTGAATAGGGGTGCTGCTTTCAGAGCAGGATGTGAGTCAACATGGCCCCGCCCCCCATAACCCCATTCTGCTGGCGTGAACATTTTCTGTGCTGATTTTGATTTCTATATTGATTACATTACATGAATTTGATTAGAAATCAGCACGAAGGTGCCATAGAAAACGGAATAAAATAACAAAATTAAGTTGAAAGTGGCCAGCTAAATTATATTTAAAACAATTAAATATCATTAAATGATGTATGCGGCAAGCGACAGCAAAGTTGTCTACATAGAATGCAGACTGCCGGGCTGCCCTACAATAACCGGAGCCGTGTCTGTGGTGACTTGGCTGGTTGTCAGCGACTGGAAACTGCGGGCTTTACTGCGGGGTGGGGTCGCGCACTGAGGTGTAAAAGTGCCCGAGATAGCATCTCTTAGAAGCCGCCACGCACCCGAAGACCCAGACGTGAGGGAGTCGGGTGGAGGTGGCGTCAGTGAAGCTCGCCCTCACCAGGACTGCCACCTCCGAGGATTGATGTCTACGTCTCGGGTGTGGCAGGGGCCGGGCACGCATTCTGTCGATGGTTGGCGAGCACAGCGCGCTCCCTTCATCTTGAAAATAAGGCCTGGGTTGACTCCGGCTGAGACAGGAAGCAGTCTCCGCTATCTTTATGACAACTGAGGAGTGCTTTCTGCCCCGTTTTATGTGACGCTGTTTCTCATTAGCGGGACTATAAACATATTCTTTGCAAGTTTACACGCTGCACTCGGCAAGGCCCGGAGCTTATAAAGTAGCTCCTCAAACAGGAAACCTTTAGAGCACGACACGTTTTATTTGTAAAGAAGCGGCGGTATCAAAACATGGCTTTAAGTAATGGCCGCGCTTGTCCAACACGTTCCAGTACACCTGGTTTGACGGGATTACCTTTGCACTTCCAAGAAGAACAAGCATTTGCAATGCAATAGGTCTCGCATTTACGCAAGTTTAAGCTATTGGCATTGTAAATGACAATGCGTTTTATTTATGTTTAAAAAATCAAAACATAAATAAAAGGAATTATCATTTACAATGCCAATAGCTCAAACTCGCGTAAATGTGAGACCTGTTGCATTGCAAATGCTTGTTGTTCATGCTGGTGCGGAGCTATCTGCAGTCTCACACCTAAATGCCAGTGTGATGGTGGGAAACAAAGGCACTCCGCTTGTTATGACTTCACAGGTGCTAAGAAGAAGAAACTATGGTTTGGAGGGAGGGGCTTTCCGTTTCTACCTCCTTTCTGTTAGAGGTGCTCTTGTCCTGTAAGAATGTCATATGTATCTGTCTGCATGAGCAATTACAACAATAAACATTTATATGGCACTTACTCAGTTTTCTCCCATTTATTTTTAAACGCTACTCGGCCCGAGGCAGGGTGTCAGAAACGCAAAGTCAGGATTTAAAACGTGTGTGGGGATCCACAAAACACAGGGTTTGGGATTATCTTTACTAATAGGCATTTATCACTACTCTAAGAAGCCTTATAAAAAGGTAAAGATTGAAGAAAACAACAGTGCGTTTCTTGCAGTTTGCGTGCAGCTGTTTGGGGCTGGTTTATAACTCACTGTGCCGCTGTACAAGGACTGTACATTATGACCTTCGCGTAACACAAGGACCTCTGCGGCAAAAGTCGTAACCCACTGAGCTACCTGAATAAAGCAGAAATCAGTGACGTGCGCTTTACGTTGTGCTTTACAGCAGGGACATGAACCCTCTCTGTTGTTTTATGATGACACAGACCCATGACTGGCCTGCACACAGATCTCTGCAGCAAGTGCACTAACCACCGGCAGGGCTTTAACCCCTTGCGTGCGCGGCGAATTTTCGCGCTGTGCGGGCGTTTCTATTAGTGGGCGGGATTCGGACGGCCCCCGGCCGTCGTGCGCACACGCCCACCGTGACGCGTGATGGCCGGGGGCAGTCGTGAGCACCGAAGGGGTTAAGTGGAATGAAAAAACTGGGGGGTCTCTCACGGGGGGTACAGGGGGTGGCCGCGATAATTAAGGGCGTGGCTTAAAAAACCTACACTAAAAAACAGTGCTTAGCATAGTGTGCCACAGACTGGTATTTTGCTGCTTGTGTCGTTACATCCGTCATTACAACAGAAAAAGAAGTGGAGTTCAGCGGATTCGAGTTTATTATTTCACTTCAGCTCTCATTTCCGGGAAGCCTGAAAGCGTCCTTGGTTACACAGGCAGCACTCTGTGTCACGAGTGCAGCGGGGGCATTGTTTGAGCGCGCGAAAGTGAAAGCGCGGCGGGAGCGCGCGAAAGTGAAAGCTGAGATCGACAGAGAAGAGACGCCGTGAGTGTGCGCATCTGCTGTCCGGGCGCAAGCTGAGATCGCCAGAGAAGAGACGCCGTGAGCGTGCACATCGGCTGTCCCCCTTCAGAAGCAAAATCCACAACAATAGATCTCGCCAAGGCGAGCAGCGCATGCTCTGCGTCGCTAGGCGAGACCTAAAAATGGATTCTGTGCTTCCAAGGGGTGCTTCGGGTTACCTTCGAAGACACAGTGGGTTAAGCACTCTCTGCAATGAATATATTGGTCGCAGCTTCATCCCCATGTGTACAACATATATAGGGAAAGAAAAAATAGCTGCGAAGCTAAACGCACAGTCCAGATTGTAAAAATCCAAACGGTTCAGCCAGGGGAAAAAAGCTGTATGCTGTCCATTATCACTTCACAGGACGCTTAGCGCCTGGGAGCACGTTGCGTGCTGTAGGCACAATGCTGTATGTCGACATCAGAAGACATTTGCTGGGGAGCAGGAGAGGCTATGAGTCAAGTACCACATTTGTGTGGTTACATTCTAAATCAGGCCTCTTTAGAAGGTGCAACTCGGCGGAGAACGATTTTATTGAGTATGATTGCTATTTATGCAGTGTTTGAGTTCTAATCCCTTTACCACCTCCTGGGGTAAGCCTTGACTGATCCCTATGCTACTTTATAGAGACAAGTTTAGAAGATGAAAAGCTTTAGTATCCAAATGGAGTGATATAGCCTTAAGTTTTGAAACACCAGTGGTAAATGTAAGTATCTACTGTGCATACTGCCCATTACACCTCTTGCCATAGGACCGGATTCAATGGGAATTCTTTAGCCATCTAACCAGGACTCCGGACATCTAATCTCATCTTTACCACTTCACCCACATACGGTGAAAACATATGCTGGTAATGAACTAAGGCTGGGCAGGGCAGGGCCCATAACACAGTGTCCTTTCCCTGGGTAGGGCGCCCCTTGACCTTGCTATCAGAATCACTGCCACTCCAGATGTCGTCTATTGGGCTAGTGAGATACATGGAGCCTGGAAACACAGTCTTTTTTTATCCTAGCCCATTTGGTTAAATTGTGAGCTTTTGGGCAATCACTTAATGAACTTTTTCCTGTGCTACTTTTTTGCAAGATGTGAAGTTCTTAGAATCAATGTAAAAACTGCTAGTAAGCTTGTGGTCAAACACGCATTGGCAAAGCCAATAGGCCTTGCGTACACGAGAGCTATTGGCTTTGCCAATGTCTTTTAGCCATGCTGTACAGCAGCATGGGTGTGCAGAATGGCCAAAAGTAAAGATTGAAAAAAAGCGCTATGACACGACCAGTGCTGGTGCTGCATTATTGCACTTTTTTCATGCAGGATGGCCAATGAAGGACAGGGTAAGGGGGTGGGGATGTGAACAAACGGGAAGGGGTGAGGGAATGGGGGGTGCAGCAACTCGGGGAATAAATGGATGGGAGAGGGAAAAAGAAACCCAAAAAAGGCGTGGGTGGGAGAAGGAAGAAGAAATAGTATCTCAATCCCAGCAGGAGCAGCTGACGGACACTAAGTAAGAGTACTCAATCTGTGCTTGGTTCATGCTCCAGAGAAAGAAAAGGAAATGATAGCCGGCACACGCTGGCCAATTAGAAGGCAATAAAGAAGAGTGACAAGCCAACAAATGGTAAACCGTTTATTGTAGACAATACCCCTCGCAATGACAGCACATGCATTGTCAGCAGGCAAGACCTAAAAAATATACTGGCTATTAACTGGGTGAACGGAGAAGTGCCCAGTCTCATCAAAAAGCAGTATGATGGTAAATGCCATTGCAGGAGTTAGCAGTGTGGTGCAGTTTCTGGTCTACTACAAATTGTTTGATCCTAGGGAAATCCTACTCAGGGCCACAGAAATTATGCAGCTGGGGAGGGCCAAATTATGTGGCGTGGTTGACTAAATTATGCAGCAAGAAAAGGCAAATTCTGCGGCATAATGCAGCACATTTTGTGATAGTATTACTACATTGTTTTGTCATCTTTACACTTTTTAACACTGTCTGGGCATTAGTTGCACCTCTTTAGTACCAGTTTAACACCAACATTTTGAAATAAGCAACAGAAAGGTGAACAGGCAATCTTTTCAAAGGGCCTTCCACTGCGCAGTGAAACGTGTCCCTGTGGTCTTAATCAGTTTTAAACAATTTGAGCGAAAAACAAAATTTATTTTTATTAAAATCTTCAGATTTTGCAGCAGATTATGTATTATATGGTAAATGTGGCAAATCTATAATTATGCCAAAAACGCTGCTGCTGCAGAATCGCATAATTTCAGTGGCTCTGATTATACCCTAGCTGTGCTTCTGTCCATTGATTTGCCAATATGTCAGCACTTTAAAACAGGTTTAAAGGAAGAAATAAACACTATGGGCATACTCCTAGGACACGTCCCTAGCATGGTATTCATTCACACATTCATGGTTGTTTATCAGAAGGTGGCTGGATTTGCATCTAGAAAGCTGAAGGTGCTCCTGAAACTGCATTATGTAGGATCCCTTCCTATGCTACAGTTCCTCCCTCCTAGCCACCGATAGATATGTATTTTATCCCTACAGGACTGAAAGAGAGAGATCCTTGTCCCTAGATAGGGTTAGAAGTAGCAGGGAGCCAAAATGCAGGACAATGGGCATTCCCCCAGTGCCTCTGTGTGAGCAGTGGTACAGGAGCAACAATTGCAAGATAAACCTGCAAAACCCAGGACAGTTGGCCACTCTAGGTTAGAGAAAGGCATTTATCAGGAATTGCTTATATTCTCTTTTGAATGCAAAAAGGAGGCAATTATCTGGATAGACGTAGAAACTGAATAGGAAACTTTGGGAGCATTGCTGAAATAAGAGTGACACAAGGCATGTTTTTTTAAGATAAGGATTTACAATAGGAGAATGTCAGAGCTACATAGTTGACTGGTGCTTTAAGAGATCTTCAATTTCCTGGCAAGAAAAAGAATGTGCTCAGAGTTTGTGAACTAAAATGTAAGTTTCAGTGTACATCAAGTATGGGGGTGATATGGCCAACGTATTAAGTCCCCGAAATGTGCCAAGCAACAGCATGCTGGGTGGCTTTGAGTGGGGCAAAGTGAATTGTAGGATTGCCTGACAGTATGGCATTCCCATAGTCTAATCTAGAAAATATGAAAACTTTGAGGTCCTATTCTGGTAGCAAAAGTTTGATTCCCTCTTATTGGTTTGAGCTGATATTTGTCATTTGGGTCCATTACTTTAATATGGTAATGAAAATTCAGACAATTACCAAGGATAATACCCAGCAACTTGGAGCATCCACTGAATGGAGTGTAATCCAGGATGACAATAGAGGGTAGTCAGCTTTGAACATGTTTGGATGCTGATAGGGACTCAGTTTTGCTGGAATTGAGCTTTAGATGGCGGGCCAACACCCAGGATTTAATATTATTAAATGCTGAAGCCAGTAAGGAGCTGTCCATTAGAGAGAGAAAGCCTTTAGAAAAAGCTGAGTGTCTTCAGCATCTTGATGGTAATATGCCATCCTTTCGTGATATTACCCAGTGGTTCTAGGTAGAGGTTAAAGAGTACAGGAGCTAGACCAGTTCCTTGTGGAACTTCTTGTGTTATGGGGAAAGGCTTAGGTAGGGGGGTGGAGGGGGAGGGAGGTATTGTTGGGGTGGGTAAGGGTTAGGGGGGGCAGGCTGGGAATTTAGAGGGTTTTGTCTGAATCTGCCCTTCGGACTGTAACAGGCAGGGCAGTGAACGAAGCTGTGAGTTGGGCTCCCATGGGGGGCTGACGGGGTTTTAGTAGGGTGCTCCTTGGGGCCCTGGCGAGACTCTTCCTTCGTAGCTCACTGGGAGGGTCACAGGAATGTTGATGGTCATGATTGAAATGCATATTGCCTCCCCAACTGTAATACTCTGATGTCCATGATGTTGCTTGTATTGCTTCCAGAAAATCAATAAAATTCTGTTTAAAAAAAAAAAAAATGGGGAAAGGCTTAGGTAAAGAGTTTTGAATCTTTATCAAATGTGTGCAATGTCTAAGTAGGACTTGAAGCACTATCTTACCTTTAATGTCTATACGGTAAGGTTTGCTCGAGTATTTCATGGTTGACCATGTCAGAAGCCATCAATAGATCAAATGGTATCAAAAGGCAGAAGTCATTGTTGTCCAAGACGCGCAAGACATCATCAGTGATTTGCAAAATGCAGCTGTTCGTGTTGCAGCCGGCTCTATACCTGGACTAAAGGGCACCCAGGAGATTGTTTTCATTTACAGACCAAATCCGTTGACTATTTACACAGCGTTCAAGAATTTTAGCAAGAAACAGTAAACTGGGCAAAAGTGATTGCGATCGCTCGTGTATGTAGATGGTTTCTTCAGGAGAGGAGAGACTTGTCTGTCCTTTTAGCAATCACGAAAAACTCAATGTGTAAGTGAAAGTTTGGATCATTAAGGCACCAGATATGTTTGCATCTCTATGGGAACGTTGGCTGGTAAAGGATCATGGACATGATTGCAGAATCTCAATTTGGAGATGTGTTAAAGCTGGGAAATCTCACTAAAAGTGGACCAGCTGATTGGCGATTTTCTACTCAAAACCGAATAGGGAGTAAAGTAATCAGTTGAGTGGAAAAAGAGTTGTCAGTTGTTTTGATTTTCATGTCAAAAGTAGGCAACTTCTTCATACTTCTATTCTGGTTTTACTCCGATAAACATAGAAATCGGAGAAGGTTCTGAGACAGTTCTTGCAGGCCCAGGGAGTTTCTTGTGTCATTTTTTGGCATAATCAATTTTGGATTTTTTTTCCATAGTGTTTTATTATTTGCAGGTCATAAGAAAATCAGATAACAAGCACCACAGCATTGTTACCAAGGCGACTCGCTCGGAGCCGTTTTTCTTCTTGAGTGGAGCTCAGACCTCTTGTACGCCTTTCTGCCCATACCACTCCTGTCCAGAGTTCACAAGATCAGGAACAACCACCCAAGTCATTCTTGTGGCTATAGATTGGGCACAGAGAGTCTGGTATCCCGAGCTGTTAAGCATGGCCATCGGTCCTCCAACCAGGCTGCCCCTTCGCGAGGATGTTCTGTTGCAGCAGAAGGGGAGTGTTCTTGCGTGGAGGTTGAGCCCGACATTTGACAGCTTTTGACCTTCATTCCGCAGTCTGTGACATTATCTTGGCAGCTAGGCGTTCATCTTCCAAGATGGTTTGCGCCTGCCATTGAGCAAAATTTGTGGCATGGTGTACAGACAAAGTGATCCCATTTCTGCTCCACTTTCTCAGGTTCTCCTGTTCATCCTTTCCCTTGCGCAGCAGGACTCTGCTGTGGGTACTCTGAAGGGCTATCTCTCCACCATTTCAGCTTTTCTGGTGTTGCCTGATCAGCCATCCCACTTAAAATCCCAGGTTGTAAATAGGTTTCGGAAAGGTTTATAACATTCTCCCTTTATGCCCCAGTGGGACCTCAATCTCGTATTCACTTTCCTTATGTGTGTTCCCTTTGAGCCTCTGCACAATTGTCCACTCAGGCTCCTTACGATCAAGACGGCCTTCCTGGTGGCAATAACCACTGCCCTGAGGGTCAGTGAGCTTCAGGCCTTGGCATTCAAGCCTCCTTATCTTGACATCTACCCAGACAAACTGGTGCTTCGTACGAGAGCTTCCTTTCTTCCGAAAGTGGTCACTCTATTTCACATAGTCCAATCCATCACTCTGCCTACTTCTACGCTATGCCTCATCCCTCCAAACAAGAAGAACGACTTCACCGTCTGGACCCAAAAAGAGCGTTGTCGACTATCTTGACTGCACAAAAGAGTTCTGGATTGACGACCAACTCTTTGTGAGGTATGTCATAGCAAAAAAGGGATAGGACGTATAGAAAAGGAACATTTCCTGATGGATCGTAATCTGTATTAGAATCTGCTACGTATTGGCTAAGAAGCAACCCCCTGATGAGTTTGCGTGCACATTCTACCAGAGCTAAAGCTGCAACCACTGCATTAGTAACTTGTTTGTTTAGGGAAATGCATTGACACAGGTATTTCTAGGCAGCTTAGTGCTGCTCTATATCACGTGAAACACTATCAACGAGCTCATAGCCACCTGCACTTCCTGCTGAGATTTGAATACACAGACTTGCGATGGAAAAAGTGAAGCTAGAAGTGTGGTTGGCTAAAGCACCAGTAGCGGCTGACCATGTCCAATGGAATAGGGAGGTACCTGGACTGTTCATTACGAACTCTAGTCCAAAGTAGATATGGCTCTCGTCTTGATTTTGCAATGAGAAGACCTTGGTGTAATCCGGCCTTCTAACTTGACTGAATTGTGTGCTCTTAGTCAAATTTGTGTTCTCACTCCTTGTATTATTTCCCTTGTTTGCCTAAAATTAAAGTGCTTAGAAACAGAGCAAAGTATAAAAATCTAAAAAACAAAACCAGACTGCTCTGTTTGGTTTAGAGGAGGTTTATTTTACGATGAAGATATCGTGTCCGCCCTCCTGTCCAGGGGAGAGAATTAATATTTTCAATGAAAAAGGCACCTGGCTTAAGATACGGTAGATATTTCACACACCTCCCTAAATACATGAAGAAACTGTCTCCAGTGATCCTTTGGTGTTCACCCTTGAAGCCATCAGACCAGCCACTTGAGTCTAGAGTGGTCACTCACTGAATATTACCCCCTCAGGCCTTATTCTTGCTGCAAGGCCTTCTTTAAGTGTATTAACATCCGGCCTCACCATCGACAGAAATTAACAGGATGTTTGTAAATTGTGTTCTGTCAAATCCCGCTTCCCTAGTGACAGGCACGCTCCTTCAAAATCCAGTTGGATTACGTCGAACGTTTGAATAGCTGTGTTCCTGGTTTTTACCCTGATCGTTTCCTAAAGTTTCCTCACTCCAGGAGGTTTGACATATTCTTTGTCATGATGAGAGGTTCATAGAGCTGCGCTCCTCTGACCCCTACTAAACCTGCTTTCTTTTATAGTGTTTACAAAGTAGTACTAAGTGGTGCGGGAAAAGCTATTCCGATTTTCAATAATTATTTTATTTTATTTCAGATTTTTCTAACGCGCTGCATACCCGCTAGCCGTGGGCTCTCTGCACTTGGTATTAGATGGGCAAGTTTCGATTACAGTATCTTTGAGCAACAAGTGCCCCTTTTGCTCCTTTATATACTAATACCCTGGAGTTCAGAATGTTATGGATGCAATAAATAACACCTAATATGAGTGTTTCCGATGCAATTGGAAATAACATGCAATTTTTGTGGTTCTTTTCACTCCAAGATTTGTATGGCCTGGTATTTATCGCTCCTTTTCACCTATTAAATATGGCCAGTTTTTCCTGATGATATTTACCTAGGGCAAAATCCAAGGTGTATGAAATCTCTGCACATCTTAAATTTATCACACCACTCACATGCCATAGTCTACTTACTGGTGTAAGAGAAACACCCAATGAGCCAGCAGTAGCATATAGTCATCTGATGACATCCCTCGTCCACGTATGCTCACAGACTGGTAAAGCCTTAGTGGAGCATGAGTGTAGAGTCTTCTGACCGACTCAGGAAGGCAGAAGACACTGCGTTCCCACATGACAAGATAGGCATAATGGTGTAGCCAGCATCCTTTTATTTACATTGTTTTATGCTGTTCTGCAGTTGCATTTATATTGAGCTCAAGCTCCAAGGTGCTGAGGCACTGAAATTAATTTCAGAAATGTAGACACGGCTAGAGCACACATATTATGTAGTTGTAAGACAATTGGTTATTAATTGGGTATTAGGTGGGGCGTTTCCAAGTATTAAGTCAAAAATCCTGTTAGGTCCAATGCACAAATTCAATAAATAAACCTGGTCTGAATTGTAGGTTGCTATGACACAGAGCAGTCGGGTTTAAAAGTGTGTGTAAAGTATTGAGCAGTACCAAAACAAAAAGTCAAAACACAGGTCAATAAAAATCCAACCCCCAGTTTCTAAAAATAGAGATATTTAATAAGAAAAATACCACCAAAATGGCTAAAATCCAATAAGGGTTTCTAATAAGATATGAATTTAAAAAGTTATAGGACAAAGAGCAGCAAGAAAAAGTAAAGCGCTATTCAGAAGTCACTGTTCTCAATTGCCCAGGAGCTAGGTGCAATTTCAGGCCGACCACAATGGAGCAATAGAGAACGGATACCCCAAGCATGTTGTCCTGGTCAAAGATGTTACCTTCTTACTTTGCTTTGAAATGTAGGTCGAAATCCTCCTGTGGAGCAAGGCTACAAGCTGTAACCAGTGAAGTCCTTTCAATAACCGTTGGATGAGGTCCCACTGAGAGCATTGGTTTTGTCGGAAAAAAATTCCAATTGGGAAAATTCAAATTTTGCACTTCTCAAATCAGGTACATCCCTTAGGTCTCAACATAGGTCACAGATAGAGGTCTTGTCCTGTTCTGTTCCTCAGGTCCAGCTGGGGGTGAAGTGCCTTTTGTAAGATTGACTAGTCAGTGGGTGGCAGTAACTCCTGGGTGAGAGAAAAGTTCCCAGTGGCAACCTTTCACACTTTTGCAGCACATCCTATTTGCCTTACTGCAAACTATCCCACAGTGCACTATCCTGAGGAAAATCCAGAATGGCAGCACCTTTCTGCCCCTGGAGGCTATTGTTGGTATGCCAGCCAGGGCTATGCGTAAGGAAATGAGTAGTTCTCTCCTCCTTCACTACCCCAAACTGGTTCTGGGACAAGCTTCCCCTCCCACTGGGCTGGTGCCAAGCTGGCTACATATGGCGCAGGAACAAATGATTTTCTTCCCTAGGTCTCCCTTTAGACCTAACTGTGAATGGGCAGGCCTCACACTGGTCCCTTTGAAGTTAATTATATTCCTGGACCCTACACAGCTACCCTTCCTGAGCTGATAAAAGTCACATACCTCACACCGAGGTCTTCCTACTAGAAGGCCTAAGCCATTGGTTCTGCTCTGAGAGCAGTTTATACTAACAGGGGGCAGCTGTTGACAGGCTAATGCCAATTAGCCTCCTGGAGATTCAGCAAGACAAGGTCTAAATTATTGAAAGTTACTTTTCCTAAATATTTATTAAAAATCTGACTTCTCAAGTGAAATGGATTTTAAAAAACATTAAAAATAGTGGATCATTCATTACAGCAGCTTGTCCAAAACCAAATATAGCAGGGTTATGTTTTTATTTTTTTTTATTTTTATTTTTTATAAATTTCTTTATTAACATTTTCCATTAAGTCAGCATTAATACAGTTTATAGCCTCAGAAAAACAAATCAGGGTCGTACTGCCCTGCTTATACATTGGTAGTGACTGATTGGATATCAAAACATAAAGCATAATCGTACTTGTCACGGTTACTTCAATTCTCAGTTTACCCCTACCCCACCTCCCGTGCCCTGATATTCTTGGGGTTGAACTATCTTTTGTGAATCCTGCACCTCAAGACCATAATATTGTATCCAGGGAGTCCATATTTTCCAGAATTTCTTGGGGCATCCCCGAGCCACATAAGTGGTCTTCTCACCAGTCATGTACATGTCCATCCCCTTTTTCCATTCGTCTACTGTGGGCACTTGTGTCTTCCCCCAGCTTTGTGCCAAATCTCTTTTGGCGACTACCAAGCCGAGATTGGTTAGCAACAATTGTGGTTTCGAGAGGTCCACTTCTGTGCTTATTCCTAATAGGCAAACGGATACCTAGAGATCCCAAATGTGTACTGTCACTGCCTCCAGCTCTTGAAGTATATTGACCCAATAAATCTGCACTCTACGGCACTCCCATACCGTGTGGAAATAATTACCGGGTTCCTCGTTGCATCTAAGGCATTTAGGTGTACCGGCCCTACCCATCTTGTGTAGTCTTGCCCTGTCGTAGTAAGTCCTGTGTAAGAATTTAAATTGAATTAGTCTAAGTTGTGTCTTGATTGCAACCTCTCGCGGGTGCATTAACGCATTTTCCCAGTCTAGGTCTTCTAAGACTCCCAGCTCCCGTTCCCACTGTACTCTTAGTTTCTGGAGCATGTCTGGTTTATTGTTTATTATGGTACGGTATGTCCAAGAGACTGCTTTTTCCACTATTTCACCCAGGAGGAGTTGCCCTCTAACGGTGAGTATTCAGGTATCGTTTCTGTGTCTGTGTGTTGCGCCTCCCATGCATGGGCCAGCCTCAAGTATTTATAATACTGCGTCCGTTGTAAATCATACTCTTTCTGTAGGGCGGAAAACGTGGCTAATTTCTTTCGATCTAAAATGTCTTTAATTTGGGAGATGCCCAGCAGGTCCCATTTTTTAAAACCGCTCAGTTTTACAAATTCTTTGAGTCTCTCTCCTACCCAGAGGGGAGTTTCTCTAGTGATTTTATTGTTCCAGTTGATATATCTTTCTGCCTTTTTCCAGGCGGTTAGCACCACCTGCGTGGTTGCAAGTAATTTTGTCGCTCCCTTTCCCCCATAAAGGTAGTGTGTATGTGGATGTAGTTCAAATTGTCTGCGCTCCAACGCATACGTGGGATGGTCCCCCGGCATATGCTCCCAATCATTGACCACTATAAGGTGAGTAGCGTAGTAGTAAGCTCTTATATCAGGTAGTGATATACCGCCATTGTATTGGTTTCGTTGCAGCGTGGCAAGCGCCACTCTAGGATGTTTCCCCTCCCAGAGAAACGTGCGCAAGGTGTCGTCTATCTTACTAAAGACTTCATCTGGGATGGGAAAATATGTATTCTGGAGGATGTAGAGGAATTTTGGCAATGTTATCATCTTATATAAAGCGGCCTTACCTAATAGTGTCAGTGGTAGAATGCTCCATCTTTCTGCGTCCGCCTTAAATTCTCTAAGAATTCTATACAGGTTCCGACTAAGTGCCTCCCGTCGGTCTGTAGTAATGTAGATGCCTAAATATTGTATGCCAGTATCGTTTACTTGGAGGCGTCCCGTACATTCGGGCGGTTCCCACCCCGGATTTGCATTATATAAATAGGATTTGTCCCAGTTTATTTTATAACCCGCGTGTTTGCCGTAGCAATCGAAACTTTCAAATATTCGTGGAAGCGTCTGCCTGGGGTTCGTGACATAGAGAAGGATGTCATCCGCGTATAACGATATGCGTTCATCCTGAATCTCAGTGTCATTAAGTCGAAAGCCCGTCATATGTGGATTAATCCGGACAGTGCACGCGAGGGGTTCCAGCACAAGGGCAAAGAGGAGGGGGGATAGAGGGCATCCTTGCCTCGTCCCGCGCTCTATCGGAAAGTCCCCGGAAAAAACTCCATTTACCCGTACCCGTGCTATTGGCTGTTCATATAAAATGGCAATCCATCGTCTGAAAATAGGACCAAAGCCAAACTTCACCAACGTTGCCATTAGAAAGTGCCAGTGAACAGTATCGAATGCTTTTTCTGCATCCAATGATAGTATGAAATGTGGGTCCGTCCTGGTTGTAACTACTTCTAGCCAGTTATGTATGCGCCTTAAATTTAATCTTGTGGACCTCTTTGGCATAAACCCTGATTGGTCATGATGGATAAGACTGGATATTACTGTTGTAAGCCTATCGGCAAGTATGCGCGCAAGTATTTTCGTTTCTATGTTAAGGAGCGAAATGGGCCTGTATGAGGCACATTTTTGAGGTGGTTTATCCTTCTTGGGAATCACTACTATCGTAGCTGTTCGGAGATCTTTCGGAAGGCTGCCCACAGTTTGTGCTTCCAGGAACAGGTTTAGGAGATGGGAACTGAACAGCGTCGCATTCTGTTTAAAAAGTTCAGGGGGCAATCCGTTGGGACCCGGGGCCTTCCCAGTTTTCAGGTGGCCGATTGCCCTTCTGACTTCGTCTATCATTATTTCCTCATCTAATGTTTGCGCTTCCTCCTGATCTAAACTAGGGGTCTCGATTGTCTCTAAATATTCTGTTATCTGCGCCTTCCCTGCCAGGGGACGCTCGGCATAGAAGTCTTTATAGTAATGTGCGAAGGCTGTTGCTATCTCGGTAGGAGTCACGTGTGTTTGACCGTCATCTGTTTCTATCTTTGTTACCCATCTAGCCTCTGCTTCTTTCTTACTGAGCCATGCCAATAAGTCTGCCTGTCTTATCTCCTGCGTCGTATAGCCGCCGGTACATTGCCTGTATTGCCTGTTGCGCATCGTTCCTGGCCAGAGCTGAGTACTCATGTCTGAGGGTCTGCATCTTTCGGAGCAGGGAAGGATCGTCTTGTGTTAGGATTTGTGTTTCAAGTTGGAGGAGTCTAGCTTCAAGCTTAGTTATGTCTTCCATGTCTTTACGCTTTTTATGGGCTATAATGTTCTGTGCCCTATCTCTCAGGACTGCTTTGTAGGCCTCCCAAAGTATTGCGGCAGAGTCCACAGATCCAGCATTTTCTTTAAAATAGAGCTCTGTATCTACTCTAATTTCTTGTGCTACTTTAGGGTCTTTCAGCTCCCAGGCATTAAGCCTCCATTCATTCTTGTGGCGATGTCCATCCTTACCTACTGTAAGCCAGAGGGGTGAGTGATCTGAGAGTCGCCTAGCTAAATACTCTGTCTTCTGGATGGCCGTGATTTCTCCTGCTGGGGCCAGGATGTAGTCTATTCTAGAGAATGTTCTATGAGCCCCCAAGTAGAAGGAGTATGCCTTAACACCCGGATGATGTTTACGCCATAGGTCTGTGAGTGCTAGTGTGTCTGTGAATCGCTTAAGTTGTGTCTCACTGGGGCTTCCAGTGAAGGCCGTTGTACGATCAGACCGAAGGTCCATTACATCGTTAAAATCTCCTCCTATGAGGTGAGTGTTGGAACCTGCTTCCAACAGTACGCCTGCTAGTTTCTCCAGTGTTTGTTTTTGTAGTCTTGGAGGTGCATATATGCTTACTAGGGTTATGTCTCTTCTGTTCCATACCCCTTTTACTGCAACATATGTCCCGTTGGGGTCTGTCCAGGTTCGCTCCGTTCTGAACAGAGGGGATTTTTTAATGAGAATTGCGACCCCTCTTGCGCCCGAAGAGAAGCCTGCATGTGCTAGCGTCTTATACGCTCCTCTTCCTAAAAACCCACATTGCGTTCCTTTCAGATGTGTTTCCTGCAGCAGCACTATATCAGGCTTCAATCTCTTAATATATGCGGCCACAAGGCCTCTCTTTATTTTGTCTCGTAGCCCGTTTACGTTCCAGGAGAGAACTGAGTATGTGTCGTTATATTGCATTGTCATACCGTGAGTGTGGATGGTGGGTGTCCATGTTGTGATTTCTCCCCCTCAGCCCCTTCTGCTTTACTATACCCCAGTTATTTCTGTGGCCTATTCCAGTTGTATTGCTGACTAAGTGAACCCGGACCCTCAACTCCCTCTCTTCCCCTCCCCCCCAAACTGAGCACAACTGTGTGCAACCCATACCCCCCCACCCCTGTTCCGACCCCCCTCCCCACATGCTCCCGCACATCACGCCCATTCCCAAAGACGTCAACATGACAACTTAGCGTATGTGTCAAACGAGAAGTCTGTCGATCCCTCCCCCTCTTCCCCTTTCTCTTAACTCAAATCTTAAACAATGAAAACAGTCAGTTCACTGTATACTTCCCTTGCACCTGAAAGGTGGTCAAAGTCTACCAAACCTCGGGAAGCTCACAGCATCTCTTGGAGGGCGTCTGGCCCCCAATCATCATTCCTCCTCGGTGCCGTTGAGGGTTTTCTGCACGTGAGAGTTCTCACACGGAGGGTTCGAGCCCGAAGCCTCCAGATGTTGGATCTGTGCCAAAAGTGGGTGTGCGTCATTGTCGGACCTGGATCGATTTAATTCTGCGTGATCCGAGTCCTCATTACCTGTCGATCTCTGCGAGGTTTTGGACATACATTCCAGGGCTGTATCATCGTCCGTGTCTGAAATAGTACTTTTCTGGTCTCTGGATCTCAGGGTTCTCCCCGGCGTAGTCTTAACCAGAGCCCGGTGCCTGGATACTCGCCTCTGTCGCTTTCCCTTGAGCAGTTCCCAGTTACGGCTTGGCCGTTTGTCCGCCGACGAGTGGGCCGCTGGTGGCGATGCTCGTCTCAACTGTGGCCGTTCTTCAATCCATGACTACGCCTCCTCCGGTGTCTGGAAAAAATGGGTGTTGTTGCGGAAGATAACTTTGAGCTTAGCTGGGAACAGGAGCATGTACTGAATCCCAAGAGCACGGAGTTTCACCTTGACTGGGTCGAAGGTGCGTCGTTGTTTTTGCACATCTCTGGAGTAGTCAGGGAAGACCATCACTCTCGTATTCTCAAATTTGACCTCACCCTTCTTCCGAATTTCTTGGAGTATTAAGTCTCGATCCTAAAAGTTCAAAAATCTAGCTATCAGCGGCCGTGGTGGGGCCCCAGGCTGCGGTCGGACTCCGGGCATTCTATGCGCCCCTTCTATAACGAAACATGACGAGAATTGTCTCTGGAAGGGCATTCTTAATGAAGGTCAGGAGAAACTGACCCGGGTTCGAACGTTCTGCGTTTTCAGGAAAACCTATGAATCGCAGGTTGTTCCTTCGGGCCCTATTTTCAGCGTCATCTACCCGCCAGGCCACATCTTTCATCGCCGCCAGTAATCCGCTACTACTGTAGTGGTGGTCCGTGAGTTATCTTCCAGCTCGGAGACTCGGTGTTCGACCTCCGTCACTCTTTCGGAGACCTTACGCAGGTCCTGGCGTAAAAAGGAAACCTCCGTTCGAACCTCCGCCATCTTGCTTTCTAGACTTTCTTGTGTGGCCTGAATCGCTTGTAAGATCGTGTCCGTGTCCGGGCGGGGGACTGAACCTCCCTCTGCTCCCCCTGGCGCCGGTAGGGCTGTCGTAAAGCGGTCCAGTTTTCCTTGTCTAGTTGTTTTGGGCTCCTTGTCCTTTGCCATTACGGCGACGCTGGGGCCAGGCTGCAGCCTGTACGTCTCTCTCAGGTAGGATGCTTATCGGGTATCAATGGGCGAGGGAAAGCACCTCACCGCGGAGCGTTGCTCGACACTAGATGTGGCGCCCACCGGCGTCTATTTTCCTAGGGGTACCAAAAAGGGTTGATGTATGTTTATCGCCCCTGTCCCACTACAAAGTCGGGAAGGGGACGCTCCACCACTCAGTGCAGCTTGACGTATCTCCAGGGTACGCGTTAATGCAACATTTGGGCCACCTTCAATCTGGACAAGGCCCCTCGTCTGCTGGGGCGTCGCAAATCACAGTTCCTCACACAGGATGTTAGTCTCCTCCCAGCCTAAAAACCCCAGTCCATATATGGAGCCTGTCTCTGCGATTTCCCGTCAGCACAGTCTATCTGTGTGGTCTGGGCGTGACCGCCCCTTCACGTCCCACGGTGGGGAGCCAGCTAGCGCAGAGTGGCGTGGCAGTGTGGGCCGCAGCAACAACAAGGTCAAAGTGGCTGTCAATAGCAGGCATTCCCCCACCACATCCCCTAAAATCAGCAATGTCACGCAGCAAGTTATTGCGGCTCGCGGGGAGGGGCGCAGGCACCCTACTCCCCAAGTTCACCAACCGGGCTTCTGGTGGATTCCTACGGGGTGGACAGCCGTCCCTCCACTTCGTTGGGCGCTCGGGTGTGGGTTTAGCTGGGCTCCCTCCGACGGGGAATTCCGTTGTCTGCTGCTATGCGGTGTCCTGAGTTACCGCCATGGCCGTCGGCGGGCGCCCCAGCCGGACAAGAAAGGGAGAGGCTCTCCGGCACCGCAGGTCTGCTCCACTGCCTCGGTCGCCGCGGGATCCCAGTGGGCCGGCTCCGTCTCGGAGCACTGGGCGCAACAGCCGGGTCTCACTGCGGGACGACCCTCAAATCCTTCACCGCTAGTGCCCCTGTCCCTCCGTCGAAGACATGGCCCTCGCAGGATACACCCAGGGGCCTCCGGGGGACACCAGCTGCACCGGCTGCACTGGACTCCACCAGTGCACCGCGTCTCCTGCCCTCCCCGCGGTGTCTCCCTCGTCAGAGTTCAGGGGGGGGGAAATGTAGAGAAACCCGGCGTCTCTCCGCTGGGGGCCCCCCCGCCGGCGACGGCAGTCCACCTCCGCTGCTCCAGCAGCACCGAGCCTCGTACCTCGTCAGACCGGGGTGCCACAGCAGCGAGCGGCCCCCCCGTCCTCGATCCGCCTTCTTGCCGCCAATCCCACCGCAGGATCACTCAGGGTAGCCGCCGCTCTCGATTCCGGCCACCTCGTCGGCAGGGCAGGGCGCCGCGTCGTTCTTTCTCGATGCCTCCGGTGATCTGTTGTGTGCACCCCCGGCCAGAGACCCCGCCGCTCAGCCCTCAGCCACTGCTAGTATGTTACGGCCGCCATCTTGGGGAGCAGGGTTATGTTTTTATTCGTACCTTAGTTTTTCTCATAGGTCACCTACAGACCTTTTACAGCTTTTGGATACATGCCTACACTAAATTCTTGCATGTACTACCTTTATATACTAAATACTAGTTTAAGGGCTACAAGGCCTACTTACGGTGACTTATGTAATATTTAAAAGTAGGTTTACTTCTTGTTTAAAAGGTTTATTTTTACACAGTATGTTGCAGTTTTAAGAGGTGCAGCAGTCAGGCCACACAGGTAGGCCTGGAACCAAGTTTTCTTTGCCAGCCTAGTGGATGGCATATCATGTTTCAGTCCACAGATGACTTTCCAATTTTACAACGCCATTGGTGTATTTTCCTAAACCACACACTGTGGCCTTATTGGAAAGTCAAATATGCTAATTAGGAGTTAGGCAATTCTGTAATGTTTTAGGGGTCAGAGCACTTATACTGGTGCCTGGGCAGCAGTGCCCCAGTGTGCTGAGTTTAAAAAACAACTGCACCAGCCCACAAAAAAATGTGAGTGTCCATGTAAAATCCGTATTTGTAAAGCGCGAACTACTCACCCTTACGGGTCTCAAGGCGCTAGGGGCCGTTGTGGAGTAAAAAGAGTACTTTCTCACTATAATAAATTTACCTTTATATCAGTTGGTCTGACCACCTTTTCTTCTTCTCAATAAGTCACAAGCAGACTTCAGTTGCCCACCTCCACTCCAGCTCCCACAATGTAGTTATTTATGCCCACCATACCAGTTTCCAGGGTAAGTCCTCGTTAGTATTACGTGATCCCGTCTCTTCATTGATCCACCCATATAATGAAAGTGACATACCCTGGCTGAGAGGTCCCAGAAGCCCCTTCTCCCACATAGCCACTTTTAAATGTCCACTGAACCCTTATCCTGTCTCTTTTAGACTGCTGTAAATCATTGTTATGTGGTCTGTGTGAATCACTGGCACTCATGCTAGAAGTAACCCACGACTAGACAGCCAGGTTGGTGGATCCAAGTGGCAGGAATTCATTACACCGACAACACTAAGATGACTGTACCCTCTCTGAGACATGGGTAAAATTAGAATGTGCATGTGTTGTGCCTTAAACTGTAAAAGGCCTTCTTACCTAACTGTCAAATCGATCCCGCTGAAACACGACTGCTGTGACGCTGAACCAAGCATGAACTGACCTCTTACACTGGGTGAGTCTTCAGACGCGGCACCCCACGCTTCTAGCACTAATATCCAACTAATGTCAGGGCTGAAACCAAACTCCTGACGTTTAGCCAACTACTTAAGACCTGTTGTTCAAACAGATCCTAAACTTAGTGTTGTCACCTCCAACACACTGCAGCCAGGCCATTTAAACACGGTTTAAAGAACCACTGCCATCATCTGCCCACCCGCCCAAATGCCCTGTGTTTGTCGTCCCTCTGCACACCTAGCAGTCCATCTGTACACTCAGCAGTTCCCAAAATGCAAGGAAATAAAAGAGACCATGCTGCACTTACCGTGTTTCTAGGCACCCGTGTTTGGCAGATAACGGTAGTGCAGCATTAATAGATACAGTGATTTGCCCAGGATCACACAGGTTGCTCAAGTTGTGGCGATTAAAAGTCGAACATTCTAGGTCGGCGCCTCACTTTTTAACATACAAGACCACATTTTCTACAACATTTTATGCTCCCAATTAAATCATTTGTGATTTTATGTTTTATTTAGGATTCTTATCACTTATCTTTTTTCATATATCAGGAAGCTGAATTACAAATTATTTAGCTAATATTTCACGCTCCCCTATATGCAGAAAACCAGTTCCCAGGGTGTGCCCCTACCGCAAAGAGGCGTCTCTTCAGGGCTTCCTACTGGTAAATAGTAGGTGGCTGTTAACAGTTTGGCGGAAGGGCGGGATGCTTAAAATGCCATTATGAAGTGACCCGCTCTTAGGCCACGCACTGTAACTGGGACTACAGTGCAATATTGGGGAAACGATCACTTGAAACACTTTCCTTTAATGCATTTTCCTATTATTACTAGTTTCCTTCCTCTGCCTTTATCACCGGAAGGTCACTTAAGCACATTTCGGGATGCGGAACTTCCCGTGCTGGTATGACAGTGGAGCAGTTCACAATTGACTTCCTATTCTGGATTCAAGAGCGCTTAGTGTAAAATAATGATGTGCCAGAAGAGTTAGACAGTCCCTTAAGTGATTGGTCTCCGTTTTTTATGTTTATGAAACTTTACTGCTTTGTTGACCTTTTTAAAAAAAATATATATACTATTGTCAAATGTCTATTTTAGTCGTGTCAATCAAGTGGAATAAGCAGGCAAAAACTGACCAAAAATAATGGGTATACATCCCAAATGCAGTAGTTGGCCCAGCTAGCCACCCTCGAAGGCGATTTATGCAAACACGGCCTATGAAGTACTGAGGCAGCCATCAAAGAGCGGAGTCATCTTGAGTTCAATGGTTCAGTCCTACAAATTGTCAAAGCTCACGGCACACACGGTACCAGGCCTTCGCCATGACTAGGACACTCAAGTCTAACAGTGGCTCAAGCTTGGGGTTCAGCTCGATTGCTTATTATTGCAGATATTGGGGTGCACACCAAGAAGCATATTCCTTCATGTAGGCCAGTATGATGCAACTGCAACATTCAGGCAAACTCCAAACACACTCACCTCCACCAAGCATAATCTATATATCATTATAGGGGGTGTAGATAGATATCATTTGAAGATTCTCGCCTCAGTTGTCTTTCTATAATTCTAAATGTGACCCTTTTTTTTGACGTGCTAGTGGCAAGCTGTGGAAAATCCAGAGAGCAATTAAAATCAGTTTTGTTTCCAGATAGGCGCAAAGATGCGCTTAGATCATGTTAGCAATTCTTACCTGACATCAAATTATTTCGTGTCCTGTCCTGGGAGGTGATTTTGGTTGTTTTTTTACATCACTAATTGAAATGACTGCCACGAGAAGTAATGCAGGCAGGTATATTGGCAGACTGCATACAGGTTTCTTTGACCTGCTCCTCTGTGGGTCCTCGGGGCACATATCACAGCTGCTTGTATAATGCTATTCCAAAGGTTGCTACTCTGGCCCTTCTGCATGTAATCTACAGAGCACATCCTATAGTTGGGAGTAGATTGCACCTTCCAAAGGTCGCACTGTCCATCTCTTGTTCCATTGTCAGTGGGGTTTAAACTAAATGACACAGAGTGCTCCATAGTGGTAAGTATCCATGTGTCTGACCATGTGTGTTCTCACACTTTTCTACCACACTCGTGTGTGCACAGCTACATACTTCCAGTGGCACCAAAACTCTCCATACCCAGGCCACACTGCTGTCGTGCACTTCTGTCTGTTCATACACTAACATCTGAAGGGCAAGTGCACTATCTCACTCCTTTTCACTTCAGTGCACGCCAAGGCACAGTGACAAAAGCATGAGACGAGCACAACTCTGGGAACATAATCAATACGTGCGACATGACAGACACACACAGCATCTGTCCAGGCACTCCCATGGCCACCAGCCTGCAGTGCTCTTTGGCGCCATTGGTAGGACACACTAGACATAAATGCAACTACGATACAGTGCATTCTCCAAAGCAAGTGAACTTTTTAAGATGCTACTAAGCAGATTGGTAGCATAACTTGTGCCAAGTCTGGTTCACCCAGGACTTTTGCCCCGCTGTGAATTTGTAGCATTTTCATCCATATCCCACGTTATGAATTGGGTGGCTGCCACCAGGGGTTGGGTTAGGATAACATAAAAAACAGGCAGCATGGGTATGTTCACACGGAATCTTTTTATACCTAACTGCTCACAGCCTAGCGATCCCATATGTTTAGTTCACTTTTAAAAAAAAAGTAAAGTCTTCCTTATTTGTAATTTTTCTTTTTACTGTGCTTTATTCAGCTGGTTCAGTTTAGCTTTGTTTTTACAGTAGGATCAGTCTTTGTGATTCCTGCAGAGGCATGTTCGACTCAATGCATTGCAATACTTTTCAATGTGTTTGCCTGCTTTACCAAACTGGAAACTGACAGTAATATTTCATGTTTTCTCCAGCAAGATAGCACAGTGGGTTCAGTGTTGTATGTAGAAATGAGTGTATTGCCTGTAGGTGACAGGGTGAAATCATGACAGGGCCTGGTCAGTTTTAGGCTGGTATAACGAGTAGTGTTGAATTGTGTAATGAAACTTCAAGTTGAATGGTGAACATGATTTATTTCACATTTAGCATTGGTATGAACTTTAGCCATTCGTAAGGACAAGTCATCCCTGTAAACGAAACTAGCAAGGTAACCTTTACAGCTGGCATTGTGTACTAAAACTAACATAATACATGATGGCTACAAAGGTGACATGCAGCTGTAAGAAAGAAACATGTTGCTTTATTTGATATTATTAGTTTAACGTCTGCGGATATCCAAACCAAATCTCTCTGTTATTTATGACTTTTCATATCCTCAATTTTGTGTCCAGCATACACGCAGCTTTTAGCCATCTGTTTGCTAAAGAACCCTTGTTTACCATCCTACAATTTGCTGTGCACTTATGGGCAGCCCACTGCTTACCATTGGTTGGCTTTCTTGTCTCTTCTTTGCTTGTTTCTTATTCAGTGGCCTCCCTTTCTTTTCTTGTGTTTGTCCCTCCCCTGGAGCATAGATTCTTTACTGTCCTTTTGATTTGCTGCTCACATTCAGATAACTACTTTTTTTTTCTTTCAGCACTCCTTGAGAGTACATGTATTTTCTTACTCTCTCCATGTACTACTTCCCCCTCAAATACCGCCCTTGCCCCTACGTGCAACTCCATCCTGCCCCACCCAACCATATCCATAGCTTCTCCAACCATCCTTTTTGCTTTTTTTGTTTTTATTTACTCCACCCAACTCAAGCTCCTCAATTGCTCGCCCATGTAGACTTCTCCCCCATATGCTCCTCTGTTGTGATTCCACCCCTTCCATCGCAGTGCTCTTTTAAAAAAACAAAAACAAAATAATTTTTTGAAAGGCCATGCAGCAGTCATTTGCTGCTGGGCCACTCCATATTTTTTTTTCTTTTTTTGCACTCATTTACATTTTTTTTTAATTTACCAATCTGAGAGGCATCCACTATCTTGCAATGGTAAATTAAAAAAACAAAATGGCTGTCACCTTATGTTCTATGCGCATGTATGCGTGGTGAGGCAATTGCACACATATGTCATCAGGCTAATCTGCCATGACGCCATGATGCATACGTACACATCATTATGTTCTTTCTTAATTCTTTTTTTGGCACTAGCAAAAACTTTTCTTTTTGTTGATGCTGCATAGCATCAGCAAAAACCATTGCCAAAACCATGAGGCCCGAAAGGGAAGACCTGTTGGCTTTGCCAGTGCTTGTGTCAACAGCGTTCAAACCCTGAAATAGGAATCTCAAAAGAGGCCAAGAAATACGCAGTCTTCGAGATCATTTGCAGAAGTAAAAGTGCAACATATGTTGTGTCCTCTTTGTTGGTGGAAAATAATAGGAAATGCAACCTTTGTACATTTTCATTTGACTGTATTAGTCCGATGTAATTTAGGTCAGTGCAATATGCAGATTACAATGAGATAAAGTAAAAATGTTCTATGATGTAGAAGTTAAACAAGCACTGGCAAAGCCAATATGTCTCTTTTGGAAATTGCTGGCTTTGTCAATGCCTTTTATTGACGTTGTATACCATCAACAAGATGCTGTGCAGCATCACCAAAAGAAATTAAAAGTGGGGGGAGGGTGGAGGCGATGATGCAGCGGTGTCATTTTATAGACACATGCTTTCGGTAATAATGTGTGTGACCATCTGTCATGCATGTATGCCTATAAAATGACCAGCGCTATATTTTTGTATTTATTGATGCGAGATGGATTGGTAAATAAAAAAATATAATGAAAAAGAAGCAGTGCAAAAGTGCATTTTTTAGGCACAGAGGTCGGCAGCAATTTGCTGTCTGCTCCTCCCAAAAATATAATAATAATAATAATAAAAATAAATAAAAAGGGAAATATTTAGAAAAGGGTGAGGGGACAATGGAGGAGCAGGTGGGTTTAAGAAGGGAAAGACAGCAGACGAGAGAAATCAACAGGAGGTGGAGGAGAAGCACACAAGCAAGAAAGTAATACATAGCGTGGGGTGGGAGTGAGTTTGGCTGGAGAGAAGCACACAAGGGAGAACTTACAACACAAGGGAGACAGCAACATAGTGAACAGGTGTGGGTATTTTCACAAGGGAAGAAGTACATGTAGGAGAGAGCTCGAAAACCATGTACTCTCATGGAGTGCTGTAGAAATATTTAAAAAGTAGTTCCTTAAAAGTGAGCAGTGGAAAGATAGAAGCAAGCCAATCAGAGAGATGGTAAAGAGATGTCGGCTTTATGCCCCTGGAAGTTCTTTATAAGCCCCCAATAGGTATTTTGCAGTGTGAGCAGTCTGGTGGGGTCGACCTAAAAAATGAGGAGTATGCAATAGTAACCTACTTTTTGTATGTTCGTGTATGTTGCTATTTATGTTTTCCCTCTCAGCTCTCTAACTTGCTTTTTTATTGAAATCAATAAATTTTTACTTTTATGTTTTTAAAATATTCTTTTGCATTTGTTTTGTCATTTGGAGCACTTAATTCTTCTGATCTGGGGATTGTGATACAATGTATATTTTATCTCTACTGTGACTAAACTACTATTACCACACCTCCTCCAATAGCCCAGCTTTTTTTAATTGCGAAATATGAATTTTTGATTGGTAGACAATGAGAGAAACTAGAAGTTTTTGGATAGTTGCATGACGCTTGGGTTAGAACTGTTGCTCAAAGGGACAGCGCATAAAGCAAGTTGAATGTTATTCTGGCCACATTTGAAGCAATTTATATTGATCACGGGATTCCTGTCCATTTCTTTGTTCATTTCCATTTTCACATTGGCAATGTAAGCAATAAGGTTACTACCAAAGTCACTTACATAGGCTAGTCCTGAAAAAAATTATGAGCACTAATCTCCAGAAGGTGCTTGAGAGCAACAAATGCTATATAGAGTGAGAGCTGACCTTGCAGCTAAGAAGTTTAACAACCAAAAACCAGTTGGATCAAGCTAGCAACCGAACCAAAAAACCTTTTACATTCATAAAAGCCCAATCGAACTATGCACCCATTCTGTCCCCTAGCTGGATCTATTCCGCTTCCAAACTGCGAGGATTTCACCCCCTTCTTTCTCCGGAAGACAAAGAGCTTAATAAATGATCAGCAGACTACCGAGGAACAATGTCCTCTCCCACATCAAGCCTACCTCTCTGCCTCCCGGTCTACTGTTCCTTTGTGTCCCCTGGGGCACTTCCCAAAAACAACGCCTCATGGACCTCTTTTGAAACCTTTGAATAAAGTATCATTCAGAATACTCTAACAACGCTCAAACCCTCAAACCACTTCAGAGACCCTCTACCTCCCAACTTCTTCAAGGAGATCATACCCGCATTACTCCCACTCTAGACCAAGATTGTTAATGCCTCCCTCCTTCAAGGCACTATCCCCGAATGCCTAAAGTCCGGTCAGGTGTCCCCCATCCTAAAAAAACCTAAAGCAGATCAAACTAACTAAAACAACTTCCGTCCTATCTTCAATATTCCTACCTTGGTAAAGCTCCTGGTTAAATGTGTTCCAACTCTGTAATCATATCTATCAATTCCGACTAATGGACCAATTTCAATCTAGTTTCCCTCCAGGGCACAGCACTGATTCGGCTATGACACATAATGGATGATGCACTAAAAATGCTGGATCAGAACCAGTCCTGTCTTTTAATCCTCCTTGACCTATCATCTGCATTTGATACGGTTAAGCATGACAACCTTCTAGACCTTTTATAACACCACATGGGGATTTCAGGATCAGTCCTTAACTGGTTCACCTCCTATTTCCATATCAGGTCTCAAAGAGTCAAGGTTAATCACTCACTATCGCAGACCACGCCGGTCACGTTAGGGGTCCGACAGGGCTCCTCACTTTCTCCCACTCTCTTCAACCTGTTCATTGAAGCTCTTACGGAAATGTTGCGTCATCCAACACCCTCTATCACATGTACGCTGACTATACCCAACTATACTTAAAAGTCTCTGCCCCAGAAGGCATCAGTTCCCTCAATCCAACTCTTCAGAAAACTCAAAATTGGCTAGCATCCAATCACCTTAAACTAAGTACTCAAAAAACAGAATTCCTATTAATCGCTCCACAACCAGTCACTTGCCATTGAAGACTGGTTGAAACATCTGACTGCCCTCAACTGCATCTCACAAGTCATTTACTCTGCAAGATCTTTGGGATTAACTCTCGACAAGAACCTCAACATGCAGAAACACATCAGTGCCACCACCATAGGAGCGAATCACAAAAGTAACATTAGAAGAAAATTAAAGCCCTTTGTCCCCCCAACAACTTCAAGCATGCAGTGCAAGCTCTAGTGATTCCCAGGCTGGACTGTGGAAGTGTAACCCTCTCTGGACTGCCCAGATCCATACTGGCTCCTGGGAGCTTTGCTCAATTCTGCTGCTAGGCTCATCACTGGTTCAAAAACAAATAACTACATCATCCCAGATCTGAAATCTCACAACTGGCTCCCTTACGAAGCAAGAATCCAGCTAACAATTGCCTGCATGACACAGAAAGCCCTCCACTTCAATACCCCTAGATCTCTTGCCCAGAAACTCGAACTCTCTGGTGGTTCCAGATCCTCCAGAAGCTCCAAATCCTTACTTCTGAAACCTCAGAGATTCTGAAAAAAGGAAATCTACAACCAATCTTTCTCTGGGATTGCTCCAAGAAATTGGAACTCCTTACCCCTGAGATCAGATTGAATCCCTCAACTGTATCCTTCAAGAAAGAAGTCAAAGCACTCCTTTTGAACAGATTTCTTCCTTGAGCCTACGATACCCAGCCGATTCTTCAATTTTCCTCATAACTACGGCGTACTGATGACCTGGTCTTTTAGACTTCTCAGGACTGAAACTACTTCCACTTTTCTCAACACTACATGATCCTGGCGCTTTCTTGACTATGATAATTCTGTTCTTATTGGTTTGTTTCCTCTGATCTATGAACAATGTAAAGCTTACCCTTCCTCTCTGGTCACTACTTTATCCTGTATTTTTCCCCGAATAGGATATTATTGTTATTATTGCTCCGCTCTCTGTATACCTGTAAAGTGCTTTGATACCCGCAAGGGTCATGTTCGCGCTATATAAAACTATCTAAATAAATAAATAAGATATCTTCTCTATAGAATTTAGCTCCTGTGAAAATGTTAAAAACCCATTTGATCAAGCTAAATGCATCTTGGTTCTTTAGCAGATTGCTATTGCTTAAAAACCAGACTGTAACAAGACAGAAAGACTATACAGGAAAGATTTAGATCCCAATAAGAAAGCCTAGTATGAATTAGTTGTAGGAATCTATAAAACGGATAAATTGAAGCTGAGTGTTCATCTTTTTTCACATTTAGAATAATAAGTGTATCATATCGAGCTTGAGATCTTTAAGATAGTCAAAGAACTAGCATTCCTTGTCGTAGAAAAAAGCGAGACTTCACGCTCTCAAAGCCCTCTGCAGTCAACTTTCCAACTGTGTTGAAGAAAAAATTAGGATAATTAGAGAAATATTTAGCTCAGATGTTAAAGATCACTTATAAAAGACCAACCCGTCCCCTCCTTGTCATGTAACAAATTTACTCATTTTAAACCTGTCACTCATGAGGAGCTGATCAAACAGATTAGAAGGGCTAGCTCTGGATCTCCTTGCAATCCATTCAGGGTCAGTACATTTATCCTGCTGGTGAAATCACTGCAGAGAAACTCTCAATACTTACAAATATTCAGCTTACTTAAGGCCAAATAACCACTGAGATTGTGATAGTTATTCCATTACTGGAAAAAGAAGGAAGCTGATTGGGTGACCTCCAATTATAGACCCATATCGCTCTTGTTTTTTGCCACTAAAGTTATGGAATGTCTTGTCAACTCGCAGTTATCATGCTACTTGGAATGAACATATTTGACCCTACACAATCTGGCTTTAGACCTGCACACATGATTCTGTCCTAGCTGCCGTCTTGGATGATCTCCATTTGATGTCTGATAGGGGTAATCCAGCGCTGTTGACTTTGTTAGATCTCTCAGCCATCTTTGATACTATCCCACCTGTGGCTTTTATGCTGACTATTTGAGGTGGATTGGGAAGGCAGTGTCCTAACCTGATTTTATCCTGAATGCAGAGTAGATTGCAATTAGTGTGGCTAGGTAATTATAAAGTGTCCTCTAAAAAATTTACTGAGGCGTTTATCGTGGCTCGTCTATTAGCATGCCATTTATGTGTATGTGAGACCATAAGCATCCCTAATTTGTTCATATAGTTTCACTCTCATTGGCTATATGGATGTGACACAGTTAATAGCCAGGGTAGATATAGAGACTTACCAGATACATGTGAATTTCCAAAAATATATGTTTGCTTTTGCTGGTTGGATGGATGGAGCACAATGAACTCTAGCTGAATACTGACAAAACTGAAGTACTAGTGGTTGACAATAAGCCTAACATAAGGACCTAACATAATGGTCTAACAAAATGGTGCAAGCTCCCTCTCCATAGGGAACTGTGATAAATCTGGAAGTGTTTTTCTACTCCAAGTTCACATTAGCTTGCCAGACCACCAAACTTAGAGTGGCTTGCTTTGCCATACTAAAAGCCTGAGTAAAATCCTTCCTCTCCTGCCACCTAATTGCAGAAAAACAGTAGCTCAAGCTGACATAATGTCTCACCTAGATTATGGTAGTTCTCTCTGTATTAGATTACCTAAATACTTAATGGTCAGACTTTAAATTGTTTATAGACTATGGTGGTGACTTACCAGGACAAAATGCCAAATTACATTTGTGGCCGTTCTGGAAACTGGTGATTTCTCTAATCTTTCTTTCTGACACACTGTCACTTCTAAGATTCAAGTTCTATGTACCTTTGTAAAAACAAAATACATTCCTACTCGCTGTTTAGGATCTAAAACTGCAGTGTTTTTGGAAATTCCCCAAATTCCTAAGACCCGGTATGGGGACAAAGCCTTTTCCATCTGCAAGGCCAAATTCTGGAATCAATTACTGGTCCAGATATAAGAGGATGTGAATCATTTAAAATTTAGGAAATATTTAAGAACTTGGCTGTTTCATGATTCTTACTGTAGATGATAATGTCCTTTATCTCGGGTTCTGTGGCTCATTCTTCTCCTTATGGAGTCAATCCTTTCCTTTGGTTTTCTTCTCTGAGTATTTTTGTCAGCACTGGGATACCCTGTGGGGTCACTGCTGCGCTGTACAAGTCAGCATGCATTCATTTAATTAAATTATGCAATCTCACCTGGTGCAGAAAGGGAAGCACCTTGAGTCTGATAAACTTTATCCAAAGTTACTGATCGCTGGAAAAGATTGGCCAGCCTTGGCTCGTGAGTATCAGAGATAGTTTGTATTGTGATTGGGTGAAAATAATTGTGTAATCTCCCGCTTTTGGCATAGTAGGTGCCACAATATTTCATCTCATGCAGTAAGGTTGTGTCGGAATGCAGGCGAAAGGCAGGACTAAAATCCGGTGCAAGATACTTCGGAGTTGGAGATGGTAGAGGACAGGTGTTAGAAATTGAGTTTTTGATTGAAGGGGGTGAAAACCCATCTCATCCAACGGCCACAGTCCTTGTCTGTGTGAACCACAAAAGTCACTAAATAAGCTTGAGCTTAACCCTCTGGTAGCTTGACACAAAAGCAGTCAGGCTTAACTTATAGGTACTGTGTTAAGTATTTATGCAGCACTTAAACAGTAATAAAGTGAAAACAGAACACAAGAAAAATACCACACCAATGTAGAAATACAAAAAAGAGTTAATAAACACAATGGGACCAAAATAACAATAGTCCAGTCAGTAGAACTGGAGTTATACAATTTTAAATGTTTAAGAAAAAATAGCATCAAGAAGCAGAGTGCCCTATCTATGGGTATCTGGTCGCACTAGACCGGGACAAAGTCACAAGTTAAGGTCAACCATGATGGAGTGCAGGCCGGATGCAGGGATCAGGGTAGTCCCACTGAAAAAATTACCTTCTCCAAGTCTGGTGCCCAGAGTTCAAAACTTCAGGATTTCACAGAAGGAGCTCAACTGATGCCAATCAACGGTCCAGGACTTGTTGTGGCACCTCTTGGGGATCAAGAACTCACTCTAGCAGAGGCCAACAGGGCTCAGGCAGGTCCCGTTGCTGCTCCAGACAGGGCCAGTTGCAGCAGGTCAGCTGGGCAGTTGTGGGGGGGGGGGGCGTCTGGAGCTTGTTGTGTCCCTGTAGCTCAGAACAGGGGTCTTCTAATCATCACAATATACCTGGGTCTGAACATTTTGAATTAACTTTTTTATAAGTTCAGCTGATAGTTAATGTTTTTGACAAGTGAAAAAACGTTTCTTGTTTAGGACGAAAACCCCCACCATAAGGAGGCATGCTTCATCATAGGGTTCCTCCTCACACCACAACAAAAGTTGAACTTAAAAAAGTTGATTCCAATTTTTCATACCTGGGTATATTGTGGTGTATATAAGATTCTTTCTTTGGGAATCTGTACCCACTGGTCTTTAAAAATCTCCCTTTGTCCCCATTTTATGGTTTGCCCAGAACAGGAGTTCAGCCAGCTGACTCTTGGAATCCCTCTGGTAGTCCTAGGTTCAAGGAGATGTTTCTCTCTCCTTTAAGCAGCAAGGTAGGCACGAAGCAATAGGGCAGTCCTCTGAAGAAGAAAGCTGGCTTCAAGCAGCAGGGCAGTCCTATGAAGAACAAAATAGGCCTAAAGTAGCAGGGCAGTACCCTGGTAGCAGCAGATCAACCATCTGAGAAACAAGGCAGGCCTCAAGCAGCAGGCCAGTCATCTGGAATACAAGGCAGTCCTGTAGCCTTACGCAGGTCCAGGATTGTAAGAAGAGTGGGTCTGAGGATCCACTATTTATACCTGGTGCCAGCTTTGAAGTGGAAGAAACTTCTAAAGTCCCCCGCCCCCTCCTCCCCCACAGATGGTTCTGGAATTTACTTCCTACCCCTGCCCAGGCTCCAATATGTCTGGGGTGACAAAAGGCTGGTGTGGAGTGGTTTGTGAGTGTAGGAACAAGCTTGGATGCAAGTGAGGTAGGCGACAGCAAGCAGGGGCGGCTCCTCCATTAGGGCGGAGGAGCGTCGCCCCACTGCTTTCTCGCAGTGCGAGAAGCAGAAACATAAAATGGTATTTTAAATACCATTTTATGTTTCTGCTTCTCGTGCTGCGAGAAAGCAGAAGGGTATGCCTAGTTGGGGGCAGGCGTGTGGGCGGGTCAGGGAGGAGTGGCTTGCCCAGTGCTGTTGGCCTTGACTGTTTGGTCGGCCCTCTGGGGCCGACCAAACCAGTCATGCGCACTCTGGATTTTCTCTATGTAGGCTGCATGCAGCCTATATAGAGAAAATGGCCTCCCCTTAGGCGCCCGGCTGGGTGCCGTCCTCACCAATCACAACGCTGCCATTGCAGCATTGTGATTGGCTGAGGGGAGGGAGGCTGCCTTCTTTCTGTTCCAGCAGCAGGACGTAGTCAGGAGCGGAGGCGGCGAGGGACCTGGTAAGGTAAGTTTTTTTTTATTTTTAAATTCCCCCCACCCGAACCCCCCACCTGCAAGTCATGCCGGCCGCGACTGACAGTACGGCCCCACCCCTTCTGTCGGGGTGGGCCATCCTGCCAGCACCCAATCTCCTTTGGTGACCCTTTCTGAGAGGAAAGCACAAAGGGTAACTGGAAACTACACGTAGTCATGTGACCCAGGATACAGGCTGCAGGCTCCAAATGGTTAGGACAAGAAAATTATAACTTTCTAAAAGTGGCATTTTCAGAATTGTGACTTAAAATCCAACTTTCCCATTAAAGACGATTTTAAATTACAATTCTTTTGAGACCAAATTTGACTTTTCTACCTGTTCCCAATCAAAAGTTATCACTTATTAATTGTATTAAGGTAACCTAGTGTTATCCTATGGGAGAGGTAGGCCTCACAGTAGTGAAAAACAAAATTAAGAGTTTTTTTCACTACCAGGGCATGTCAAATTTGAAGGTATTATTTCAACTTTTTAAGTACACTATATCCTGCCCAAAGGGCTGTTTAAAGCCTGGCCTAGGGGTGACGTGTATTAAAAAGGAATGTTTAGGCCTGGAAGAAGGGTTATTTTACCATGTAGAAATGCCAGCTTAAAACTGCACATAGACTGCAATGGGAGGCCTGAGACATGTTTAAAAAGGCTACTTAAGTGGGTCGCACAATAAGTGCTGTAGGCCCACTAGTAGCCTTTAATGTACAGGTCCTGGGTACATGTAGTACCACTTTACTAGGGACTTATAAGTAAATCAAATGAGCAAATTGAGTGTGAGACAATGTTAACATGTTTAAAGGAGAGCGCACAACCACTTTAGTGCTGGTTAGCAGGGGTGCAGTATAGCCAGTTGCTCACTTCCTGGGTTGGAGTCATTTCTAGGTCATTGGTGGCAGAGACTTTGCCTGGCAACGAGTTGGTAATTGCATTGGCTTTTCGCATTTGTTTGCACCCATTATTCGCCCCCACGTTTTCTATCCTCTCAGTTGCCCATTTCTTCCTCCTTGTCCTTTCAGTTCCATGTGTGTGTGCTCCCTGTGCCACCTACCTTGTAGAGTCTGAACCATATGTTGTTGTTGGTGTTGTCCTGGAGCTGGATTTCAGGTTAGCTTATGCTCATCAAAACAACACCTGCTGCCGAACCCGGTAAGCTTTTCAAAAACATATATTTTTTCAACAAATGCCAAGCGGCTGTTAAATCCTCTTTATGTGTTGTTCTCTACTTCTCTGCAACCTCTGAAGTCCCCACTAACTTCGAGATAGTGTGTTGCCATCCCTCGATAAAGATGGTGAAGTGTGGGTGAGTGAGCTCCAGTCTGGTGTTTCTTTCTCTCTCTCTCTCTCACTCACTCCCCTTGCCTGTTTTCCCGCAAGTTCCTCTTGTAGGTAGCAAGTTAACTATTGCCCCATACGTACGTATTCCTGACAGTGTCCTTAGGCAGTTCGCATCTCTAAATGCAGCGGGTGAATTATTCCTCATTATGAGGTGCAATGTTAGCATCCTGTCTGCAGCATCCATTGACTTGACTCATTCAAAATCCAGATTGTGCCAGTGAAAAATTGTATATATGTAGAGGAGCGCAAATGTGCCCTTCCTGTGATGTCAGCTTTTAGACAAATAGGACTTGGCAACACATGTGGCCTGCTAGTCCCTTCCTGTCTTTTATGTCCAGCACTCTTGTCACTCAAGGAGTTCCTAAATCTCACTTTTCTTACTCTTGCTTGTATATGGTACTATACCTTCCCTATAAATGCTTCTCGACTTTTGTCATTCATTTAATTGTATATGTTGCCATTCTCGTGGCGAAGGTGGATGAACTGATTTATTTATGTGTTTCATAATGCAGCTCCATGTCGTCTTTCACCCACTTTAGCACTATTGTAATATACCTGTTGGCCCCCAGCTCACTCGCTGGGCCTGGCCCTTCGCGAACTGGGGCGGGGTGGCCAGTATTGTGGTTTGGTTTTCTGAAAGCCACATATTCATATGCTTTATAAATCAGAGGCAATTTGTTTGCACTTGGAGGTTGTGTTTGAGTGTGTTCCAGGGCTACGCCACCTCGGCCACCAGGATCATACCACCATGCCCCTTTCTTCAGTCTGTTTGTTGAAGGATCATTGTGGAGTGCCTGGAACTTAGGTCCCTGTAAAGTTCATAGTGGGCGGCCACTTTAGGGAGGTAGCTTGTAACTGGTTGATTAGCTTTGAATGGGAAAATTGTATAAAACATATTAAATAATTAGAAAAAAACAAGCTCTCATGTAATAATAAAAATATGAAACAACATTATCTACATCCTTGGACGTTTTTCCCCCAAGCCTAGATAAAATCTAGGCAGTAGTTGGATGAAAGCGCAAGTCCCATCCACTGATGACTACAATTGAGAAGGGTAGAATCACCAGTATGACTGTTGTTCCGTATTTCTCGTGTTGCTCCTTCAGTTATTGTCTGTGGTCGCAGACGTCCACCCTTGCCCAGTGGTGGCAGGCAGACGGTGGGTGGTGGTGCCATCTCTGGCAGCTACTAATGAGGCATTTAACTTCTTTCATGTTATTTTGGGAGTAGGGATCTGCACACGCTGCCAGGGGCAACATTTCCATGAATCCACGTAGAACTCACCAGGGTGAGGCCCAACACATGTTCCATATTTATTTATTTTTTGTTTTATTTATTTATTTATTTCGTTAGTCAGGCCATATGTATCAAGCCCATTTCCCGTTCGCAAACGGGCCGATTCTCAGAATCGGCCCGTTTCTGACTGGAACTAGCCTCTGGGATGTATCATCCCAAAAGGCATTTGCAAATAGAGAATCGCAAAATTGCGATTCTCTATTTTGCGAATGCATTTAAGGAATCGCAAATTGCGATTCCTTAAATGCAATGTATGAAGCACCTAAGTTGTGCGATTATGGCTTAAGGAATCGCAAATTACCACCAACTACAGGTTGGTGGTAACTTGCGATTTCTTTGAGAAATGCATTTTTGCATTTTTCAAAGTGGCATGTGGCGCACATACATGCCCTTAGGGCATGTATGTGCGCCACATGTGCACCCATGCTCATTTCAGGGGTGCAACAGGGTGTCCTTTGGATACCCTTGCAACCTTGACATTGCATTCTCAATTTGCGATTCTCTAATTGCTAATCGCAAATTGAGAATGTCCTCCCATTCATTCCTATGGGCCTGTAGGCCCATAGGAATGAATGGGGAGGGTTTCCTTAACTGCGATTCGCAATTTGCGAATCGCAATTAAGGAATATGTAGGATTCGCAAATTTTCTTGCGAATCCTACATACATCTCGTTTGCGATTCTCAAATAGCGATTCTCAAAAATTCGCTATTTGAGAATTGCAAACACAAACTTTGATACATATGGCCCTTAGTTCGTTGCTCAGCGGCTCCATCACATCACTTAGGACTCATCCTGCAGAAGCGATCACAATATGTCTTTTTTGGCGGCACTTGGAAGCTAAAAAGGCTGCCAGATTTTCCTCTCTCTGACAGCCTTAACTGTAGAGGACTTGTACCTGCTGAATGAGCGTCGTCTTCATTCGCATTGTAGCGATCACCGCTGCGATCACCGCTCCCTTTGGCCCACTCATTCATGTACATGTACATGTATCTGTGGTAGGACGGACGGAGTACCAGGAACCTTGCATGATTGGTGTTGGGCACAAAGTTTGAGAATATGGCGCACGCACGTGTGCGGACAGCATGCAGCGCATTGGCAGAATGAGGCACGCGCACATACAGTGCGAGGAGCACGTGGCATAATAACAGGCTAAACGAGGTGCGGGCATCGACGGTGTGAGCGCTCCGGCACCTGAACAAACGAGAAGAGCTGGGGATAAATATGGACAACTTGGGAATGTATGTCTGTGTCTTGCTGAGGGGTGCGCGTGCGCTTTTACCAGTCGAGTCAGTGTCTGTTCATGGACAGGGCTGCGGGATTCTAATCGGCACCTTTACCAAACAAATATGCTTGCTTGGGGGGCGTGTCTTTAGCCGTCTATGACCCGAGGGTTGTAGGCATGCACTGTGGATTGTTGGTGTGTGCTGTTGATAGTGTCTCCTAGGGCATATTTCATTGCTTTTCTTATTAAAACTCATGTCTCATAATATATCCTGTTACAGCAGAATGCAAACGGTTTATGAAACGCGAGCTCCCTTCATCAGGTGATGCCTTGTTTGTTATGACCTTGATAATTGGCTGCTGATGTCACTGGGGCCTGGATTGTGTTTCCCGAGGAGTCTTGAAGCATGTAAATATGGCTATCAGAGGAGGTAAAGGGATGGGGCACTTGGCTAGAGGTCAGACCAGACGCTGGAGCTGCCTTGAGCGTGGTGGGGTTATAGGAACCGGACTTCTAACCGAGCCTAGGAGTCCGTGGTCTGGGATTGAGAGCAAGAGTTTCGGGAATGTGGGTACATTTGCATTTTCTTCAACACATCCTTATTGCATGAAGTGTCCTGAATTTCACATCGCCTATACTCACCTTTGTTTTTCACCTAGTATGACCTCTTTATTTCAACAGAATGCAACACATTGGGCACATTCTACTCCCTGTGGAATAAAATTAACAGTTCATGAAACATGTTTCGCTCTTCTCATTTTTCGTGTTTAGGGGAACGTGGTTGGCGTAATTATAATAGCATTGTTTATTGCGGAACTGTGTTTGCCATGAGCTATTGAGCCTATTGTAAACCAAAAGATGGGTAAGTGGGTAAATAAAATTAACGTGGAGATCTGCTTGTGTAAACTTTGGTTTTACAGGTGGGGATACTTAGAAGGTGATTCCGCCTTCCATTGGGCATTGGTAGATACCATTGATAACAAGAATCTTGGATACTAGCAGTTTTCTTACATGTTATGTGCACTACCTGTGTGTAGCTTATTACAACTACAAGTGCCAGCGTATGGCACTGGCTCTGAACACTGCTCTTTTTTGGAGTCGTTTAGGATTGAAATGAAAGTTGACTCTGTGTGGGGTCGGTGTTCTCGCTGCAAGGTCTTTTAGGCCTTCGAGGATAGTGAACAGATTGTTCCCACGTTTCAGTCCCAGTAAGTTTGAAGCACATATGGCTCTGTATAATGTAACTTCTGTAAAACTCTCCGTCAATTACCAGATTATTCCATAGACGCAGGGTGGGGACAAGCACCCCGATGGCATTATATGAAGATGAATTTATAAAGCGTGACAAATATCCTAGGGTGTCTAAGCGCTACCCTTATCACATACCGATCAGACTGGACTACGTATAAAAATTATGCCTTAAAAAGCCATGTTTTTAAGTCCTTTCTAAATTTTAACAGGCTAGTCTCTTTTTTAAGTGAGGTTGGCAAAGAGTTCCTCAGTTTAGTTGTTGTAGTAGTGGGCTCCTGCCACCCCACCTAGCCCTACTAACTCTAGGAACAGTTAGATTTCCAAGTTTGGCTGACCTACGGGATCTTGCTGGAGTATATGGCTTAAGAAAATTTGCGAGCTGCGTTGGCCCCAAGTTGTTAATTGATTTAAAGGCGATGCAAAGTGCTTTGAACTGGATCCTAGCTACCGGCAGCCAGTGCAGATGGAATAAAGCTGTGGAAACTGAGTCGAATTTAGAGATTACTAGAAGTACTCTTACTGCTGCGTTTTGAGCAGTCTGCAGCTTTTGAATGCTGCGCTTGGGGGCGCTGGTAAAAATGGCATTGCAGTAGTCCAATCTTGATGATATGAACACAGATACCACCATTTTCCTTAAATTCATAGGTATTGAGGGGAGAATCTTCCTCAAGATTTTGAGGATAAAAAGCAAGCTAACCATTATAAGCTGTGTTGTACTAAATTAAGCCTTTATATTCAACTGTACTACCGCTGGTATTACAATGAAGGGCTTTTCTTATTCTTTTGTATTATTTTCAGCATTCTATAGAGCTGCTGCTTCTGAAAAAGTGTAAGTGCTGTGTATATGCAGCCATAGAAATATACAAGAGAGCAATTGCAGGGATGTTCAGTTTCAGGTGTAATGTTAACTGAATAAACAAATGGGGAGGCAGAAGGCATTAGATCATGACTTGAAAGACTGCACTGGTTAGTTTGCATAGTTGGTTGAGGGTCTGTCACAATATGTCCTAGTTTGGAAGTGTTCGGTGTCATGTGTGAGCACCCAGGGTTCCAATCTGTCACTGCTGACTTGATGCTGCATGTAGGCATGTCAGTGACAAGAGTGTAAGCTTGATAGGGTAGCAGTTTAAATGCATGCCTTCATTAGCAGACCTTTAGATTAAGTTTGCCAGGACTGGTGTAGTTATGGAGTCCTCATAGTAGGAAATTCTTGGTACACTCGGTGATGGTTTTGTCATAGAGCCTATTAGGTGGAGTCTACTTTATGGCCACTCACTATGTCATCATTAATTAAGTGAAAAGTTCAGGTATGCGTGGGTAACAGCCTGGCCATTCCGGTCTTCCATATTCCATGAGATTAGAGAGTTTTCACATTTGGATTGGAAGGGAATTACAAGTTTGGCAGTCTGTTCTGACAAGGAGGCTCCACCCCTGTGGGCTAATCTAGGAATGCCCATGCAGAACATGGAGTTGGTCAGATGTTTTCGATTTCAGATTCCTTCTTGGATGATAGGAGTTGAGCTACTTTTGCAGAAAGTTGTGTCGTGCTCCTTGTGAATAACTTGATGTTTAATGCAGTGAGTATTAAGGGAGATATACCTGGCCACTGCGAGCAGGTGTGGTGCATAAAGGGCCGGAGATATGTGATATGTGGGTCAGAAACGTTGAAGAGGTCTGGTAGCCATGTTTTGTATCTTCTGAAGTCTACACAGGAGGAAAGCTGGCACAGTGGTAATCTGGACCATTTAAGGAACCCATAGAAAAGGAAGCTGCATCTACAAAGATCAGTGAGGCCGTGGCCTATTCTACAGAAAATAGCAATAAATAAAATACCGGCAAGGACGTTTACACCTGCTTCCTAACATTTCACGCTTAGCCAAATGTCATACCTTTCTTGCTCTGTGGGTAGAGCGACTGGGTGGAGGTGGTGTTTGAAAGCTCAGCACGGTCAAAGACCACACTCTGGAGCTGTTGGGGTATGGACACTGGTTGCACACATCGCACACTGGTTTGACTAAAGTTTGTTAAAAATAAAGATAAATAAGAATTACCTCAAACATTAAAGTTGAAGAACATTATGGGTATGATCCAAAATCTAAAAATCCAAAAACTAAAAGAATTCACACTTAAGGTTGCCTGTACAACATAATGCCCCCTTATACACTGCTGATGGTGGCACACATAACATTACATATGATACAGTGGCATCATATATTTCACTTCCCTAATGACTTCATACATGGCATCTAAATGACCAGTCACATCATTGATCACATGATGATGATCAAAGGCAGCTGTTCTACTGACAGTGAATAGAAGTCTTTGCAAAGAGTTTGTAGAAATGAAAACTGCGGTACCACTCGTAGTTAATAGATGCTGTAGCTTACATGAAATGGAGAAGATGTTATAGTACCATTTTCAGTTAATAGGTATCCACTCATAAATACATAGAGAACAAAGGCGGATGCACGTCTGCCATTTAATAACTATTCCCCTTACAATCATAATACAAAATAAAAGCTTCTTTCCCGTTGCCAGCTGACCTTGTAAAGATATTAATGGTGATAAAATTGTACCAGTACCATTGCCAATTAATAGATGTCCTCGTATGCAGGAAAAATACTGGAGTTCTCTAATCAATGGATGTCTTGACAGTAATGCATGCAGTTTAAAGGATTCGGTTCCACATATTCGGCTGCATCAGCTGTGTCTCGCTTGGAAACAGAATATCCAAGTGTCACCCAGCCGCGGCAGATGCACTTGGATACTTTGTTACCAAGCAAGTGACCTACTTTGATTCACTCAAATAGGGCCCCTACAACCTTGACTGTCAAATATCCTAAACCATTGGCCCGTTTTTGATCGACTTGACTATGGGCTTCCGGACCCCTGGTTTCCCATTGTTTAATTTGATCAGGCGGTACCTTTTGATTCACTAAATTGTATAGATCACACTGAAGGCTGGACCAGGAGCCATTTTGCCCTTCCATGCACCTACCTTTTGTGGACCTCGTATGGAGTCGTCCTACACCACTGAAGGTTGCCCACGTTGTTTTCCCTCCGGTCCTGATGACCCACTATCTAGGTCTTAAATTTCCACATTGATTATCTGGGTCAAAATGTCGACAAAATTGTACAAGCCTGAATTTGATTTTGTTATCCTAATGACGTATGTGCTTTTGATTCATCGGCCACTTGTTCACATATGAATATACCTGGAATACTTGAAAGTTTTTCCTGAAAGGCTTATCGCAGTGGCGTGTTCTCTTCTACTGTGTTAATTGTTGTTTGTAACCTCTAGATTAATTATTCTTTCTTCTTTCACGGCACTCTGAACCTGAGCACTTCTATGAGCACCTTCTCATGCAGTTTATGGAGCAACCAGAAACTAATTATTGCACGTTTGCATTTTTTGATAAGAAAAGTATAATAATTGAATTGATTTTTACAGTTCATTGTGGATTGGATTATTTTCTCTCTCTCATTCTCAATAATCAATCTATGTTGATTCAAATACGATATTTGTTGTATTTTTATCCTTGCCAATAGGGCCCATTGTTGCTTGTATCGAATTGTACCCAGGTCCTTTGGACGTTTGGGTTACCCCATTAGTTTGTAATGGGTTAAAGCTAATAAGGCACTCACTACACAAATCTGTGTGTTGCCTGCATGTCCCAATCAATACCGATAAGTCCCACTCAGCCTCTCAGCTGAAGAGGACATGAGAGAAGCTGAGTCTTCCTTCTTGAGGTCTCTGGAAATGAGCAGGTGTGAAGAGGTGAATATGCCTATCATTATCTTAGCTTATATGAAACAAAGTTCAAGATGAAATCCAGTTGAACTGACCCTCACCTACCGCTGGTTGATTTCTGCTCTCACTCACTACTCAAAGTATGGTGGAAAGGAGACCTTCCTGTCTAGCTCTCACCAATGTCCTGCGGAACTGTTCAGTTATCAATTCTATCCCCTGCTTGAGGTCCGATACTGCAATCAGATGTAACGATTTTGCATTGATAAAACCCAAATACATCTGAATGTCATAGACAAAGTCAAGAGCCTGGGTATTACCATGAACTCCAAGTGAAACACAGTATTGAGATCTAGCCAATGGGAAACTGATGCAATTATAACTCGTGACTCCTCAGGCGATGCTCATTTATGCCTTAAGACTGCTTTGTAGTAAGCACTGCATCTATCCCCTCCCGTCATCTACTGTGCAAGCTGTCTGCATCAGATGGAAAACTACCAATCCTGAATTCTGGTGACCATGCAGCAACACTATTCAGAGAAAATAATCCTTGGCATTCCACTGTGTTCAACCTGTGCAACTTACCAATGGTCAGTCACATACAGCCCACCTTTTGGGCCATTCACTGACTCACTCTGATCAGTTCCACCTGCCTCACGGAGTCCCTGAGGAGCACATTTCCAATAACATAATGTGCTACAATCTGGAATGCTACATTCGCGCACATTACACCAAGAGCACTCTGCAGGACCAAAGAGTGAAATATTTTACATCTGAGTTTCCTTTACTGAAATACACTCCCAGCTAACGAACGCTTGCAATACAAAAACTTGTTATTGAAAAATTACGTGAAAGCCAGCTGTTCTAAGTCCACTGCTGAGACTGCCTTCCGCTTTCAGCACATCAGCGCTCAGTATTGCTCTATATAGCCATCCTCAACTGTGACCTCTAGTGAGGGCATGAATGTAGAATGTGTGTCCGTCAGTAATGCAAATATGTTTAGGTGGATGTTTGATTGTGCAGTTTGTTTACTCCAAACGTGGATACCCCTCAATCTTTCACCACAGCTTGAAACCTGAGCTGACCCATCGCAGACATGTTCTTGACTTCTGTTCCCTGTCCTGTAGCGGGTAGAAATGATTGAGGTATAGAATGTATCGCGAGCCATGAGAGATGGGGAAATGGGGACTAACTCTACTACAAAAGTTCTTAGTAGACGATTGTGGAAATGGCGTGTAGCATAAGTCAAACACTGCTCATACAGTGAAAGTGAAGACTACCGATTGGGCCAGACAATATGCCTTTTGCTCTTTGGAACTCGGCAGAAGTAAAATCTGGAGAAATCGGGAATAGCCCCTCCAAAGGCAACACACAGCTCATGCAGTCTTCACAGGTGAAAAACATAAGCTTGCAGATGAGCTGGTGAGAATATGTCAGTGATGAATGACATGCCAAATGGAGGTGAACTGGTAGGTGTGAGGTTCTCTGCTCTTCTATAGCAAAGTTTCTGTTGACAAATAGGTGGTCCTTTCCAATCAATGAGCCACCAGAAAAGTGACATTTCTTGTTTAGTGCTGCCAAGATTTAATGGTGTTCCACTTAAAAGATTTAACAAAAGTTCTACAGAGTCCAGGTACTCGGGTATTAGCTGTGCTGGTAGGTGTCTCTTGGAAACAACATTGCACGTTTTCGGAGTTGGACGGCAAAAAAGCAGGGCCTAGATTATTACTTTCCCACCTCATCTTGTACAAACCTTGCGAGCACCATGGACTGAAGCAGACAGTAATTGCTTCTCCAGCGTTGTTGTTGTTCTTCTGTTAGAAGTATGCGAATCAAGTGGTCTAGAGTGGTTTTGTTGCTATGGGATAAAGACTAAAAAAAGATGGTATCTCCTCTAAGCTTAGCCCCACCGGGTATTTAGTGTCCTATTTCTGCTTAGGGCCCTTGGTACGATTCCCCGGCAGTGCTGTGGGGGGGGGGGGGTGAGACTCTCCAGAAGCCCACTAGTACAGGGGTTCGCCCTTCTGCGTACTCAAGTCCTTGGACTAACAAATAGAGATTGGCACGGAAGCTGTAATATCAAAGAAATAGTTTATTAAACCTCATGAGTGGAACTACATCTATACCGAACCCTCAGGCAATGTATGAGGTAGTACAAGGAGTACAGAAGCCATGGGTCTTTTATACCCAATTTGTAGCTGAGTAAGCATGAGAGCTCAAAAGGAGGTGGTACAAGTATACACAAGAATAGCTATTCACATCAAATCAGGGACATTTGTATAGCGCTCACATCACTCGGAAGTATCATGGCGCTTGCAGACGGCTCTGATAGAGATGATAGCTCAGATGTCAAATAGCCATGACTTCAGCCTCTTACGAAAGGAGTTGTGATCGGAGATGGTACGTAAGTGGGAAGGAATTTTGTTCCATGATGCTGGGGCGAGAAAGGAGAAGGACCTGCCTCCTTTTCTGGCCATATGGATTTTGAGAGGGGTAAGCAAAAATTTGTTACTGGATCTGAGCATCCTGCGTGGTTGGTACCAGCATAGTTTCTTGGACCAGTATCTCGGGCCTTTTCCGTACATATGTTTGTGGATCAGACAAAGGATCTTAAAGAGGATTCGTTTTCTCACTGGAAGCCAATGTAGAGATCTCAAACAGGGTGCGGAGGAGGATCTGGGCGGAAGATCCAGGACCAGCCTTGCTGCGGTATTCTGCAAAATTTGTAGTCTGTCCAAAAGGTTTTCATTAATTGAGAACAATAGGGCGTTTCCATAGTCCATTCGATTTATTATTAGTCCTTGGACTAATGGTTTCCTAGCCTCAATCGGAATCCATTTGAAAACCTTCCGCAGGCTGCGCATTACTCCGAAACAGGTACCGATGATGTGGTTAATCTGGTTTTTCATGGACAGTTGATTGTCCATGTGGAAGCCTAAGTTTCGTACCGTCAATTTGGGGGTTGGACAAGGGCCAAGGTGAGGTGGCCACCAGTTGTTGGACCAATGCTCCTGTGCCTTGCCGAAGAGCATGATCTCCGACTTGCCTCCATTCAGTTGTAGGTGGTTGAAGCACATCCACCTGTCAATGTGGGACAGGCATTCATTGAAGCGCTGCTTTGTTTCGGTGGGGTCTGGGCCAATAGTGATCAGAATCTGCGTGTCATCTGCGTAAGATATGACATCAAAACCGTAAGATCTGATCACCTTGGCCAGTGGCGTCATATATAGGTTAAAGAGGGTCAGGCTCAAAATAGAGCCCTGTGGCACTCCCATTGTGACTGGTCTCTCACATGAGATGTTATTACCCATTTGGACTGTTGTTACTCGGTCGGCTAGGTAGCTCTTGAACCACTGGAGGGCATTGCCTCTGACACCTATCTCCCAGAGCCGATATAAGGACTAACAGAAAATACTTAGTCAACAAAGTGGGAGGGGAGACTAAACTGCTTACATCAGTTAAAATAGCCTGACAGTTATATTTCCAACAGGTGCATTCTAGCAGCTACAGGCCTTTCTGAGCATGTGCAGTGCTCTGGCTCAATACTGAAGGAGTTAATTATAGTTCCTGACTCAGGTGAAATAGAGAAGCATGCAACAGTGAAGACGGAAGAAGCACATGGCGAGCACATGGTTAACTAAAATGGATGCCAAGAACAAAATGGCTTCAGCTCATGCTAACAACGATCTCTGCTAGTTTCCACAGTGCACCAATGTTGCTTTAACGCTGGAACATATGGTCTTAGAAGTCAGCGAAACACTGCCTTTGACGTATGCTGCCAGTCTGTAACAACTCCTGCTTCTCTACCGGAATAGGAGATATTGAGGATACACAACGATAACAGCAAGAATTATTTGGGTCGAGAGAAGAATGATTTTATGTTAAAACTCAATAGCACATGAGACCATATTCATGATTGGCGGTTTCCTCACTTCGATTTTGCTCATTGGCAGATTCCTAATTCCGTTATCCATTTCAATCCTCAAGTTAGGGTAATCTATTTTAATATAATGCAATTATCTGCATAATGACTCTCTTTGACTTCTCTGCTGTGTCCTCCTCTTGCAGGGGCCAAAATGTCAAAAGATCGAGTAGATTGGTGTGTGTGGGGGAGGGGGAGGGTAACCTAGAATTCACATTGTGCGGCCTTCACGAATAAAGGGAAATATTTGGAATTTTCTCCTAACTGGCTTCTATTTATCTCAAATGTCAAAGGCAGCGTACAATGTATTTTTAAAATGTGTTTTGTATGGTTTGCCCTCGTTCTTGCCGTGGTCGTAAATCCGGTGGGTCCTTTCTTGTAAGGCTTCTCTTTGTGCAAAGTGACAAAAAAGAGAGAGCCTAGAGTACTGGGCTGCCATTGTTCCTGCGCGGCTCTGTAAAATTTGATTTGAAATTAGGACCTCGGGGCAGGGCCCTTCAATAGCCAGTTTTTATTTTCTGCCAGCATTTTAATCACTCCCGGTTCGAAAGTGGACGGCCAGCATAATGCCTCTTATGTTTGACAGAGCAGCTCATATCTGGAAGGTCACTTGACTGAATTCAGAGATCTGTCATCTGCCCAAAATTAGTCTTTTCTGTTTCCTGTCTTGCTGTTGCCAGCGACGCCCCATTCCCAGACAGCCTTCCAAACAGGACAACATGGCTGGGAGAAAAAAGGCAATCAACCGCCATTTCCTCTGTGTTTTCTCACATTTCAGAAGGCGAAGGCTTTCACACAACTCCATAGTAACCAGGTAGCTTATTGAGAAAGTGCAGTGCTGAATTGGTTTTCGATCCACTAGCTGTTAAACAAATATCATTTTTTGTTATTTTCCAAACTCCATATATGGAATCGCATTCTGAGTCCGTGGGGGGATAAATCTGAAGTCTGATGCACGTAATGTTTGCGACCTACTTCGGTTTCCTAGTAGTGAGAAATGATGGCACTCGCAGGAGTCCCCCATACCTGGGCATACATCACCATGCATTCATGCGACTGCAAAATTATGCTCCTGCATCAACACGCATTTTTTTCTTTTTTTGTTGGCCATACTTTAGACCATGCCACAAAGCATTGGCAATGCTAATAGGTCTCAAAGGCGTGACCAGTTGGTTTTGCCAATACTTGTTATATTTTTCATTTTATTTCACTATCTACAACTTGTGGATCGTTATATATGTTTAAATAAATTATTAAAGGTAAACATAAAGTACAATACATTTTTCTTCATCTTTTCTCCCCACCGCACACATCTCCACTGACAACTTTTTATGCAAGGCACTGACAACCCCTTTTTCCACATCAAGTTTCCCGTGGTCAGGTCTCCTTGCATATTGATTTGTAAAAGCCTCTTCGAAGACCCACCCAAAGATTATGAGGTAGCCCAGGAGAATTTGTGAGCGAATTGCATATTTGTATCTCAAGGTGCTCAGGTTTATTCTTTCCTCTAAGCCTTCACATTTTTCTAGGTGTTTCTGTGCCGTGTGTTTTTCCGTGTCAGTCCCGAGTTTTTAGCCAAAAGCGTTTTGCATTCTGGAATTGGCATCAATACAATTTGTATTTAATTTTTACTCCAAACTGCGCCATCGACAGCCTTTTTTTGTAACTGTAAACTTCGCTCACACGTTGTGCTCCTTTGTTTGGATAGCATTCTTTCAGCCAGTTGTTGGCAGTTTTGTAAAGGGGTGGTTGAAGTTAGTTTTCGGCAAAGAGGAGCGTTTTTTTTGCCCAGTGGCAGCCTACACGGCTCACGGGTGGCAGGGTGGGCGCGCAAGAGGGGGGGTGGGTCACTATGTAAAAAAAAAATAACACTTACTTTGCTGCCGGGTCCCGCGTCTCTGCTCCTGCTCTCCTGCGCCTAACTCCAGGAACAGGAAGCACAGCCAAGCTCCCCTGACCAACATTGGTCGCCAGGGGCTGGAGGGGTGGGCATGTTCTCCATGCAGGCTGTAATGCAGCCTGCATGGAGAACAAGGAAAGTGCGCATGACTGTTATGGGCGGCCCGAGAGGGCCGGCCAAACAGTCATTGTGCACTTAGGAGGGTTCTACCACTCCTCCCCTGCAGCCCCGCCCCACCCCCTCACGCAAAGCTGCCGCAACAGGAGGGCAAAATAAAATGGTGATAACATTACATTATTATCATTTTTTTTCCTTTCTTTTACTGCTGCAGGGTAGTGGGGCGACGCTCCTCCGCCTTGGCGGTGATGATTCGCTATAATTGTAAATGTTTAGTGTAAGTGCATTCCAGACTCTGGATCTTGCCCTGAAAGATATTAAAGTTCGGTGGTTGGCTTCTTCCAGAATGGTGTTTCCATTATGGGACATACGCTTTGATCTTGTATTGCTACCTTTGTCTTTCCACGTTAAAATGATTTGATACATGTGTGTATATATATATATATATTTGTGAGGGGCTGTAACACTAACCGCAATTAGCCTGCCTCTGTGAGTGCAAATTTGCAATGGCATGAGGTTCGCAAATTAGCTGTTGCACAGAAAGTGACCAATGACATACGACTGGGGAATAACATGCAAATAGTTTATATTATTAACCATCCTGGCATGCACAAATAGTGCATTTGCCCAATCTGCAGCCCAAGGCCGGACTGGCCTTTTACTCTATTGAACATTTCTCCAGTAGGCTGGAGCAACTGGAGGCTGGTTTTGAAAGTTCAGGACCTCCACTTTCACATTCCCCAGCTTCCCTAGATTTATTGCAGCAGTGATCTTTAAGAAAGAGAATAAGAGGGAGGTAGAGAGGCAGAGCGAAGAGGGGGATGGATAAATAGGTGGATGCCTGGGTGATTGAAATAATGGATGGAAAGAGGGAGAGCTAGAGTGAGGAGAGGGAGGGAACCGAGCTGGTCTGAGCATTTTTGCCTAGGCTGCTTTTGGTTCAACAGTCCAACCATGTTAAAGCCACTATGTTAGGGGCGGCTCCTCTGCTAAGGCAAAGGAACGTCGCCCCACTGCTCTAAGAGCAGAGCAAAGTAAAAATAAAATAATAATAACAGAACGGTATTATCATTTTATTTTTAGTCTGCCTTTAAGGTCCATGTTAGGGTGGGGCGGGGCTGGGCTGCGTGATGCCAGCAGAGGGAGGAGTGGTGGCTGGACCTTAAGTGCTCATGACGGTTTGGCCGGCCGTCTCGGGCCGGTCAAACCATCATGTGCACTTTGCATGTTCTCCACCCAGGCTGTACTACAGCCTGGGTGGAGAACATGCCCAGCCTCCCAGTCCCTCTCTGAGCGCCGAACCACAGTGCTCCGACCAATCACAACGCTGCTGTAAGGCAGCATTATGATTGGCTGGGAGAGACTGGGAGCCTGGGTGCCTCCGTTCCAGAGAAGAGGATGGAGGAGACAAGGTGGCTGCGTTGTTCACAGGTAAGACTTTATTACATTATTTTTCTACCCCTCCCGCCCCAGCCCCCACATCCCCACCACCGTCCCCTACCAGCCGCCACTGTACTATGTGTCAGGTTTTTCATGCCACACATCGCGGGCGCAAACACCCACAAAGTGCTGCTACACAGTAACACTGTTGCAGGCAAAACACTTCTTCACAAAACAGGATTAATGGGTTAATCATGATTAGGGCCAACTCAAATACATGCACAATAGGGACAAAGATCGCCTTTTTATGCATTTCTTTAGCCATGGTTTGAGCTGCTGGTTCATTTACCATGAACTGTCCCCTTGGTGTGTCTCTCTTGTAGGAGGGTACATTCTTGACCCCATTGGACCTGGCTTTAATAGTGTCTCTTCATTTACGCGTGCTTCTATCGGTGCTACTCTTGGGTTACAGTTATGGTTTTAATTTATTTGGCTTTTATATGGAGCATTGTGACACATTTATGGTGTGACGTTCCCATACAGCTACCTGAAAGGGATTCAGAAGTAGATTGGGGATAAAGCTTGTTGTGGTATATCATGGTATGTTTTGTAGAGTGCTTGATCACCATCTATGCAGTTTTTAGCTCTGGGAGAGGAAGTGCCAGGGTGCTTAGCAGAGGCTGGGTTTCGTAGTTTAATTAGGATTATAGTTTCCTGTGACCGGAGAAAAGATCCAATTTTGGTTATTTTTTCTTTGGAGGGTGTTGCAGGAGATGGGCTCTGTACTGATAGTTTTCTGTCCATCCTTGACCTGTGCACTTGCAGCATTGTTAATAGCAAGACATCTTCTCGATCGAGTGGCCACTCTGGGACATACTGTGTGATCAGTTCTTTAAGGAATTAAATGGATTTTTGTAAAAGGCCCAAAGTGTGATAGCACTTTTCATTCATTCTAGTTACATACATAAATTCTAGAGAATATGTTGGGGCAGAAACACTGGACGTTCTTCAGACAGCACGACTTTGCAGGAGTAAGATAAATGAATGCTACCACTTGGACAGAAATGTAAAAGCTGGTCAAGTTGCCATAGTAGGTAAGGTCTCACAAGAGAACATTTTGTAGGGGCTGATCCCATTTGATCATGGGACCACATTTGGAAGGTAAAACGTAGCATCTTCTGTAGAGCAAATGTATACAGAGAATGGGCCACGTGTTCATTGTGTGTGCATATATACTATAAAGTGGCGTGTAGCATTCGCTTATGGTGCTACATTAGACCGTGAAAAGGCCAAGAGGCACAAGTTAAACACACATACTCTTACTAAGAGTGAGAGGACAGGGAAGAAGAAACGTCTAAGGAGGCAAAATATTTAGTTACACAAAATCAGCTAATACCCAGATCTAGATATCTTTCCAAAAGCAATGCAGGAACCAACCTACCATTTTATGGCAGGTCATTCGTGATAGAGGGCCAGAAAGATCTGCCCCATTTTCAAAACCACAGGGACGGCAGGTCATTCCAAAAGTCAAAACACAGACCAAAGCCTCTAGCCCACTTCAGGTACTTAGAAGATTCTTTCGGTGTCTGAGCGTCAAGACTTGTATGGGAGTCTACTTTTCATTTTCCTGATTGATGACTACATCCACAGAGAGATGGGCTTAAACAAAGTCCTTTCCTTTACCAGGAGCCTTTGGGAAATATAACAGCATCCGTCCTGCTAACCACGTGATGCTGCAAACATGGTAATTCAAGATTTAAGAAAGTCATGTGCTCTCTGAATTAAGCGTCTTCTGAAAGCAACTGATTTTTAGATGCAGTAGAATGGTTTAGGATAGATGTAAAGAGAGTAAAGAGGCTAAAAGAGAAAGTGCAGTTATTGTTGTGTTTATTACATGTGCTCTACAGTACGAGTCTCCTCTAGACATGGCTTTCCAAGGATGACCTAGAACAGGGAGGTGGTAAAGACAGAGATACTGTGCCTTGATAGGGAAAGAGTGACCAGGAGATAGTAGAGGTGTGGAGATCAGACTAATGAACATTAAAATTAAAGACATCCTTTAGTTTTGTGAAACGCGCCAATGGCTGAGTCGTTCATGCCAGGCAGGCAATCTCTGTGAACTATATGAAATAAAGCTGCTAGGACATCAGATCATCTTCTGTGTGAAAATAAAATCTTGACCGTTTCTGAAAATCTTCCCTAGTTGTTAACTATGTATTGACGCAGCTATGGTTGGATGGGACTGTACTTGGCGACTAAGAGGTAGCTAACCAGACCCCAGAGAAGCGAGAGGTTAACATTCTCCATTGTCTCCCACTGCCCTCCATTCACTCAGGGCTGGGAGATGTGTGGGTGTCACACCATGTGGGAAGTGTTTTTCATTCAAAAGTCTGAATATTTTGTAAGGAAGTGAATAGTTGCAAATAATCGCCCCTGTAATTCTGGGACGAAGCATAAAAGAACTATTCTTAAGGAAGACTGAGCCCACATTGTTTGCAGTCATTTACAGTAGTTTATAGAACTACCCTAGACTTGACAAATTCATATCCTGCTTCCCTGCTGCTCCTCTGGAGACAACAGGATTTGAAGCGTGTGGCAAACATTAAGCCATAGTGCTTAAAGGACTTTTAAACATGATGTTTCCTATGTACTCAGTACATATATTGAATTATCTATCTATCCTTAGGCAGTGGGGGAGCTTGCCTAGCATTTCTTTGTAGTTCAGATCATAAGAAATGCACACACATCAGCGGCCCATTTCAGCACTTCGAATTGCTTGTCCTGTATTTAGTGCTTGTGACTCATACTGTCGCTAAATTAATCAGGAAATAAGTTGTATATGAACGGGTGTCACTCACAGTTGCGCTATTCAGTTGAAAATGGGCCCCTTTAAGTCCATCTTTGTTACTCAGTGGCATATCCAAGCAGTTATCTGTTTTAGATGTGGCCTTTAATTTCATGTCTTCTGTGGCTAATTCTGGTGTTGCCTTATTGGGGAGAGAGGTGGGAGCAAGTAGACATTATTGCAGTTAGTCATTTGACTCAGTTGTATGCTTGCTTCTTAGCACCAGTATCCCACTGTATCTTCTAACGGATGAAGGGAGATTGGGTAAAATGTAGTGGTCAGACAGATCTGCGTGCTCACCGCTAAATCTGACTCAGAAAGTTGCTACGACTTAGGTGACTACATGGAACTGTTTGTCACCGGACACCATATTTGTAGTCTTGTGCTTGACTACTGTGGGCCACTATTCATTCTCTTCTGGGGCAAGTGTCCTCATTCTCCACATATAGTTCTAATTTTTTTTCTTTCCGTAGTGATCATGACCCATTTTGTCCCATGTTGTCTTCTGTTACCATTTGAAACGCTGATATGTGTTCCTGCATTATTTGCTCATCTAAGCCCATGCACTGATGCCTTTCTCACCCACAGCAGGAGAACAGTGAGATGCCTGTCTAGTTGCATAAGGTCATGGTCTGTTGAATCCAGAATTACTTTGTGCATGCGTGCCGCCATGTGTTCATCACATGCCACAGTGGGCATCATTGTACCCAGTCCTGGCAGAGTAGGACCTGCTATTCCAACAGCCAGAGTCCACTATCTAGAATTTGACATTGAGTGCAGGAATCCTTAGGAGAGAGTAAAGAGTGGGGCTATGGGCAATTCCTGTTTCCACAGCCCTTCCTTCGGCCTCTCCTTTTCTTATACATACCTATGAGGGGTGGGCATGGCACAGGAGGCAGCTTCCTTGGAGCGTCCTATATTGATAAGGAAAGGAGGGATCATCACCTTGCCCATGTAAAATGGAGGAAGAACTCTTGAAGTTGAGCAGTGAAAGAGGAAGAAGGATGATATTTTATCCCACCACATCTTTCTTACAGTGCAAGGCAACCCCCTATGAACTGCATGGCTGCAAAGAAACAGGAAGGTCTGCGATTAACTGCAAATCTGCTAAGAAGGACTCTCAAAGGAAGAAATTTGGTGTGTTCTGATGATATTTGCTGAAGACGGAATAAACATTAAAAACAATGCTGCCTTAGAGAAAAACTGCATATAGTATTTCAATTAGAAGATGAATGAATCACATACTGTTGATGACAGAGTGGAAATTAATTTGAAAAAAGGCCAAAAATACAAGAAATAATCGTATGTGTGAACAACTGCAAAAGAGACTGTAACAATTGTATGCAAATAAAACATTGAATCACAATTTATAGATAAGTCTCAGTTGTGCATAAATGATCTGATTGTTTTAAAGTTCAGACAATTTGAGGCCAGTTCGTTAATGTTTTTCTTCCCAAAGCGAAATGAGTATGGTCTTCGTCAGGAAAACGGCAGTCATTAGCTACCAAAAAGATAAATTCATGGTAAAAACCTCCCTAATCTGGGCAAACTGATATCCCAAGTGAGAAATTTAAAAAACTGTTTTGTGGAAGAATAGGTCAGATAACCAGTCAAGAGATACCACAGGAGTCAAGAATGGACACTGCTGCTGCACCAGGGTCGGCCATACGCAGTGGAGATGAAGGCCTTTTCCCTTACAAATTCCGCTTAGTAAATTGACCTAGGTGGTGTGGGTCTTCTGAAAGTTTATTAGTTTCGTACTGGAAAGACCTAGACTGCAAACATGGGGTCGCAGTAACACAGAGCCAGGTAATAACTCTGGCAATGATCTCTGACCAGAGAGGTTGGTACATGTAAAGAGTCGGTGTGCAGGTCAAGTAGACGAAGGATCAGCACATTCAGGCCTCCATCCCTGATTCATGTCACTGAAGAAAGCTCAAAGCATTTAGATGATATTCTTTTATGTGCTTAAGAATTCCATTTTACTCTCAGAATGCTTAAAACACTTCTTCAATATAAAAAAATGCAGCTGCGTTAACTTTTAAATAAAAGGATCTGTTGTGATCTTTAACGAAAACAATCCTGAAAGAAAAAACCCCTCTAAAGGAAGTCCACACTCCTGTTTGCCCCATTGATACCAGTCTCAAAACTAGCATTTAAATTTACCTGCGTAATGCAAAAAAAATAATAATAATAATAATTAAATTCATCGTACCCACACCTGTAAAAGTGTATTGCAGGCCCTCATCAAGTGTTGACTTAAAATGGGTTCTCTTTCTGTTTATCAAGAATGCAGTTTTACTCTCAAAACAAGGGCATTTTTTTGTGAATAGCAAAAGTGATAAATGTATTGTTAACTCGGCACCATTGAATACAGTGAGTTTATTCTTCAGCTTGTCATGATCTGGTCAGACAATATGTGTCTCGATGACGAGACTAAAGGCCATTGTTTTTCTAAACCTTTACTTAAGTTTATGCAGTAATATAATCACATGGGACAGTCAGAGGTTCGACATAATTTCAGATGGAGCGTTAATATAGCATATTATATTGCATTTGCATTTCAACATAGCAGTAAAGGAACACAATGTCCGTTCGCATATTGAGGTAGTTGTGATATCGGACCGTATTTGACATATCCTGTGCTAGGGTGGGATGAGTGAACGATTGCCAATAAGCATAGTGCCTTGTCGCCTCTTAGCATTTCATGTGTCTGGTTGGCTTTCTAGGACGTTGAGTGAGGAGTCCCAGAGGTCTCTGGCCTTGAGGGTAGTGGAGTGGTCTTATGTAGGCCTCCACTTGCTCGCTACCGTGCACCATGTCTTTTTACCAGTCTTTGTGTTGGTGCCACAAGGCTCATCTACCTCATAGCGACTCTCCTTTTTCCAAGAATTTACCATGGAGCAAATCTCCTGTGGGCATTAGGTATGTCAGCCGTGTGCCCCAGGAGTGTGAAAGTAGGCGTGTCTGATATGTTGATGTGTACCGTTACCTTCATAGTTGCCCCTAAAAACACCCAATGAATGCATTTGCACACTAAGTGTAGGAACACTGCATTTGTTTCACAGCACCTACTGCAAGTGGGGTTGTTCCTGGCTGGAATTTAGCTATGTTCATAGTTGTGCAGGAGTATTGATGAAAATATTTACTGTGAAATAGTCTATGGCCGTGTTAAACGGAGCCACAGGGACTTGGTCACAGCAGTTCTCACAGTATTTGTCACCCAGGATGTGACCCAGATCTTTTTTCCATTTGTACCTTGCTAGTGTGGTTTGTTTATCATTGATTGTCATTGTGTAAATTAAAGAGACTAATCATTTCATGTAGGTTCCCTCAATAATTTGAGTTAATACTGTGTATTCCGTAGGCGCTGTGAGAAGAATTATTACATCTTTTTAGTTGTGTTACAAAGCCTAAAATAAAGCAGTTTTGCTAGAGGTTCGTCACCCTCTCTTTTGCTTAACTTTGCCTACAGTTATGAATCTCCCTTCTGGCAAGAGGTCTCCCTGCAGGGCCATTCCAAACATGTGCAGTATGTTTTTAAGACCAGTTTCCAGCATTTGGGAAAGCTCTGGATTGGTGAGTAATGGGAGTTAGGGGAAGTATACGTGTTGTATTCCAGCTGTCCATGCCAGCTTCCACAAAGCTGCGCATGTAGGTCCACTGCTTGCCAGTTCATATTACCGACAGTTGGTTTCAGGCATAGGACGGTGATCAGGGGTCATTCGGGGATTCTTCTCTATTCATAAATGTTTGTTCTGAGCATCAGGGTGAAACCACCGGGCAGTATATTGCTCTTGTGGTCAGCTAAGTAATATGTTTTTAAATCTGGCACCCAGAGGTCTTCCTTTACCATGGGCCTAGTGAGCGTTTCCCAGCTGACTCTGGTCTTGCATCCCGCCTAGATCAATCTGAAATGTATATAAATATATAAATGTTTTGTTAAAAAAAGATGCTGATTCATTGGGATTGGTATGTTAACAAAGTAGTAAAACAATTTGGGAAGCACCACCATCTGAATTTCAACAATCCAGCCCATCAGCAATAGCGGTAGAATCATAAATCTATTCACCCAATTGTCCAGTTTGTGTTGCACTGTGCCATAGTTCTCTCTAATCATTTCTTCCTTGTCCTTACAGATGTGGATTACTAAGTACCTTATCACATCTGGCCTCCACAACTAATGGGTATTCACTGGTTATATCCTTGGACCCTTTGGTGAGTGGAAACACTTCAGACTTGTTTAGTTGAATTGCAGGCTGGAGTATCCCACAAAAAGGACTACTTCATATAGGATCTACGCTGGTTCTTGATAAGTTTTACGTTATCAGCATAGAGGGACACTATCTGCGGATTGTCCCTAATCGAGAGGCCTTCATTCAAGTCTCTGCCTCTAAGGAGGCATGCCAGTGGTTTTATAGCCAGTGCAGATAATAATGGTCACAAAAGACACTCGTGCTGGGTGGAACATCTGATCACGACCAGCCCTGAAGTTAGGCCATTGATAACACAGATGAGCTACATGTCCAGTTTGGTCAGTCTCATGGAAAGGTTCTAAACCAATTTGTCCTCAAGACTTCCATCAAAAAAGGCCACTGTAGCGAGTCACATACCTTTTCTGTGTTGAGCAGCAGGCTCATCAGAATCAGGAGGGTGGACTGGTTCGGGATGAAGCCAGCCTGGTCAAGGAGTACCATATGGGGCATTACTGCGGTTAATTTATTGGCCAATAGTTTCACTAAAATTGTATTTTCAGTATTGATTAACAAGAGTGGCCTATGTAAGGGCCATGTTTCTGGGTTCTTGCCTGGTTTCAGTAAGGCAATGACCATTGCATCATGAACGACCGTGAAGTTTGGGAGGGCCTATCCCTTTTTGAAGGCTTTCTCAAATATATGGCGAAGCTGGCGGTCTATTGTGTCCACTCGTTGTGGAGGGCCACGGTCAGCCTGTCCAGGCACTCGGCGTTCTTGGCAGCAAGACTTTTCATGGCTTCTTTAATTCCTTCATCTGATATGAGGTTCTTCCTCAACCCATGCTAGGTCCGTTGCATCTAAGTAGTCATAAATCTGGGATATCGGAAGGCCGTAGGTAGTGAAGTAGAGCCATACTTTAGTACAGTGTGAACAATATGAGTATGTCTGGGATTTGTATCGCTGTGTGACCATTCATGTCTTTTAGTGCTGGTATGGTTACTTGCCCCAGTATGTCCCCCAGGGACAGTATTTACTGCTAAGCGATGTCCTTGAAATATTGCAATGTGGCAGGGCCATGCACGTTATCATATTCAGTTTCTAGTTTGGATAGCTTGGTTTCAAATGTGGTTTATCACCCTCCAATAACCTTTAGGACCCCTGTTTCATTAGAGATACATATTCCTCCAATGTATACTTTGAAGGACTCCTAAAGTGTTGCCATACCCTTGAAAGCCATTGTTCAGCTCGAAGCACTCTTTTATTGGTATTTGTGTTTCGTTTTAAATACAAAGTCAAGCAGGGAGGTGACTTTGAATTTTCAATTTCTGCCCTGGGTGCAGGTTTATTCCAGCAGGGTGATTAAGATAGGGGAATTGTTTTCCAGACATCATGTAAATCGCATTCGCTTCATTCATAGGGTTGTAGCAGATTTTGAGGGGACTCCAGGTGCTTTGCCTGTTTGATCTTTACCCAAGTCTAGTACCGTCCTGAAGTCTTGTTCCCACTTTATTTGGGAGCCTAGTATGTCTTTGCAGTCTCTTTTCAGATCATCATAAATGTCCAGAGTATTTGTGTTGGGGCTGTAGCACTTAATATGAGTTACTTTATCTGCTTCATCTGCTGTAGGCTGTTATGATGAAATAACTGCAGTGGTTGTCAGTTATACTGTGTTGAATCGTAAATGGGATCCTTTTTTGCATTAATGTTATCGCTCCTCTTGAATGTGAATTATAAGAGAGGTATCTTTGTGTACCCCATTTGGTCAAAAAGATGTCTTTGTTTAAATATTTAAGTGCATTTACTGCAACATAGTAACATCTATGTTGTTTCTCTCTAGGTAAGCTAAGACCGGTCCACCTTTTTTAGGAGTGTTGAGGCTCCATATGTTCCAACTCAGTAGTCTATGTTGGATTAGCTTACTGCTAACAGGTCCATTCATCATAATTTTCAGACATTTTTATGTGTTCTCCGTGTAGCAAAGGTTTGCCTACTTTTGAGCCCTGTCATTTGAATAAGGGTTGTGTCCCACCCTGCACCCATGCTAGGCCCAACCGCTGACAGAAATCAACCTTACACCAATGAAATTCAGCAAGTCCTTCCTTAAATCGTTCAATACAATCGGCAGTTTGGGGGGAGGGTTGGTCAGTGTCTCACAGCAAATCCAGGGTGGCAATCCAGACGGTTTGCTAGCCAGAAGAACAGGTAACATTTCTCTCTGCCCATCTTTACAAACGAGCCAAGGGTATTGTGTGCATAGGAAAGTGTTTAAAAAAGAAAACATTTTTCAGCGTACACACATCTAATATGTCAGAATAACTTGCATGCAAATACGAGATCAGAGGTATAGTGACGATTATTCTTTGTGTGTTAGAGGCCCGTGTCAACTTTATTTACCAACATTCAGGGTGTGGCTTGGTTCCACTCTGGTCCCACCTTTATGTTTGGGGGAATTTTTCGATGGGCAATTTAGCTCTTCGTGTTTTTCAATAAACTGTACAATGCCTTCCAGATGAAGAAAAACAGTTCAACCCTCCATTCGATCCAAAGTTTTGCCAGGAAGAACCTTGCATTTTTGAGGCCAATACTTCTTATTCAGTTTTTGACATTGTATACCTATTGCGCCTCTTGCACTGCTGGAGTGAAGTCTGAAAAGATGGTTATCCTCAATCCTTCAAATAAAATGGATTTGCTGGTTCTGGACAGGCAGAGCGCCACAGTTCTCTCCTGGTAGTTTGAATTCTGGCAATTGCTGTTATAGGTTGTTGACTGGGTTTAGGGCGAGGGACTGACACTTTATGTGCTCTTTTCTTGATGAACAGATGTGAAAACACTTTTCTGTCATAGAGCTTGGTCAGCCATGTTTCCACAAAGAGCTCCATTTTCCCACTGTCTGTATTTTCAGTAACTATAGTTACTCTGATATTGTTGCAGCAGAACTGCCTCTCTAGGTCCTCATTCTTGGCTGTTGTATTTTTCAGGACTTTCTCCAGTTGGTGAATTTTGCAGGAGATTGTTGTGTCGTCGTTCTCAAAGTTGGATAGTCTTTTTTTTTTTTACCTCATCCTGCTATACACAGTGTGATTGCCAACAGTATCCTTCAAGGGATTGAGTCTTCATATGAGGGAGTCTGTTTTCCAAACAGTGGTAGCAAGAATACTTTTCATTTCCATAAAGAGTTCCTCCATTTCAAAATAATTAGTGAATGTGGTTCAGTGGGAGCCTGCTTTGCAGTTTTGGCCAGACTGCCATCTATCAAGCTAGAGCTTGCTCTGCTTTGCATTGTGCTTTCCTATAACGTTCTTTATATGTGCAACCACAGGGCTTCAGTAGTGAACTGCTTGCTGCCTATTCATTGTGTATATGCCCTGCTTGCACATGCGCCATGACTGCCGGTGTCACTGCAGTGGTACACTCTGCTTTTTATCTCATGACCAGCATTTTCCTGGTACGGACTGTTCTGTAATTCTCCTTCTGCTGTCAGAATGTCAGACCTAGCTGCCTGCTTGAATTGTCACGTACCAGCTAATGCACAGTGTCTCTACATGAAGTGCTATGTCAGTCGATCTGTTGCCTGTCTGGTTGTGGGTCAGCACAGGGGTAGTATTACCTCTAATAGCTTTTATGCACATTGGGGCTTGCCAGATCATCTGGTGTGCTGCGCCTCACTCATGCCTCAGATGGCACCAGGCAAGTCAAGTCACCTCCGCTTTCTAATTGTGGTGATTTGCCGCCTCTACCTCCAAGGCCACAGTAGTCTATTGCAGTCATTGTTGCTCTTGGCCTTTAGACCGTTGTCTGTATCTGGTGGGCTCTGTTGATACCCCAGCTCAGATTGCCTTATTTATAACGCCATGGAGGGTTGGGATCTCCTGCCTTGTGAGTGGTTTATGCAGTTTACCTCAGTATGAAGTTAGACATTGCCCCTCGTCTCAGGAGCGCACACTGTACGCTGCCATTTTTACTGTGCGGATCTCTGATGAACCCACTAGCAGCCACTTTTGATGGAGGAAAAATGCCATCAACTGATTTTAATATTCCAAATCTTTAAAAAAGTAGGAAGAGATAATTTAAACAACCAGTGTGGTTGCTGTTTCTCCATTGTGTCTGCTCAAGGACCAAGCTTCCAACAGCATGATAACTAACTTCTCATGAGGTTCTGACAATATCTGTTTATAGCTGATCATTACATTGGTTATGTTACAGCAATCCCATATCTGGCAACTGTAACAATACTTTTAATCAGACAAGTACTTGGTGGTAAACCGTCCAGGACATTTGCATAGATACCCAGTTGGTCAGACCAGCACTGTGAGGTGGGTTTAGGTTGCATGGTGTCTCGTAGGGGCGAAGCCGAGAGATGCTATTTATTGTTTTATATGCACTACAGTTTTTTTTCTTTGTCATATGTAATAAAATGACTGCAGACATGCACCTATCAAAAACTAAAACAAAATAACTCTTGAAAACAAAAGCATAAGTAACACATTACTCCAGTCGTCTGCTTTGTTTTTAAATCTAGCTTCTGATACAGGCTTCTAACCACAAAGTCCTTACCTTTTGACTTTTCCCCCAGACATCATACTGGATCCAGAAAATCTTCAGCTTTATGGTAGGTGGCACCTGTGGCTCCGTGGTGACATCGTTCTGTGATGGACATGACATGCACGGGCCTAAATAAGTACCACCCATACACACAGACATCAGTTCCTTTGTTTCCACTTCAACTAAAGTGGTTCTGTGTCTACCCCTTGTCACTTTTGAGACCACTCTTTTGGCTAAATTTCTAAAGTTGTTTGTGGCAAAAAACCAGAAGACCCCACTTTGTGATCGGTCGAGGTCCAAAGGCAGGTCCCAGTACAGATCTTCATTGCGATACAAATACTCGGGTAAATGCAAGAGAATCTACTATAAGCCTAAGTGAGACTTGAGCTGTGCCACTATTCCTGATCTCCTGAGAAGGGTCGAGGGCGTCATTGTACCTCCAGGTCATGCTCCTGAAGTCATTTCACCTTGGAGCCGATTCCGACCATGTCCCATGGCAACCTGAATTTGCGGGGCCATCAGCAAAGCTGCAGCAAATGGAGGCATTCCACGCAGCAGGGTTTTGGCTCTCTCTGGCACTCCTAAGGGCCCCAAAGAGCCAAGAGGCCTCCCAACTGGGCTTCCATCGACAGATCTTCCTTCTGCGCCAGCAGGGCCCTCCGGTTTCGTTCCTGGTTCCAGACTGATTTTGGTACCGGTCCTCTCGCTGATACCTCAATCCACCCCGGAACGCGATCCACAGACACCGATGCCTGGACCAACGACTCCAGACGACGAGGGCCAACCCATAGTGCTGTCTAATGCCAAGACAGTTCTACCTCGATTGAGGCCACGTGCTGCTTTTACTGAGAGTCAACCATTCAGCCACATTTTTGACTGTCACAGTGCCTTTGCCCTCCAGTTGAGATAATGACCTCCACAAATGGTTAGGCATAGATTCTGACAATGATGGCTATGACGCTAGATACATTTTCCCAGTCATATCAGAAGGATAACTGGTGCGAGGACCTCTAGGATTGTAACAGTTTGCATACGTCCCCATATATTGACCTAGTTTCACCTCCGGGCCTTGCTACAAAAGACAGCACCACCTTTGCTATGGTGGTGCAAAGGGCGGTACAGGTTCTGGATCGTCATCTCCCTGCTCAGGAAGTTAAGACCTGTGTCTTGACTTAAGTGCTTCTGCTTGGCCTAACAAGTTCTGAACCCCTCATTCCATTGAATGAGGCTCTTACTAATGATCTTTTGGGGACCTGGCCCAAGCCCTGCTCAGGCCCACATGTTAATCAACAGATCACTAGGCGCCATCGACAGTTCCCGACTTTTTGGGGATAAAGCAGACTTGCCTCTTGAACTCTTCAAAGGTAGCAGGGCCACAGTGCGCTACCTGGGCCTCTCTACTCCTCCCTACTAGACACATCAGCAAATATTCCCCCCTCCATTGCCATGGTTGGAGCTTCTGGAATTGTCAACTGACCCAGCTGGTACAGCAATCACCCTATCCTTAACTTTGCCGCCGCTATAGCGCTCACAGTAGAGGGCAACAGGGACAGCGCACAGCCCAGTCTTCCGACCCACCACCTCCCTAATCTCCTTATCATGCCCTTGTCCTTAGACAGCCATCCTGTCGCAGGCATTATCCAACATTTCCTGCTAGGGTGGCAGGCAATAACTTTGCACAAGAGGGTCCTGCAAATTGTTTAACAGGGTTACGTCTTTACATGTCTCAAAACCTCACTGCATTTCCTACCATCCTCAGACCGGCTGAATGAGGACCATCTGTCTCTCTTGCAGCATGAAGTGCAGGCTATTTTGGCCAAAGAAGTCATAGAGAGGGTCCCGGGGCCAGAAGTTGATAGTGTTTGTTATTTCCACTACTTCCTGGTGCTGAAAAATAACGGGGTCCTCTGTCCTTCACCCTCTCAATGCCTTTCTGAGGAAAGATACGTTCAAGAGGCTCACCCTGAGCAAAGTCCTGTCTGCCGTGGACCCTGGAAATTGGATGGTACTGTTGGACCTGCAGGATGCTTATTTCCACATGCCCATCCTGCAGGCCGACAGGTGGTACCTGCAGCTCACCATAGGCCATAGGCATTTTCAGTTAGGTGTGCTCCCTTTTGGTCTTACAAGCAGCCCTTGGGTGTTCACGAAATTGATTACGATGGTATCAGCACATCATTGGAGGTCGGATATTATAGCCATCTGTGACCGCGACGACTGGCTGTTGAAGGCGGGTTCTCCCCAGGCAGTCGTCACCTACCTCCAGACTAAGGCGTACCACCTAGCATCCTTAGGGTTCACTATCAATGTGCTGACTCATTCGCAGGTGCCCCCTCTTCTTCAGAACCATTCTGGACATTGTGTAATCTTGTGCTGTCCCCAGAAGCAGAGACTCTAGTACATTCAGGGCTATGATCCCAATATTTAACCTCTGTCCTGGATCTCAGTGAGGATACTCTGAGGCTGCTGGGAAGGATGACCTCCTGCATCCTGCTGTTCAAGCACACCAGATGGCATATGCAGGCTCTGCACTGGGATATGAAGCCCCAGTGGGCACAGCACCAGGGGGATCATTCTGATCTGGTTCAGATTTCCAAAGAGACTTCAAAAGATCTACAGTGGTGGCTGCGGGACCGCGATTGGGTCAGTGACAGAACCCTCTCCTTACCCCACCCAGAGCTCACAGTGGTGACTGAGGCATCTCTTCTGGGGTGGGGAGACCATCTGGGAGAGGTGGAGATCAGAAGCATCTGGTTTCCGGCAGAGGTCCTTAGCTATATCAACCTCCAGGAGCTGAGAGGCATCCACTTGGCATTGAAAGCCTTTCTGCCCTCCATCAAAGGGAAGTTGGTGCAGGTGGTCACAGACAACACCACCGCCATGTTGTACCGCAAAAAGCAGGGCAGAGAGAGATGAGCTCCTTATGCCAGGAAGTTTTGCATCTTTGGATGTGGCTACAGTGCCAAGGAATTTTTCTGGTGACACACCACCTGATGTGTTCCTTGAACACCTAAGCAGATGAACTAAGCCCTTGTCACCTTGCCAGTCACGAATGGCAATTACATAAGGAGGTGGCGCAGGGTCTTTTTGACAAATTGGGTTCACCCTGAACTGATCTTCTTGCCACCAGCGAGCATGTGTAATTTTAGCACTTTTGCGCAATGAAGTTTCCAAGGTATCTCTCGCTCGCAGACACATTCTGCGTAGAATGAAACTCGAGACTCCTGTATACCTTCCCGACAAAACCTCTGCTGCCCCAAGTACTGAAGAAGATCATGACTGACCAGGCCCAAGTCATGCTAGTGACCCCTGGTTGGGCACGTAGACTATGGTATCCTGAACTCCTAGGCATGAGCATTTGTCCTCCGATCAGGCTGCCTCTTTGGGAGATTTCCTGCCGCAGCAACAGGGCAGGGTTCTGCACCCAGACCTGCGAAATCTACAACTCCATGTTTGGAGATTGAGCGCTGAATATCGAGAGCTTTCGAACTTCCTCCTGAAGTTGGGGATGTCATCTTGGTAGCCAGGCTTCCCTCAACCAGATGTGTAAACTCCTGCCATTTGGATAAGAGTGTGGCTTGGTGAGCTTCTAAACAGATCGATCCACTCCATGCCAAGCTGTTCAAAGTTTTGCTGTTTGTGTTGTCTCTAGCCCAGCAAGGCCTTACTTTTGGCACCGTGAATGGGTACTTGTCAGCTCCTTCTGACTTTTTATGGTTGCCGGACCAGCCCTCATTATTCAAATCAACAGCTGTGATCTATTTCCTCGAGGGATTACAATATAAGTTCCTGACAATGGATTCCTTCCGTTCTCTGCTGGACCCTCACCAACCTCCAAAAGAGTTGATCAACACAGGTGTTCTTTCTGCCACAGGAATGCACTTAGACTCGAGCTTCGAATATATATATATATAAGCCCTTCTCTTAGAATCTAAATCCCAAGGTGCTGTTTTCAGTTTCCATCTTGATAAGACATTGAAAGAATAGCTGTTGATCAGCTAACTTTACTTGTGTTAGTGCAGTGCTGCCCAGGAGTTTGTTATCCAAATACCGCTTCTCTAAAAATCTTTTACTCCTCAACCAGGGGCACTTTGTCCCATTTTCTTTGTTTGCATTATGGCCCATGGCACCCTTTCTACTCCACTCGCTTAAGGGGCTCAGATAGTACTTCTTGGACTATGGACCTGAACCTTTCTGCACAGAGTGCCTTATTGGATCGAATCTACTCAAGCAATATATCTAATTTCAAATCTAATTTCCTAGCGTGAGTCTACTCTATCACATGTAGTAAGACTGTAAACATCAGGTTTCATTGCATGGCACCTGGAAGCAGTGGGATGATTAAGAATACATTTAGATTGTTAGTACTTACCTGCCTATTGGGCCATGCAAAACCTGCAGATCGATATAATGAACTGGGCCACCTCCGTCCTGCAGGCTTTATCCATTCTAATGTGAGTATTGTCCCTCTCTATGAATGTAGAGCTATTTCTCCTGATGCCTTTCATCTGCTCGTCCGCAGGGCTGGTGGAACTGTTGTAAGTAACTAAGCAGGATCTTGGGGGCTTGCCTAGGCTGATAAGTAAGACCTCGTAACTGAACATGATTAACTTTACACATCTCCCGCCATGGGTCCTTCTAATCCACTTCATTGCGTGATTTAATTTTCCCTTTATGTAAACGCAAAGAGCCAGCTTACGCCAAGATGAATTTAGAGGATTCATTGCATATGCACTATTACATCCTTGATCCCTACGGGGTCTGCCTTGCGGTCCACAGACGTGGTGGGGAGGGGGACCTCGTTAAGAAGAGGGGGACCTCGTTAAGAAGCCACTCTCTTCGGTTCTTGGAACAAGTGTCAGTGAAGCTGAGCTAGATAGGGCAACCGTAAAATAGATTTGTACGCTTATGACAAATGTTGGTGTGACCCTTCGTTCAACATGCCTGTTTTTCTTTTTCTTTTGCTACATACCACGTGAGTGGCGACCCCCATTGAAGTGGTTGCTGTGGGGGCGTATGGGAGTAATATATTAGCACAAAATGCACGTGACTGGTAATTAAATATTTCTGCCACAGACATGCAAACCCTTATACAGTTATGTTTGTATTGTATTCATATATGCACAGTACTCTATCGACACGCTTGTAGAGGTGCCTGACTGCCTTGCCTCCATTAGGTATTACCCACCCAGAGGATAGATCGTCCAATCACTGTACACCCCGAATTATTTTGTTAGTCTGTGCAAAAATTGGCTTTTTGTGTAAAATATATCCAAGCCAAAGCTGGCCTTTCTTCCAATAAAACCAAACGAATTTGAAGCATATATTGGCCGTAGTTTATTCAAAAGTGTCTGAAAAAGACTATCTTAAATATATTCAGAACTATTTAAATGGGTCAAAATGTCTCATAAAATGTGTCCTTCAATTTTTCCTGAATGTGCCTCGTTTGGAGTTAGTGTGTCAAAGAGATATCCCTGCATATGAATGGAGACTTGTAACTAGCAGCTTGTGGGCATTGTAAGAAGGTCTGCTTATTCTTGTTTCGGTTTCTGTGTGCAGCGATGCACTGGGGATACTGTATGCTATATATAGCAATAGAAATTAAGATTCAGAGAAAAAGCGGGTTATTTATAAAACACTGTAAATGTTCTCAATGGTGTACAGTAAGCCAGGTGCTGCTGGTAACCATGCCATGAAGGATACAAGTAACTCAAGATTTGCAAGCCAACAGAGGGTTGTTCTCACTCAGAGCAGAAGGAGCAGTGGTTTCTGTGTGCTATTATGAAACTGAGCTGCCAATGCAACTCAAGTAGTCAGCTTTGTGAAAAGTGTTGGAAGACTTTGCTGTCCATATATATCTTCTTGACTTGTTCTTGACTGACCATCTCAGCCCTTTTCAAATTAGCTTTGGCAGCAAGGCTCGTTGGCCACTCCACAAGAATTGAGAACAGGTTTACAACCAGCCCTCAGTTTTAGATCCTCGGCTAGTTGATGCTTGTGATTGAAGAGGCTTGTTGTCTGAGCTGGGATGCGTTGCTTAGATGGTAAGAACAATGGCAGACTTTGCATGTCTCAAAGCAAGCAAGTTGGGAGCCAGATCTCTGCCATGGCCAGTGTTATCTTGCAGAGAATGTTAGGATAAATCATCATAGTACCCCCATCCCAATTAGTTGTGTCGAATATCTTGCCATCACCATTACAGTCTCAGCTTATACTGTTTTTAAATGTATCCTAATCTATAAACCTTTTGGACCAGTACATAATGTTGTCTGGTGTTTTTTAGAAACAGTAACTACATACTTATTAAATACTGACCGTTTACTGGTCCTGGGTGATTGTAATCTAGATGCTGATCCGAGAATCCAGACGAACCTGCAGACGCCTTGAAAAGATATGGAGGAACTCCAAAACAACAGCTAATCTCAACAACTTCAAAGCAGCCACCACCGCCCATCACAAGCTCATCAGTAACACAAGGAAGAAAGCTCTCCAGGACAGAATCTCCACCCACGCATACAACAGCAAGGAACTTTTCAGCATCATCAAAGAGTTCGCCCAACCCAAAAGTGAGACAACCGACATCCCCCCCCTCCCAGGACCTCTGCGACAAACTCAGCTCCTTCTTCCACCACAAAAACAAAACCACCTACGACAATTTCGACGACGACAACCAACACCCAGATTCCAACCCTCCCCTCCAGACACCCCGCAGCCAACACTTGACAGCTGGACCGCCCTCTGAATCGAAGACACCCTGAAGACCATGAAGTCTACCCACTCCGGGGCCCACAGGGACCCCTGCCCCCACCACATTTACCACAAAGCCGCCGACATCATCGCCCCTGAGCTTGGCCAAAAAATCAACCGCTCTTTCGAGACCGCCTCCTTCCCCGACGACTGGAAACATGCCAACATCAACCCGCTCCTGAAAAAACCCTCGGCGGACCCCACCGACCTCAAAAACTTCAGACCCATCTCCTTACTCCCGTTTCCGGTGAAAGTCATCGAAAAAGCCGTCAACAGCCAGCTCGTCGCTTTCATTGGGGAAAACAACATCCTCAACACCTCCCAATCCGGCTTCAGGAAAAACCACAACACCGAAACGGCCCTCCTCGCCCCAACAGACGACATCTGCTCCCTCCTCGACAGAGGGAAGACTGTGGCCGTCATCCTCCTGGACCTCTCTGCAGCCTTCAACACATTCTCTCACCGCACCCTAGCCCTCAGACTCCATGACGGAGGGATCTGGAACAAGGCCCTCGACTGGATCTGCTCATTCCTCTCCGGCAGAACGCAGCGGGTCAGACTCCCACCCTTCCTCTCGGATCCCACACTGACTACCTGCGGAGTTCCACAAGGATCCTCCATCAGCCACACCCTGTTCAATGTCTACATGGCCCCGCTCGCACCCATCGTCAGATACCATGGACTCAACATTGTATCCTACGCTGACAACACCAAACTCATTCTCTCCCTATCCAACAAACCCAACGTCTCCAAACACAACTTTCAAGAAGGAAAGGAAGCAGTCGCCAGGTGGATGAACAGCTGCCTACAACTCAACATGGACAAAACCGAAGTACTCATCACGGGCCCACACCCCAATGCCTGGAACAACACCTGGTGCCCCCCACCCGCCCTCGGGAACCTGCCCTCCCCCACGGACCACTCACGCAACCTCGGAATCATTCTGGAATCGAACTCAAAATGGACCGCCAAATCAATGCTGTCTCATCCTCCTGCTTCCACTCCCTCTGTCTCCTACGAAAGACCTTCAATTGGATCCCCTTGAACACAGGAAAACCGTCACCCATGCCCTCATCAGCAGCAGACTCTACTACGGCAATGCTCTCTACGTCGTAATCAACAAGAACCTCACCTGTAAACTCCAGAACGCCTCCAGCAGACTAGTCCTCAATCTACCACGTCACTGCCACATCACCCAACACCTGCAGACACTGCATTGGCTCCCCATCGAGAAGAAAATCACCTTCAAGCTTCCCACCCACACCCACAAAGCCCTCCGCAACACCGAACCTGCCTACTTGATCCACCGCCTCTCGTTCCACGCACCCCAAAGATCCCTCCGATCAGCCCAGCTCTCCCTCACAACGGTGCTGTGCATCAAGAATACCAGAACAGGAGGTCGCTCCTTCACCTTCCTCGCGGCCAAGGCATGGAACACCCTCCCACTCCACCTCAGACAGATGCCAACACTCTCCAAGTTCATGAAGGACCTCAAGACCTGGCTCTTCGACGGATTGCCGTGAACCTCCATGATCTGCGCATCCCCCCACCCTCACCCCCAGCACCTTGAGACCCTATCGGGTGAGTAGTTGCGCTCAACATACCTATGATTGATTGATTGATGCCATTAAGGACAAGGAGGCTCAAAATGTGATGAATGTTTGTACAGCCTTAGATGCTACTTGTGAGAATGGGCCCCACCCAATCAGCTGGACACAGACTGGATCATGTTTTCTGTCATCCCACCAAATCCAGTTCAATAGCCTGACTTTGTTGGTGTGGTCAGATCATAATTTAATCTCTTTTTTACCTTCTCTGCCAAGTCAAAATGTTACCATCGCCTTCCCAGTCTTCTGCAAGTGGCCGAGCCTGGGGGAAGTTATGGAAGTTAGACTCAGTCCTGGAGCACTCACCTATTGATACTTCATGCCCAGCTCGATGCATTCGACCCTGATTTAAATTCCAATCGGATTAACAAGTGGATATCTACATCTTTGGATGCCATTACTCCCCAAACCTCATAAATCCCAAGTGGAGGTTGCATACTGCCCCCTGGTACACGGAGCCGTTAAGACCAGCTAAGCGAAATTGCAAAAGAAGCAAAAGCATTTGGAGAAAGGTGGGTAATTCTGATAGCAAATCGGCAAACACTAACCTTATCAGACAATATAAAGAAACAATTTGAAAAGGCTAAAGCTCTTCACTATCATAACTGCCTTTTAAGTTCAAGGAACCCAATTAGAGAATTTTTTAAATTATACAATAGTAAAATTCTGAAATTGATCCACAACTTAGGTCAAGCAAACAACCCAAAGACACTGGATCATAATGTCAGCAGGTCTGCCTTTGAACTTCTAACCGTGGAAGAAATCACTAAGATGCTAACATCACTTACCTCTGCTTCTCTATCTGATGTCTGCCCAGTCCACCAATTAAAAAAGGTAGCTGACCCCAGTATTGTTACCTCTGTAATTCTTCTCTCTGAGGGCTACCGTTCTCTCTCAACTGGAAAAAGACCATAGTAACCTCTCTATTGAAAAAGCCAGCTCTTGATCTTACAGTGTTGTCCAACTTTCGCCCTATCTCTCTTCTCCCTCTGTTTTTCCAAAATCACTGAATCAGTGGTGAACGGTCAGCTCATGAGCTTTCTGGAAACATGTTCGCTCCTCAACCAGTTCAGTCAGGTTTTCAGAGGAGCTTCAGTACCAAAACCCTTCTAGTCATAGCCACAGATATCATCCGTTTTAGTCTGGATGAAGGAGGAGTGGTGGCCTTTATTTTGTAATATCTATCGGCCACTTCGATACTATCTCTCATAACATCCAGTTTGAACGCCTTGCAGAATCTAGTATCATGAACACAGTTCATAGCTGGTTTGTCTCTTTCTTAAAAGACTGAGCACAGACAGTTTGAATGTCTGATTATCCAGACTCCGTCAAGCTAACTCTCATGAGGGTTCCTCAAGGATCGGCCCTCAGTTCGATACTTTTCGACCTGTACATGGCTCTGTTGGCCAGATTGATTGACTTATTCAGCTTTATTTCTACGCCTACGATACCCAGCTTATCCTAAGGCTGGATGGGAACATAAAATTAACATCTTACCAATTCTCGTCCTGCCTTAGTCAAGTTGCAAATTGGATGAGGAACAACTCCCTGCTACTAAACGTACACAAAACTGAGATTTTTAACTTTGGAGACCCTTACACATGGATAGATGATTTGTGGCTTATTTCTCTACCAGCTCCCTCCCAACATGCCATAAACCTGGGAATTATGTTTGATTCCAAACTTAGGTTTGAGGAACACATTAAATCTCTCACGACCTCTTGCTTTCCATTGCTGTCTGTCATCAAAAAGATTCTTCCTTTTCTTCCAGCATCTTCTAGGAAGAAGCTAGGGACTAGCAGTAGACTCTGAACACTTTCAGCGCTTCTACAGTACGGTAAGATCTGAGACATTGATTTTCAAGCTCTATGGTGTTGAACTGACTGTGGAACACACGTGGAAACATGCAAACACTTGATGTGGTCTCCCTTACAGAGGGGGATAGATGTAGTATACATCAAATACACAATTTTTTACTATACCTTTATGGGAGCAGCCAATTATGGAAGCTAAGCCTTTTGGACTATATATGATGACGACTTTTTATGAATTGTAATAGAAACATTCCGTCTTTCGGTTTTTGTACAGTTGACAACTGGTCGGTCCTTTTCAATTAAGTTTGCCAACATCTGGAGTGATACGTTTTCTCTGACTTATCATACTTTGGGAATAATTTTTCCTTACATGGCCTTGAAAAAGTCAGAGGCTCCTGGACGAAACGCGTGTCGGCTGAATCATCTGTATTTTGTATTATTCGACCAACTGTATCTCATGTTTGATTGTGTCAAGAGAAAGTGAAAAAACAACTTAACACTTCACTTGAATTTTGGACTTTGATTTCAAGAGGAACGAATAAGGACCAAAAACGTTATTAGATGGCAGTATTTTAATTCAGGGTGTCATATTACAAGTTTATTTATTTACAGGTGTAACAAGTACCCCATTATTTATTGTTTGATATGATTTGAACAGTGATCACCAATTTGTTTGGGATCACGCCTAGGCACATTGTGGCAACAGATGTGAAATAGTGTATGAGCACTAATCTTTAATATGACTGTGCTTCAAAGGTGGGGATGTGCAATACCTACACCGCAGTTGCCTTTTTCTGTATATGGTCTTCTAGGAAGACCTGCTCCAAGCCCTTATAATATCAATGCTGGACCATTGCAACACGTTACTAGTGGGTCTTCCTCATTATGGAGTGCATAAAGTACAGATAGTGCAAAACGCTGCTGCAAGAGCTATTTTTGGATTAAGAAGAAGCGCACAGCTAAGTACCCAACTCCAGCAGCTGCATTGGCTGCCCGTTTCTCAAAGAAACCTTTTTAAGGCTCTCACCTTTTCCTCAAAACACTATACCATATTGTATCTGGCTCATACATGTCAAGCATGTTTTCAGGGTATTGTCCATCTCGTCTTCTACTCTCAAAATCACAATTTCAGATCAACATACGAATATATAAAAGAGCCAGCATCCACTGCCACTCCTAATGACCAAGGTATGCAATGCCATACCTACTTCCCTTCGTGCCCAACCTAATTATGGAAGTTTTTAGAAAGTTGATAAAATCCTACCTGTTCCACAAATAATTGACCTTCTCTCTATCTGGTTGTGTGGTTTATGAAGTGGGACACCTTTTTTTGAGCAACCTGTACGCTGGTGTAATATTTCATTAATTCGCTCATTCCTGCAAGCATGCAAGTACTCTGAAGTGTATTGGAGGCCATGGTTCATAGGTCAAATGCCACAGTGGAACAGGCGGAGGCCGCGAAAGAGACATCCAGAACCAGATGACCTGCAACTTATTTATTTATTTTTAGAGTTTTATATAGCGCAAACTAGACCCGAGACATCGAGTATCAGAGCGCTTTACACGAGCACCAGTTACGTTACACAAGGACACATTCATTTTTGTTAGGCACGGGGAGATTAAGTGATTTGCCCGGAATCACAGGATGTTGAGCGTCGTTGCTGAGGCTTGAACCCGGTTCCCCAGCTTTGAAGGTGTGGTGCAGCGGCCAGGGCAGCTGACTTCGGAGCACAGGGTTCACAGTTCACAGTTCGATCCCCGGCTCCGGCGGCAGCTCAGCACCATGTGACTCTGGGCAATAGCTCACTTAATTTCCACGACGGCCCCCAGCGCCTTGAGACCCGTAAGGGTGAGTAGCTGCGCTATATAAAAACGGACTTACTTACTATTTACTTACTTACTGATGTCGACCGCTCTAGACATAAGGGTACATCCTCTCCCCTATTTTCTTATTAGGGAGAAGTAAAGGATCTTTAAAATATGATTATTCCAAAAAGTAGGGAATCACATCCATCCTGTTTAACTAATAGTATTTTGGAACATACACACATAGGAAAAGCTTTATACAGTTTATTATGTATTGATCGTCACGCATCACATCATTCTTACAGGACTACCTGTTACATAGATTGTCATTTCATACTTTAGTATGCAGCCTGGTTTTTGTAAGGCCTCTAACAAAGCTACATTTAGACATATCTGAATATCACTGGTAAGCAATCAGATAATTTCCAGAGGTAGTATCTCAACATATAAAATATGGGTTTCTATTGAGGAGGGGAAAAAGATGGCCCTTTAACTTGTTAAAGCACCAAATATAAAAAGAACCTCGCTGAAGCTCTAACTGCAGCTGCCACCATGCACTGCCAGCAGAAGGGAATGCAGCAAGGCTGCTGCTCCCCGTGGAATATCTGCCTTGTCAATTTCACGACTATTTGAAACTAGTTTTCTGCTTAAAAATGGAGCTACAGCTTCTTGTGCAGCATTAGATCCATGATATTGGAGCGCTTTATTGAATATTTCATTGACTGTCTGCCTGCCCTGTGCTGACCTGCCAGACATCCGAAGTTTGCCACTCTCGTGAGATGCAGTGTCAGTTAGGATCAGGCAGCCGAGCACACATTTTCCCTTCATATTTCCTGTGAATGCAGCTCATCCCAGCAGGCAGACACTCCGCCCGCTGTGCATCACGGGAATGTTCAGAGTCGGAGAGCTGAGAGACGCACATGGCGGAGGCTTCAAGGTGGCATGAGAGGTTTACTGGAAAAGACATTTATCAGCAGGGCCGGCTTTAGCTCTGGTGGCGCCCAGTGCCACAAGGTTTTTTGGCGCCCCCCAATGACCACCTCCACCACGGATTCCCTCCCCACCACCCTTTAACAGTCTCCATAACCACTCTCTCTCAGATGCATTTAATTAATTTTATAGCGTCACTCATAAAAGTGAAGGGTGTCAGAGCACTTTACATAACACACACATTACACAGAGACTATCAATCATAGGTGTGTAAATCAGTGTATAGGAAATGTTACACTAGACAGAGCACAACAAGGGGTGGATTCACATATTATCCATACAGGTAGGCAGCATAGTTGAAGAGTACTTGGTCTGGAGAAGCACAAACTCTGAATTTAAAATGTCTCTTTAATAACAAGAGCTGATTTGTACCCAAATGAACCCTTTTTGCAACATTAGAATAATGAAAGTCTGGGGGAAAAATCCATACACTCTAATCTATACCTTGAGGTCTACACGCAGTTCTTTGACAGATAATAGCTCACTGTAAACTGCAACTAACAAAAGGAAGTCTCTGACAAAAGCAGTAACCCACTGACCTGTTTACATTACATTCACTTTGTGATCTGCATGGTGCATGTTCTTTGCAGCAGGCATATTAATCCTCTGCGCTACCTTACCATGAATCAAAACTTCCATGAGTTAAAACTTCTACTTGACAAAACTCAGATCTCGCCTGGAAGAACATTCATCGGAGTTTTCTTGACATATTAATTGTTGCCTGAAAATTGCTGGAGGCCAGGAACTCGGTAGCAGGTGCTTTTAAGCACAATATAAACTAGCAAACAGGCGCCCCCATGCGAAGTGTCCCACCGCCCTAGAGCCGGTGGGTGAAGGAGGAATTTAGCATTATTTCTCTTATTTGTGTTCCTTCTAAGCGCACCTTGGTATGGATGACGAGAGAGTTTCCAGCATCATTCTCACTGCCAAATCTATAAGCTAAGGTTGTAGTTCATTCGCGCCTAAACCGGAAAATTGTACATTCTTCCTTTATTAAAGACATGTTGTCTCCCGATGTACGTTGCATATACATTACTTTTTGGTTAATGAACTGTATGGGGTCAAAATGATAATTGTAGGAGATGAAAGTTGTTCTTGGGAATCGGTCCCCAGCGCAAGCTGGCTCCACCTCATCCCTCTTACTTGTCCACCTCACACGTCGTGTCTCCTTATCTTACTCTTGCAGGTTGTTTTTCATCCCCGCTGTCTCTCTTTGTCATTATTTCCTACGTTTCTCTTCCTCCGTTCTCTTCCTTTCTCTCTTGCTCTGGGTCAAAGGCTGATGAGGAAACAAAAGTCTCATTACTCCAAAAATGAGTGCCTGTGCCCACCATCTACAATCTCCCATACAAAGTAAACACTGTCAAAGAGTGTTAAGTAATAGCACAGTATACAATAGTAATATGTATGTGTTATTAAACTATTGCATTATCCGTTGTGTTTAAAAGCAATTCTGTGACCCGCTGGAGAATTGAAAGATTGAAACAGTTCTTCTAGGACAGACATCGGGGTAAGCCGTTTGGAAACTCAAGCTGTTATTTTCGAAGATGCAACTTGTTATTCCGTGCATAGGTTAGCATGCCCTCTTCCAGTAGTAAGATTCTGGAGGCGAGAAGGGTATGTCCATGATGACAGGGATCTATGTGTGTAGCCCTTGCCATTCAGGGCATCAGCGGGTAGAATTCATTGTTAGTGTCCATAGTTGGTGTTGGGATGGTATATGGGATTAGTGTTGAGAGTTTCTGTAACTAGTAACTTGAAGCTGCGTTTCTCAGTTATCTATGAATAAACACTGTACATAATGCATGCCATGTTTCAATAATCTTATCCGATTGGGAAACTTGACTTCAGAGTTTATATTAGCTGTGCATCTATCAGGGAAAAATAGTATTGCCAACTTCTTCCAAGCATTGCACCCCATCCGAACATGTACCCAAGAAATCTCTTCTCCTCCAAAAGGCAACTGACATCAATTTGTTTCCATTAATTACAAAGGCATGGTGTGGGTGAGATTGGTAGTAAATGCATCCAGATGCAGTTGCTATGTAACGTTGGCACTGCACATTGGTGTTTACTCGACACTCTGATGTACAGTTGTTCGTATGAATAATATGTTCCTCTAAGGTCGGATAAGTAGCAGATGTAATGTAACCCTGATTTGTTTCTTATTTAAAGTTGAGAGGTTGAGTTAGCATGTTTATAGTAGCTACTTCTGAATCTGAGGTTACTTACCAAGGATCGTGCATTTAAACCACACAAATCATAGCTTGGTGTCTGACCACCAGAGTTAACAAGTTTGTCTCTAGACCACATCCTCTTCTAGGGTTAAGTACTTCTGTCCATCACTAATTGCAGAGTTTTTAGCTAATGTGTTTTCTCCGCTCTTTTCTGGTCACCTGCTTATCTATAATTTTTAAGGTAAAATCTAAAAGCTTTGCACCTTCTTATCCAGTGAGTTAATGTTTCTAATCTTTACATCTTCTTATCTCTTGATGTAAAATGTGTAATCTTTGCACCTGATTGTCTGATGTCTTTGAACCATTACGTCATCAAACATGTGGTATCCAATTCTAAGAAGCGGTGTATGTTTCTATATGAAGTTGCCAAAAAGATCCGTCATAGTTGCTAAATTGTTGGCCCATCAAATGGTCTAGCCACGTCATAGCATTATTGAGATTCCTGCACTGCTTGATCTCACAGAAAAAAAGGCAACTGGATAGAAGGCCAGGTTCCTAAGTCAGAATGTACATGCTACAAAATTCAGGTTATGTAGTTTCAGATCTCAACGGGAGTAGGGATAATTCCTTTCCGTCCTTGGAATACACTCATGAGTCTGGGGAGAGGGACTGCAGAGTTTGCAAATTTCATACTTTCTTAGCACGTACCACTGACTTCAGCATCATAGGTTTATTTTGTGCCAAGGATCTTGTCGTTGGTGTCTCTGGATGAGTCAGAAACGCAAACTTGATGAGATCTCTGTTTCTGACAGTTTCAAATTATATGGGCAGTCTAATTATTTTTACTAAAGGCCAATATTTGTGAATTTTCCGTGCTTTGAGCTGAGCCAAAAAGATATATTTAAAGTTTGAAATTGATTGCATAGGCTCTCTGAAGAGAATTGGTTGTCTGACTTGGTTTGGTGCTCTAGTTTGAGGGCACAGAATAGTCAAGGTGACACTTGTTCCATGTTTAAAGAATTTTAACTGCTATAGGATAATGGCTGTTTATGTCGTTGTTTTTGTTTGTTTGTTGTTGTCTAGCCCCAGAAGCATCTGTCGCTATTCTGTCTGTTTTGTGATTAATGGGGAAACATGTTGTGCCTCAGATGAAGCAAAACGTGCTAGTTGTACTTTTATTTCATAGGATGGTAGGTAATGGGTTGTCCTTGTTTTTAACTTGGGAGAGTTTTATGGACGGTTTATGTATTTTTTGGTTTTTTTTCTCTTCTATTCATTAGTCACCTCATAAGAAGTCTTTCCCTTTTAGTTTAATTAGTTATTTTGTAATATTTAAATTTCAAAACTAGTTTATGAAAGAAATGTCAATAATATTCTGATGCTGGTAGCAGGATTTATACTACAAGAGAAAGGTGCACAAAGGAGAATACACAATATGCATAAGCATACCAGAGTAGTTGGTTAAAAAAAAAAGGACAGCTGTGTGGCGTGACTAGGTACTCATCAAAATGGCAACACTTTACAGAGCTACGTGAGGGGCTCTGGTGCATGGGGCTGTAACTCACTTATATCGTTATGAAATGACTGCAGGAGTGTGGCGCAGGGAAGAAATGGCAACGCTGTAGCAGATGTTGAGGCTATAGCTGAGCTCCAAGCGTGGGCAAAGAAGAATCAAGAGTTCTAGCAGCGGACACATCCCTCTTGCAAACTCTAAACCTTATGTGGTGGCACCAAGTGCTCTGTGGCAGTAAAATGGAATAGAACCCCACTGGGTGCGGGGTTTAAGGACAGAATAGTCAACGAGGCTCTAGCACTCCTCGAGACACTGTAGAGACAAATGCCTGCAGTGTGAGTGACCTCAGTGTGGGGAATCCAGCAGCTTACAGTCTGGCTGTGTTACTGTCAGCCATGGGAGTAGATGGCAGCACAATAAGGTTGAGCGAACCTTTGTTTACTGAGTGGAGACAGAGTTCACTGTGGTGGCATCAGGAAGTCCAGCATAGATGATGCACATCTCCTGTCTGGCTTGGCCTGTGGTTGGTGATGGGATTGAACGGTGAAGAGGGACTGCTGTGGCTGCAAACCATTGTGGGCCCTTAAAAGAATATCCAAGAGTATCTTTTGGTGGAGGCAATGACCAGCATGAAGTTGAAAGGTAATAGGAAGGAAACTAAGACTGACTTCTTTCTTCCACACTGGGAGAGTTCAGAATAAAGCAGAGGCATAACACCCTGACCCACCATTCGCGGTGTCTCTGCCTAGAGATCCCATCCTGTTGGCCCTGGAAGTTGAAAGATCCAGCTCTAATTTGAATGGAATTGTAATGATTTGAGTAACAGTGCTGGAGACCAAAGTGTCTCTGGTGGAACTCTAGTGGAGGTGGTTCCAATGCTTAATTTGTGAAAGAGTGCCGGGGCCCAAAGCTTTGCTCAGAAGCCCGTGGCTTGTGCTATGAAATGTCGGCACCGAATACCAATGCTGCGTAGTCTTGAATCCACCTCATGCCTGTTTAATCCAGTACCAAACACTCCTTATCCCTTTATCTCACTGTTGCAGATTCCTGCTTTCTCCCTTTGTGACGTTTTTTTCTGTCTTTTTGTTCCTCCATCTTTCTGCTTTGTGTGTTTTTCCCTTTCTTGCGCTCGGTAAATGTCTGATGTGAAAAATGAGTGCCAGTCACCAAACATTAGTGCCAGTGACCCCCCACTGGCAACCACCGGCTCAAATTAGGCACTGTGATCACCAGTCAACAGACCAGATAATCCTTCGTGCTGGCTTTGTTGATAAGAGAACACAACTCCTAATAAATAAGAACACATCCCTTGTGTTTTGGACTCAACTGCTGGAGAATACAGTGCAACAGAAACAGACAAGGGTTTTAGGTCTCTCTGAGGGAGAGGAGTGGGGGGATCGAACCCTCTTCATTTGTAACTGGTTCATGGTATTCTTAGATCTAAACAGAGAGAATGATCCAATATATACAGACAAATGCTTTGGGAGCTGAGAGAATAGAACCAACACTAGGGTGCCATTCCAGTGACCCGAGGGATAATTGGAAATATGTCTTCTGGGAAGCAAAGAGCCTTTTTTAGTGCTGTGTCTCAAGCAAGAAACTGAGAACAACACTTGGGGGTGGGTACTACTACTAGTCTCGGACTGGCTGATTGGTGAAAGGAGAGTTGTTCGTGCTCTGCCTTCCTATCATTAAGCCAGTGTGGTGATATGTTATCATGGGGTGGTTTTTGTTCTTATTTTCCTGGCCATAATAATGTCCCATTGTGTATGGAAATGCGGATGGTTGACATTTATAGACTTCTGAGTCCATATGAATTTCTTATGTGGATTGCTCCAGAGACTCCTACTTGCTAAATATTTGATTGATAGTCTCTGTTTACTTCATTAGATATGTGGAGCTCTTATTGGAGGAATGTGCATTATGTCCTGTATTTGTCATTCTTTGTATACATAAAATAATCAGAAAACTTTCAAAGGTCCGGGCCGGTGCATATTTGTAGAGTGCAGAGAAGTATGGACAGAGGACATCAAAGTACAAGAACGAGTGTATTTATGTAGTGCCTGTCAAGCAGGCCAGAGAAGCCTTGAGCAGTACTGAAAAGGTATAGGAATGTGTATTTATATGTACATAGAAAAGGTGGACTGACAAGCAAGACATTACTCAACTAAAGTATACAACATGGATGCTAAGAGGGCTGGGGCTTAGCAGTGGAAGAGCATTGGTAGAAGGCTGAGATGACTTGTCATTGTGGAAGAGTACTTACAGTTGGTTGTATAGCATATACTCTCAGTGTCTCAGTGGAGTAATACAGCTCCAGCTGCCTTCTACAACGCTGAGATGAAAAATGAAAGTCAATTTACAGGTCTGTCCTCTGAGGGGAGGTGGGTGTGTAATGCTCTCAAAGTCATATATAATTGGCTGCAGAATATTCATGCATCAAAAACTTCCTTCTGTTTGCAATAGGCATCAAAGTTTCTGTCAGTGTAACAGTCAGTGGTTGAAGCAAAGGATTTCTGTGATCTTGCTGTATTTTAATTTTTAGACTATTCTGAGCTCCTCTCATGGTATTGTTGGATAATCAATCGGCTGTTGATCTATAAAGTTTAAACTGTCAAGGTTGATGGCCTATTTTAAAGAAATGGATAATCTGCTGTAAATCGGTGGGTATTCTCTACTTGCTGTATTCATGGTTCTCTGGCCTCAGGGCCGGACTGGGAACCGAAACCGTCCTTGGCACACTGCTCGGCCAGCCGCCCTGGGGGGGCTGAGGGGGTGCGGCCGAGCTGTTTGCAAGGGCCGGTTTTTGCCGATTTTGTTACCGGGGCCCGATATTGCAGGCCCCCGGTAACAAAAACAGCCGCCAGGGGCCCAAAACCAGCCCCCACCCTGGCAGCCCACCAGGGAAACGCCCGGTGCCCGCTACGGCCAGTCCGGCCCTGCCTATGTAGAGACAGGAACTGATGAGTTTCTGACGGTGGAGCCTCAGCTAGCTTTCTTTCAGGAACTCCTTGCCATCAGCTCATGTGCCAAAGGGCAGCTGGCTGAATAGCATCAGAAGGTCTGCCCTATTCAGGACAGGATTTACACCCTGTTGTTTCCTGCTCATTACCCTTCTAAAGAAACCATCGACTGACCCCAGCGAGCTCAACAACTACCAACCAATCTCTCTGCTCCCATTCCCAGCCAAAATATTAGAAAAAGCCATCAAACAATAACTCTCCTCACATCTGGAACAGAAACTCTCACTCAACTCCTCCCAATCTGGATTCCACAGCAATCACAGCACTGAGACAGCCCTCATCGCTGCTACTGATGACATCCAAGCTCTACTTGACTGAAGAAAGACTGCGGCTCTGATCCTCCTAGACCTCTTGGCAGCATTCCACATGGTCTCCAACCACACACTCATCACAAAGCTGCACAACATAGAAATCCAAGGAGCCACTCCCAGATGGATTGCCTCTTTCCTCACCGGGAAAATGCAAAAAGTCTGCCTTCACCTCTGAACTCAAGGAAATCATCTGTGGAGTACCCCAAGGATCCTTGCTCAGTCCCATCCTCTTCAACACTTATATGACACCTCTAGCCAGCATCGCCAAAAGCCACGGTCTTAACATCATATCCTACACTGACTACACACAACTCATCCTCTCCGAAGACACCACCAAGACCAACTTCCACAACTGCCTGACAGTCATCGTCCACTGGATGAAGGACAACTGCTTGAAACTCATCTCGGACAAGACAGAGGTACTGATTTTCAGAAACAAAAAACACCCCCTGGGATACATTTTAGTAGCCCTCAGAACTCGGACCTGCTCCTACCCATACTGACCACACTAGGAACCTAGACATCATTCTAGACAACAAGCTAACCATGACGACTTAGGTCAACTCCGTCTCCTCCTCCTGCTTCTTCATCCTCTGCATGCTTCATAAGATATTCAAATGGCTACTCCAAAGCTCAAAACGCACCATCACCCAGGCTCTTATCTCCAGCCGACTAGACTACGGCAACGCTCTCCACGCAGGGATCTCAGCTCCCCTCCTCTGGTGACTGCAGGCCATCCAGAAGGCTGCAGCCAAAATCATCCTAGATCTCCCTAGACGAACCAACTTACCCCCCTACCTCAGGGAACTCCACTGGCTCCCTGTACAGAAAAGTTGCCAGTTCAAGCTCCTGACCCATGCATACAAGGCCCTACACAACTGCAGACCCGCCAACTTAACTACCGCCTGAACTTTCATCAGCCCACCAGACAGCTCTGCTCCTCGTCCCTTTCTCCAGTCATCACCCCTGCATCGATGTAGCAGATAGCGAGCTCGCTCCTACCTAGCAGCGAAGACATGGAACGAGCTATCCTTTTATCTATGGGCCTCCCACTCTCTTTTAACTTTCTGAAGACCTGGCTAGTCGGCTAATCAACTGGATCCTGCCAGCGCCTGGATGCCTTCACAGTTGACAAGAAGCGCTCTACAAATCTATTGATTGATTGATGACCCCCTCACCCCCAACACAAAAGGCATAATGTTTGCTAATATAAAAAAATGCTGAAATGTTCCCTCACAGACAAAGGAAAATGAAGTCAGGGACATTTCTGTTTTGATTTTCAAAACCTCCCACTTTGATGGTATGCTTCTGAAACATAAGAACAAAATCGGTGGGAGAACTTATGGTGAAAATTCAACCGCTAGAGAGGCGAGCAGCACAACGTTTTTGACAGGTGGGCCACTAGGCTGAGAGAGGCTGGGCCTCCACTGTCTTTGTGGATGTAGGGGTCTGTCTGCCAATCTGTAAATGACCCCTGTATGTCTTTATTTGCATTTTACATTGCAACTAACATAACTGAAGTCCTACATTCATTGTGGGAGTTTCTGTGTGTTGCTCTTTCCTTCTGCTTCATTTTTTGACGTTATGTGATGGGTGCAAGAGGCGCTTATTTGTGTGGAAAGTAATGAGGTAGTGTTGTGGTTGATCATTGGCTTCTTCAGGTAGACTGAATGACTACTAGCCCAGTAGTAATGGTATGAAATATGCTTTGTAGTTTTCTGTAACTCCAGATTTTGACAAGCATGATCACCTCATGCATTCATAAATGATCTCTTTTCAAAACAAAGTTTCGGATTTGTACCTTTCAAATAGTCTGTGTGCTTTTGTATTCTATGCACTTACTGAGTACATGAAGGTATTGGAAGAACAGGTAAATTGCTTTTTTTTTTTTAAGACTTAACGATTAGGTATTTTGTGGAGCTCTATGGAGTGGGTGGGGAGACTCCAAGGTGGATGAAGCTATAAGCAAAGAGAATTATCTTCCCTGCAGAAGATTTGGAGAGTGAGGTTGTTTTTGAAGGAAGGTCTCGATCTTGGTGTTTATGTGTAGTCTGATCGGTGATCTCTGTGCACCTGACATTGGTAACTGAACCAGTTTGTTTCTTTCCTTGTGAAAAGAGCACAGCCCGAGTTTGTAAAGAATGCGTCCTTGTGGGTTCGTGGATGGTGAGCATTTGAATTGAGTCATTAATTGATGTGCTAGGTTTGTCTCTGTTTATAATCTATGCACACAGATTAATTAACCTAGGTGAACAAAGGACCCTGATTTAAAACGTGTTCTAAAGCGGTCCTTGAAATCCCTTTCTTTGTTGGAAAGCATTAACGTGGTAAGACTGGCGCTCTGGAAGATCGAAAGTGAGATTTACTTGACAAATGATTTGACCTTTCGGTAAATTCGCTCGTTTCTTTGGCAGTTTTCCAACTCCAGTTATCGGCAGTGAAAAGTTTGGATGTTTTGGAAATTCTTCAAAGAAGCCCTCTTTTGCAGAGGTCACCCCTCCCCTCCCCACGCTTCGCCTGTCCTAAGTTTGCCCCCGTCTATTGTTTTCACCAGCCCAGGGAGTTCATAAAAATTTGATGCAGGAATTAGGTTGTTGCTCATCTGGCACCTTCTTGTTCATAGTATTGACAGCACCACTGAACTGCTCGAGGCAGATAGCATCTCGGCGATCGCTGTGCTCTTTCAGCTTTCCACTGCTGACAACATCAGAAGTGTTTTAACATGGCTTTAATGGGTAGGCTCGGTGGCTCCTTGGAGGGTTGCAAATAGCTGCCGCGAAAAGCCTCTTCTGCGGCTTTCAGTCGACATGCCCTCCTTCTCCCAGGCAGCTGCTGCATTCCATGAGTGGCTTCGGCAGGAGTGACAACTGCATTCACTCCAGGCTTCTGGACACACAGGAAGGGCCTCAGTGTGAGGCCAAGCCGCTTGAGCTGGTCTGCAAGGCAGGTGTTCTCAACTATTCGTGCAAGCAAAAAGTGGATTCCCCCTCATCGTGCTGTTCATTGGTCATTAGATGCACTAGGAACACACAAAACAGCACCTGCATATTCTGAACAGCAAAAGAAATGGAAGTGCAGAAAAGAGAAGCAAACCTGCAGATACCTTATTTAGAGGAGGGTGGGAATGGGATGTCTGCCTAAAATTGACAGATGTCCCCAAGGTCAACTTCTGCTTCCCTACATCATGTACAGTGCAGGCCCCCACGGACCCCTGCCCCCACCACATCTTCAACAGAGCCGCCGACACCATCGCACCCATGCTCCGCCACACCATCAACCGCTCCCTGGCGACCGCCTCGTTCCCCGACGACTGGAAACACGCCGAGGTCAACCCCCTCCTAAAGAAACCCTCAGCGGACCCCGCCGACCTCAAAAACTACAGACCCATCTCCCTGCTCCCGTTCCCAGCGAAAGTCATCGAGAAAGCCATCAACAGCCAACTCGCCACATTCATTGAAGAACACAACATCCTCGACTCCTCCCAATCCGGCTTCAGAAAACCACAGTACGGAAACCGCCCTCCTCGCCGCAACAGACGACATCCGCACCCTACTGGACAAAGGAGAAACAGTAGCCCTCATCCTCCTCGACCTATCAGCGGCGTTCGACACAGTCTCCCACCGCACCCTAATACGCAGACTCCACGACGCAGGAATCCAGGACAAGGCCCTCGACTGGATCCGCTCCTTCCTCTCCGGCAGGGCGCAGCGGGTCAGACTCCCCCTTTCCTCTCGGACCCCACACCTACCACCTGCAGGAGTCCCCCAGGGCTCCTCCCTCAGCCCGACGCTCTTCAACGTCTACATGGCTCCACTCGCCCCCATCGTCAGAACCTACGGACTCAACATCGTGTCATACGCAGACGACACCCAGCTCATCCTCTCCCTATCCAAGGAGCCCAACACCGCCAGACGCAACTTTCGAGAAGGCATGGAAGCCGTCGCCAAATGGATGAAAACCAGCTGCCTACAACTAAACACCAACAAAACAGAAGTACTCATCATGGGCCCAAACCCCGATGCCTGGAGCGACACCTGGTGGCCCCCCGCCCTCGGAAACCCGCCAACCCCCACGGACCACGCACGCAACCTGGGAATCATCCTGGACTCCGAGCTCAAAATGGACCGCCAGATCAACTCTGTCTCGTCTTCCTGCTTCCACACCCTCCGCCTCCTTCGTAAGACCTTCAAATGGATCCCCCTCGAACACCGAAAGACCGTCACTCACGCCCTGGTCACCAGCAGACTCGACTACGGCAACGCACTCTACGCCGGAATAAACAAAAACCTCACCCGCAAGCTACAGAACATCCAGAACGCCGCCGCAAGACTGGTCCTCAACCTGCCAAAACACTGCCACATCTCCCAGCACCTGCGCACACTCCACTGGCTCCCTGTCGAGGCGAGAATCACCTTCAAGATGCTCACCCACGCACACAAGGCCCTCCACGCACCGGACCAGCACACCTGAACAGCCGACTCAAATTCCACGCACCCCAAAGGACCCTACGATCAGCCCATCTCTCCTACGCCGTCGTCCCCCGCACCAGAAAGACCAGATCGGGAGGCCGCTCCTTCTCCTTCCTCGCGGCCAAAGCATGGAACGCCCTTCCGCTCCACCTCAGACAGACAACATCGCTCCCCATCTTCGCAAGAAACCTCAAAACCTGGCTCTTCGACAGACCCCCTCCTTGATGGATGGAACCTGCACCCCCCCCACCCTAGCGCCTTGAAACCCTTACGGGTGAGTAGTCGCGCTTTAACAAACCCCTGATTGATTGATTGATTGATTGTTTGTGCTTTTTCGATGTTTAAGTGACAGCAGCTTTACTATCTAAGAAAAACCCTGCAGCAGTCCAAATGCCGAGCTACAGTGGGGGGCAGTGGCATATTTTCTCATTCGGAACACCATGTAGACCATGGAGGACAGTTTTGGACAGAAAAAATCCTGGAATGCCTCCCAGTTCTGAGGTCCATAAGTTATGTTGTTTTCAAACATGACCACTTATTTGGGGTCTGCCTTCGGCAATAACATAAGTGATGGTAGGCCATGTTTTCTGCCCCAAAGAGTCTTTTGCTATGGTGCAGCTTCCGGTGCAGGAGAATTGTACACCGACACAGGGGTAACTGTAAACTTGCTGGGCTTGCTTTGCCTGGTGAACTGACCCCTCTCCCCCTTTTACCTTAGCATTTTGCAAAGTGGATATATTTTGACGCTTTATATGATGAAAGACAAAAGAAATGAGGGAGAACCATGAAAAGGTCAGGGCACAAAACCAGAAAAAGTAGACTGAGACTTTTGGGAAACAAAATAGAGCTGCCCAAGTAAGCTGCCCCAAATATGACATGTGAGGTGAGCTTCATTGTGTGTTATGTAGTTACTACCTTGGGTGAGGCCCCTTTTTAGGTTGCAGCCTACCAGACAGCACAGCTGTCTGGTTTGCTAAAGACATCTTGGGGACTTTCAAAAGGTTGATTTAGTAATGCATTCCACCCGTTGATTACCATTGGCTTTTTGGTTTGTAACATATATTTTCTGGCTTTCTATTTGCTGGCTTTATTTGCTTTAGGCTCTCCAGGTTCAGTTCGTCCCACCCGTTGCCTAAACCGTGTTTACTGTATCCTTCCACAAACTTCCTTTCTCTAAACAGGCCTTTAAATCTTGTTCTTATCTTGTCATATTTGCTGTGCATTCAAAGACCGAGGTCAAATGTCAGGCGCTGTCTTTCAAGGGTGCTTGTTTACTTGCCTTTTACTGACTTCAAAGTGAGAAGATTTATGTGACAATCTTGCTGGATACTGGGTGGATAGAAAAGATTTTTTTCTAGCACACAACAACATTTAAATGAACTGTGTAAGTATTTCAGAATATATTAGAATTAGAGCACAAAAGAAGGATTTTTTTATTTCTGAAGTGTGTTGGGAACAAATACTTTAAAATGCTAAAAACAAATCATTACAATGGGTGATGCAATTTTCACACATTTTCGTTTGTGCAGTGTAAATGTAAAATGTAAATCCGTATTTGTAAAGCGCGAACTACTCACCCTTACGGGTCTCAAGGCGCTGGGGGCCGTTGTGGAAATTAAGTGAGCTATTGCCCAGAGTCACATGGTGCTGAGCTGAGCTGCCGCCGGAGCCAGGGATCGAACCGTGAGCCCTGTGCTCCGAAGTCAGCTGCCCTGGCCGCTGCACCACACCACCAGTGGTGGCTGGCATCTATGGGTACGCGGGCAGGCACGTGGGCACACAAAATAAAATACAAATAAATAAAACTTACCAAACGCGACGTCCTGCTCCGGTCTTCTTATTTCCACAGGAACTGGATGCAGCAACTCCCTTGACCAATCCTGGCACTGCTCTCCTGCAGAATGAGAGCAGCACCCTGATTGGAGGCAGCTCCCTCACTCAGCGCTCCGTAGCGCTCTGGAGGCCTGCACTTGCTCTAACTATCCTGTCTTAAGACAGCTGGGTTAGAGATGTTTAAAGTGTGCTTGCATAGCTGGCCATCGCAAGATGGCCGGGCAAAAGGACATGCACACTTTAAACAGTGCATTGACAGCCCACCCTCTTCCTTGCTGCTGTCACTCAGCAGCAGCCCCACCCCCTTCCTGACGCTCTGTTCGGGACGGTGGATGAAAAATAAAATGGTCATAAATGACCATTTTATTTTTCATCTTTGGGGTTTTGGGGGGATTTTAAGTGGGGCGACGCTCCTCCGCACCAACGAAGGAGCCGCCCTGTGTTTGTGCACTGTATAGTTTTATTAGTAAAACTGTATGTCTGTGTAAATAAAATGGTAATTTCAATTGAAAATCTGTTGTCAGTAATCGCAGTGCGCTACCATACCATGCATACTCCACGCCACTCTACTGTGCACCACTCCACACCGCAGCACTCTAGCACCACTCTAATTTACACCACTCCACGCTACTGCACTCTGCACCACTCCACGCTACAGCACTCTATGCCAGTTCATGCTACGTCGCTTTACTCTACCTTGTACCACTCTACTCTATGCCAATGCACTCTTTGCCACCCTATTCTACACCACTGCACTCTTCGTCAATGCACTCTACAGAACTCCAGTCTAGGCCACACTAATCTACTCTGCACAACTCCACTCTGTGCCACTATACTCTACGTCACTGTGCAACACTGCACTCTACGCCACTGCACTCTTTGCCAATACACTCTACATCAATGCACTTTACTCTGTAACACTCAACTCTATAACCCGCATTCTACAACAATTCACTGTATGCCATTCTAATCTACTCTTCACCACTGCACTCAGCCACTGCACTGTACACCACTTTACTCTATGCCATTAGACTGTGCCAATCTTCGCAACTGCACTCTATGCTGCACCACTCCACTCTGCACCACTCCACTCTGCACCACTCTACTCTGCACCACTCCACTCTGTGCCACTGCACTCTACCCCACTCTAATCTTAACCCCTGCACTGTACGCCAATGCACTCTACATAACTGCACTCTTTGCCACTGGACTCTACTCTACATCACTGTACTCTACGCCACTGCTCTCCTCGCCACTCTATTCCACTCTGTACCACTGCACTCCTACACTACTGTGCAAAACTGCACTCTCCGTCTCTGAACTCTACGCCACTCTACTCTGCACTACTCCACTCTATGCTTCTCCACTCTACACCACTGAACTCTACGGCACTATACCCTACACAACTCTATTCTACTCTTCACCACACTATGCAACTGCACTCTATGCCACTTAACTCTACTCTGTGCCACTGCCCTCTGCATCACTCAACTTCACGCCACTGCACTCTCCACCACTCTAAGCTATGCTATTCTATGCCACTGCACTCTGCACCACTCTACTCTGCGCCACTCCACTCTAATAAGCACCACTCTAATCTACGCCACTGCATTCTGATGCTGCATTGTATGCTGCTGAATTCAATGCTACTGCACTCTACGCCACTATACTCTGCAACACTCTATGCCAATGTGTTCTACACCAGTCCATCATAAACACATAAGGGAGAGAATGAGTCCTTCTAGAGGCTCACGCCTGCCTCTGGGACAGACACTCTGGTTATGTTTGGGGATAAATTCCTCTTATGCTAGGTTGTGTGATCCTGACTTCCTACTGCTAATGTCCCTACACAAGAGTGGGCAATTTCTAAGAATTGAGTGAGGTAGGCTCACTCATGTAATGTGACATGCTTCATCATTTGCCACCTCGTCCCACCCTGGTGAGATGGTACTACCAGGGCGGACTCAACCCCAGGTGGGGGCTGACCTGGGGGAGTTCTTAGAAATTATTTTTTTCTCTGGATAAAATACTTGGATCCAGTACAGTACAACCTTTGGATATGCCACAAAGCATCCTTTATTCAGGTGGTATCCCAGACTTGGTTAAAATACCAAACGGTAATCTCAGAGGACGCACTGGGTTGCTATGATCCTTGCGTACTACTGAGTTATTATGCCAAAATGTTTCTGCCCTTAAATTTAAAAGCCTAAACAAGGTTTCGGGCATTCACCAGGGCTGGAAGTATGTATCCCTACACTTAAAAACTAATAGTGAAGGGTACAGATAAAGAATTAGAAAGTACCTAACTCTCTTTGAACAAACACCAGGAAATACTACCTAGTTAAGGGAAGAACAAGGATTTAAAGCTGTAGTGTTAGGATACAACAGCATTCAAACATCACATGCATGCACAGGTGCTAAAAACACACTTGGGGAAGGGGTTCCGTTTATCATCCCAATCATGGCACTCAAGCCATATTTTACCTAAGGCCAGGGGGCCTTTTGCCTTATGGTCTGTTCTGGGTGGTCACCTCCTGTAGTCACAATCTTCAACTGTAGTCACAATCTTCAAGTTTTTTTCAAGTTGATACAAACAGGGGGGGAAACAATGGGGAATGAATATGTTGTACCCCAAACAAAGTTTCTCTGAGTGCACTTACAAAGTTATTTGCTAAAAACGCATTATCCCATACTGTAGGCTCTGCTTACTAGGTGTATCATTGCCATGCCACTTCTTCAAGGTAGAGCGCTCGCCACGATCCTACTGTGCCCCAGGAAAACAGCCGACTGGTACTCACTGGGCAGTAGCTGCACCTGATTTTTAAAGGGGAAACCGCTACACAGGTCAGGCAATGCACCCGTTGTTTCAATTACCCAACCTATTAGTGGTTGTTAACCCTACCTGTGTTCAGACGCAAACTCTGTATCACTCTGTATTAGGGAGAGGTGTGGAATTGAGGATCTACCCGTGATCGGAGACGAGGTTTGCAATGCTCCGAGGCATGGAATTCAGGCTCCACTCTACTCTATGCCACTCCATTGTATGCCACTGTATGCCACTCCAATAGATGACACTCTCTGCCACTCCATCTACAACACTCTACTCTTCGCTATTCCACTCTAAGACATTCCACACAACTTTCCTCTACGCTACTTACTTTTAGCCATGCTGAACAGTAGCCACGCTGGTGTACAACATGGCTAAAACACATTGGCAAAGCCAATAACTCCTGCGGAGGTGAGACATATTGGCTTTGCCAGTGCTTGTCTTAATTGCTAATGTCGTGCATAAACAGTTTTCCTGAGCACTGGGGCCGTGTATCTACTTGTAGTTGCGCTTTACAACAAGACACGTACAGTTGGTCTTGTCTGTCTACTCAGTGCACGCAGTCAGACGCTGAAATGATATGCCCTGTTTTGTGATATATTGACAAATAATCCATTGTTTTGTGAATTCAATAAAGATCAGTCTTTCTTCCTAGGGGGGGTAGCTGACCCTCTGTCCAATGCATTCCTTCTTCTGATGATGACGTCCCTAAGCTCAACACATGGACCGTCTTTATGTGAATGATTGTATTTTAAGGCAAGGTCTGAAAAGCTTGAGATCTCCTGTTAGATGGTGACAGTACAAAGCCCAGGTCGTACACCAGGATGTGCAAATTGTGCTCCAACTGGTTTGTGATCCGGGCTTCATTTTGTGATGCAACCAGTGTACTAATCAATCACGCTGCAAAATTTGGTTCGCAGGTAAGAAAACCTCTTTCCTAATGAATATTAATTAGGTAGGAGACATTCTGCTACCGCTTGTGGATGCCTGTGAATGCATGCATGAAGTCCTGCAAGGTACAGCAGACTTCTATCCCTCCATTCACATTCATTCCAAATGAGCAATTTTTTTTTTAAAGCAGCGCTGGTCTCTCAAAGGAACACATCTGTGTTGACTTTATAATTTGGGCAATGAACTATGACTGCAGTCTGCTCCACGGTTCGGTCCAGCGACATGCTCAGGTATCCTTTGGCCCATAACAGATGTAATGAGCTTTCAAGGAAACACTGGAGCAGGCATATCCACTCCAATTTCTGCATTGGGTGGTCACCGCTGGAACTGCTGACAGTTTAAAGGGAGAGCAATGTGGTTGGCAGACACTTTTACAAAACATAATAAAATACTCGGTGGGAGTGGGTGGGTGTGTGTGTGCACACATAATTGCATGGATGTTGCACTTCATGAGAGCTACACTTGATCTCTATTTTTACTACTTTCAGGTGCATAAAGATAAGTGTGTTCAATACATGTTATGCTGGGTGGCAAATGTGGCCTAGCTCCAATTCCTCCAAGCCATTCTAATTCCAAATGCTCTTCAGCATATCATTTGCTGTCCCAGATAGTAACTGTGGTCAAAATTACCAAACACATGACTTTGAACAAGCAAAATCAACAACTCTAGAAGTGCCTATATGAAAGAAAGTTTTAAAGAAATAAAAAAAGTTCGGAGTTATTTACTACCCACCATAGTGTGTACATATCAATATCACTCTGGGGTTCTGGCATCTCTGGGGGTTTTCCTGAGCTCAAGAAGGGTCCTCAAGTCTACGGCCGTGGTGGGAAGAAATGCAACACTCTTGTATGAGGAGTTATTTGCCTCCCACTCTACCTAGACAGGGTAAAAGTTGAATATGTACCTACAAAATTGCCATCCTGTCCTGATATCTGATGGAAATAATGATGGCAATAAACAGCTTGGCAACTAATGACTGCTGAAACTGACTGGTCCATGAGGAACACAAAGGCCTCTGATGTTGACTGTAATGCTCTGACTGGGTCACTGACTCTAGGGTCCCTAAGAGACCCTAAACCAAAGATCCTAAGAGACAGAACCTTTGCTGTCCCCGAGGCAACTTTAATCTCGTGCTCTTGGTCCCCGGTAGTGCTAGAAGATGGGCATTCCTCCCCACGTGGGGACAGATTGCATCAGATTCTGGTTTTGCGTCCATGGTCCCTATTTCTATTTGTTCATTTTTGGGTTTGGTTTTGGGAAAGTGCTACACACAGCTAGTGGCTACCTTAAATGCTTTTGTTTGGAAGATAATTAAAAGGGATACAGTTGGCTCAGCAGAAGTGTCTGAATATTTTGTGGATCTGAGTCTGCCTTTACAAGAATGGTGTTATAGTTGTTATGGCACTCATGAGAAATGGCTGGTAGAAGGATTGACCAGGCAATAGGAAAAATTTAATAATGTGTTATGACCGAATACTCCATAATACGATCTGGAAGATGATAGAGCGCCATGAGTTATCATGCCCCAGCCAACTGTTTGACAAGTGTCGCAGCCCAAACTTAGACACCCTAGATGGCTGCACAGCATAGTAGAAAAAGAGAGGATTGATTTGTATGTGTTCCAAGAAGACGGTTGATGCTCCTCCCAGCCACAGGCTAGTCTGAAGAGTTGTTTCTACAGTTATGGAGTTTAAACGAAGTACTTGTCTTCATGTAAATACCAAAGCCCAGGTAACAAAAGACTGCTTTTATTGTTATCTGACTCCGAGACAGCACAGCGATCAGCTGACCAGAATGTTGGGACCAGTTAAACATAGCTCAGTGTGCCGCTTACAAGTGCGCAGTGAGAACACCTTGAGGCGATCATTCCAACATAGATATAAAAGAAATATAGAATGTACAGGTTGTAACAACAGAAGATTTAACAATATGACATTAAGTGATATATATGCCAATATAACAGTCTTAGATGCGCAGGAAAAGCATCTCAGAGTGTGATATGTGAAGGGGTCTGCTTTCAGATCTATTAAATGTGACTGCGTGGACAGCAAATGGTCATCCATGTTCGCCACAGTCGTTTCATGGGGAGCGGTGACCCAGGACTCTGACATTAATGTTGCTTTAAACAGCTACCATCTTTCAGGCCTCGTGCCCTCTGGTTCTCTAGTGAAATAAGTTCACCGAAGGCAGGGTGCAAAAAGCTGGAAAGCCGCTGGCCCTGTTCAAAAACTTTTATTGACAAATCCGCTGTTAAATCTGCTGTATCTGATTACCATGAACACATTAGGATGACAAAGAGGATCTTTATATGCAATCAAATTACAAGTGCGGGTACCTATTCCAAAGAGCTCCATAAAGTGCTCAATGATTTTATCCATCTACACGCTTGTTCTCAGACATTCCTGCCTCTCAACAACTCTGTAATTTGTTTTGCTGATTTTGTTTAGGACAAAATTGACCCTATTTACAATAAATTTCCCATCAGTCAGGGACAGACCAATTCCATCTTACTGATGCCGCCCTGCATAGACTCCTATCTGCTTTGGGATAGGTTTGAACCTTTTACCTTAGATCACATTTTAACACTTCTGACTAAAGCTAAATCAGGTTCCCCTGCTGATATCTGTCCCCCTAGGATTACAATTACACTGAGAGTTAGCTCCTGTCATCCTATCCATATTCAGTCTCTCTCTTGAATGTGCCAAATTACAATCAGCTTGGAAGACTGCTTAGGTCTCTCCCATTCTCAAAAAACCAAACGTGGACCCCAAAAACCTGACCAACTATCGTCCTATAGCCCTCCTCCCATTGTTGGGGAAAATGCTCGAAGGTTGTGTGAACAAACAGCTCATGACATTCTTAGAGGATCATGCGATCCTAGAGTCCTCTTAATCAGGATTTAGAGTGGCCCACAGTACTGAGACGCCACTAGTTGCAGTCACAGTTTCCATTCGTCTTTCTTTGGATGCGGGGTGCTCTTGCTATGCTTGTGCTGCTGGATCTTTCAGCAGCTTTCAATACTGTTTCTTGTACAATACTGATTAGCAGACTTCAATAGATCGGTGTCGGAAGCACCGTCCTACAATGGTTAGCTGAGTTATTAGAAGATAGGACTCAAACTATCACTCTGGGTCCTTTTTAAATCTTGTTGGGTTTCCCTCACCAGAGGAGTACAACTGGGCTCATCGTTGAGCCCGACATTGTTTAATATCTATGTTGCTCCTTTGGTCCAGGTTGTTAAAACATCTGGTTTTGAAGTAATATCTTATGCCGACGATACTCAGCTAATCATTTCCCTGAGACAGGACTTTGATGGTACTATGTACCGTTTTCAAGACTGCATGAGGAACAGTCTTCAGCTGAATAGCGAGAAGACAGAGGTGCTGCTGTTTGGCAAAGCCCAACATCTCTGGTCTCCTGACCGGTGGCCTTCTGAATTGAGGTCAGCCCTGGCCCTAGTCAATCGGCAAAAAATGTAGGTATCAAACTTGACCAGGAATTGTCTATAAAAAGCCATGTAGCTGCCACAAGAGGGACATGTTTTGCCTCCATGCAGCTCTAGACGAAAATTTTCTCCTGGCCATCATCCTCGGCTAGGAAAACGCTGGTGCAGGCTTTGATAATTAGCCATTTCGACTACAGCAATGCTTTCTTATGGCAGCCACTTACACCCTTTTGACCAAACTACAGGTGGTGCAAAATACGGCGGCCCGGTTAGTTCACAACCTTCCAGCAGGCTCCCCTTCTGCCTCCATTCTCAGGTCTCTTCACTGGCTTCCGGTCAGAAAGCCCATTATCTTTAAGATCTGTTGTTTTGCTGGCAAAACTTTATTGGGCAGGTCCTCTCTGTATCTCAGGGACAAACTGTGCTATTATTGTCACTCTAGTACTCTGAAAGCCAGAGATAAGGCGCTGTTGTACATCCCCCGCATCGGTGCAGCAAGATATGGGGGCAGAGCATTTTCCTATACTGCCCTGATGGTGTGGAATCAGCTTCCGGGCTACCTCCGCTGCTGTGTGGATTTTGCTCAATTTAAAAACCTGGCTGTTTTAAAGAGTGTTGTGTAGTTCCTGTAAGACCTATATAGGATCTGCGCGTTTAGACAACATACACTGCGGGACTGGTGTCCAGACTAATTCCAGACACTCCCACCGGGTTTGTTGGCCTGTGTACCAGCTAGCTTGCGATCCCACTATAACCTCCCCTTACCAAGGAGAGAATAGTTCTTGGCAACTATCGAACATGACAACCCTGATCCCTCAGGACCGTGGAAACAGTAACTTACTTTTCGCTCAGTCACTCGTGCTCACTTGTTCTCAGAGAGATACACAGAATAAACGGTTGGGACGTTTTCAATAAGTATTTATTGAATAGTCGTTATTCTAACGTAAAATAAGTGCACTTAAATCACCAGTAGACAGTAGCATATATAAATGAGTAGCAGCACTAAGAAAGTAAACTGTTGGTAGGTTTATACCATTTTGCTAAAATCACAAATATAGGCGAGTATATAAAATACATGGCAATAAAATGCATACTCCTACGATGCACCCTAACTAGATGTAACCAAGTGTACCTAGCATGTGAGTAGGTGTAAAGCCAAGAATCCCTCTAGGATAAAGCTAACCCCATTACCTGACGTTAGACTGCGGGACCCCATTCTGGTCTCGAGCTAAACACCCCGCAAGGGATTTCAGACCACTGCGAGCTGGAGTATCTGCATGCAGGAACCTCAGCGTCTTGCGTCAGTGTGTCGGCCTGGAAGTCGTGATTTCCTCTCCCTATCTCAGCAAGATGTGGTGTTTATATACCCTAAGGTATCCCAGGGGTTCTACCCTGCTGTGCCAGTGTTGGACTTAGGATGACGTCGGGAATGAACTTTATACACAGTTATTATGCAGGAGATGATGGTCCTGCTGTGATTCCAAGAAACTAAGAATCCTCATGCATAATTTGAGGCCAGTGTCCAGGAAAAACCCTACGTACGTATGTGTAGTATTGTGACTGGGTAAAAGGTCAGTCCTCCAAATCCGTTATGTATCTAGTATAGGAGAGAATGTAGGTGAAGGGTTATGATGATACCTATACCTATATCGGGGTACCTATATGAAATATAACACCCACTCCTCATCCAACTGGACGACATTACTAATTTCTAGCATACTACCAAGGCGTCTAGAGCTTTGTATGCAACAATTAATAAAATATTGTTAAGAGAAGTTAAAAAGCCTTTAAAAAAAACCTTTAAAAAGTGTTCTACTAAATCATTCAAGTAGTGGCTCTAAAGTGTCCGTTTATATAGTCCGAACAGCTACAAGCATTTGAAAGCCATGCAGGTCAAAATGTTTCAATTTGGAATTTTGAAAAAGTTAAACGCCAAATCTTCCCAGCGTGCGACATGCCAAATGTTTGTGTCCTTGCTGGTAGACGCAACATTGCTGCTGTTTGCATGCGCAGCTGACGATCCCTGTAACACCTCACAAAGAATGTCAATTGAGCACATATGATCTTGCCGGGGCAGCCTGTGCCACATCCAAGGCCTGAGTGTTGGAGGAGCCGGTGTCCATACCAACAGGAGCAGAAACTACCTGTGGTGGCTCTAAGAATGCTGCCAACAACATGGGAATGTGCAGAACATGGGCCGTTATCGGGTCCAGTAAAGCATCAACGTCCAGTGGCGCAGCAGATGGAAGTGTCAGACCGAGGTCCAACACGCATTCTTCTCCGCAGAACAGGCATCGGAGAACAGGTAGGACACAGTCCATCCAGACTGGTCTAAATGACAGGAACCAAGAGGCGCTCAGTTCCTGTAGGCGAGGTGTGCCAAGATGTTGTACCATGCGATCACGGTATTTGCGCTCCAGGAGAGCTGTCGCTACTTCCTTGGTGGCTGGGATGCCCATTGCATAGCAGAAAGGTAACAATCAAGATTCCTGCTATTAGAAACAGGATCAGCGGAAGCCCTCCAAAAATGCTTTCAAAGACTGAGTGTATAAAGTTTGGTATAACTCCGAGGACCGTCTGAAAGGTGCTTAGCAGTCCGGAACCTATGGTCTTAAATAGGTGTACAATACCCGTCGTATCGGACATGTTAAAGATACGACTTACCATTTCTGTGAAATGGAAAGGGCAGTTTGTACGTATAAGTGCCTGTATCTCAGCCGAGGACCTTGCGATCTGGAGATCAAAAGTCTCCCGGGTGGAGATTAAGGGCACGGTTCGTTGTAAAAGCATGGCTTTCATTCTGCTCAGAGTATCAAACCGTATAAAGGAAACATTTAGCGAAGGCCATAACGGTGCCTCCCTGACTGTATGTGTTGGTGGAAACAATACTTGCATAAAGCAAGTAACCCTGGAGCTCACGGTGACTAGATATGCGATGCCCGAAAGCATCCCACAACAACCTTGATCATTCAGCATCAAGTAACTCCCATTCGAGAGAAGCCTGAATACCGGATTAATCACAGCTGCCGGGGTACCCCTCAAGTGACAGGACAAGTTCGCCACAGACCCATTACAAGCCCCGTGTAGCATAATATCCTGGCATATGAGAGATCCACTTAAAGCGTTCTCACAGTTAGTTCCGCTTAGAAACACTTCCAGATCCCCACTCCTGCATCGAAATCTGTATTGTAAATCCCAGGATTCCCTGATGAATTCCTTACCCATCTTTTCATATCTGCCTGCCTGTTGCTGTTCTAGACAATACTGAAACTGGAAATTTGCGACCGGTAATGTTATATGGCCGTGGACTAACCATTCTGTGGATGGTGATCTGCCACAGTAAAGGGTAACCTATCCAGTTTCTCAATACGCAGCATTGTATATTTTGCTCCTCTCTGTGCCGTTTTCATCTGTTTTTCTGTTAGATTATATGCAGAAAATAAGGACGTACTGTTGATAAAACGCTGTGAGGGGGTGACATTGGGGACCCGTATCTTACGTGCTCGTCCGGCCCCTTGTCCCCGAGATGACCCTCGAGCTGAGAAGCAGAACCGGATGCGCACCTTCCGCAATCCGCCATCCGACGGGATGACCCCTCCTCCTTGTCATGTTTTCCTACAGGAGAGACGGGTACGGAACGACGCGACGGAAGTGGGAGGAGCTAACCCCAGAAGGACAGATTCGTGGAAAGAGAAAAGGAACCAGTTGACACAGTAAGAGGCGGCGACTACCGGAGACGGAGAAGTATCGAGACGAGAGTACGGAGAAGAACGAAGGCAGTATCGGAGAAGAAGACGGAGTTGCAGACGGTGAAGACATCGAAAGATGGAGCGAGGAGTGGTGGTGTCCACCGGAGGATGCTGGAGAGCGGCCGCAGCTCAGGAGAGTTGCGGCGGAGTCGGTGAGTGATTGCGAAAAGGGGAGAAAAAGGGAAGGGATTGGAGGTGACGGGAGGGTTGTTGAGACAACGAGTGGGGAGAAGGTGCAATAAGCGCATAGTAGGTCGCAAACTGGCCTATTAGCACATTTTATAGTGTTTACTATGTCCGACCACCCGGTTGTGTGACCATATTCAGAAATAAGGAATAACTGTTGGATAAACTGTTCCTCACGGGTCGACGTTGGCTAATATACACCCTGTTCTGCACAATACCCCACGTTTCGTGTCTTTCCTTGGTTTGGGGTCTTTTTTGTTTTTCCGTATCTAACACCGATCGGATGTGGTGACGGGTACGTTAACTAGAGAAATCAGGAAAGCATACAGTATCTGACGGCTCCTTTCTTTGTCTCCCTTTCTGTGAGCCTCCGTGTGGAAGGAACGGGATTACGTGGAAGGTGTCCGAACAACGGTGTCCATCAGCACCCAAAGCTACGGGAGGGAAGACGTATACAAGGAAGAAGTGCATTTTACGACCCCTATCACCCAAGGACTTGATATACTTAAATAAAACCACCAGCATTGCCACCTACATACGGCCTCCGCGTCTGTTTATCCGGCCTGCCCTCCCACAGGTGGTGTCAGAAGTGGGATCGTCAGGAGACATGGAGGCTGTAATCGCAAAGATGGCGGAAAGCCAGGAGACCCTTGGCAAAGTGATGGAGCGATTCCTCACGGTGGTCGAAGAAGACCCAGGCAAACTACATCAAGCACTCACCGGCCAAGGACAAACCCATGAGGCAGCCATGGAGAAGATCACGGAAGCCATCGGGCACCAGCGGGGCCCTACCACTCTTCCCTCTGTGGTGCTACAAAGATATGTGAATGGTGAGGACCCGGACTATTTCTTTAATAACTTTGAGAGGATGGCCATGGCAGCGGCCTGGCCAGCGGACAAATGGGGACAATACCTAGGCCCTTTATTGTCCGGCGACCTACAAGCAGCTTATCAAGCCGCGAACATACAGGGAGTGACTCCGTATGCTGATATTAAGCGGTGTATCCTGGAACGATTGGGAGTCGATGACGAAACCTACAGGATAAGACTCCGGCAGCTCAAGGAGGGTCCCCAGGAGACACCCAGGGCATTATACTTCAGGGTAAAGGACATGGCCGATCGTTGGCTGAAACCCGCCGATAATACCAAGGAGGGTATAATGGCCAAGATCTACCTTGAACAATATTTGTCCTCCCTTCATCCTCCTATTCAAAAGTGGGTCCGACAGCACGCCCATCTTACCCTAGAGACGGCTTTCGAGATCGCCAGTGCATACAGTAGAGCCCAGGAAATACGGAGGGGACGTGAAGATCCACCATGGAAGGCTGGAGGTAGTGGATGCCACCGTCCAATTCGACCCTCAATCATACGTAAGTCGGAGCCCGTCACAGTAATACCTGGTCCAACCATGTTCAAACCCCCCCCTGCTGGACCTCTATGTCTCCACTGCGGTGGAATAGGACACATAGCACGGTTCTGTCCCCAGAAAGAAGAACCAATGGAGATCGGAATAGTTCGCAACTTCTACTGTTCCCCTCCCGAACGATGGCCACCCCCTTATCACTGCAGGGTATCAGTGAACGGACAACCAATCATGGCCTTGGCTGATACGGGGTGCCTGCAAAGCGTTATCCGACCCCAGGACATGAAAAAGGGCATCGGACCCATCGAGGGGACGGTAACCATACAATGCGTACATGGGGACAAAAAGCAATACCCTACGACCCATGTGCGCATCCAACACCCCACCGATCCTGGGTCCACATTGAAGGTGGGCCTTATTCCACGACTACCGGAACAGGTCATCCTTGGGAACGATTATCCGAACCTATCAAAACTGATCCAGGATACGCCACCTGAAAAGGAAGCATGGTGGACCAATGGTCCTTTCGCCGGGGAGGAAGAACCCGAATGGCCTCCCTCCAAGGCCAGGAAAAGCCGGAACCAAAGAAGACAGGAAAAGCAGAAACCCCTCCCTGTCTTCCCAGTCTTCCAAGACCCTTGGGAAACAGATAGAAACAGATAGAAATTATCACGCAGCCCAGAGGGAGGACCCTGTCCTACAAGAAGCATGGGATAGAGCCCTAGACCATGAAGATCCCCTTCAAGTAGGTCCCTATTTCTTCATCAGGAACGGATTGTTATACAGGAAGGGAGACCCCACTCACCCTCCCCAGCTATTGGTCCCAGGACCCTTTCGCGATAAAGTCCTATACTTAGCCCATAGCCATCTCCTGGGGGTCATTTTAGCAATGAAAAGACAGAACGACTGATACTGGAGAAATTCTACTGGCCAGGGATTTACCAGCAGGTGAAAACATATTGCAGGGAATGTCCAATATGCCAGAAGAACAGCCGATATAGACCTCCCCGTGTGCCTCTTCGCCCTCTTCCCATCATCGATGAACCCTTCTGTAGAGTAGGAATGGACATCATAGGTCCTTTGTTGCCTTCTCGAAGCGAGTGTCGTTACGTGCTAGTCCTGGTCGACTACGCCACCCGTTTCCCTGAGGCTATCGCTTTACGCCATCCAAACGCCCCTAACATAGCCAAAGCCATGATCACTGTTTTTTCCCGTGTGGGGTTCCCAAAAGAGATTTTGACAGATCAGGGAACCCCGTTCGTATCAAGCTTAATGAAACAAGTGTGTGCCCAGTTAGGTATCAAGCAGATACGCACTGCACCGTACCATCCACAAACGGATGGTTTAGTGGAACGCTACAATGCCACTCTTAAAACCACTGTAAAAAAACTCCTTGCCCTGGAAACAAGGAAGTGGGAGGACATGTTACCCCTAGCATTATTCGCCATTCGCGGTACGGTACAAAAGAGCACAGGTTACTCCCCTTTTGAGTTATTGTACGGTCACCAACCGCGATCCCTGTTAGAGATGGCTCATGAGACATGGGAGAACGAACAGAACAACACCAAACCCATGGTTGAATATGTTGCGAACCTCAAAACTCATTTAGGACAAATCCGGACCATAGTCCGAAACAATATGGAAGAAGCCCAGGCAGCCCAAAAGGCCCAATACGATAAAAAGCCTAGAGATAGATCCTTCTCTATAGGGGATCAGGTGTTGCTTATGATGGCCTCCTCGGACCACAAGTTACTGGGACAGTGGCAGGGTCCATATAAAGTGATTGAGAAGGTAACACCTGTGACCTACCGCGTTGAGACAGATTCGAACCGGGGCACGTCACAGATATATCACATCAATCTATTGAAAAAGTGGGAGGGCCCCGTTCCAACCCTAATGGGCCAAACGGTAGGACAAGCTCCTTTATTTGACCAATGTATTGACTCCGACCTTCATCCCAACCTGAGACAACAACTTGGGGAGGCCCTCCGACCCCTACAAGACGTGTTTTCCCTGTCCCATGGGAAAACGTCCCTCTTGGAACATTCCATTAAAACCCCTCCTGGGAAAAGAGTACGAATCAGACCTTATCGGATACCCGAGGCACGCAGGAATACCATTAGAGAGGAAGTACAACAAATGTTGAGGATGGGTATCATCGAGCCCTCAGTAAGCGAATGGAGTTCGCCCATCGTTCTAGTCCCTAAACCGGACTGGTCAGTACGCTTTTGTATTGATTTCCGGGAAGTGAACAAAATATCAGAGTTTGACACTTATTCCCTACCCAGGGTGGACGAAATGATTGAGCGAATAGGTAAAGCCAAGTATATCAGCACCCTGGACTTATGTAAGGGTTACTGGCAGATGCCGGTAAGAAAAGAAGACAGAGAGAAAACGGCTTTCTCTGTCCCGGATGGGTTGTACCAATTCACAGTTTTGCCTTTCAGGCTACACGGAGCCCCTGCCACCTTTCAAAGAGCCATGAATCTCATTCTTCAACCCCTTGAAAGATATGCAGGGGCTTATATAGACGACATCGTCTATAGCGACACTTGGGAGCAGCATCTGAGACATTTACACCAAACAATTCATGCCTTAGGGGGTCACGGCCTAAAAATCAACCCTGCCAAAAGCCATTTAGCGGCCCAGACAGTCATCAGGCCCCAGAATAACAAATTAGCGGCTATCTCCCAAATACCTTTCCCCCGGACCAAACGGGACCTCCGAGCCTTTTTAGGGTTACTCGGTTATTATCGAAGATTCATTTCTAACTTTTCACAGACAGCGGCCCCCCTGACAGACCTGCTTCAGAAAACTGCAAGAGCTGAAGCCATATTAAAACAACCCACTCCTAACGTGGTCCTGGCCTTTGAAACACTAAAGTCTTCCCTCACCTCAGACTCCGTGTTGGCAAGTCCTGACTATACCCTTCCTTTTATTCTCCAGACAGATGCATCGGACCAAGGCCTAGGGGCGGTGTTATCACAAGAAACCCTCCAGGGAGTTGAGAAACCCATACTGTACATCAGTCGTAAACTATTCCCTACAGAAAAAAACTATGCTGTCATAGAAAAGGAAGCACTCGCCATTAAGTGGGCAATTGACACACTAAGATATTACCTAGAGGGCCGGGAATTCACATTATATACCGATCATGCTCCCTTAGAATGGTTATTCCGTAACAAAGGCAACAACGAGAGGGTTTTGAGATGGTTCCTGTCTCTACAACCATACAGGTTCCATACCAAGCATCGAAAGGGGACAGACCAAGTGAACGTAGATTATCTATCAAGGTATCCCCAAGAACAAACCCCTACTAGAAGGACAGCAAGGGAAAGGGGATGTGAGGGGGTGACATTAGGCCCCTTGTCCCCGAGACGACCCTCGAGCTGAGAAGCAGACCCGGATGTGCACCTTCAGCAATCCGCCATCCGACGGGATGACCCCTCCTCCTTGTCATGTTTTCCTACAGGAGAGACTGGTGCGGAACGACGCGACGGAAGTGGGAGGAGCTAACCCCGGAAGGACAGATTCGTGGAAAGAGAAAAGGAACCAGTTGACACAGGAAGAGGTGGCGACTACCGGAAAGGGGAGAAAAGGGGAAGGGATTGGAGGCGACGGGAGGGTTGTTGAGACAACGAGTGGGGAGAAGGTGCAATAAGCGCATAGTAAGTCGCAAACTGGCCTATTAGCACATTTTATGGTGTTTACTATGTCCGACCACCCAGTTGTGTGACCATATTCAGAAATAAGGAATAACTGTTGGATAAACTGTTCCTCACCGGTCGACGTTGGCTAGTATACACCCTGTTCTGCACAATACCCCACGTTTCGTGTCTTTCCTTGGGGGTCTTTTTTGTTTTTCAGTATCTAACACCGATCATGTGTGGTGATGGGTACGTTAACTAGAGAAATCAGGAAAGCATACAGTATCTGACGGCTCCTTTCTTTGTCTCCCTTTCTGTGAGCCTCCGTGTGGAAGGAACGGGATTACGTGGAAGGCGTCCGAACAACGGTGTCCATCAGCACCCAAAGCTACGGGAGGGAAGACGTATACAAGGAAGAAGTGCATTTGACGACCCCTATCACCCAAGGACTTGATATACTTAAATAAAACCACCACCATTGCCACCTACATACGGCCTCCGCGTCTGTTTATCCGGCCTGCCCTCCTACAAACGCCAAGGCACATAACCGGCGCGCAATGACAGCAGCGTCCAGCTTAACAAAATAATAGAACGTAACTGCGACTGTCTGTGTTGCAATATGGACAAGTCCTGTTCTATTACATCGATAGCAGAAGATACAATGTTGCCCAGTAAATATATCCTGGATGTTAATGTAGTCATACCATTGTCAACTACGGCTAACGCCTTTTCTAGGTTAACTCTATCTTTTTCTCTTAATCTCTATGCAGCTTCTTGTTGGGAGATTTTCCAGATTTAGTTATAGACAGCATACAAAAAGCGCTTCAGACGTGGTTTTCTGGGACCTAATAAAAAATCCCGTAGGTCCACATCCTCTGCGAGTAAGGACAAGTGTTGTTTCACCTGGGGTAGTGTTGAGGTCTTTAGCCAATCAAGGCACAACTTCCAAACACTGTATGATGTCACTATCCCCGGATGCTCTCTTTGTACATAACGTGGGTCTGGCCAATGGATACTAAACTCTTCGGAGGTACCCCTGAATCTTTCCTGACATCTGTTTGTGTCAGTAGGCCAAACCAACCATCCCTTCCAATTGGGGTCTGATCTATTGTATTGCAATATGTTATCCAACTTAGCCCCTCTTTCTGATGTAAAATTCCCCTCGGTGTTTAAAGGTGTTGAAATTTGAGGCGTGTTCAAATCCTTATTCTTGACTATTCCAAGACAGGAAGTCTGTTGCACAGTGTCATTCAGAAAAATCATCTGCTGTGGAATGAGGCATGCTCTAAACAGTGCTTCTGTCCCCTGGACTTGCCAGTCCCTAGAACCCCAGATTGATTTCATGTCTACAGTGTCCATCCATAAGTCAAAACCCTGTTCAGACAGCTGGGTGATAAAGGAAGCAGAGTAAATCTGTTTGGTATTTGTTAACATATTTTTCTGTGCAGATATTGGTGCAACCTTATAGTAATACGAGGTTGGGTAAGAAGTGTTAATCCCTGAAAAATATGAGAATTTCTGTGCAAATGTTTTTGAACTACTTTTCGGTGGTGTAGGGCAATGTTCCCACTGGTGGTATGTGAAAACATTTCTCGGTTTGCTAGAAGTATGCAAGAAATGATGACCATAATGTTGGTAACAATACATTTTGTCAAAATCTGATCTATCCTCTAACATTTCAGTGCTAGAAATTGCGGCAGATTGTTCTAAATCAGACAATAGGTTATTAACAGTTTCAAAATCCCAATCATCAGGAAAATGTACTGGAGGTAATGATATCGTTCAATGGAATTTAAAACAAATGTGGAATTTTTAAAAGCTCGGTCGGTCCAAATATATCAAAATTTACTTTGTCCCACACTATACCATCCGGTATAGGAACTGCTGAAATATTCACGAAGGACAAGTCTCTTTGTTCACGATGAGATGAAACATGAGGTTTTAAAATTAAGTTCACTTTTGACGTTGCAGAGCTCTGTTGAAGATAAGTTCCATTGATGAGCAAGTGGAAAGTAATTACTAATCCTAACCAGAAAAGAAGAAATAAAATACCGGTGATTATCCAAAGTTCTAGCCAAGGTGATACTAAATAAGTTTTTCTAAGAAAGTTAAAAAAGTCTTTGATCCGTTGTTTGCGAGAAATTTGGGCTGGCGTCGTTTCAGGTTCACTTGGATCCAATAAAAAGGTATCGAAGTCGATAAAATAGCCAGATGCAGTCCGATCTATCTTTGGTAGCTCAGCAAGTTTTGTTGAACTTGTGGATTGCTCTTGTTGAGGCATGTTGACGTAGACCTCTTTATTAGCTTGAATTGAAATTTGTCTTTCACTTTGATTTTGAGAGTTTGTGTCAAGGGGAACTAGTTCCATTGCATTGTTATTGATTCCGTTGCTTTGTAAAGGTGACTCTTCAAATGTTATGAGTCTTTCTGTTTGTACTTCCTGTATTGTAGCGAGAGGAGGACGTCGGCTACTCAGGAGCCCACAAGGCCTACTATTTAGTATCGGCCACATAGTGTGGTTTGATCAGATCGATTGAGACGAATCTCTTTTCTTTTCCGGCAAGAGGCGGTAGAAGTACAGTTCTTGATCCTTCAACGGCCAGGACAGGTACAGGCTTTCGATAGGATGGCCCGAATTCTTTCTTGTCAACAATCTTTTCTCTGACCAGATCCCCAACTTTAGGGATCCAGGCAGGTCTTGCTGCGGCTGACTTGACTTCCCCAGTGGCGCTTTTCTTTGTCTCGATGTTACTTAAGGAGGCTCTGGATTCATTCAGATCCTGTAAAACAGCCAAACGTTTATTGATGTCAACCGGTTTTTCAACCGCCACTGTGCCTTCACAATCGAGATCAAGTACCCACATTCTTGTCCCAAACAGGACCTCGTAAAGAGTTGCACCTCCCAGAGAGCTTCTTGGCTGGTTATTAAGGGCCCGCTGGACCCCAAATAGGTGATTGGCCCAACTACCACCCGAGCCTAATACCCTAGTTGTTAAAGATTGCTTTAAATCCCGGTTTTTCTTCTCCACAACCGAATTTCCCTCGGGATGGTACGGAGAGGAGTACCGCAATGCTACACCCAAAGTTCCCATGGCTTCTTTGTAAGCCCTAGAGCTGAACGCGGGGCCACGGTCAGAATGTAATGTGCCAACTGCGTATGTCCCTATAAAGACCCGCAAATCTTTTACAACAGTTCGGGCATCAGCCGAGCGCCGAGGCCATACCCATAAGAATTTTGAACAGGAATCCACTGCAACCATGATATACTTGTAAGCCCTGTCAGATTGTAAGGGGCTGCAGTGGTCCTGGTAAATGCACGCAAGCGGTCTGTCTGATATTAACAATGGTGTCTGTGCTGGGCGAGCTACGGTGGACCCTTTTATCTGTTGACAGATATCGCACTTTAAGACGAAGTCTTTGGTCTGCTTTGTTAACCCCGGCCACCAATAGCGTTGTTTCAGTAAAGAAACTGTTGCCGTAACTCCTGCGTGCGCAGAACCCAGACCCTCGTGTGCAGCCAAGATTAAACCTAACCTGCGATCCATGTTTGGTATTACTTTATCCCCCACTCCAGGAATCTGAGCAAATGGAACGTTGTTTGCAACTAACTTGTAGGAGTACCTGAGTGGAAAACCTTTAGGTAGTGCTTTGCTGTTGTTGCGTGAAGTAATCACAGCTACCATTGTGCTACAGTCGACCCTCATTTTTGAACGGGTGATTGCAGCTACGGACGCAGTGCTTTCTGCCCCATCTGCGGCTTCATCAGCCAATGAATTCCTTTCAACGTGAACGCCATCACGTTGATGACTCAGTGTGTGTATCACGTGAGCCCTTGGTAGTTCGTTCTTTAACTCTGCTACCTGTTCCCATAGTTTCCTATGTTTGATTGTGCCACCTTTTGAATCTCTGAACCCATTCTGTCCCCAATAGTGGAGGTATTCGTTGTATGACTGGACACAGTAAAAGGAATCACACACTATCAGTGTGGGGAATTCTGGATCCGTATTTATCAGTGCCAGTAGTAGTGCTTTTAATTCTGCCAACTGAGCCGTGCAGTCTCCAAGAGACTGCGTTTTTGTACAGCTTGGACAGAACTTGCCGTCCTGCATCTTACCTTTTACAATAGCGCATGCTGCACTGTATTGTTGCTTACTCCCTATGGCCGGTTGAGCAGATCCGTCAGTATAAATAATGTATTCATACCAATCTGGAGCCTTATTTCATTTGGTAGAGGATATTCTTGTTCGTATTGCAGGAATGCTTGTGTTTTTAGACTAGGGTCATATCTGTATTCTACATCTGTTGCAGTGAGAGAATTCGCCCATTGTATCTATCTTGGATGTAACGCTTTTGCATTTGGGACGCTTGCCTTCGTGGCAACCTCTAAGGCCAGTACCGGGGTCACGACAATTATTCGTTTCCCCTGAGCCAGTGCTCTTTCTCTCACTACAGCAGTCTGTACTGCTGTCAGAATTTTTTCTATGGGTGCAAAACGCATTTCAGCGTTAGTGTAAAAATGCGATTTATATGCAATTGGTACTGTTTCACCTTCATTAAAGGTTAAGTAAGTATATCCTGATTGACCTGTGACTACGCGGATCACCAGGTTGCGTACGTTTACGCGTGTATGTAAGTGTTTTGATATCATATCAGCTTGTAGGGAACGAAGGATATTTGTGTGTTCCTGTGTCCATTGTCTAACTGAAAAGTCAGGTCTTATTAGGTCGTAGAAAGGTTTTACTCTCTCTGCGTAATCCAAAATGTATGTTCTGCCAAAATTCAAAAATCCCAGTATGGACTGTAAATTTGTTAATGATTTTGGAGGTTGTAGCAGTGCACACTTTTCTAAACGGTGGTCTGCCAGGCTTTTGCCTTCACTTGAAAGCTCATATCCCAAAAATAGGACATTGAGGTGGGCTATTTTCGATTTTTTTAAAATTAAATTTGTAGCCCTCAGAGGCGAAACCCAAAATTATTGTGCTCACCCTGGTCAAGTGTTCCTCTAAGTCATCATCCGTTAGATAAATATCATCTACATAGGATAATGCTTCTTCATCCAAATTCTGTAGTAACTCTGTTACCCTCCTTGAGAATAACCCCGGGCTATTCTTATACCCTTGGGGGAGTCGACAAAATTGACTCTGGGACCCTAGCGCTGAGAAGGCTGTCAAATATCTGCTTTCAGGCGCTATGTTTTGGCAGAAAAATCCATTTGAGATATCTAATGTTGTTTTGTATTTTTTCCGCACAATGTTATTCATCAATGCGGCACTGTGTGCATTCTGAACCGCAAATGTCTTTGTACATGAGTTCAGGTGTCTATAATCTAAAACTAGACGATATGAATTGTCGGGTTTCATTACGGGAAACAAAGGATTATTCATTGATGAGGTGCATGGTTCAATTACACATTGGTATTCAAGTTGATCTAAGATCTCCCTGACCTGTTTTTTAGCTTCCTGTTTTATGGGATACTGTCTTTGTGGAGTTGGGTTTGTTTTTATTGGAATAACGTGGTGGGGAGACTTCTCATCCCACCTAACATGGTTGCGGTATAACGCTGGAGCAAGGGCTACCGCCCACTTCTGTGCATATGTATGTCTTAGGTGTGCGGGTACTAGGTCGGAGAATGCTGGAAAATTTACAGTTTCCCCCTTTGGGCATTCCATAACAATAGTAGGCAGCCAATATTTTTCCGCTAATAGGAAGTCATAGCCCGAAGTCAGGTTCTCCCAAAAGAGACCCTTAACTTGTCTTGGCTTGCCCCCCTCCATTTGGAGTGTTATTTCATGTAACTTGTGGGGGACACTCACCCTAGTATCAGGTGTTTCCACCGTGATATACTCACTCAACTCCGCTGTCACCAGAAATTCCATCCGGTTCCAGCGATCTATTGTTACTTCTGCCACGCTGTCTAGCATCGTCAGAGCCCATTCCCCGTTCAGTAGCTGAGTCCTCAGAATTCTGGGCATGTCTAACTTTGAGACCTGCTACCTTCTTCTTTTTAAATTGAGGTTTTGCTTTAGGTTTCTCGTCTTTCTTTGAAGCGTAGTCTGAAGTGCGTTGCTTGTCTCTGGACTTTGTACGCTCTTCTTGTCTTTGTTCTGCCCGTCCTTCCCTCTCAGAGTTTTTTGATGAACCCTGAAAGGAATGAGAGGAATGAGTATCAGTATCCTGATACCTGTCAGGTTTTTTAATGTTATCTCTATTCCTAAGATTATATCTCCTTTCTGGGGGCTCCTGTTGAGGAGGCCTTCCCCTGGACTGAGATCTGTTCTTTTGTTGTTTATTATTGTCCCATTTCTTCTTTGAAGAAACTGGTGTTTGCTTTGCCTGTTCTTTATCTGAACTCCCCATTAGTTGGGGTTTTACAGGTCTAGCTCCCAGGCTGTCTCTACCTAACTCTGCATAAGCAGTTTCAATTATTTTAGGTAGTTCTGTCTCCTGTTGTAATGGAGTGAACTCTCTCAGGCGTTGGCGTATTGCCACTGATGCTGCTTCCCCTTTAATATTCGCCAATATTATCGCAGATACCTAGGCAAAGTTATTTAACAACTTCATCCCCAAGTTTAGAGCAGGCTCTGCTTCATACTTGTTCTGTATTTGTCTTAATACATCCGGTATTACCGCTAAAGAAGGGATACCATGAGTCCTGGTATATATTGCAGCGAAGACTGTGCCCCAATAGGTACAATCCTCTATAGAGGGAGCTATCCCCATTGGCAAGCAAATAGTAAGTATTCTATGCTTCTCCTTATGACCAGTGTGTGGAAACACTGCCTCCAGCTGTGTAATTTTTTGTACTATCCAGAAGGGCATTTGTTCACGTTTTGTGGGCATTTTACCCATTACTGCATGCAGTGTCTGTGGTGTAATTTTTGTTGTAGGAGCTTGGACTGGTCGTGGTTGTGTAGCCGGTGTGGGCTGAAGTGTGATTATTCTCAACACAAACTGTGTCATGTTTCTGTAAAGTCTTATTAATTCTCCAAGTAAGACTCCTCCTGGCATTGTGTCAATGTCAGGATGTGGTGTGTATGCCGCTAAAACTGGCCATGTTGCTCCGTCTCTTCCGAGCGGACCGAGTCTTACTCTATTTCTTGTATGGGGGAGGACGCCTTTAAACCAGTAGAGGTGTTCTTCGTAAGTGAGTGGAATTTCAGTGTCCTCATATGGAGTATACTCATTTGGTATATCATCTTCTACATTGTAGTAAAATGTTTTGGTTTGTGCATTTGCCTGCGGGAATTTAATCCATGAATAGAATACCTCTGTCCTATATGATTCGTGTGCTTCAATCACGAAAGTCACTTGCCCACCCCTAATTGTAACACCATATGCTATTAGTTTTAGGGTGACGGCATTTCTAACATTATCTGCAATGTATATTGCATCTGCATCGTCTTCTTCGGCTGAGAAGTTTAGTGCATTTCCTTCATATACGTCTCTCTGTTCAGTCATTATTTTTAGAAAGGAGAGCGTTTCAAGGGAACTGAGGTAAGGTGTTATGCACAATTAGGAACACTGTATCCTTCAAGCTTGATTAAACCAACAGCCAATACATAGGAATTTTCCTACTCAGCTGCGGCGGATTTTGTTCCCTCCCACTCCAGACGTCTATGGGGAAATTGTGAGTAGGGGTCTCTGAGAATAGCACAACTGAACTACTCAGATTTGACTGTTAAATAAGTGCCAATACCAACGTTGGCGGCGCCATGTCGTGTAGTTCCTATAAGACCTATATAGGATCTGCGCGTTTAGACAACATACACTGCGGGACTGGTGTCCAGACTGATTCCAGACACCCCCACCGGGTATGTTGGCCTGTGTACCAGCTAGCTCGCGATGCCACTATAACCTCCCCTTACCAAGGAGAGAATAGTTCTTGGCAACTATCGAACATGACAACCCTGATCCCTCAGGACCGTGGAAACAGTAACTTACTTTTCGCTCAGTCACTCGTGCTCATTTGTTCTCAGAGAGATACACAGAATAAACGGTTGGGACGTTTTCAATAAGTACTCATTGAACAGTTGTTATTCTAGCGTAAAATAAGTGCACTGAAATCACCAGTAGACAGTAGCATATATAAATGAGTAGCAGCACTAAGAAAGTAAACAGATGGTAGGTTTCTACCATTTTGCTAAAATCACAAACATAGGTGAGTATATAAAATGCATGGCAATAAAATGCGTACTCCTACGATGCACCCTAACTAGATGTACCTAAGTGTACCTAGTATGTGAGTAGGTGTAAAGCCAAGAATTCCTCTAGGATAAAGCCAACCCCTTTACCTGATGTTAGACTGCGGGACCCCGTTCTGGTCTTGAGCTGAACACCCCGCAAGGGATGTCAGACCACTGCGAGCCGGAGTATCTGCATGCAGGAACCTCAGCGTCTCGCGTCAGTGTGTCGGCATGGAGTCGTGATCTCCTCTTCCTATCTCAGCAAGATATGGTGTTTATATACCCTAAGGTATCCCCAGGGGTTCTACCTTGCTGTGCCAGTGTCGGACTTAGGATGACGTTGGGAATGAACTTTATACACAGTTATTATGCAGGAGATGATGGTCCTGCTGTGATTCCAAGGAACTAAGAATCCTCATGCATAATTTAGGAGGCCAGTGTCCAGGAAAAACCCTACGTACTTATGTGTAGTATTGTGACTGGGTAAAAGGTCAGTCCTCCAAATCCGTTATGTATGTAGTATAGGAGAGAATGTAGGTGAAGGGTTATGATGATACCTAGACCTATATCGGGGTACCTACATTAAATATAACAAGAGTAGATGTCGCTTATGTGGAGGTCGAGCGCTGAGCTACACCTTTGGGTGTGATTGGTTGAGCTTTATTAAATGGATATAACATAACCTCAGATGTCTCGCTTAGTTGACTGTGGTGAGTGGTCTTTCCAAGGTATTCTTGGGGTGTGTCTCTGAATTACCATATGGATGTAACAGTCTTAGATTGCATAATTTACTTGATTGGAGGGAGGGTGGGGGTCCTTGCATGGTTTTTAGTGTTTGTGTGCTCAGTTATGGTCATCGCTGTTAGAAATAAAAGGGAGTGGACGAAAAGGGACTATGTGAAAGACACAGTTTACCGAAGAGAAGGATTCCTAACTCAAAGAAACAGACTGAAAGCAATTAACTTTTCCTTCTCCTTCGCTGGACCAGCAAAAATGAGAATCTCTAAAGATGGGAAAGTTTTCTACTTCGACGAACCAAAAGATCTAGAAACCTTCTTGGACGGCCATACTCCACAAAAGATGGATACCTAGCCTCTGCTTTTATAATATTTTATATTTTTTCTGTGTCCAGATACTGTCTGGCTGCAGTCCAAGCTGTCTGGTTAATACTAAACTAACTGCTTGACATCTATCTATCAAAAAACTCCTGTTAAATAACTAACCGGTCCTAACCCAATCACCACTTGGACATCAACCAAGTTCCTCCTCTCTAGACTTACACATTAATCTACACCACCACCTGTACCGCTAAGCTCTCCAAAGCATACGTAAGTAACCAGACAAGCCTTTTACGTTTTTGTAACGACTAATTCCAGATCAAACAAAAAGTACACTCGCAAGAACTATATCCTATACTGTTCTAACAACTATCAACTAATCTCTCATCCTTAACACTAACCACTCCTACTCACATAAACTCTCTACTGGATAAGCTGTAGCTAGCTGGTTAGTTGATCATAGTTAGCTATACACACACGACTCTGTTATTGCCTGACACTTTTTCCGCTGTTATGTCTACCATCTGATCGGTTCTGAGGTTTTTCCAGGCTTGGTTTGATGCCCACGTTATCTGGAATCTATGTTCGCCCTTTTAACGTACAACCGCTCCAACATTGTTTAGCTCTAATTCCAATAAGAAATCAAGTCCACCTAGATTCATTATACCTAGGCTGACATGACGAGTTTACTTAGACATCAGTCCCCTTCTCTTAAATACCCCAATACAACTCCAGATGGTGTGCAAAACCAACCTACAATTATGTTTATCATAAGCACTTGTAGAGCGCATGGCTACCCATAGGCATCCCAGCGCTGGAAGTACCACACATAATACTCAACGGGACAGGTATCTGTCACTGCGATATGTTTTGAAAGAGCCATGTTTTAAGCCCTTTACTAAAGGGGAGCAGCCGGTTTTCAGAACGCAAGGTCGAGGGGAGGGCATTCCAGAGTAAGGCAGCTCTGTATGAGAAGGATCGTCTTCTACTCTTTCCCTTCGGATGCGAGGAATAATAGCTTGATGAGTGGTAGAGGAGCGCAGTGTTCTGTGAGGGAAATAGAAGGAAAGCAAGGATTGAGAGATCGCAGGACCATTACCCCACAAGGCCTTGTGGGCAATGCAAAGAGACTTAAACCTGATTCTCTCATCCACAGGCAACCAGTGCAGGGAATTCAAGGCTTGTCTGGCACATTGCGACCTAGGGATGTCCAGCAACAATCTGGCAGCAGAATTCTGGACCACCTGAAGTTTCCTAATCGTTCATTTTGGGGATCCCAGATAAAGGGAGTTACCATAATCCGTGTCTGGATAGAATGAGGGCCTGGACCATCAGTCTCCTGGTGGTAAAGGGCAGAAGAGGGAGTATCTTAAGCAGCATTCTGAGTAGACCACAGCAGGTGGCAGCAAGCTTTACTGCCCGATGGTCGAAAAATGTAGGGTTTCATTGTATTTACTATACAGACCTATGTCTGCACCTCAAGCGCATCATGCTCTGTGCGCAATTAATGTGCACTCAGTTATAAACTCTGTGATATCCACCATATTATTAGTCCGCCAGGTATATTCTCCTGCAAAGTACACTAATGTTTGTGTCACTAATAGCTTATACTCCACACATTGGCAACACTCTAGATACGCTGTTATTGTACATCTGAAAGAGACACGTTAGTGACAGATTCCTTACCTTAGAATATCCCCAGGCGTCAGGCTGGATCCGGAAAGTTTTGCGTAGCAGTACCCTTGCGCGTCGGTGGGCGGCGTGCGTGCAGGCTCCGCGTCCGTCGTCGGCGTCGTGATCGCCGGGATGACGTCGCCGGGCAGTACTTAGCGCCGCCCCTGCGCGCTGGACGTCAGTTCTTCTTTTCCGCGCCAGCAAGCGCAGATCCGGGAAGAGCAGTGCCCTGGTCATTTTTTGACCATACTTTTGGTGATTTTTCACTGTTTTTCCATCTTTCAAGGTGTCGTAGGGATGCCCGGCTTCAAGCGATCGGCGCCTGTGCGCGGATGATGTCCGTCACCGACCCGCATTGGGAGTGTCTCTTCTGCCTCGGCCGAGGCCACGACACGGAGTCTTGTACCGACTGCCAGGCCCTCCACCCGAAAGCTTTGCGAGAGCGGTCTCGAAAGCTCCTCGAGGCCCGGCATTCGGCTCCGCGGAAGCCCCGGTCGCGTGAGAGGTCCAGGGGTCGATCGCGGAGTCCACACTCGGTCGTCGGCGTCGAAGTCTTCTTCGTCCGGTAAGTCGAAGCACAAAAAGTCCAAAAAGCATCATCGCTCTAGGACTTCGCCTCGCCGGTCTCGCGACTCGGCTGAGGCCCCTCCCGGCACCGTCCCCGCGGCCCCGGACATGCCTGTGGAGTCGCCCCCGCCATACCCGCCCTTCCCGGGTTCGGGGGCGGATCCGGCCAAGGTACAGGAATTCCTGTCGGCCATGGCCCGCCTCTCCGGGCCTTCAGGCCCCTCCGGTGTGCCTTCGGGCCCCGCGGGCCCTGATGGGGTTGCTCCGGCGTCGCCGACGGCTCCGGCCCCGGCGTCGCCCGTGCCTCCAGCCTCGATCCCGGCTCTGGCCCCGGCCTCGATCCCGGCTCCACAACCCCCATCGACGCCGGTCGACCTAACGACACCTCCGCCGGCGCCCGATGTCTCCGGTGCCGTTCTCGGCGCCGCCCTGGGCTCCGGGCGGCGTCGTCCCCCTGTTCCTTCCGGCTCCGGACATGGATCCCGGACCGAGCGTCGCCGGCGCCGGCTCCGGCGCCGATGGGACCTTGGGTCCCCAACTGTCCCTCCTCCTCCTTATTTTGAACCAGAGGAGGACCAGTTGGACTGGGAGGGGTCTGATGACCCTCTGACACGACACTGTCAGTATGATCAGGACTGGACAGAGAGTCTAGGGAGGCCAGTGGTCTGGATACTTCCCCTGACACTGGCATGCTGTCTCCTCCCGTGGCTACGGAGGAGGGAGCCAATTTTAGTACGGTGTTGCGTAGGGCAGCTGGGGCCTTACGTCTCCAACTTCCTACTTTGACGGTCAAGCCTAACATCTTGACAGAGGTGCTTCAGCCGGCAGCCTCCTCTGCGGAGACTGTGCTGCCGTTTAACGACGCCCTCACTGACGTTCTTTTGGGCGCCTGGTCCAAGCCCAACACAGGGGCTCCTGTGGATCGGAACGTGTCACGACGCCATCGCCCAGCTCCGGGCGACCCCCTGTTTCTCTCTGTCCACCCCACTCCTGAGAGCTTGGTTGTCCATGCCTCCGCTTCCCAAACCGCCTTCCCTACCGCTCCTCCGGATAGGGAATCCAAACGCCTGGATCAGTTTGGGAAGAAGGGTTTTTCTTCCTCCAGTGCTGGCTTGCGGTCCGTTAACACCGCTTGTCTTTTGGGCCGATATACCCACTCCCTGTGGGATTCGGTGGCGGATGTTTTGCCCCAGTGTCCTGAGGAGGTCCAGACACTGCTTTCCCGCGCCATTGCGGAAGGAAGGGATGCGGCTAAATACACCATTCGTTGTGGCCTTGACACCGCCGACTCGCTGGGCAGGTCTATTGCAACGACGGTGGCGCTCAGACGCCATGCCTGGCTGAGAACCACTGGTTTTTCAGGGGATGTCCAGAATACTCTCATGGACATGCCCTTTGATGGAGTCGGTCTTTTTGGGTCCAAAGCAGATCATGCGTTGGAGCGCTTTAGGAGACTCACGGGCTACTGCCAAGTCCCTGGGCCTTTCTGCTACACGCCCTCCGCTGACTTCTGCTTTTCGCCCCTATCGTGGCCACGGTTGGGGCGCCCCTTCACGTCAGCAGCCCAGCCACCGGCCCGCGCAGCAGGCGTCTTCGCGTGGCCGAGGGCGTGGATTCCGCCGTGGCGGATCGGGCAACCAGCGTGCGGGTCAGGCCACCACCTCCAACCCGTCCGCGGCCTCCAAGCCCTCCTAGCCCCTCCTTTCAGGTGCACAGCACGCCAGTAGGGGCAGGGTCCGCCATCACCTTCCCCACTGGCGCACCATCACCTCGGACAGGTGGGTCTTGGACATTGTCCGAAGGGGCTACTCCCTCCCCTTCGAGACCACCCCCAGCCATGCCACCTCAATTCCACCGCATGTCAGGGGATCACTTGGTGCTTCTACGGAAGGAAGTCACGGCCCTCTTGGCCAAGAGGGCCATCGAGCATGTTCCGACCCCAGAAGTAGGGCGTGGTTGCTACTCCCACTACTTTCTGGTGCCCAAAAGGACAAGGAGGACATGCGTCCTATCTTGGACCTCCGGAACGTCAATCGCTTCCTCCGGAAGGAGAAGTTCAAGATGCTCACCCTAGCTCAGGTCTTGACTGCCCTCGACCCTGGAGACTGGTTGGTAGCGTTGGACTTGCAGGACGCGTATTTCCACATCCCCGTCCTGCCGGCCCACCGGCGTTACCTTCGGTTCACGGTAGGCCACGAGCATTTTCAGTTCACCGTGCTCCCCTTTGGCCTTACAAGTGCCCCTCGGGTGTTCACGAAAGTGATGGCGGTGGTCGCAGCTCATCTGCGCCGGGCAGGGGTTTCAGTCTTCCCCTACCTCGACGACTGGCTGCTGAAGGCGGGCTCGTCCCAGGCAGTCGTCTCCCACCTCCAGACTACGGCCGAACTCCTGCACTCGCTGGGGTTCTCCATCAATGTGCCGAAGTCGCATCTGATTCCTTCTCCACAGCTCCTTTTCATCGGAGCAGTTCTGGATACGACGCAGTTTCGGGCCTATCCTCCCGAACGGCGAGTCCGGGATATTCAGGCTATGATTCCGATCTTTCGGCCTTTATCCTGGGTTTTGGTACGGATGACCCTGAGGCTGCTGGGCCTCATGGCCTCCTGCATCCTGCTGGTCACTCATGCCAGATGGCATATGCGGGCTCTGCAGTGGGACCTGAAGTTCCAGTGGGCGCAGCACCAGGGCAACCTGTCCGATCACGTCCAGATCTCGGAGGGGACTGCAAAACAGTTGCAGTGGTGGCTCTCGAACCGGCAATGGGTCATGGGCAGATCCTCTCCCTTCCCCAGCCAGAGCATACAGTTGTGACGGACGCGTCCCTTCTGGGATGGGGCGGTCACATGGGAGAGGCGGAGATCAGAGGCCTCTGGTCTCCGGGCGGAGTCCCGGCTCCATATCAACCTTCTGGAGCTCCGGGCGATCCGACTTGCACTCAAGGCATTCCTTCCCTCTGTCAAAGGGAAGGTAGTGCAGGTGTTCACAGACAACACCACCGCCATGTGGTACTGCAACAAACAGGGCGGGGTGGGGTCTTGGACCCTTTGTCAGGAGGCTCTGCGCCTCTGGACATGGCTGGAACATCAGGGCATGTTCCTGATGGTTCAACACCTGGCAGGTTCCCTGAACGCCAGGGCGGACGAACTCAGCCGCAGGTGCATGATGGATCACGAATGGCGTCTTCACTCGGAAGTGGCGCAAGGACTCTTTCTACAGTGGGGAGAGCCTTGGTTAGATCTATTCGCCACCGTAGAGAACGCGCAATGTCATCAGTTCTGCGCGTTGGAATTTCCAAGGCGGCACTCGCTCGGCGGCACGCTTTTCGTCACGAGTGGAGTTGCGGTCTTTGTACGCCTTTCCGCCTATACCACTTCTACCCAGAGTGTTGAAGAAGATTCGGCACGACCGGGCCCAAGTCATTCTTGTGGCTCCGGACTGGGCTCGAAGAGTTTGGTATCCCGAGCTACTCAATATGAGCATAGATCCCCGATCCGTCTGCCTCTTCGGGAGGATCTTCTGTCGCAGCAGCAGGGGACGGTCCTCCACCCGAACCTGTCCAGTCTACACCTGCTTGCGTGGAGATTGAGCGGCGGCAGTTGATTCCTTTCGACTTGCCTCCCGAAGTTTGTGATGTGATTCTGGCAGCCAGGCGTCCCTCCACTAAGGTGGTATACGCCTGCAGGTGGAACAAATTTGTGGCATGGTGCACAGCAAAGGCTGTGAATCCCCTTTCTGCCCCTCTTTCTGAGGTCCTTCTGTTCCTTCTCTCTCTGGCCCAACAGGGTTCTGCCCTGGGTACCATCAAGGGTTATCTTTGTGCTATCTCGGCCTTCCTCAGGCTCCCTGATCAGCCCTCCCTTTTCAAGTCCCCTGTTGTTAACAGGTTCTTAATAGGCATTACTCACCTCTTCCCTCCTGTTCCGTTTGTGATGCCTCAGTGGGATTTGAACTTGGTTCTTACCTTTTAATGTGCGCTCCCTTTGAGCCTCTGCATAACTGTCCTCTTCGTCTTCTGACTCTAAAGACAGCCTTTCTGGTGGCCATCACCTCCGCTCGGCGGGTGAGTGAGCTCCAGGCTCTATCTTGCAAACCTCCTTTCTGTCTGTTCATCCAGACAAGGTTGTTCTTCGGACGCGTCCGTCCTTCTTGCCAAAGGTGGTTACTGCTTTCCACATTGGGCAGACCATCACTTTGCCCACCTTCTTTCCGCCTCCGCATCCTTCTAGAGAGGAAGAGAGGCTCCACCGTCTGGACCCAAAACGTGCGCTCTCCTTCTATATCGACCGCACAAAACACTTCCGGGTGGATGACCAGCTCTTTGTTGGCTACGTGGGCGCCAAAAAAGGTTGGGCGGTGCACAAGAGGACCATCTCCCGCTGGGTTACCTTGTGCATCAAGACCTGCTATTCTTTGGCTAAGAAGGAGCCTCCTGTTGGGCTGCTTGCCCATTCCACCAGGGCAACGGCTGCTACCACGGCCTTGGGCCGCGGTGTTCCGCTGCCGGTTATCTGTCAGGCAGCTACGTGGGCCTCGCTGCACACGTTTACAAAGCATTACTGCCTTGACAGTCAGGTCCGGAGGGACGGCTTCTTTGGCCGTTCTGTCCTCCAGGACTTCCTTGTCTGATCTTTGTTCGCAGACCCACCACCGGGGTTGGTATTGCTGGGGTATCTATTCTAAGGTAAGGAATCTGTCACTAACGTGTCTCTTTCAGATGCACAAGTTACTAACTTGTGTAACGATATATCTGTAAGAGACAGTAGTTAGTGACAGATTCCTACCGCCCCACTCATCCTCCCCGTTCTGCGAACTGATTTCTAGGGTTAAGGACATCCCTTTCAGGGCCCTAGTATTTTTTCAGACACCTATGTCAGCTTCTTGCATGGCTCTGCGTTCCTGGCGCGGAAAGTCGTGTACAGAACTGACGTCAGCGCGCAGGGGCGGCGCCTAAGTACTGCCCGCGACGTCATCCCGGCGATCACGACGCCGACGACGGACGCGGAGCCGCACGACGCCGCCTACCGACGCGCAAGGGTACTGCTACGCAAAACTTTCCCGGATCCAGCCTGACGCCTGGGGATATTCTAAGGTAAGGAATCTGTCACTAACTACTGTCTCTTACAGATATATCGTTACACAAGTTAGTAACTTGTGCCTCAGTAATGTTGCATTTCGTCAATGAATGGACTATATGCTTTTGCAACATCCCCACAACATGTTAAAGGCAAGAATTAACAGAAACTAGGTTAAAGTCAAGTTTAATGTTAATTGTACTCTCCTTGCGGTGACTGCTGCACCTCCTATTCACCCCCTCCCTCAGCGGCCCGGCTCCCTGAGGCCTCCACCACTGCTTCCTACTTCCTGGAAGGTACTCACTGGGTGGATTATGGGTGGGCTACGGGTTATTTCCCTCCCATTCTTCTTATGTTTTTCCTATGTTCATCTTTCCTCCTCCTTTACTCCTATATTATCCTCCCTCTTTCTGATGTCATAGTCCATGGCAACAAACTATTCCCCTACAATGACTGGCTCTTACATATCCCACATACTAACTCAGCATTCAATCACTCATTGCTACCCCCACTGCCGAATAAGTCTGTATTGAATAGCGTACTTCAACTTAATTTCAAGTATAAATGTGAGAAGTGGTCTATCCTCGCTTCACCTCCACGTGCTACCAAACATCGGAAACTACCACCCTCATCATCTGCCCTACTACAACACTCACTGCGTATTGCCTCGGATCCTACAGCCCCAACTAGACCACATGGATAACAACAAACTTAAAGTAATCTCCCTCAACACAAAAGGTATCAGCCACCTGGTAAAACGCAGGAAAATCCTCAACTACTGAACCAAACTTAAGGGTGATATCATCCTCTTGCAGGAAACACAGCTAGGACTCAAAGAATGCAACTCCTTGCACTATTATGCGATTCATAGCATTTCCGCCTCCCCAGCCAACAAAAAGAAAAATGGTGTCATGTCCCTTATAACTAAAAGATCTAACCTAGAGGTCGTTGACCTCATCCATGATAACGATGATAGGTGGTTAATCACTCAAATTTAAAACAATTCCATTTTATTTTATATAATCAATGTTTACGCCCCTATGGCTGATGATGCAGAGTCCTGGATTACTTTGAACAAACAACTCTGCGAGTTACCAAACGACTCAAGCATTTTCCTGGCAGGAGACTTTAACCTTCCCTGGGATACAGTTTTAGATAGGAGTTCCGCATGTAAATATAGACCCAATAAAGCACATAAACAAATGAAAAACCTCTGTAAAAATCACTGCTTAAATGACATATGGCGCCTTCATAATCCAACAGGAAGCAAATTTACGTTTTATTCACACCCGCATAATAAACTCTCAAGAATTGACTACATTTGTACGAACAATGTCCTCCCTCCGATTGCCTCAGCACCAACAATCGAACCAATACTAATATCGAACCACACATGTATCTCAGTGGACCTAGAAATTGGTCACAACCCCGCCAAGTCAAAACAATGGAGATTCAATGAAGAAAGTCTTAAAGACCAATCAAAAAGCTCTATCGACAACTTCTTCCACGATGATGACAATAATGAAATCTCTAATAAAAACCTTATGGGACGCCACAAAGGCTACCATTAGAGGTGACCTTATTAACATCATGTCTAATTTAAACCAACGCACAGATACAAATCTCAACGATCTGGAACAATCAATTAAACAATTGAAAAAAACATTTGGTGTAGATAAAAAACCAGGACCTCTTACACCAATTTAAGAGACTAAAATATGAGTACAATAAGCTTCTGAGCAGCAGGGCCCATACCTTGGTACAACATAACAAAATGAAAAAATTCAAAGAGTCAAACAGAGGAGGTAAAACACTGGTGAATTACTTAAAATTCAAAAATAGCAATAGCTATATCTCACCCATTAAAAATAAGTCAAATATGACTACCATAGACCCACTAGAAATATGTACGATCTTTTGCAAATTCTATAATGACCTATACAATCCCAAAGAAACAGCCACTTGTGGGAAATACTTGGACAATATTCAACTTCCAACACTCTCCGAACTAGATCTCATATCCCTCAACCAACCTTTCTCCCACTCAGAGATCACAAATGTGATACATTCCCTAAAACCAGGCACAGCACAAATGCCTGATGGCTATACAGCCACCTTCCAAAGAGAACTAAATGCTCAAATGGAATCCCTTTTTCAACTATTCGGGGAGACAAGTAAAATCACAGGTACAACCTCCGAAGCCACCATCACCGTAATTCACAAAGAAGGGAAGGATCCTCTAGAAGTAAAAAATTACAGGCCCATTTCCCTCCTAAACCTAGACTGTAAAATATGTACAAAAATCTTGGTGACTAGGCTTGAGAGAATTCTCCCTTCTCTTATCTATAGATCACAAACTGAGTTTGTAAAAGGTAGGCACGGGTCAGACAATGTTCGAATCTTATGCCACTATATTGAAAAAGCTATATTCCTTACAACACCAACAATGACCATGGCCTTGGATGCAGAAAAGGCCATCGATAAGGTCTCCTGGCCCTTTTACACACTGTCTTGTGTACATTTAATCTCGAAGAAATGTTTATGTGCCAAGTTTTTGCTTTATACTCCCAACCTTCTGCATGCATTAAAGTTAATGGCTTCCTCGCAAATAAAATAAATTTAGCACAAGGGACTAGAGGAGGTTGTCCCCTATCGCCCCCTACTCTATCTCTTAGCAATCGAACTCCTACTCGCCAACATCAGAACCAGCTCACTCATTAAAGGTATTTCTATTGGGAACACTCCCTACAAAGTTGCCGCCTATGGGGACGACATACTTATTTTCTCACAAGAGGCAGAAATTGCCATCCCAACAATCCTAGACAATATTGACTCATATGAAACGGTTTCACGTTACTCCTTGAATCTAGAGAAAACCGAAGTTTTCCCTCTAAACAATATAACCCTACCGAACATAGCAAATACCACTAAACTTCATTGGCAATCTTCACGGATCAAATACTTAGGCATATATTTCAAAGGTAATCTAGGAGACACAAAGAAACTAACCGAAGAGAACCCTCTAAAAAAGAATTAAAACTCTTTTAGCCTGGTCGTCACAATTCATGACTTGGTGGGGTCGCACGGAATGTATCAAAATGATGATTGTCCCACAAATAAACTTTATCACCTCCATGCTCCCCATACAACTAAATATTAAATTATTCGACAATATAGTTGCTGTAATTTCTGAATTCCTCTGGAAGGGGAAAAGATGTAGAATTGCTCTAAAAACTAAAAATAAGTAAGCGCCAAAACTCTCCTGGAACCCTCAATCACAGGCTATTCCACTGCAAAAATCTTCACTCCTTCTTAATGGAGATTCAAAAGGTAATAAATGCTATGTATAAAATTGATATTTCCCTTAATTTCTACACAGTGACCCTAGGTCCTTGGTGCCATTCCCTGCCTTGGGACTAAACCAACTAGACATGTCTCATGGACCTCCTACTAACGATAGGACTAAAAAACATTCTTTGTGAATGGAAATCATTCCAAAATCTATCACACCATACTTGGTGGGTGTGGGTCTGTTCCATAAGAAGCGCATTACTGACGATAACTTCAACAGTCTCACATCATAGAAACTATGGCACAACCTAGATTTGTACATACAAAAAAATCAAGCCTACATGATTTAGAACACAATACGTCCTAATTCCCAGCGCTGTCTCTCCTCTTCTCTCTTAGCTACTAATAACTGCAACAATGCTGACCGCCTCATCACCGCTTTTACAATACTTCTGACATAACTTTCTTCTCCTACCCCTCCTTCTCTGTTCTCTCTCGTTCTCGATCTAGGACATCCCTATGTCTTCTTTCCTTTTCTATCTTTCTCACTCAGGGCCTATAATCATGACCATTAATGTCTTGTATACAGATCTGTGCTATCATCTGTCTATATTGGACCCTATGCATGGATGTATTTATAGAACATGTGTATTGTCTTCATTATGAATGCTCATTAGCCTTCTTTATCACCCCCTTTCCTTTTTCTATTTGTATCCCTAAAAACTGATAAAATTCTTTGAAATCAAAAAAGAAATAAAAGGGAGTGATGGTTAAATGCTTAAGTTAATCTCAGCCGCTAGTAATTAATCTCGGCTGCATTCTGGTCAGTTTTTTGCCCATTATGCCACTCCTGCGAGAGACCAGCCACATAAAAATCAGACTTGGACCTGTTCCAAAAGGAACAGTCCAACCCAGACTGACCCCTCCAGATGGGAACATGAACAACCCCTAGGCTGCCTTTGCACTACTTGGGTATCATTGTTGAGCTTCATTAACATAATGCCTAAATCCAGTGCTCGGTTGTGGGACTTTATAGAGGTCACTTTGTCCACTGAATCACTTATTGGCCTATGCAGGAACAGGTCACAGGTACGTTTATTCACAAAAAGAAGTCGATAGGTTAGCTTCAAGCCTTACGGTACACCCCGCCAGGCGCTGTGGTGATCGTCTAAGCTCACCAATAAAAGCAATCAGAACATATCTACAGATCTCTCTGACTTCACAGCTCCAAAGAGGCATGCATGGAGGGAGCACGATTTATATTTATTCATTTATTTGAGAGTTTTATATAGTGCTGGATAGACCCAAGGTTATCAGAGTACTTTACAAGACATGTAACGCAGATACATGCACAAGACACAGAGACCATAGCATTGGTAAAAGGATTACATGTTGATATAGTCTATCTGGAAGGGATAAAAAACATTGCAACAATTATATATGTATAATAAAAAGTAGCATATAACACAACATTATCCATTGGTGACGGATTAAAAGCTGAATTGGGACGGTGGATCGTATCGAATGATCCTGTTGATGTCAGAGGTTCAGGGGAGTGAGTTGAAGTATTTGTTGAGCAATAATGATTTGAGGTTCCGGTTTGAAACAAGTATATGAGGGATTACACTGGAGGTCTTTAGGAAGTGAGTTCCAGATCCATGGAGCATTACCTGAGAAAGAACGTTTCTGGGATGATTTTCTTTTTTCAGTTTGAGCAGGATGAGAAGGAGTGAGTTGGAGCTTCTTAGTGCCCAATTATTACCCGCTCTCGATAGTTTGTATTCTAAATATTTGGGATTTGCAGGGCGAAGGGCTTTGTGGGTTAGTCAAGCTGTCTTGAAGATGCATCTTCCTTCTATTGGGAGCCAATTGAGGCTCTTGAGAGCAGGTGAGATGTGGTCAAATCTTTTGGTACCTGTGAGGAGTTCTTTTGGTACCTGTGAGGAGTTCTTTTGGTACCTGTGAGGAGACTAGCAGCTGCATTAAGTGTTGTTCTTAGAGGATATTTCAGATGTTTCAGGTAAGCATTTACTGGGAGTATAGATTCCACTCATAACGGGAATATGAAGGAATGACTAGGAATTCATTCATTCATATTCATTCATATCAGTGAATCAGTAAAATCTATCCATGCTATTTAGAGACATTGTACACCATAAACAAGATATAAGTAGTACAGGACATACTTCTTTGATGTGTTGCACACACATACTTTGGAGATTGGTTCTGAAAATTCCCAAGGCATCATCAAGTACCTGCTATTCTGTCCTCCTGATTGGTTGCACCCTTCCTTAAATGTTATGTTACAGAGAGTTACATAGCATTGTACTGCCATTACAATTGTCTTGCAGCACAGTACCATGGACATCGTTTTTAAAACCATATGGAGTCGTTTGTGTACCTGCAACCTGAAATTGTAATTTAATGTTTGGTTGTAGATTGGTAATTTAGTGTTTGGTTGTAGATGGGTAATTTAGTGTTTGGTTGTAGATGGGTAATTTAGTGTTTGGTTGTAGATGGGTAATTTAGTGTTTGGTTGCAGATGGAAGGGCTCATCTTTTGCAGTGTTTTATCTGATGAAATAAGCATATATTGACGGGTTTCACACTCCTTATCATAGTATTCATTTATTACCCACTTAATTTTTAGTTCTATGTCATCCTTCAGCATTTTTGCCTTATCTGTTACAATTCACAATGCCAAGGTCAGATTTCCCAATTGGGACATCCCTAGTAGCCCCAGCCTCAGCCCTCCCGTTTAAGGTCTGTGATGGTCTGGTGTCTCAGTGTCACTATGACAGCACATCTGCGTGGGAGGTCAAAAGGTGACCTGGGCAATAGCTCTTCACAGTAAACGGGGTGCCAGAGGTTGAGGATGTTGGCTCAGAAAGCAGGGTGGAAGGACACAGTATGCTCATAAAAGAGGTCCATGTATTACAATTCTGCCAATGTAAGATTTGCTAGTCCTAGTCTGCATGTATTCTGTGGGTGACAAAGTCATTTTGGTGGGAGGTAAAATAGCGGCTGTCATTGGTGTTTGCTGCACTTTTCACTATGTTGCCATTTTGCCATCTTCCTATGAGAGGCGAATTCTGATGTAAGGGTTTGAGTCATTATTGAAAGAAATGCCCTGTATGTGTAACAGGCGAAATGAACGCGAGATTGAAGCACAAGGCAGAAGCAGAGGCTGGTGAGGCACAGCTAGCCCTCATGTTTCCCAAAGCTGGAGGCACCATTGATGTGCAACAACTGTACATGGTGCTCTGTTACATTATGTAGAACTGCCATCTCACATGACACCACTGTGTATCACGCAATATCGACTCTCTTTACACAGTCTTCCGGTGAAGAGCAGATATCTCACAGTGAGCAGAAAGTCCTGGCAGAGAGTAGGTTTCCAGCTCATTGTTCCGGAGCCCGTGCTGTGGTAGTAAAACACCTATTGGACGTTGGTGACAGCCTCAGAATCTTTTTTCAATTCCTTTTTGGAGGGGGTGGAGGGTCTGCATGGACAGTGCTGTGCTCCAAGCCCCACCCAGTCGCCTTTCCTCCCATCCCCTGCCATCTACATAGTTTGCCAGGGGGTGATGGGCTCAAAGGCCTACCCTCTCAAGGCCCTGCCGCCTCCTCACATGGTAGAATTAATTTCAAAGTTGGCTGGTCTGAAAATGCAAACTGCAGTTCTGTAGCTCTCAGTACAGGGGCGACCTGATATACTCGATGGATGAAGGAAGCATGAAGTGAGTCTGACTCCAATGTTAAAACTCCTCAGGGAACAAGAGGCATGTTTCTTCAGCAATACATTGAATGTAGGCTTGATATCTTTTCAAGTGATAGATTCCCCCCTCTTCCTGACTGCACCATGTGCATTCATGAACTCAGCTTCATTAGAGCGAACCTTATTTTTGAGAACCTTTCAGCCTGCGCACCCATGTGAAGTGGCCCCAATCCACCCACTGCCTATGGCTCCCTCTGCCCTGCCCACCAACTCCGACCCAGGTTATTGTTCATCTCTCCTCCAGCCCTTTAATACCCTCTGCTCCCAACCTTCCCTGGATGGCACCCAACTGGCCTTCCCACCACCCCCAGGCCATACCTCTCTGCTCCAATCTTTAATACCTACCCCCCACCTTGCATAATGATGTGCTGCTTTGTAACTACGTTCATGCTGTACAAGCCCCAAACACACATATATAAACGTATACTGTTATAGGGTCACTCTAATGCCTGCAGTGACTGATACCTGCAGTTGAATGTTAGTTTGCCTTTGCTTTTCTGATTGTATTCTTGCTGGTGTCTGTTGACATGCTGTCATGTGCAGTGATGTGCTTTAGCCAGAATCATATAAATATCAACGTCTGAACTCGCTGCTTTAAATAAACCCACGTTGTCCTCTGGTGGTACACTTGCAGTAGAACAGCTCCTTCAGGATTATTCTAAAATATTGGTTTTTAATATAAACATACCATACTTGCCACAAAGGAAAACGTTAAAAGTTGTCTGTTTCCAATGTCAATCTGACTTCTTCATTGCAGGGAGAGTTTGCCACCGGCGATTTGCCCATGAAATATTTAAAAACATCTGTCACGTGACCTCTTCCACATTAGGAAGCACCATTTTATTGGGTGGATTGACAAACAAGCATTGTCAAACTCAGTAGTGCTTTATGACCCCTCCACCCCTTATTGGCTTTGCTAATGCTGAATACTTTTTAATGCTCTAGCACTGGTAAAGCCAGTAGCAGTGACCTGCCATGCTAACATTGTTTTCTGTACTGTCACGGTGAGTGCCAAGTTGTATCACGCATTGTGATGACACACGCCATCACCTTGCACAATGCAATTGGCAGCCTTCTTGAAATTGTAGAAAATACAGAAAAAGGCTGTTTTCTATACTGTCAAGACACCTGCCCCGTTGCATCCTCACTTTGCCTCACACCATGTGGCGGCCATCTCGAAAGTTTAGAAACCGGGTTTTCTATACTTCTTGCGTGGCTGGTTGCAATTATTGGCTTTGCCAATGCCAGCACATTATAAAAGCATTTGGCTTTGACAAAGTCAATTGCCCCAGCCAGCATGGAACTGGAGTGGGGTGGGAGGAGAGGGAGTGAAGACAATGGAAAGGGGGTGCCAATGGGGAGGGGTGGGAGAGCAATAGAGGTCCTGCGGAAGGAAGCAACTACAAGACAAGTAAGTGTGGGGAGCAATGGAGAAGTGTGGGTGGGGAGGGGCAAGGGATCAGCAGAGGGGGGAGAGTAAAACTGGAAGCACTGGCGGTGGGGGGTTTGAAGGGGGAAGTAGCACGCAGGGTTGAGCGGGAGAGAGAAAGAAAACATGCAATTCCACTGAGCACTAAAAAGGACAAGAAAGAAGTAGCTTCCTAAATGTCAGCAGTTCAAGGACACAAGTCATCCAGTCAAAAGAATGGTAAATAATCTGTGATCCAGGGGAGGGACAAACGGAAGATGTTGAATGATGGTCATGCAACTGAGATTGACAAGAAAGCCAACCATTGATATGCAGTGGGCTGACCCAGGGCCCACTTTAAGTATTGGTATTGTCCACAGGAGATCTGTTTAGAACAGACCGCTAAAAGCGGTCTATGGACGAGATCTGAAAATAGCCTTTATACCTCCACATATTCCACTATTGGCAAAATTAAACTGAAATGTTAATAAAATAAAAATTACCTAATTAATGTATTGGACTAGTCCATTTGTATGATGCCTAACATTTCACTGCATGATGAATACTTAAGCTCAAAATGGCTTTACAAGAAGAGATGTTGCATATATATAGGTTGGCATCAAATTGATCAAAGCTAATTTTGTGATACCCAGTTAAGTCTTTTGGCCTGATTTAGAGTTTGGTGAGTGGGCCCCCAAACGGCTGGGCACCTCTGTCTCCCTACCTGCAAACCGACCGGGAAATTCTTGAGTTGGCCACCCCATTTTCTGCCTTTGTTTACCAAAAATAGGAATAGTTTTGGTGAAAACAAGCAATGTCGATTGGACCGCTATGCCATAGCGGCATAGCAGACTGCTCACTATTTATCGTTTTTTCTATAAAGCACGATTGTGTATTTGGAAAATAGCAATCAGTGTCCTGTCGAAGTGGGAGTTGCTTTCCAAGTGCATAAGAGACCTTGTTTGTTTTTATCTGTCTGGTACTGTAATGTGTTGCCTCTGTGGACAGAAAACGCACTGTTTCTTAGATAGTCATGCTATATGAATACCATGATATACATACAGAGTGCACCAAGCGATGTGGGACCAAACACTTTCCCCTGCTTTCGCTTGCTTACTGTTTATTGAACTCAGTCACTGAGAAATAAGTTGTGTTGGCCGGGGCGTAGCTTCAAGGAGGGTTTATGGGGTGTTAGACCCCCCTAATAAATGTATTCTGTATTAAACAGTTGGGTGCAGGGGGTCACAGTCGGGTATGGTAAGGTCTCTGTCTGATTCGATCTGGATTTTTAAATATAACAGATGAAAACACACACAATCTCTCTCTCTTTCTCTCTCTCACTCTCACTCTTTCTCTCTCACTCTTTCTCTCTCACTCTCTCTCTCACTCTCTCTCTCTCTCTCTCTCTCACTCTCTCTCTCTCCCTCAATTCCTCCCTTCCGCCTCATCTGTTTTTAAGGTCTTTGAGAATGTTGATTGTTTTGCAAAATATTGTGTTTCCTGCCACTTAGTAGGCTTAGCAGTCCACACTCTGCTCCCTCGCAACTGCTGCTTCAGTGCCCTCATGCCATGCTTGTCATATAAAGTATTGTAACTGGAGATTCCAGCATCATTGTTGGATAGTCTGAATGTCACCCCCTCCTATATTTCTGACCAAGATACGCCCCTGCGTGTTGATGAACGCATCATTTCGTTTTTTTACAGGGGTTACATAGACATTATGGGTTATGGCACTACTGAGGTTCATCTGCGCCGTCGCTGTTGCTACCTGGAAGCAGCAGTGGGGCGGGGCGGGGTGGGGGGATGGGATTAAAAAAGAAAACACTTACCCCCCGGCCGGCCAGCTGGCCGGCCGCCGCCGCCTCGCCTGTGTCCTCTTCTGGGCTTCTTGGGAGAAATAGGAGACAGGAAGAAGGAAGCACCAGGGCTCCCCGCAGCCAATCACAACTCTGCAATGCAGCGTTGTGATTAATATGAACGCCGTGACACGGCGCTCAGCCAGGGGCTGGAGTGTTGAGCATGTTCTCCAAGCAGGCTGTAATGCAGCCTGCATGGAGAACAGGAAAAGTGCACATGACTGTTTTGGGCGGCCCGAGAGGGCGGGCCAAACAGTCATTGCGCACTTAGGAGTGTTCTACCACTCCTCCCCTGCACTGCTGCCCCTGCCCACTCACGCAAGCTGCCGCAGCAGAAGGACAAAATAAAATGATAATAACATTACGTTATCATCTTTTTTTCCCCTTTCTTTTGCTGCTTCAAGGCAGTGGGGCGTCGCTCCTCCACCTTAATGGAGGAACCGCCACTGCAACTGCGTCTCTCAGAAGTTATTTGTGTGAGCACTTGACCATTCAGTTTGAAATGTTTGTTAACTTTGTAAAACCTCTGGAAAGACAATAGGAGAAAATGCCTTGCTTTGTGGGAAAATCATCGAATTAGCGAACAACGAGCTTTGCATCCTCTGGAAACGCAAATATCTGGCTTCGGAGGCCTGGTCACTACTATGCATCCATCATGGCAGCCAGGGGAGGGGAGTGCTTGTGTGACGTACCTCCTGGGGGAGATGGCCTCCTCCATGGCCCAGGGCGGGTTCCTACGGCCGCCTCTCTGCTCCTTCTTGCTTGGATGGGCCCTCATAGGAAGTGAATGCAGCTGTAGCAGCCTGCCCCAGTTCACAGGGAGTCCAGTGAAGACGGACGTTCACACACTGCCTACGATGGAAATAGCGCAGAAGGAGGCTCTTCCCACAGTTTCTGGGTTTCCACCAAGGGGCTTCCCGTGAGGCGACTTTGCCCCGCGTGTGGCTTGTTCCTGGGAGCCTTCGTCTATTCTCTGGTTGTTTCTTGGTATTTGATTAGATGCCAGCACGTCCCATTGGGAGACTGAAAACACTAGTTTTGACTGCGCGAAATAGGAAAACCAATCAACGCCACTGCAAAGTACCTCAAGCAATACCATAAATGTTAATAACCTGAACAAGCAGCACAAAACATTCATACCTGTAAATACCACCCGAACCGCCAGAAGACCAATGATGTTACTTATCTCCACCTGCTTTCTGCTAGTGATGTTTGAAGGCCTCGTGAAAAAAAGTGATTTTTTTGGGTCACCTACGTGATTGCTGCATTTTTCCTTACAGTGAAAGTATAAATACCTCAAATAAGTAAAAAAGTAAATTAATCAGTCCGTCCCATTTGCGTCGGTAAATTTTATTGCCGTTTGCTTCCTAGGTTTGGAGCAGTCACCCACCATAACAACCAGGCAGGATTTCTTTGTTGCTAGGTTTGTAGTTCCTAACTGAACAGAGATTTGCAGATGCACGGAATTAGGTAACTATACTAAGGCCATAATTATCTTAGCGGAACTTTGACGTGTTGGTAACACTAGCCGGCTATTTTTTCGTGAGCCTCATCCTTGTACTTCCATCCAGTGATGAATTCATTCTGTCCCGTTATGTTCAATTTGTGCCCATGGACGTCGATTCAATAAAATGCCAAGGAAAGTGGAAGTGAAATTAAACACCCTATAACCCCAATGACATCACCGGAAGTGTCATCATATTAGCTTTCACCCTAAATCTTCCCAGCAAGTGATGTCACATGACCTTGACCCTAGTGAAATCACAATGATTGACATTGCTTAATTTGCGTAAGTGCATAATTGCATAGTTAATTTCATAACACAACAGTTACACAGATAGTTGTCTATTTGATATGCCAGCTATATTTTACATTGGGTTCTGACATGATAGGAACATTGCACATTTTCTTTTTATTGGATGGAAATGTATATGTTTGTTCACATAGGACGCTATAGTACCGCTGAAAAGCAGAACAACAGTGGGAACTAAAATTAACTCTTCCACAGGCTGTCGTGATTTAATGGTTTCCTTAGTTCATACCTGAACAAGAAAATGTATTGGTAAATTACAGGAAGGCACATAAAAAAGAGATTTAGATACAAAACAGTGGTTATGTCTTCCTGTAATAATTCACACAGACCACATATTTAATATGAACTGTTATCGGCATATTATTCCTCATCGTTAAAGATTTTGACTAATATCACTCAGGTACTATGACTCGTCAAACATATCACGTCAGTTTTCATACATTCATAATGATGAAACTCGGCAACGAGCTGTTTAAAAAAGTTTAGTTTTGTTTACTTACTATTTTTTAATTTATTCAGAAAAAGGTTTTTAGGTGCTGAATTAATTTGTATTTCAGAACTAAAATCCTAATGTTCTTGGCCCCCGGGAGAACAGCAGAAGACAAACAGTGCTCATCAGAAGACTGCTTATCTTCTGCTCTTGACACTGCTTTTACAACCTCTGAGGCTAACTAAGGTCGCCAGAGTAGTGCCAGGGGTCTCAAGGGGCTATCCGGGGGTATTAGCTGTTACCTCTGGCGACCCCCAAATGATGTCCATGCTCATACCTTTTTCAGAGGTTTATCAGATAGTGTGACAAATATTCTACATTGCAGATTGGTCAGGAAAGCCCAGCAGCTTAAACCTACAGCCTTCAATTAGTTCACCTAGGTGAGGAGCACGCCTTAATGCACAGGAAGTGCATTGTAAAAGAGAAGAGAGCTCTTGCTTGTGACATTTGATTTGATGTGGCCATCTGCAGAGCGCTAACTCCACGGGGGCAACCAGGCACTTGTTACACCTAGGCTGACACACTCCTGTTCTGTCATTCTGAATTTAAGTCATTTTGTTTTTATGGGGAGAGCCATGTGATTCCTGAGGACACTGGTTGGAATTCACAGGGAGCCATTGAGATTATAAATATTTATTTGGCAGCAAAGATCCAGCCATGTGTGTCTCATTTCTAGGTGTGGCTGTTATCAGACCACGTGCTATACTGGTTTAGATCAAGGGTGTTCATTGTAGGTCCAAGAGGATTGGATACATGCCAGAACGTCAGACTGACTACTGACTAAGTAATCGATTTCAATTTGGATTCATTACATGCAAATTTATCTTGTGGCTGTCCTAGAAACTGGCATGAGTCTGGCAACCAGGATCTGTGATGGCCACCCTTGATTTAGGTTCAGTCCATAAACATCATATCTGCATTCAGTTTGCCGCTTCGCTGTATATCTTTCAGACGACAAAATACTTACTTCCCAAAAGCAAAGTGGTAGCCTACCTAACTTTTGTAGCAGGCTGCAACCACAGAGGTGTAACTCAGTTGATTAAAGCTAGCTTGTTGAGTCTGCCGTTTATAAAGTGGATGCTGAGTAGTGTGGTGATGTATCTGTATGCCTGGGGCAGTGGAACACACTCTGCCTGACTTCTTGCCTCATAATTTTTTCACCATGGCTGCATCCTTTCCCCAGCCCTGCTCGCTAGCATTATCAGTTCTGTAAAAATTGCATTGGTCTCATTCCTGTACCTGACCTTGCGATCCCTCCTAGCACTTTGAAGCCTCCTCAAGGCTGCAATATGCACTTTACTAGCAATCAACATAACATATCATTGCTGTAGAGACCTATTTTATGCATCAAATGATTTGTGTGTTTTGTTGTATATTTAGCAATGATGTGAAAAGTGATAGAGTGGAAAACAACACATAATGTAATACAAATAAATATCTAGCGGGTGACCTTGGAATGTTTTCCTGTAGTGGCGTCTGTGGGCGCAAGTCAAACCGGCAGCATTCAACCTTCAACTAGTTGTCTGCCCTATCACCAGAACCACAGACTCGACCATTACACTTAACTGTTGCTATTTTATCTCAGAAAGTTTTTAGTGAGATTATATAAAATAAATAGGTGGCCAATTATAATTTCAAGGAGCAATACATCACGTTGTGTTTGGCGAGATAGTTATAAATAGTTGTACAAAGGAATGCAGAGATAGAGAGAAATGTGAGAAGGAAGTGAGGTAGTAATAGGAAATATAGAGAAGAAAGAAGGTAGGAAGGAAGGAGATGTATCAGGGATATAGGGAGAAGAAATAGGGAGGGTGGAGCCACACTGTTTGCCTCTATGTAATATTGATGTAGTGTTTGTGGGAGTGGGGATATTTGTGAGAATAGTAGTATTGTAGGGAAATGTGGTAGGGAAAATTTTGGTGGTTTCATTTTTTCAAGGTATGGTATATATCTAGTTTGCTCAATAACACTCTGGAGGATTTGGAGCTGAAATTATGATTGTGGGTATTGTTGTTTGCACTTGTGATAAAATGTTTCCAGGCCCATCCTGTGTTGGGAAATATTGTTGCCATTCTTCCAGTGTGTTAAGAAGGTTTTAATACCAACAGTTATTAGTCAATCTAGGAGTATGAAATCCCATAAGTCAAAGTTAGGAGGTGGAATAATGACAATTGGACGTAGAGTAACTATAGGGTGATTGAGAGTGATGTTGACGTGAAAGATCTTATTCAGTGATTGCTCAAATTTTTTTCTAGTAAGTTTGTATGTTTTTACAATAAAAGAGTAAGTGCTCTAGGTCTCCTGAGGGTTCTGAACAGTGCCAATATTGGATGGAGTTACTTAGGTCTTGTTTGGGTAGTTTTGCTGGAGCCCTAGACATTTATATATGATCCATAATTTACACTGGTAGAGCAGCTGGACTACCTTGTGATATTGAGCGAAGTTCCAAATTCGTTCCCAAACACCAACAGTAGGTAGGATGAGGTTTTTAGTTTTACGAGACTGATTACATTTTTCTTGGATGTAAAGTTGATAAGGGAAAATTGTTTGTCTAGGAATTTGTGTATTTTTGCGGTTGTATGGTCCTTTTTAGAGCTACCACTGAGTAATTTAATACTATCAGGGGGATATGGTTTTCCAAGCTGCCTAAGCGTAATTTTAAGTTTGAAGAAATTATAGATTTCTATCGGTTGAAGTTAAAATTTCATGGAGCATGGCAAAGGAAAGAGGATCCTCAGATGCTCCTAGAAACCTTAAGAATAGGACGTCCGAGGATGCCCAGTCCTCCCAGAAAATCATATTTCCATTGATCATGATATGTGGGTTATACATTAAGGAATATAGTGTACAGATCCTTTTATTTTGTCTGGGAACAATTTATCAACAGTTCTAATAACATTTACAGTGTCTTTAATAATAGATAGTGAATGTGGAACTTTCAGAGAGTTTAGAGTAAGTATGTTCGTTAGAAAGAGATGTTTGACTAGATCTGATTCAGTATCGATCCAGGAGACCAAGAAATGGACCTTTCATTAAGCCACCAAGTGGCTTGTCAACTGATAAAAGCTGTTTGGTAGCTGTTAAAGTTCAGTAGTCCCAGGCCTCCTCTAAATGTATTTGTTTTTAGTTTATTTAGAGATTCTAGCCTTCTTGTAGTTCCAGATAAATTTAGAAATCAACCTGTTTATAGATTTGTAGAAGTGAGTGGAGAGTTGGAGTGGAAATATTCCCAGAATAAAGTTTGATGGTTTCTATTCCTCCCTACTATATGATGTATCTAGGGGACCATGATTTTAAGAGATTTTTTATTTTATTCAGTGAGTCCAATATAGGTCTTTGATTCATCTTGTTCTTGAATTGTATACCTATGTATTTTAGTGGTTGAGTTGGCATTTTAATATTCGACAGAGGCTATGAAGGCAAGGCATAAAGCATTCAGAGGGAAAATGTTGGTCTTTTCGCGATTAAGTGAATAGCAAGAGAGACTCTCATATTGGGTTATTATTTGAGAATTTCTAGAACGGATGCATCTGCATTTTTTTGAGAAAATCAGGACATTGTTCACATAAGCTGCTAGCTGATTTCATCCTGAGGGGAAAGGAATCCATTTTAATAAGGGTATTGGACCAAATACAATGAATCAGTGGTTCTATGGGGAGGAGAAAAGGTAAAGGAAATGGGAAAACCTTGTCTGGTACCCTGTGAAAGGCCAAATTTCTTTTAAATGTAACCAATTATTATGATTTGGACCGTGGGTTGGTACTAAAGGGACAAGGCCATGCATATAAAGGTGGGACCCAGGTTAAACTTGTGAGAAGGACCACAAAACTTTGTCAAAAGCTTTTTTTGCGTCAAGTGCCATTGCCATTGACGGGGAGGATAAGAGTTTATCCTTTTTAATGACATGTCAGAATAATCTAATATTATCAGGTGCTAGTCTTAGTTTCATAAAGCTCATTTGTGTTGGGTTTATCAGGGAAGGATGGATCAGTTCTAAGCTCTAAGTGTACAGCTGGATTTCGGCATATACTTATGGTCTGTATTTATGAATGATGTGGGTATGTAGTGCTTATGCTCAAGGAGATACCTGCCTTCTTTATGAATCCCTACTATAAAGGCTTCAGGAGCTATCCTTATCATCTTGCAGGTTAATGAAGAGTGTTCAAACGATTCTTCAAGGTGAGGGAGCAGTGTATTTTGAAAGGTTTTGTAAAAGGTGGAAGAGAAGTCATCTGGACATGGGGCCTTTCCGTTCTTAAGTGAGTGAGTGTATGGCCATGATTATTTCAGTTCTTTAAATCATTATATTAAGACTCTTGTTTGTTTTCTCTGTAAGTGTAGGAAAGTTTGGGTTATCTAGGTTTTTTTGCACAGATCTGTGTTGGATGACTCCTTAGAGTTGTATAAATCAGAGAAGAAAGTAAGAAAGGCTTCTAGAATCTCTGCAAAGTTCCTTTGTAAGGAACCTTTTCTTGTCTTTTGATTGCAGATATTCAGCTGCTATTATTTTTTGATTTTAAGAGGAGGTCTAGAGATCTTCCGGCCTTATTTCTCGCTATGAGGTTTATAGCTTTAAGACCATTTGACAATTTGTGCGCTGTCTTGCTTAGATTCTTCTTATATTTATACATAAGGGGTTTTGTTTAAAAAAGATCTTGTGTTTTTGAGTGCATAACTACTCAAGTTCCAATGGTTTTATTTAGGATTCTAAAGAGTTTAGCTTAAGGTTTGCCTCTGTTTTTCTTTGTCATTATCCCTTGTATCTGTCCTTTTATGGTAACCTTCATCTCATCCCATATAGTCTCTGCTGAGAAGTCCAATGTCATACTCTCTTTAAACAGGTTGGATATTGAGTTGTTTATGAGATCAAGGACCAGAGGATCGTCGATAATGCTCTCATTCATTCTCCCTGATCCATTCTTGGGTTGCATTTTGAAAATATTAATGTCTAAGGGTATGCAGGCATTATCAGAAATCACTTTGGGCTCTGTATAAGGATTCATGGAGTGCCCGACTAGGGTGTTGCTGCTGAGTATGTAATCTGACCTGGTCACCGTGTTATGCAGATGATAATAAGTTATATTTGCTCAACATCGGGTTGCAGAGGTGCTGTATGGCCGAAAGGCTGTTATCTTAACATAGTTGACGCATTAGTGTTTGTGATTTGTTAGGTTTGTATATGCATGTGGATAGCGTTTCTAGGGTGGTAACCAATGGAAGGTTAACAACTCCTCCCGATATTATATTACTGTTATTTGGTAGTTTATTTTGTTGAGATTGATCCAAAATTGGAGATCTTCTCTAGTAGTGGCATAAATATTGATGACTTAAAGTGTACTTGTCTTTGGTCAATTTGATTATGAGCCATCTACTCTCATCACTGTGATGGAAGTTGTTAAGAGGGATTCTTTTTTTTAAATTATAGTAAAAATACCTTTTTTGGTTTTGTGGGCTGGAGAACCAACACTATCTCGGACCCATGAGTGTTGCATACTACGAGCCTAGATAGGTCCTATTCCTATCTCTTGAATAAATGTATCATTCCCCTTAAGTTTATGACAGTAGCCTAACATCTTTGCACTTGACAGGGTGGTTGAGACCTTTGGTGTTGAGTGAGAGAATTTTCAAAGAATTGCCCACCATCATAGAAAGTACAGATCCGATTCATGAAGATGCGTCGTGTATAACATGTGGTACCCGTTTTGCATTTAAGAAGTGGATCTTATGGGTGGTTTGTTGTCAGTGAAGGGTTTGTAGTTTGCTTGTAAATAGTAAGCGCAACACAGTCACTAGTTACTCCAGGGAGAGGGACGTAAGAGTGAAAGGGTGAGAGTTAATAGGATGAATGAGTAGGGATAAAACAAGAGAGGTAAATATAGCAAACAGCAATAGACGTAAAAGTGAAGACCATGTAAGTAAGAACCCTTTCCCAAACCCACCGCCCTCCCCAAACCCACTTCCACCCCAAGAATGGCCTTGAGTGGCCAGACTAGCACAGGCTCTATGCCAACGGGATGGATACCAATTTACAACCTTTACGGTAATAAAGTTAACAGGAAACCATATATATGGTACAACCAATCATTTGAGTCAACAAGTGCACTGTAAGGTGGCAAGCATATGCCAATAGAATATGTATTACTTTTTAAGCATTACTGATTAGGCAATACTACACATTGATGAGTAATCTATAAGAGCAGGGATTAATAGCGAGTGAGGAATTGCTGAGGAAATAGTAGAAACAGCACTCACTAGAGGAGTTTTCTGTACACCAGTAGTGCTCTGAAAGGATTAGGTTGTTGGTAAGCTTAGCATAAATAAGGTGTGGCATATTAGACTGGAGTACTTGAGGGAAAGGAGACAGGGCATTAGTATGGGTAAGTATGATGAGTAGTAGTGAAATCATAAGAAATAAAAATTAATATGCTGGTATAGAGAGTAATCTAAGGCATTTTCAGATGAGCCTTATTGATAGTCCTGAGAGTAGGACAAGACTCCTGATATCACTATAGAAGAAAGGCAGTAATATAAGGAGCATACATGTATGAAAAGTACAGATGAATGCGAAGCATATCGTTAGTAAGGATGAGAAAGATATGTAGCTAGCCTAGTAACACTAGCATTGTGTAATTTAATAGAGAACAAAGAAATACTGCAATCAACTATTGTTGGAATGAGCAACGCTGATATTGAAGAGAGGGAACAATATTTCAGGAATTTAGTTTAGTCAGTGAGACATTTGAGCATCAAGTAAGTATTTCAGGAAGGATTCCAATTCCTTTGGTTCATCAAAGCTTGTCGAGTGACTGTTGTGCAGAATTCTTATTTTTGCAGGGCAAATGAAGGGGAGGAGATGTTCAAGGATCTTATTTTGCTTCTTAAGACCAGGAATCCTTTTCTGCCTGTCATTCAATTTGTGCATAGTCTTGAGATACCAATTTTAGTTGGGATTCTGTGGGCTTTTTCAATTTCAAAGCCTAACTTGATTCCTAGGGTTTGTGGTATCCATGTTTGCACAAAGGAAACACAAGGTTGTGCCTCTTTTTCCATATTTTCTGGAAGACTGAAAATTCTTTAGTTACCGCTCCTGTTTCTATTTCGAGTTCTGTGATTTTTTTTTTAGTGTTTGCATCATCTTGGACATATATAATCTGTTGTTTTGTTTTTTCCTTTTCCACTTAGGATTTTCTGGTTATCTTCTGGTTTTCTAATGATTCTTCAATAACTCAATTCTGTTACTTAGGACTTTTAGATAATTTCTTAGCCCTGCTATCTCTGATTGCAAAAATTAAATATTTGAATTGGTGCTCTGGGTAAAGAATTGAGGGTCGTGGGTGCTGTGTGTGCTCTTCTACCTTCACTAGCGCCGCCGCTCTGTCTCTCCTCGCATCAACGAAGTAAGCAAGTGGAGGGGTTTCAGATTAGAACTGGGCGGTGTGGCATCCTAAAGCCAAGTGGGCGTGACCTGATGTGTAGCACGATGGCTGAAGCACCATTTTGTGTAGAGCAGAACAGTAAGCTTCCATGGAGGCTGCAGCCGAGCCATCGTGTCAGTGGTTTTGTTTTCCTCCTGCTACCTCACACGATGACTGCTGCGAGAGTAGCAATGATGAGTCTACGTCTCTTATCCGGTATAGGCAATTAAGAAGTATATTTTAACCGCATTAGAGAGAGTTTTTTTTGTCAGCGGAGCAAGGCAGTTAGTGGGCCATCTTCTCCGGGCGTTAGCCCCACCTCCCCACACCTAACTGTTGCTATGTTGCCATTGAGAAGTTCAGCCACAAAGTGAGAAGTCAAGGCTTAGATTTCTTTAACCAAAAAAAGTGCCAGTTTGTGAAAGTATATGCTTGTCGCCTGCATCCATAAAAATATATTTAAAAAAATGTATGTAGCCTGGATTGCATCAGCGATACAGAGTGGAGTAACTGGAAATAGCAAACTTTATGAACCTGGGGTAATGGCATTTAAAGCCATGTTTTCATAGGAAAATGTAACCTTAACAGAGCTTTTAGGCCAGAGCTTTCCAGAGTGCAAGCACACCTTCTGAGAAAACCAGCCACTTCAGTGGGAAGTGTCTGAGACGCAGCACCAGCAGACTGCTTCAGCCTGGAATAGGATCTGCAAAGGCCTTTTCTGGATTTCAAGTCATGTTTGCTCCTGCCAGCGGCCCCCCTGAATCAGGCTTCAAATGTCAGCAGTAGCTTGGTAGTCATAGCTAGAAATAGGTGCAGTTGTTTAAGAGTAGGTAAAATGTAGGCCCTTTTGCTTATTCTGACGACTACCTGTACCAGTTGCAGGAGAATTTCCATCTCTCTATGGACTAGATATGGTTGTTGTTCTAGGCAATGTTCTGTTCTCCTGTTTGGTTAATCCACCCCTGAGCTGTCTACTACAGAAGACAGATTCTGACACCTCTCAGTTCCAACTGTGTAAAAATGATCGAGCGTTTAGCACAGATGCCACATGTACAGGAACAGCAAATAAGCAGAACTGTGAAGGCCATGTTTAATGTCTATATTTCCACTCCTTGTTCTAATCCTTGAGGCCCTCATTACGACTTAAAGGTTAAATTTCTATCCCTGTGCACATACATGCTTGCTCAAGGATCGTAATTACGAGTCATGAGATGATTGGCTCACCCTTGCAGCTTCCCCTTATACATTCTGGCAACCTTTTATCAGAATAAAGGCACGGCAAAAATACAAACGTGTGAAATTTGGAATTATAAAGACCAATTCTGCATCTTATGCCGCATTAAATACTTTAACCTCCTGGGGCAATTATATTTACCATGTGTGGTAAATACCCCAGCCTGGCAAACTCAAACTGAGGGCCTAATTCTCCAGCAGCAAGTAGGATGGGACTTAGATTGGGATAAGGGGGTTACACCAGTGACGTTATTGTGCGACAGAGTCATTTCAGGTCCCACTGATACTTTAGGCAGCCCCCCTGCATGTGTATGTAGTACATAATCTTTACAACCCACACGTTTTCTTTCTGGCGGTACCTTCGGAGATGACGAAGCTGTTGTTGACAATTGAACTTGAAGATCTGGGTTTTAATCTCAGATTCACAATTTGGCCAAATCTTGTGACTCTCTGGGAATGTCCAAATCTTCCTTTACCTTCATTCCTCTAATCTGCCTTCATTGGGAGCACCTAGTAAAGTGATGAATGCCAGAAACTGGGCAGTAGGTGTGACGCCTTCTTGTTTCTGTCCTGGGGTGAGATTGCAGATTAGCCTTCAGTTCACAGGACGTCCTGTGTGTTGTTGCTTTGCCCGGAAAGAAGGCCTGCAGCTAGAAACTGGTTTTGCTTTGTTAATATGCAGATTGGTTGACACCAGAACAGCTCTGCTGGGCGCTTTGAAGTCAGTGTTGTGGCTGTCTTCTGCTACAGGCTATGTTCTTGCTAATCTGATATCCGAACGATTTCCTCTGCTTTCATGTTTCTCTGCTGCTTTACTTTATTCATTTATACCGCTGCAGGAAATGGTTTGTCTTTGGGCTTGTTTTTTCCCCCTTTTATTAGCCCCTCACCACACTTTATCCTCACCTTTGTCTGCTGGTGTTTAAAATTTGGGCGAGTCACAGAAGGTTTAGAGAATCTAAGGAGGGCATGTAATCTGGTGGCATTGGGCCTTGGAACCAGACGGCCTGCTTTACAATACCAGTTTGTAAAATGATCCTGTGGAAGTCACTTTAGCTCACTAAATCTCATTTTCTTTGTTTGCCGAAAGTGGGAGCAGAGCACAGTACTGAGTAAAGACTTGCATTTTTTTTATGGTAGAAAGGATGGCACGGCTGGGCCATTGGCAGAGTGCGACGTATTAATATCACAGAGAGGGTGCTCTGAGACGTAGCATTTGAAAAGGGTGACCAGATTTTGAAAACCAGAACCAGGCATTCCACAAACATAGAAATAGTACCACCACATTGCATCGGGCTACAGGCACGGAATGTTTAAATTGGTAGTACTCACTAACATATAAAACAACAAGCATTTGCAATGCATATAGGTCTTGCATTTGCGAGAGTTTGAGCTATTGGCATTGTAAATGACAATGCCTTTTATTTATGTTTTTTGAAAACCCTCAAGCGGTGCGTTAACACCAGTAGTGGCTGTTACCGGACCCGGGTGGTAGGCGAGGGCAGAGGGTGGGGGCGAGGAGGGGGGGGGAAACGATAAAAGAAAAAACACAACACTTACTTGTGACGATGTGCCATGGATCGGCACTCAGCCAGGGAATGGGGGCCTGGCATGTTCTCCATGCAGGTTGTAATGTAGCCTGCATGGAGAAGATGCGAAGTGGACATGAATGTTTGGCCGGCCTGATAGGGCTGGCCAAACAGTCATGTGCACTTAAGAGTGGGCAAACCACTCCACCCCTGCTCCTCTGTCATCGGAGCAGCCCTGCCCCAAACTCAAAGCTGCAGCAGAAGGAAACTTCAAATGATTATAACTTTTTTTTTTTAAACAGATTTTATTATTTTTCAACATTTCTCTTCATTTACAAACATATTTAGCGTAATCATTTGACAGCAGTACTATGTGAATTCCATACAGTTTACATCTGTCATAATCATCTTAGCTTAGATATTACGATCCCTTTATTAAACATTCCCTAACTAACTCCCCCCTTCCTCCCCTTTACTGCAGGTCCGACATTGTTGAGTTCACTTTTGTATACATGTTAGCTCACTCCAGGGTCAATCCTGTCCCCCCCCTGGATTTGGCCCATCTTCTGGCGTTCAATAAGCTATAATAGAGCTGTCTCCTGCTTAAGGTAAGATGCGTCCTTGGGCCCCTTCCAAGTTCCCTTCTTGTTCATGATGGGGCAGGGTCCCCTGCCGAGTGTGTGTTGAGGGTGAGGATCGGCCTGAGTCTGGTTCTGGGTTTCTCATTCCCTCAACCAATGCCTCCCACGCTCTAGCCCGTTCTATTGCTCCTATTCCTCTACGTGCATTCCTGAGTAGCACCCTGCTCTCACATCCCGCCCATGTCTCCAGTTCCCGCCTCCACCCAGCCAGACGGGGTCCTCCCGGCACCTTCCAATGTTTTGTGATTTCTCGTTTGGCCAATATAAGGGCAAGGTCCAGAAACCTATTGGTGACCCTAGTTTTAGTTGTGTGGGGGGAATGGACCAAGAAGGCATTGCGCTGGCCCACCGGGCACTATTCGCTCTATTATTGCAGCCACAGTCGTCATGATCTCTTGCCAGAATTTGTGCACCACTGGGCAATTCCAGAATATGTGCATCATATCCGCTCCATTTTCTCCGCACCTCGGGCAGCACGCATCCTCTCTGTAAAAATATCTATTAATACGCTCCGGGGTGAGGTAGGCACTAGGAAGTATATAGAAGTTAATTAATTTAACTCTGGCATTTCTCAAAACTTTATAAGTTCTACCTAACGTATTGATCCAGTCAGCGTCCTCCATCGGAGTACCCAAATCCGCCTCCCACTTGTTTCTTAATGCCATCAGGGGTTGAATGGAATCTCTGCCAATCGCTATATACAGGCACGTGACCGCTTTAATCTTACCCCCTGTTGTTCCTATATATACACTTGTGGCGTGGCTCTTGGGTTCTACCGTTCCCATTACCCAGTGTCTCCTGACCGCTGTAGTAACTGCTCCATATAACAGGAAATGTCCCTGAGGGATGTCCAAGCTTGTTCTAAAGTCCTCAAACGACCTGAGCTCTACTTCCTCGTAGAGATTGCCCATTTTAGTGGCCCCCGCCTATACCCAGTCCTCCAGCCCTAACCACTGTCCCCTGTGTGGCAACGCCTGCAGCATTATCATTGGAAGGTCTGATGAGTAGGGCTCGGGTTTGCGTTTTTTTGAAGGCACCTCCCCCAGCAACGTCGGACCACGTGCAGTTCGTTGGTACCAGCTCAAGGTGCTCCCCCATCCCTCAAAAGTGTCCATAGGAGCACCGCTCGTTCCGGTATAAAGGGTCCCAACTCTTTCTCCGGCACCGTTCTCCCCGCTATCCATTGGGTAAACCATTGCAGTTGCCCTGCTATGTAGTATGATTAGGGCTCCCGGTTTTATGGTATTTTTTTTGTTGACATTTCCGTCTGTATTTATCCATATTTATTTTTGGCTAATTTTATCTGTATTTATTCATATTTATTTTGGGTTTTATGGAAAAATGAAGCTGAAATTAGTATATTTCCACATTTATTAAACCAGTAAATATGCACTCATGTTTGAATGCCTACTAGGTTTCAATGCTGTAAACACCCACAGACGATAAATTAATGCACTTTTAAGAAAATATGCAAATTTCAGTATCAACCTTGTGCATATCTTCTGCTGTTAAAGCCTCTTTACTAAAATTGCTTTCTTTTTAGCCCCTTACCTATCAATGTACACAGCTATTGGCCTGGCAGTCATGGCAGACAGGATTTAGAATTAATCAAAAAGTAACCAAATTTCCATTTATATCCACATTTAAAAATAAATACAGCCAAGAAAATAAATGTTTTCTGTCTGTATTTATCTGTAAAAACGGAAAACAGGTAGCCTTAAGTATGATTCAAAGTCGGGGACCGCCAGTCCCCCTTCCTCCGTTGGTCGTTTGAGGGTCGCCAGAGCCACCCTGCGTCGGCCTGTCCCCCAGATAAACGTCACCAGACAAGAATAAAGCTCCCGGAACCAGGCCCTCGGGAACATAAAATGATAATAACATGAGTTATTATCATTTTATGTTTCCTTTACTTCACTGCTGCGAAGCAGTGAGGCGACGCTCCTCCGTCTTAGCGGAGGAGCCTCCACTGGTAAACACGCACTTTGTACTTATAGTCGTTGCTTACGAGAAGTAAGGCTGGTAGTAACTGCGCCTCTTTTACTGCCAGACTTGCTTCTCGTAAGCAAGGACTATAAGTATAAAGTGCGTGTTTACGCGCCTCTTGCAGGTTTTCAAAACACATAAATAAAAGACATTGTCATTTACAATGCCAATAGCTCAAACTCTCACAAATGCGAGACCTATTGCATTGCAAATGCTTATTTTTGTTGTTGTAAGAGGGAGATTTGCTAGGATTCGAACCTGGGTCCCTTAGATGCATGATTTGCTGCTGTGGCCGCAAGACTCCCCAGTTACTCACGGACATGCCCCTTAAGACCATCTGGCGACCAGATATCTTCCACGCCTAGAGTTGTTTGCATACTTAATTCACAAGCAGAACGTTATGCCACTTTCATGTTTATAGCTAAGGGTCACACCTCCCCCTCTCCTCATGTTATTGGGCCACTCCATGGTCTCTGAGCCAAGGCCTGGCTGTAGATGGCAGACCCGACTCCAGGGCCACTTGAAAGGTAACAACGGTGAAAGGCTGACGTGCCCTGGGGTGAGAGGGGGTGGGCGAGGTTAAGGGTACTTACAACAGCGCCAGATTCTTTTTCCCGTCCTGGTTTTTTAGGTCTCGCCTAGGCAGCGCGCATGCGCTGCTCTAGGAGGGCCTTTAGCCATCAGTCTTCACTTTTCAAGCACTGCACTCGTGCTTGTGGCGGCATCCACCTTGCGGGAGCGAGCAGCGGCGCGCCACAAGCACGAGTGCAGTGCTTGAAAAGTGAAGACTGCTCTCCCAAGCGCGCGCACCACTCGCGGGCTCACCTCCTGCTCCCTACCTCATCTCCCTCCCTCGTCATCCTCCCTCGTCATGGCTCATTAAAAAAAAACAGCGGCGCGCAGGGCTCCTTGTGTGTCAGGTTACACACAAGGCGCCGCGCTTTCGTTTTTGCTTCTTCTCATTCTGTTTCCTGCTCTTTGTCCCTACGGCTTGTACTTACCAGAGTGTCAATTGGAGTTTCCGCGGTTTCTGACTCTTTTCAAGCAATTGACGCTGCCAGGCAAAACACACTGTAGCCTTTCACACAGGGCAGTGATTGTGGGGCCCTTCCAGTCTGTCCACGTGCAGTGTACCCCCGCACCACTGGTCGGCACTGCGCACGACTCCCCATCCACATGTAAACTGTGGCACATTAGCGAAAGGCAGGGCTGGAGGGTATCGACAGATTCCGGGCCAATCAAGGGTTAATCGATCGCTAAATTGCAGCCTGTGCACACAAACACGCCTGTGGTGCCCCAGCTGACACCAGCTCGAAGACTTTGGAGAAAGGGGCGCCCATTCGAAGTCCGGCCCGTTTCAAGACCTTTAGCAAGGCTGTTTGGATCCCCCTGGCAGGGTTTTGGCGGCTTTGTTGACAGGGTGCTCTTGGGTCACAAGGCAGCTTACCACCTGCCCCAAGGGGCATACGACCTCCCTCCTCTTCTTCCGACCCCGGGTCAGCGTGTGGATGGCTCATTGGCAGTGTGCCATGCCCCGCCCCCTTCCACTAGCCCCATGGATATATATTCAAGGCTCACTAGAAGGTGTCCTGGGTCCCTGGCGATCTGTGGTATGGCTAAGGTTTCTAGATCACTCTACAACCCCTTGGCAGCAGCCCCATTATTACCACCAAGGACATCTTGGTGAATGGAATATTAGCAGGATGCCCTGTGCCTTGCAGTCCGCCTGCCCTGCCCCACCCTGTTCTATGGCCCGTTGGTAGCATACCCACCTACACCCCTGTAAGCACCATTGCATGAACCAGTGGCAGAGTGCCCTGTGCCGCTCTGGGCAGCCTCTTGTGTGTTGCAAGCAGATGTTACTCGAATCGAAAGAGGTCATTGGGGAGGTTGGAGGGACCTCTTTGCCCAAACTAAATTAACAGTGTGGAAAGGCTGTCCCAGTCCGCAGAGGCCTCATCTGGTCGGCAGCATCAGTTGTAGGAAACATGCCTTCCAGCTTCTTAATGTGAGATCCGTCCTGTGTGCTGCTCAATTTGGGGTTCCAGGCCACGTAATACACATTTTTGGGAGTTGACTCTCCCCCAATCTGCTCAATCCAGACCCTTAGCCAAACAGGCTGGTGCTGCCTCTGGGAGGCAAGGTGCAAGACTGTTGTGCGAAAAACAAAATATCGAAAGTTACAATTTTAAAACAGGATTAGAATGGCTATGACTATAATCACATAAAAGTATACAAATACGTGACTGGGTGGAATGCCTGAACTAATCTCAGCCACTGGTAATTACCCAGGCTGCACCCCAGTCCATCGTTATTTTGCAAACTATACCACCTCAGTTTGCACTCAGCCATATGCAAACTAGTCTTATCCCTTCCATGTGTGATCCACACGAATACAATACATCAGCCCTTTGCCGCATAACTTTACTCCTTCGCTCTCTGCTGTCTTATATCATCTACTCTTCTGCCCTCTTTTTATCATCCGATCACCTGCCTTCTTACTTCATCCCTTTATTTGCCGCTCTATATCATTCCTTCACCTGCCGTCTTATATCATCATTTCACCTGCCCTCTTTCATCATCCTTTCACCTGCCGTCTTTTTTCGTCCTTTCACCTGCCGTCTTTTTTCATCCTTTCACCTGCCGTCTTTTTTCATCCTTTCACCTGCCGTCTTTTTTCATCCTTTCACCTGCCGTCTTTTTTCATCCTTTCACCTGCCGACTTTTTCATCCTTTCACCTGCCGTCTTACTTCATCCCTTTATTTGCCGCTTTATATTATTCCTTTCACCTGCCGTCTTGTATCGTTCCTTCATCCCCGCCTCGCAGCATCCCTTCCTTCACCTGCCGTTTTATAAAAATACTTCAGCCCACCTCGCAGCATCCCTTCACCCCTGCCTTCTATCGTCCCTTCACCCCTGCCTTCTATCGTCCCTTCATGTGCCATCTTCTACAAAACTCCTACTGCTTTATCGTTCATTTACCTCCAGCCTTGTATCATCCCTTCACCTCCCGCCGCATATCACCCTTCCACCTGCCCACTTATGTCACCCCTTCACCTGTCGCCCTATATCACCTGCCACCTTGCACCATTCATTTATCTGCTCTTCCACTGACGTCATCCCTTCACATGTAACCTTGCTATAACCACCTCTTCTTCACCACCCGCTGCTTTTTTTCTCACCTTCTCGTTTATATTGCTATATGCACTCGTTTACATTTTTATTGCCTCACATGGTCCATCATCATGCCGCTTTTTATCATCACGGCTTAATTAACCCAATGCTGCCTTACATCATCCCTTCCCCTCCTACTGCTCTGTGTCAGACTTCAGCCTTACACCATCTACTCGCCTGCCACCTTGTCAGCCCTCCATATGCTGCCTTGGATTATATATTCTCTGTTACTGTCCTATGCCATGAATTTGTATGTCTTTTACCTTCCTGCGCCTGTAAATCATCAATTGAACCTCTGCTGCTTTACACAATCCATTGACATGCTGCCTTATATCATCTCTCGTTACCCCCATGGTACCTTATATCATCCTTTCACCCTCCTGCTGTTGTATGTAAACCCTTCAACATCTAGTGCCTCATATATCACCCTTCACCTGTTGCCTTTTATCGTCCCGTCAAACACCGGCTCAAATTAAGCACTGATATTCTCCATTTCCCCGCTGCCTTACTTCACCCCCTTCACCTGCCGCCTTATAAACAAGCACTGGCATAGCCAATAGGTCTCGCTTTTGGGACCTTATAAGTATTTAGTTATGCAGCACAATATCCTTGGTGCAACAACATGAACTGTTGCATGGTTAAACACTTATAAGGTCCCAAAGGCGAGACCTATTGGCTATGCCAATGCTTGTCCTTTTAGAAATCATTGTTTCTCGGAGTGTAATTCCAACTAGTTTGCATGAAATTAACAATGACTACAACTCCAGAATGTACCGATTCATTAAACGAAAGACCAGGACTAAAATTGAGGTGTGTCAGTGACATGGAGTTATCTCTTTGTTATAGCTGCAAGTTACTCCAGCGTCATAACTCGCATGTTTAGCCAGTCCTGCTTTTCAGGTAACAAGTTTCATTCTGGGACTTGTAGTTTAGCTTTTAGCACTGTAAGCATTGGGTCAGACATACCACCAAGCAATCTGGTATTTCTGCTAGAATGGTTGAAGGCGTTTAACATGACGTGGCTGTACAAGTCTCTCGTCTAGATTGTATCCGTTTGTTGCTAGTGTAGTCCAGGTTTTTCCCTGATCATGCTAGTACCTGTAGTTGACTACAACTCCCAGAGTGCACCTGGACGAGCTGCGCAAGCATCGGAACACAAAAGAGCCCTCAGCTCTGAATGGGGGAGGTGATTTCACTGATGGTGTAGTGGGGAAGAGGGCGGTACTGGGTGTGGCCCTAAGGGACAGGCAAGCACAGTGTAGTGTGACAAAGACAGGCATCTGACTCAAGTGACCTGTTTATATCACAACAGCGGCCGGGCTGGATAGAGGGAAACAGAGGAATGAACACGAAGGACAACAGGGGTGACGAAACCTTATCCATCACCTGGTGCTGTGGTTATATTGTTCGGTGTGTGTGCTCAGCAATGCATGTATGCATTGCGTCAGAGCATGTGTGGGGAGAGGGACAATGAACCTGCTGTGAGTGTGACATAGGTTTGTTGCTGCTGAGGGCCTGTGCATTATACTGGCCTTACGGCACGCTGCAAATAAAAGTACCTTAAGTATGTGCTCCGGATTCTGTTAGAGACAGTCCGGAAAACCAGGGTCTGGGATTTCTCGACCATTACCTTGTTAAAACCAGGTACGTCATACAAACATTTCGCAATCGTATGAGGTGGGTCTTCCAAATAATCTAAAACCATCAAACAAAGTTTTATTTTTGACGAAGGTTATCAGCTGGCAGTGCGCCACCAAGGACAAGGTGCTCCACTTCTGGTTGTTTGCTTAACAATTTATTGTATTTTGGGACTTGTAGTTCCAGTTTACTCCAGTCGCTCCAGTAGAACATAAGCATTTGCAATGCAATAGGTCTCGCATTTGCGAGAGTTTGAGCTATTGGCATTGTAAATGATAATGCCTTTTATTTGTGTTTTTACAAAACCTGCAAGCAGTGCATAAATACCGCTTGCAGTTTTTGTAAACACATAAATAAAAGGCATTGTCATATACAATGCCAATAGGTCAAACTCTCGCAAATGCGGGGCCTTAAGCAATCGCTACGACCGTGCTTTAGCTTAGGCTGTTGAAAGCTAAAGGGCGGGTGCCGCGATTGCTTTAAAAGTAAAGAAATAGAAAAAAAGTTTTTTCTATTTCTTTATATTTGAAGCAGTCGCGGCATCGGCGCTTTAGCTTAAGATGTTGAAAGCTAAAGCGCAGGTGCTGCGACTGTAACAAAAGTAAACAAATAGAAAAAATGGCAGCTGCACTCTTTTTTTTCTGTTTATTTACTTTTTTTACAATGGTGGCACCTGCGCTTTAGCTTGAAACATCTTAAGCTAAAGCGCGGGTGCCGCGTTTGCTTCAAAAGTAAACAAATGGAAAAAAGTGCGCACTTTATTTTCTATTTGTTTACTTTTAAAGCAATTGCAGCACCTGCGCTTTAGCTTAAGATGCTTAACCCCTTTACCGCGGCCGAAATTCCGCCGCGGTGCGGTGGCTTTGAAGAGTGGGCGGGGCTGCGTCAGCCAACGGACGTGTGCAGCACTACGGAGGTAGTGCTCGCGACGGCCGTTGGCCGACAGAAGTAACGAACGGGTTAAAGCTAAAGCGCGGTTGCCGCCATTGTAAAAAACCCCAGAAAGAAACAGAAAAAGAAAGGCATGTTGCCACGTACAGCCTGCAAATGATGATAAAAGAAAAGTGTTGAGGGAGAGGTGTCCTGCCTGTGTTGCAGGCAGAACAAATCTATTTAAGAAAATAGTGCTCGGAGGCTGTAATTAAAGCCTACCGAGTAACAACACATATAACAGGGGTGTCCTCATGGGAGGTTACAAGCAGAGAAAAGGCGGTACTAAGGAGGGACTACTAAGCCTATGGACCAATGAAAAGCCACCAGTTACAAAGGAAAGGGACAGGAGCCAATTAAATAGATGGGAGGAAAGTGGACGGAGCTTAATGCCCTTATCCTGAATACAGCATGTCTCGAAGAGACAGCGCAAGCGCTGCCTAGGTGAGACCTAAAGCCAACAGGGCACTAAGGGGTTATTATTGCAACTTTGACATGGTTTTATCTATGTGAATTAAGTTGCTCTCTGATAAGGGCTGCTAAACAGTCATGCGCCGGAGCACATGAAAATGTGCCTCTCTCTGTGTTGTGTTGACCTCGGCACGTGCTAAATTTACTGAAATCTGGGGACAAGTGGTGAAAAACCGCGGCCGTCTGCAAATCCAGCAGCTTTGTGTTTGAATTTCCTCAGAACCTATTATTAAAGGGGCCAGGGCTTTAAGTGGAATGAAAAATCTTGGGGGTCTCTCAAATGGGCGTGGCTGATGTAATTAAGGGCGTGACTTAAAAATACGCATGGTAAAAATCTGTACTTAGCATAGTGTGCCACCCTAGTGGTAATTTGCTGCTTCTGTCGGTTGTACGATGGTATAACGCTTACCTGAACAACGCATGCCTGTACCACGTGGTCACTACTACGATCGCGTCTTTACCATGCATGACTTTACCACGCAATTTCATGGTAAAGACATGATGGGTAAAGGGACATGCGTGCTAAAGATCATACCCTTGCCCTGTAAACTGTCCCTTTTCCCACTGCCCTAAAAATTCAACCCAAGCCTCAAAAACTACCCCGACCCTGCCCCCCCACCCCGAGGTCTAAAACTGCCCCCTAAACTGTCCCTTTCCCCCTGCCCTGAGCCCTAAAAATTACCCCAAGCCCCAAAAAGTATCTGGACCCCAGCCCCCCTGCCCTGAGCCCTAAAAACTGGCACCTACATTCCTGAAGTACCCCGACCCAGCCCCTCCCACCCTGAGGTCTAAAACTGTCCCCTGCCCTGTAAACTGTCCCTTTTCCTCCTTTCCGCCCTTAGCCCTAAAAACTGCCCCCACCCTGAAAGCTACCCCGACCCCAGCCCTTCACCCTGAGCCCTAAAACTGTCCCCTTCAGCTGCTAACTACCCTGACCCCAGCCCCCCCTGCCCTGAGCCCTAAAAAACTTCTTCCTGTCCTATAAACAACCCGACCCCCCCCTTGAGTCCTAAAACCTACCCCCACCCTGAAAAACTACCAGGCCCCAGCCCCACTTACTTTACCACGTCCTCTCCCGTTCATCCTTCCTCTTCCTTTCTTCCTCTTCCGCTCATCTGCTCGGCAACTAGACCGCCATTTGCCTTATTCACGAATACGAGTTGTTAAGGCATATGCGTGGTTAAGGCATGCGTGGTTACGCTTGCGTTGGTTGGACACACGTGTCTGAGCCCGCGTTGTTCTGACCGTTTCCCACTTCTGTCACTGCATACAGATATACAATACAACAAGTAACATTACATCTACAACAAGTCAGGGCTATTGTCTTTGCCAATGGTTGTTAGTTGTGTAAGATAAATAAGCAAAAACTGCTGCTGCGTGGTATAGAATATTGAAAATGCTTCAGTACTGAAATGATGAGACTGTGAAAGAACTATAACGAGTCTCTTTGAAGTTACTTACCTCAAAGGCAGTGAACGGTGGTACTGCTGCAGAGTTAAGTTGTTTTTTGTACACTGTGGGCAAAAATGGAGAGCCCGATAGAGACCCGTCTCAGCACCTGCTTTTAGAACTGCTGGTGCTGAGCACCAGCAGGACCCGGCTCACTTAAAGCCCTGAAAGGGGCCTTGGAGCGCAGTGGGCATATGCGTCCTTTTTTGCACTCACCATAAGGTCCCTTTTGCATTATAGAAGGCACTTGTACAGCCCCTTCAGTAATGCACATTGACCAAATGGCCTTAGCCAGGAATTTCAGTTTTTGGGGGCATGGCTCCCTATAATGAAATGCAGTAATTGTTCTGGTCAGGGCCGATTATGAACTTATTATTCTTTTAGCATTTTTGCCGAATATGTGTGCCAAATAGTGTAGGTTACAGCATGTTGAGCCAAAGCCTTTACTAGGAATAGGGGAGGTTGGGGTATCTCCAAGGATTTTAGGGACAATTAGTGTCCTGTGGTGCACATAAAGCAGGTCAGGCACCTTGATCAAAACTGGGCATGATTTAAGGAACACAGAAATAAGGTATTATGAACAATGTAAGGCATATTTAGCAATTGCAAGGAAGTAAAAAAAATACATGTCGCATTGTATTGTATTCTTGTATCACATTTAATTTGTTTGAAAGCAGGCATATGGAAATATGTAATAAGTTAGCCAGCTTGCTTCTTGAATTCCGGGCATCAAGTTTTTTGCTCCAGGACTTTCCTTTAACAGTCAAAGCAGTCTGGAAGTTGTAGTCTTGAATATTAATTTGCTTCAGTTAGCTGTTTTATTGCTACAACGATTTGTAAAGGGAACTCTGGTACGGCACACATGGCCCAATTAATAACATCTATTTCATATTTAAGTTCAGCTTATTGGTATAAATGGCTTGATTGTTTCTTAACTTTTGCAATTCACAAAAAGTGAATCTGCATTTGTGCAATGATTTATTCACATGTGATATTACCTTAGGAAGGAAAAATATTAGTTGTGAATAAATCTGATCTCATAGGTTGGAATTGGCCATTCAAGGGTGAGAGTGATTTGGAAGATTTGTGCGCACACCCACAAAATGTTCCGAAATACATTCCCATTCTGGAAGTGGTTGGAGTATTATTGCTGTCAAGAGCAGTGGTTAATATTTTTCCAGGGTAGAAATATTCCGATATTGGTTGGGTAAAGGAGAATAACTTAAATATTTCCCTCTTGGAGAAGAGAAAAAACAGAAAGAAAAACATGTTACACGAATGCTAAGTCTTTTTGTATGCACATTTATACACGGTATAATTATGCACATATAAATGGCTTCACATAGAAACACATAAAGAGTAATGCACGTGTATCCCAGGAGGACTTTTGTAAATCACTGAAAAAAACATATTTATGAGTGCAGAGTTTCACATCTCCTAGAGAACTGGGCGCTCAGTTTTTTTTGGTTTTTTATAGCGCCAACTCGACCCGAAGGTATTGAAGTGCTTTACAAGAGCACCAGTTACTTTACACAAGGACACATTCATTTTTGATAGGCACGGGGAGATTAAGTTATTTGCCCAGAATCACAGAATGTTTCCCAGCTCCAAAGTCGGCAGCTCTGGCCGCTACGCCACATCCTGTTTGGTGTTGATGTCACGATTTTGGCAACAGCGTGTTGTATGACAATAGCAAACACATGAACGTACTACATTTTAAGTGCTTTGTGTTTATGTTTAGAGCAAAGGGGACACAGTTGCAATGTCCTTGCAGAGACTGCATTGCTACACCCTGTGACCTTAGTAGGGCAATGAATGAATTAGCATCGATTCTGAAGTGTCACCTTAACGCAGTACAAATGATTTCTCTTAGGAGCGGCCATGGGTTGACTGGGCATGACACTAATACTTGCCCTACCCTAAATTAGGTTTAAGTCACAATTGGTGTAAAGATTAAGTGGTTATGAAGCCTGTACCCATATACCAGTCCATCCTTCTATCTGTCCATTTGTCCTCCTTTCTCTCTGTTTGTGCCTCACTGTGTGTTACTGGATTGGCGTCGTGTGGTACAGTGTGTATACCTGAATGAACGGTGTCTGTATGTTTCGACCTCTCACTGGATTGTCCTGGCATCTCTCTAATACCCTCCATAAGGCTTATGCTCCACACTGTTTGCCACCCCGCCCCCTTGATTTATACCCCTTTCCTGTCCCCTCCGTCTTTTTCTGCGGGCTATTTTCGTCTCCTCCTTCCTCCTTAACAAAATAAGATCATTCTATACACAAGAATGATTTCTTATTCCCTCTCCCTTTCTTTTATTCCCTTCTTTCAGTTAGTGCTTTGAGATGGTCATAGTGCAGCACCAAGCGCAGTTTACACTAACACTTATCTCCTGGCCTGTGTGTAGTGGGGGACTGCACGTCTGCGTGACGGGGTTTGTGATTAGGAGCTAAGTCTGCGGGCATGGGTGCTTGCTTGTCTGCTCATCTATATGTTTGGTAGGTGGTTAATGTGTTTGTCTGTATTTGCATGGTATGTTGCTCTTCTAGTTTGTATATTTGTCATCTTTGCTATTGTGTGCGTGAATATTGTATGTCTCAGCGCCTGTGCCCATGCACCATACAAAAATCAAACTTTTGGCTTTGTCAACAATTGTGTAAGTATTTGTATTGTAAATTGTATTCATATAGCACTTACTGCTCCTGACGAGGCGTTAAATCACGTTGTTGCAAGTAGTACGCTACTCTGGGACCCAAGGTTAGAGGTAAAATGGCAGTAGATTAGTAAAGGCGTTATTTTTGTTTCCTTGTGTATTAGTTGTGGTAAGTTGGTACTCTTGAGAATGCATGCATTTACTGTGTTTTGAAAGGGATAGATTGAAGTGGATTATTAAAGGGAAGATGTGGCGTGTTATTGTGTGTGGTGCACAATTGTGCCTGTTAGTTGGATAAATTGGATAAAGAGAAGAGCTTGGAGACCATGTTTAGGAGTCCATAGCAGTCAGAAAGGTTTGGGATGAGTCCGGGAATGGAGGTAGAGGCAGAAGTAAAAATTCATGTATACATGTACAGAGACATACCCACACTTCTAAGTATATACAAGTATGTACACACATAAACACATTATACCTGTTAAATTGTATGTACAAGGCACAACACCCTATATAACATACCCATGTATACATACCTGTAGTAATATTTACATAGTCCCACATTTGCATGTGCGTTGTGCATAAATATACATAAACTTTGTAATAATTGTTAGTTTTTTTCTTTCTCTTCTATATGGATGTAACTCCTTATTAAAGGAAGCACAATCCCATGTACATAAAGGAAAGTATATAGACAGCGTTATCTACATATATATGTCGACTTGTGTGAGTATACATGCACTGACTACATATATATATATATATATATATATATATATATATATATATATATATATTCTTTTTAAATATCTAAATAAATTATTATATGTAGAAAGAAGCATAACTCCTTATACACAGTCAACAGAGTATCTAGTTATCTACATATTATGACCTACACATAAATATTAAGCATAAACCTAAATTTTTTGTTTATATGTTTATATATTTTTATAACTAAAAAGCAATGTATAGAGCCAAACCTACATATCTAAGTATATACATAGAATGATAGGTATACATACACACATAATTCATTCCTTCAGTAATATTTCTGTGCAGTGAGCTGATCCATATATATCTATAGCCGTATGTTTATTTATTTGAGTTTTTTTATGGCGCTGGCTGGACCCGAGGGTGTCGGAGCACTTTGCAACGGTGGGTGGTCGCATCAAAGATAACAAGCCTATAGGTTTCTTAATGCTTGACCGTTAGGTAAATATAGAATCTAGAGCACTAAAGAATGCCAGCTCGTAGATTCCAGAACTATTGACTACCTGCTATACATTTCTGGAACCTTGGCACTGGAAAAGAAATCTGGATTCAGAAGAAAAGGAACACAAATGAGTTCCGTCAGTCCTGCCATGTTTTGCATTTTAGGTTTTGTGAAGCAATGGGAATGTATACGCTTCTGTTGTTTGTATATCTGATACCATCGGGTCTAGCTAGCAATATATATAAATCTCTCAAATAAATAAATATGATGTCCCAGATTAATTGATTTGATTTGATGTGACTTAGCTGCTCTGTATAGACCTTGTTATCTTTGATGTGAACATTTACTGTTATAAAGTGATCTGATACCTTCAGGTCTGGCTAGCGCTATATAAAACTCTCAAATAAATAAATAATAAATATGTACTTACACATAATAATATTTACATAATCAAATATATATATATATATATATATATATATTGCCACAATATCCCTTTTGACAGGGATTAGTCTCACCGCACTCGCTGCTCCTTGTAGTAAACAACAAATAGGCACCAATCATCCATTAGTAGTTCAAGGGTGTTTAATTTCCAAAAGCTGCCAACACACAACCCCAACGCGTTTCAGTCTCAGCCGAGACCTTGCTCACGGGGAAAAATCGATTTTTCCCCGTGAGCAAGGCCTCGGCTGAGACTGAAACGCGTTGGGGTTGTGTTAGCAGCTTTGGAAATTAAACACCCTTGAACTACTAATGGATGATGGGTGCCTATTTGTTGTTTACTACAAGGAGCAGCGATGCGGTGAGACTAATCCCTGTCAAAAGGATATTGTGGCAATATTCGGAACGGCTTGGTCCTGCCGTACTCTACACGCACCACCAGAGAGGCGCCCAACAGTCAGGAAACGGGACTATGCAGAAAGGAATATATATATATACATATACATATATATATATACATATATATATATATATATATATATCCTGCTGGCGGTCCATAGACGAAGCGTTTTTTGTTTTGCTAATAACTTTGGCACCACTTGACGAATCTTCACAACATTTTAAAAAATAGTGTACCACTCACTTCAGCTGTCTGGAAAGTTTTGTGATGATTTGTCAAGCAGGAGCCGAGAAAAAAGGGGGGTCCTAAAACGCGTTTTCCCTGTGCAGTTTCTCATAGGGATTTCAAACATGACTACAGCCCGAACCACTAAACGGAGTTTCACCAAATTTAGAAGAAAGGTAGCTCTTGGTCCAGAAAGAGCCCTTCTTGTAATTTAGTGCAAATCCATTCAGTAGTTTTGGAGTTATTCAAGAAAATAGATTTATAGATATCTAGGGATGCCAATCTTCCGCGGATCCAACAAGATCTCTTGGTGAGATCTGATTGGTTGCCAACACTTCAACCAGGAAGTGTTGACAGCCATCTTGGGACTCGGAACTGAGCCTGAGTCCCCAAAAAAACACAAAAAAAAAACAACAAAAGGAGGCAGGGTAGGAATACCCTGACCACATTGGCCTGATGGTGGGTTCACACAGGGAGCCTGCAGGTGGCAAAGATTTTTTTTCTTTCATTTTTGCCGCAAATTTGCAGTGGTTTCACGACTTTGCGACAATTTTTTTTTAAAAAGCCATGTCTTCTGCCCTTTTTTTCTAAAGGGGGGCCAGATCCTTTGGGGGGGGGGTAGAGGGGGATAGTTAGATATTGCGGGAGGAAGCACACACAGCTCCCTCCCTGGGCTGCTTTTGGTCCGGGGGACTGCCACCCCCTGGGCCACAGTCTCATAAAATACTTGGAGGGGGCACGCGGCCCCCTCCCGGGACGGTTTCACGTCCAGGACTGCCACTCACTCAGGCCCGGCTGTATCAATTAAGTGGGAGGGGGGCCACCCCCTCCCCGGGCCATGGGGACCCCAACCCCCAGGGCCCGTTTATGCGAAAAAATGGGGGGGGTTCATGGCCCCCCTGCTAGTCATTAATGGCCATGGGGACCCCATCCCCTAAGGCCGGCTCAGCAATGTCTCCAAGTTGCCCACTCCCGGGACATATCAGCATAGAAACTTGTGTTTGATGTCTCATGGCAGGAGTGATTTGAAAACTCCGGCCATGCAAGAGCAAACACTAAGTCTGCTCCCAGCATGCGGGAGCGTGAAAAATGCTCCCGCCCGCTGGAGCAAACTTATCATTTGTATTTGTACCCACTCTGAAGCGGGCAGGGAAACAGATGAAAAAATTGCTCCCTCCCGCAGGGAGCAGCAATCTTAGCTGCTCCCTGTGGTCGGGAGCAATGTCGGCTCCCGCTGGAGGCAGGGAGCCGGCCGGGGCCGCGGGGGGACTGAGGCTCCCCCTGCGGCCCCCAACAAAGACACAGTGGGTGCTCTGGGTGAGCTGCAAGGCACCCATCATTTAATGGCTGGGCTCCGAGAATGGGGTCCCCGGGGCCAAAATCGTCCCAGGAAGATGGCGCGCATGCCCCCCTCCCGCTTATAATTATGGCCGGGCCCCAGGAAATGGTGCCCCTGGGGCCAGGCATGGGCCCATGGAGGGGAGCTGTGCCCTCCCTCACCAATTACAGTAAGGCTGGGCCCCAGGAGATGGGGTCACCGGTGCCAAAATATGGCCTGGGGAGGGGGCCATGTACCCCTCTCTCTAAAAAAAATAAAAAATGAGGCGGGCCCCGGAGGATGGGGTCCCCGGAGTCTAAATAGGCCTTGGGAGTTGGGGCCACGCGGCCACCCAACCAGGTTGGCTGCCTTTGGGGGGGTGGCCACAGTGGCCAACCCTCCGTTGCGTGCAGCGCGGGGTTGGCTGCATGTATGGTGTTGGCCGCAGGCCAAAGGCCATGCGCGGTGTGGATTGCCTGCATGCAGGGGGTAGGCCACCGGTGGCCAACCCCATTTAACTGAGTAAAAAAAAAATATATATAAATTCACTAAAAAAATCAAAGGTTACAGGGACGTTATAGTTATCTCAAGTAACTATAACTCATGCCCAAAGGTACCTATAACTCGTGCCCTCGCCATTGCCTGCTAATTACCCCACATCACTCATGACATCTTCTATGACATCATTGGTAATATCAGTGCAACATTTACTGTAAAATTATTGATGAGAAAACTGTGCATGGTGGGGTCGTGAGTTATAGTTACCCTAGGGCACGAGTTATAATTACTTGAGATAACTCTAACTATAACAGCTGAATTTCTATGGTTTTGTGTGTGTAAATTCTGACCCTAATCATAACATCCCTGTAACCTTTGTTTTTTTAGTGAATTTATTTTTTTAAACTTATTTTTATTGGCATTTGGCATGAAATCGTAACAAGCATCCTTCTACAATGCAAAACATTAGTGGTTCAACCCCCTCCCTTTTGAGTTGTGGCATGTCTGTTCCTCCTCTGCACCCGAGCCCTAATGTGTTTATTACAACCTTAACGGGTGAGCCCCAGGTCCACCCGTCGATCCTAAGTGCCCAGTGTTTGTGCGGACTGTGCATAGCATATCTCACGCCAACCCTCACAATATCTGGGCCAGGATGTCCCCAAGCATTCAATGCCAATGCCTTTCCCGTCCGTGAGTGTGTGATGTTCCGGAGAAAGCTGTACCTCCAGTCACTTTTTGTCGACTTTTGTCGACACCATTTTCGAGTCTTCGACTCCTGATGCACGAGGGATGCCCGGTTTCAAGGCCTGTGGTTCCTGTAGCCGACTGATGTCATTGACGGATCCGCACTGTGTGTGCCTGTTTTGCCTGTAACGCGACCATGACCCCAAGTCGTGCTCAGACTGCCGGACCATGAATCCGAAGTCTTTGCGGGAGCGGTCCCGAAAGCTTCTTGAGGCCCGGCAGTCGGCTCCGCGCCGTTCGAGGTCCCGGTCATGTGGAAGGTAGAGGGACCGGTTGCGGAGCCATCACCACCATTCTTCTTCCAAGTCGTCGCACTCAGGGTCAGGTAAGTCGAAGCACAAGAAGAAGTCGAAGAACCATCGTCGCTCCTCGACTTCTCCCGGTCGGCCGACGCGACGAGGGATGCTGGTGGGGCCCCTCCTGCGGCTCCGCGTGCAGAGCCCGAAAGGTTGACTCTGAGTTTCCCCTCCTTCCCGGGACCCAGAGCGACCCCTACCCAGCTTCGCCAATTTTACGAAGCGATGCATGCCATCTTTGGGCAGCCCGACTCCGCCGGCGCTTTCGGGCCCCGCAAATTTGGCTGGGGGCCCTGGGGTTTCGACGCCGGCGTCTCCGGCGCCGCAGGGTCCCCTTGGATCCAGGCCTGGATCCGGATCAGCGCCGGTCGACCTAACTACACCTCCCCCGGCACCGAATCCACCGGCACCACGTCCGCAGCCAACGCCGGTTGTGTCCCCAGCCGGCGTCAACCCCGGCCTCCACCTCGATGTAGACACGGAGCCGGACCGGCGTCGACCGTCGCCATATCCGGCGCCGACTAGTACTTTTGTGCCCTTGTTCTACCCTGGCTCTTTTAGACCAGATTGACAGCCAGAAGAGGGTGAGGAGGACTGGGAGGGGTCTGCTGACCCTTTAATTGATCAGTTGGGTTACGAGCCGGACTGGAGAGAGGAACTGGAGGAAGCCAGTGGTCTGGATACCTCACCAGACCTTAGCATGTTGTCTCCTCCTACCGTGGCTACGGAGGAGGGAGCGTCTTTCGGAGTGGTGTTGCGTAGGGCCGCCGAGGCTCTCAACCTCGAGCTACCTACGGTGGCAGTCAGGACTAACCTCCTGACAGAGGTGCTTCAACCGTCAGCGAGCTCTTCGGAGCCCCTGCTGCCGTTTAATGAAGCCCTAACCGACATCCTTTTGGGCACCTGGTCCAGGCCCAACACAGGGGCTCCTGTGGTTAGGATGGTTTCCCAACGCCACCGCCCGGCCCCGGGCGACCCCACTTTCCTCTCCCAACACCCCACCCCTGAGAGCTTGGTGGTCCAAGCCTCCACCTCCAAAGGCGCATTCCCTAATGCACCACCTGATAGGGAATCCAAAAAGCTGGACCATCTTGGGAAGAAGATGTTTTCTTCCTCCAGCTTCGGACTGCGGTCGGTAAACACCGCATGTCTGTTGGGCCGTTACACCCACTCCGTGTGGGATACGGTGGCGCAAGTGCTGCATCAGTGCCCGGAGGAGGCCCGGGCCGTACTCTCCTGTGCAGTTGCCGAAGGGAGAGACGCAGCAAAATTACCATCCGCTGTGGGCTGGATACCGCCGACTCACTAGGCAGGACGATTTCCACGTCGGTAGCCCTTCGACGCTACGCCTGGTTGATTTTGACTGTTTTTTCAGGGGATGTCCAATCCACCCTTATGGACATGCCCTTTGATGGCCGTCGCCTATTCAGCGACAAGGCAGACAACGCGCTGGAGCACTTTAAGGACTCTCGGGCTATGGCCAGGTCCTTGGGCCTCTCCACCTCCCGCCCTGCGCAGTCTGCTTTAAGCCCATTTCTTGGCTACGGGAGAGGTGCCCCGCCACGTCCCGCCCAGAGCCACAGGCCAGCACAAGCTGTTCAGCCCCTGCGCGGCCGGGGATGTGGGAACCACTGCTGTGGTTCTGGGTGCCAGCGGGCGGGCCAGTCCACCACAGCCACCCCTGCAGCAGCCTCCAAACCCTCCTAGTCCGACCTTTCAGGGCCACCAAACACCAGTGGGCGGTAGGATTCGCCATCACCTCCCCCACTGGCGCACCATCACATCGGACAGGTGGGTTTTGCAAATAGTCCGAAGGGGCTACTCCCTCCCCTTCGAGACTACCCCTCCATCCATGCCACCTCAGTACAATCGCATGTCGGAGGATCATCTGGTCCTTCTCCAACAGGAAGTTTCGGCACTCTTGGCCAAGGGAGCCATCGAGAGAGTTCCTGTTCCAGAAGTAGGTCGTGGTTGCTATTCCCACTACTTTCTGGTGCCCAAGAAGGACAAAGGCCTGCGTCCTATCTTGGATCCCAGGAACGTCAACCGCTTCCTCCGGAAGTAGAAGTTCAAAATGTTGACGCTAGCTCAGGTCCTGTCTGCCCTCGATCCTGGAGACTGAATGGTAGCGTTGGACTTGCAGGACGCTTATTTTCACATCCCCGTCCTGCCAGCCCACCGGCGTTACCTGCGGTTCACGGTAGGCCACGAGCACTTTCAGTTTACTGTGCTCCCCTTTGGCCTTACCAGCGCCCCTCGGGTGTTCACGAAAGTGATGGCGGTGGTCGCAGCTCATCTGCACAGATCAGGGGTTCCAGTCTTCCCCTATCTCGACGACTGGCTGTTGAAGGCGGGCTCGCCCCAGGCTGTCGTCTACCACCTCCAAACTACACCGACCTCCTGCATTTGCTGGGGTCAACGTGCCGAAGTCACACCTGACTCCCTCTCAGAAGCTCCTCTTCATCGGAGCGGTTCTGGACACGACGCAGTTTCGGGTATATCCTCCCGAACAGCGAGTCTGGGATATTCGGGCTATGATTCCGATCTTTCAGCCTCTATCCCGGGTTTCGGTCAGGATGACTCTCAGGCTACTGGGCCTGATGGCAGTGGGACCTGAAGTTCCAGTGGGCACAACATCAGGGGAACCTGTCCGATTGCGTCCAGATCTCGGAGGGCACTGCACACCAATTGCAGTGGTGGCTAACGAACCAGGATTGGATCGACGGCAGATCCCTCTCCCTTCCCCAACCAGAGTTCACAGTGGTGACAGATGCATCACTTCTGGGATGGGGCGGCCACATGGGGGAGGCGGAGATCAGAGGCCTGTGGTCTCCGGTGGAGTCCGGGCTCCACATCAACCTTCTGGAGCTCCGGGCTATTCGTCTTGAACTCAGAGCATTCCTTCCCTCTGTCCGGGGAAGTGTAGTGCAGTTGTTTACGGACAACACCACCGCCATGTGGTACTGCAACAAACAAGGCGGGTGAGGTCGTGGACCCTATGTCAAGAGGCCCTCCGCCTCTGGATATGGCTAGAACATCAGGGCATATCTCTGGTGGTTCAACACCTGGCAGGTTCGCTGAACGCCAGGGCGGACGAACTCAGCCGCAGGTGCATGATGGATCACGAATGGCGTCTTCACTCGGAGGTGGTGCAAGGTCTCTTTCGACAGTGGGAAGAGCCTTGGTTAGATCTATTCGCCACAGAAGAGAACGCGCAATGTCAGCAATTCTGCGCGTTGGAATTTCCAAGGCGGCACTCGCTAGGCGCCGCTTTTCATCGCGAGTGGAGTTGCGGTCTTCTATACGCCTTTCCGCCTATCCCACTTATGCCCAGAGTGCTGAAGAAGATCAAGCGCGACCGGGCCCAAGTCATTCTTGTGGCTCCGGATTGGGCACAAAGAGTCTGGTATCCTGAGCTGTTACACATGGCCATCGATCCTCCGATCAGACTGCCTTTTCAGGAGGATCTTCTGTCGCAGCAGCGGGGGACGGTCCTCCACCTGTCCAGCCTCCACCTCCTTTTTTTTTTTTTTAAACAGATTTTATTGGTATTTAGTGCACTTAACATTCACAGGATCTTTCTACATCTCAAGCGTTAAACATTTGTTCCATAATATACATTACATTATTTTCACATCCTTTCATATTGAGATCCGTTCGGGTTAAATTATTCATCAGGTTCACTCAGTTCTAACTTACAACTCCCTCCACCCCCCTCCCCTAAACAAGTTGCTTAGTGTCAGCTGTATGTGTTAGCGGTGTGTGCTGCTCCTTCATCCTTCCTTGCTGTGCTTACTGTGGACTATATGTGGTAGGTTGGCAGGGGTGAGGGAAAGCGGGGGCTGGGGCTGTCTCATCCCTCGCCACTGCGCAGGGGCCGTTACCCCTCTCGTATCTCCAGTGTCCCCATTTCATTGTCCCTGTTCTGTGGCGGCGAATCCCGATGCCGGACTGCCGTATCCTCGAGGTCTGGTGTTTGTAGATCATTCACTAGAATCCCCCAGGCCCTCGCTGTTTCTAGGTTCCCTAGGCCTCTGTTCGCGGCGCGCAGTAAGAGTCTATGCTCTGCAGCTGCCCATTTCTCCATTTCCCTTCTCCAGCTCCCTCTTTGGGGCCCCTTGGGGACTTCCAATTCTTTGTGATTTCCCTTTTCGCAAGTACAAACGCTAAGTCTTGGAATCTCCCAGTGGTCTTCGTCTTGGCCGTGTGTGAGAACCAGTGAAGTATGCAGCGGCTCGGTGTGTGCTCAATTACCCTGTCTATGACGCTCTCAACAATCGCTAGCACCTCCTCCCAGAATTCCCTCAAGCCTGGACAATCCCACAGCATGTGCAGGATGTGTGCCTCCTCATTCCCACATCGTGGGCATGCCGCTTCCTCCGTTTGGAAGTAGTGCCTGATTCTGGCTGGCGTTAGGTACCCTCTATGAAGCACATAGTAGTTTTTGAGCTTGAACCTCACGTTCCTGGAGACCTTCAGGGTGTGTTCCACAATAGCATCCCAGTCTTTTTCAACAATTGGTACCCCTAAGTCTTCCTCCCACTGTGCTCTCAGCCGCTCCATGTGTCTCTGAACATCCCGCCGGATAGCTCTGTAGATGCAAGAGACTGTTTTTATCCTACCTGCAGAAAGGACTTCGTATCTACAGCAATCCAGTGCTCTAGGCTCAGTCACCCCTGTCCTCCAGTGCTTACGGAATGCCGCCATAACAGCTCTGTGTAGTAGAAAATGTCCCAGTGGGAGGTTGAACTCCTCTCGTAGGTCCTCGAATGGAGTCATTTGGGTTTCTCTAAAGAGATCTCCGACTACTTTCAGCCCTGCTTCCGTCCAATCATCTAGCCCAGCCCAGTTCCCCCCATGCGGTAGTTCGAGGAGCATATCAATGGGTATGTCTGGAAAGTTGGGGACCCTGCAGTTCGATCTCTGGAGACATCTCGCCCAGCACCTCGTAATCACCGTCTCTTCAACCTTCTTCTCATGGGGCCTCTGTCTCAGCCGCAACAGTATTTTCGTTTTGACTCGGGGTTCTGGTGCGAATGGTGATTGCACCCTTTCTGGGTCTCTGCTGTTCGCCAGCCATCTCATGAACCACTGCAGCTGTGCTGCCAGGTAGTAGGATTCAAGGTCAGGGACCGCCAGCCCTCCTGTGGCTGTAGAGCGCTGTAGCGTCCGTAGTGCCACTCGTCTGCGCCCCGTCCCCCATAGGAAAGTTATGATCTGCGAGTTTAGTACGCGGAATGTCGCCCATGGTATCCAAATCGGGAGCGCCCCAAATATGTATAGCAGACGGGGCGGCGCCACCATCTTCAGGAGGGCCACCCTGCCTGCCACTGACAGTGGAAGAGATCCCCAAAAGTCCATGGAGGCATGGAGAACGCGTATCCCCCTTCCTACGTTACCCTCTATCAGGTCCACCGTGGCATGATATACCTTCACTCCTAGGTATTCTAGGCATGTGGGCTCCCATCTCAAGGTCCCCAGGTTTTCTGGAGGTCGTCCAGCAGGCTTCACAGGGAACACCTTAGACTTCTGCCAACTTACTCGTAATCCCGAGAGTGCTCCAAATTCTTCTAGCATACCCCTTGCCCCTGCAAATCTCCACCCGGATTTTGCAAAAAGAGGAGTAAGTCATCCGCATAGAGTGCTATGCGATGATATATGCCATTGATCGCCAGCCCCGCATAGTCCCTCCCTGTTCTGGCCCGACTCGCCAGCGGTTCCATGGCCAGTGCGAATAAAGTGGGGAGAGAGGGCATCCCTGTCGGGTCCCTCTTTCTACACTCATGCTCTGGGAGATCACTTTCCCCGTCCCCACTCTCGCCCTGGGGTCCGCGTATAGGAGTTTCAACCATTCTATGAATCCTGCCCTAGGCCCATCGCTTCCAAAACTCTATAGAGGTATTGCCATTCGAGGCTGTTGAATGCTTTTTCGATGTCCACTGCAAATATTGCAGCTTCGTCTCTGGCATAGTCCTCTGCCCTCATTATGGCCATGAGGCGCCTGATGTTAATGGCAGTATTTCTTTGTGTTATGAATCCCGTTTGATCCGCGTGCAATAGTTGGGGCATGTAGGGGAGCAGTCTATTCGCTATAATTTTGCTTATTTTATAGTCCATGTTCAACATGGACAGTGGTCTATACGCGGTTTTTTCATGGGGCGGTTTTCCAGGCTTAAGTCCTGGGATTATTAGGGCTTCCCTTGTGGTATCGGGCAGGGTGCGCTGCTCTCTCGCCGTCCGGTATAGTACAACCAGCTAAGGGGCCAGCTCTTCAGTATATGTCATGTAGAACTCTGCCGGGAGTCCGTCTGTCCCCGGTGTTTTGTTAAGCGCCATATGCTTAATGGCTACTCTCACCTCTCGCAGGGAGATGTCCTCCCCCAATTCCTGTGCTTCCCCAGGCTCCAACTGAGGGAGTTCCAGCTCATCCAGGTAAACTCCTAGTGTCTCTCCCCCGCTCTCCATGACACTGCTGTATAAGGTGGTATAGTATTTGGCGAAGATGTCATTGATATCGTCTTGCATATACCATCTGTTCCCATTGTCATCCTCCAATTCCAACGTCAATGACCCCCTGTTGTGTGGGTTGGCGAGCCACGCCAGGTGTGAGCCTGATTTGTCACGCTCCGCATGTGTGCGGCTTTGTATTGTTTATAGTCAAAGGCTCGTAGTCTCTCTGTCTGTTGCGCCACTGTCTCGCGCGCTTCTAGGAGCGCATCTTGCAGGTCTGGGCGTTCCGGTCTTTCCCTCTCTATCCGCCTTAGCTCCTTTTCAGCAGATATAACTTCAGCTGTCAGTGTACGCCTGACCCCTGTTATCTCCGCTATACAATGGCCTCGTATAGTTGCCTTAAAGGCATCCCATTCCGGGAGTGGAGAGGACGCGTCCCTTCATTGTCCTGGAAATATTGTGCGATCTTTTCTCTGGCCCCTTCTTTGAAGACCTGCTCTTCCAATGTCTCTGGGCGCAGTCGCCAAGTAGGAATGGCCGGAGCTCGACTCACCCAGCTAAGGCCCAATAATAGGGGGTTGTGGTCGGATATCGTCCTAGTCAGGTACTCAGTTGCCCATGTGTGTCTGGTGTGCAGAGGAACGTATCTAACCGTGTGTGTACCTCATGCGTCGATGAAAAGAATGAGTAGTCTCTATCCTGGAGGTGTAAGGTTCTCCATGAGTCCACCAGTCCCCAATGTCCCTGCCAGTCTCTGAACGCCCGCGCATGACGGACCATTGGAGAGTCCGGCAGCGGCGGGTGCGACCTGTCCAAGTCAACATCTGCAATGGCATTAAAGTCCCCGCCCATGAGCACTGCGGTCGTCAGGTATGGGGCCAATTGTCGGGATAGTCACTCCAAAAATTGAGGCTGGTCCACGTTCGGGGCATACACATTGACAATACTCACTTCCCTGCCCTCCAGTCTCCCTCTCAGCGCCACATATCGGCCCTCTGGATCTATTAGTTTGCTGGTGACCTGGAATGGAACTCCCGCCCTCACCCAGATCATGGCGCCCCTGGCAAAGGCAGAGTATGTAGTGTAAAATGTTTGTCCTTGCCAACTCTTCTGCAGTGCTTGGCCCTCTTTTGCCGTGAGGTGCGTCTCATGGAGGAGCGCTATATGTATCCCCCATTTGTTGAGGTAAGAAAAGACTTTATATCGTTTGGTCATTGTGTGCATGCCCTGTATGTTCCAGGTTACACACTTATACTTCGGGTCGACTGCCATTGTTCAGTTCCCTCTGGTATCGCCCACCCCTTCGACTCCACTATACTTCTCGCACAGATCGGATGCGTCATCTCACAACCCCTAAAATGAGTAGATGGTGCAACTCGTGTTTCCCCCCTTAACAATTCAACAACATTATAACGAAGTCCCCAATGCCCCTTCCCCAGGACAAGTAGGCAAAACCCTCCCATCCAAACCAAATAATCAAAGTCCTGGACTGTCATCCACAAAGTTAGGGGGTGAGTCTCTGGGCGCTTCTGACACGTCCGCCCGCCAGCCCGCTGCTCGGCACACGTATTGCATTAGGTCATCTGTGTGCCCCAGTGTCTCTCTCTCGCCTTCTCCCTCGGTGAAGTTCTCCTACCTTCATCGTCAGATGATCTCGTCTGCCGTACCAGGTGTCACGATGGGGAGCTCACCACTCGGCGCCTCCGAGGTATTAGAGTCCCGCTCAGAACTCGAGTCCGTACCTGATCCGCCCATTTCCAAATTGCCTTGAGTGAGTTCCTTTCCACTGATTAGAGCTACCACTTGCATGGTATTTCGTCGTTCCAGCTACGTTTCCACTTGCGTCAGTGCTAATGCGCCCCGTCTAGCGCCCTTGCTGCGAGATCTCCTGCATTGGTTTCCCCGGCGTCCCAGATCTTTTGGTGGCGATATTCCTCGATGCTGCTCCAACCATGTCCATGCCTCTTGTGGAGACGTGAAGAATTCCGTTCCGCCCGGGGTGGATACCCGTAGTTTCGTTGGGTACTGCATTGCATATTTGTATCGTAGTTGGCGGAGTTTGGCTTTGACACTCGTGAAGGAGCTCCTTTGCTGTTGGACATCCCTCGACAAGTCCAGGAAGAGGCGCACCACTACATTATTGACTTTTATTTCGCTCTTCCTTCGGGCCTGCGCCAATATGTGGTCTCTGTCACGATAGTGTAGCAGCCTCGCTATTACTGGCGGTGGTGGTGCCCCCGGCGCAGGTGGCCGCGCCGGCACTCGATGTGCTCTTTCTAAGGCATAGAATGGCGAGAGGCCCTCTGGCGCTACCGCTACGCAAAGCCACTCCTCAAGGTACCCCACCATGTCAGTTCCTTCTATTCTCTCAGGGAGGCCCGTTATTCGGACGTTGTTCCTCCTGGAGCGGTTTTCCGCGTCTTATGCCCTGAGTTCAAGCACTCTCACTTTCGATTCCAGCCCTGTGAGCTGCTCCTTCAGCGCTGTGAGCGCCGGGCCCGTGTCCGAGAGTTGACGCTCATTGGTCGTAACTCTTTCCGTGAGGCGTCGGTGATCGTCTCGCAGTAGGCCCAGGTCTGCCCCTATCGAGTCAATTTTGGTCTCTAGCCTCTCACTCGAGTCATTAATGGCCTGCAGGATATCCTGTAAAGTCGGGCTCTCAGGCGCTTTCAGTGGTTCGGGTTGCGTTGCTCCCTCCTCTGAGGGTATGTCAGTCTGTACATCCTCCTTCTCCTTTCTCTTAATCTGCTTCCCCATTCTCTGCGTGGTATGTCCGCGAGCACTCCGCTCCTCTGATATAGGGGAAAAGATTCCTGTTGGTCCTTACAGGGGATCCCACAGCCGCGCCGACCTCCTCCGTTTTCTGGATCAGGCTTCTGTCCGCATGTCGGCAGCGCAGCATGGGCTTCGGTGCTCTGCGCCGTCCGCCCAACCAGCATCTCCTGTGTGTGTTACTGTCACTGCTGGTCCCGCTGCAGCTTTCGCCCTGTGTCTTCCTACCTCAGGCTTGGGGGGCCCCCCCGGTCCCCTCTCCGCGTCAGCGGCGGTAGTGTGACAATCGTCGGCTCCTCGCTTGCTGTGGTCTCGACTCTGGGCCCGGTCCCGCTTCTCCCCCACGGCTACTTTCTCAGGGGCTCAGGATTTGGGAGCGGGGGCTCCGGCCTTCTCCGCACGTAGGCGGCGTTGCCAATGCTCTCCCTGATTCTCTGCTCCTTCGCAGCGATCGGCCAGTTCCCCTTGCGCTGCTTTCTGCCTCTTTGAGACGGCCGTTACTCTTGGCCACTAGCTCATCCCTCAGCTGCCCCCACAGCAATGCGTGTCTGCGCGGGGGCCTGGGGTGGGGAGCTTCTTGCACCAATTCCTGCTCTGTGCCTGTGAGGCCCGCTTGTGCTGCCGCTCGGGGTGGTGGCTCGCTCCTCTCAGTTCCCCTTGATAACACGGCCTGGCCTTGGCGCGCTCGCCGCCTCTGTCGCCTGTCCGTGTGGCGTCCTCACTCCGCTTCCAGTGCTTGGCGGTCGGGTCCACTCTGCATGGAGCCGCGCCGCCGCACCTCAGGAGTCCCGCTCTCCTCAGCACAACACCGCCGGTCGTCTATATACGGGGGGAGGGTTTAGGCCACCCCCAATCTGCCTCAATCTCCAGCTCTCGACCCTCCGCTGCGTCGGCCCCTCTTACCGGTCTTCCCTTGGTGGCTGAGCGAGACCAGGCCCTCCCGCCGTATCTCCGCAGCTTTAGATCGCCGCAGGCGCGCTCTTTATCCTGGAGCCTTCCTAGATTTTAGTGGGCGCAGCCATTTTGTCTGGACGCGGCTCCCGCTTCTTTCATTCTCTCGGCACAACGGGTAATGGCCGTTGGGGGTTCTCGGCAGTCTACTTCTGCCCCCTGGTCATTGGGCTATTGCTGTGGGTCATTAGTACCCCCTCAGGCAATCAGGATGGAGCCCAACAGAGGCCGGTGGGACGGAGCTCACAGGCTCTGACTCCTACTCCATCAGCATCCAGGCCACACCAGCCTCCACCTCCTTGCGTGGAGATTGAGCGGCGGCAGTTGACGTCGTTTGACCTGCCTCCCGAAGTCTGTGATGTTATCTTGGCAGCCAGGCGTCCCTCCACTAAGATGGTATACGCCTGCAGATGGAACAAATTTGTGGCATGGTGCACAGTAAAGACTGTGGATCCCCTTTCCGCCCCGCTTTCTGAGGTTCTCTTGTTCGTCCTTTCTTTGGCCCAGCAGGGCTCTGCTCTGGGCACTCTAAAGGGCTACCTCTCGGCCATTTCAGCCTTTCTTAGGCTTCCTGATCAGCCTTCTCTTTTCAAGTCCCCTGTTGTAAATTGCTTCCTTAAGGGCATTACTCATCTTATTCCTCCTGTTCCCTTCGTAATGCCCCAGTGGGACTTGAACTTGGTTCTTACATATCTTATGTGCGCTCCCTTTGAGCCGCTGCATAACTGTCCTCTCAGGCTTCTGACCTTAAAAACTGTCTTTCTGGTGGCCATCACCTCTGCTCGCAGAGTGAGTGAGCTTCAAGCACTTTCGTCTAAGCCTCCCTTTCTGACTGTTCATCCGGGCAAAGTTGTCCTTCGCACTCATCCTTCCTTCCTTCCCAAAGTGGTTACTCCTTTCCATATTGGACAGACCATCACTTTGCCAACCTTCTTTCCGCCTCCGCATCCTTCTAAAGAGGAAGAGAGGCTCCACCGTCTGGATCCAAAGCGTGCGCTTTCCTTTTACTTGGATCACACAAAACAATTCCGGGTGGATGACCAGCTCTTTGTTGGCTACGCGGGCACCAAGAAAAGTCGGGCCGTGCACAAACGAACCATCTCTAGATGGGTCGTTTTGTGCATCAAAGCTTGTTATTCCTTGACAAAGAAGGAGCCTCCAGTGGGGTTGCACGCCCATTCCACCAGGGCGATGGCAGCTACCACTGCTTTGGGACATGGAGTCCCCCATAATGACATCTGTCAGGCAGCTACGTGGGCATCGCTGCACACGTTTACTGCCACTGCCACTACTGCCTGGACAGCCAAGTCCGGAGAGACGGCTTCTTTGGCCGATCTGTTCTCCAGGACTTCCTGGGGTGAACTTGGTTCACAGGCCCACCTCCGGGGTTAGTATTGCTGGGGTATCTATTCTAAGGTAAGGAATCTATAACTAACTGTTTCTTTCAGATGAACAAGTTACTTACCTTCGGTAACAATATATCTGTAAGAAACATAGGTTAGTTATAGATTCCTTACCGCCCCACCCATCCTCCCCGTTCTGCGAACTGACTTCTAGTGTTAAGGACTTCCTTTCAGGGTCCTAGTTTTGTGCACCAGTGGTCAGAGTCTTGCATGGCTCAGCGCTTCTGGCGTGGAAAGTCGTGTACAGAACTGACGTCAGCGCGCGAGGGCGGCGTCTATGTAGCTACTGCGACGTCATACCGGCGACCATGATGCCAACGACGAACGCGGAGCTGACCGACGCCACCTTTCAACAAGCAGGGGTACTGCTGACGAAAAACTTTCCTGATCCAGTCTGACGCCTGGGGGTAATTCTAAGGTAAGGAATCTATAACTAACCTATGTTTCTTACAGATATATTGTTACCGAAGGTAAGTAACTTGTTCATTAATAAATGTTGGTTTAAAATATATATAGACAGAGGCATATATGCATATGTGTTCACATATACATACAGAGAACAGTGCCATTCTTGTACGAAACACAGACTTAAATACATTTTTGTATTAAATGTGTAAATTTATGGTTTAATGTCTTGTAAATGGTATTGCTGAACATTGGTGTGTTGTTTGTATTGTGTTTGTGTAGGGAAAAGACAACTCTTGACTAGTCTAAAGCACCAATGGTTGTCATTGGATCTTATATTTGCTGTAATGATTTCCATAGTTTGACTGCTTGTACAGAGAAAGATTTTACACGCATGTTTTTTTTCTTGTGTGCTGGGATTTTGAGGCATGGCACCAGTCTAAGGTGGAAGTTTATTTTGTTGCATGTATTTTGTGATTGATGAAAAGTCGTTCTTAGCCTTGTATTTGTTTGTGGGTTTTACATGCAGGAGTAGTCTGGTAGCAGAGTTCTGAATTCTCTATAACCTCCTTATGGTTGATAAAGGTGAGTCTTTATATAGACCATTAGGATAATCAAGTTATGATAGGACAATATAGACCATTAGCATAATCAAGTTATGATAGGACAAGAGAGGACCTCCTGGTCAGTGACCCAGCTCTCTGCCCGTGCAGCTCCGCTCGCTGACTCACCCCGTTGCTGCCCCTTCCTCCTCTGCGCCAGGCAGGGGTTCGAGGCTGCTGTCCTTGTGTCCCGGTGGTGTGCCTGCTTGCCACTGCTGACTTGCAGTGTGGTATCATTTTTTTTTATTCTTTTTCGTTTCGTTTCGTTTCGTTTTTGTTTATTGTTGCCTCTTCTCTTTTCCTGCCTTTCCCTGAGTGTATTTTCCCTGCCCGTTTTCTCGCCCCTGCTGCCCTGCGGCCCCTCCCCCCCCACCGGTATTCCCGCTCCCGCCACCCAGCTGCTCTTCCCTCCCCCTGTCCCCTATTAAATGGCGGCTTCTACGCGCCTGTGCAGCGGCCGCGTGCAGCCGGCACGCCGCTGGCTCGCCAAAGGCAAGCCCATCTGCGCCCGACCGTGACCAGTGCCAGGGATCCCTGATCTCCGACCATCCACCGCTACGACGCAGCAGCCCTCCTCGCACTCGACCCCGGAAGAAACAACAACTGCCAGCAGTCCACGCCGAACACAACCCACGGCCAGTTCTCCTGCCGGCAATGCTGCCAGACTTTCACCACCACCCACGCCACCAACACCGCCGACGCCCTGAGGTGCATCCTTCTCAACGTGCGCTCCATGCACAGACACGCTGTGGAGATCTGGAACCTCCTGGACACCCTCTCACCAGACGTCGCCTTTTTTACAGAAACCTGGACCAACGCCTCCTCCGCCCCCGCCATCGCCATCCCGGACGGATACAAGATTCAGAGGAAGGATTGCCCTACCACCCGGGAGGAGGACTCGCCATCGCTCACAAAAACGCCCTCCGTGTCTCCACCTCGAGCGACGTCTTGTCCACCGCCGAACTCCTGCACTTCCAGGTCCAGACCAGCCCCAACTCCACACTCCGCGGCACCCTCGCCTACAGACCTCCCGGCCCCCGCGCCCTTTTCGCCACCCCCATCACAGACCTCATCAAACCACACGCCATCGCCTCCATGGACTACATACTCATCGGAGACCTGAACTTCCACCTCGATAACCCCAGCGACCCCAACTCCACCACCCTCCTGGACAACCTCGCCAACATCGAACTGAAACAACTCGTCAGCATGCCTACCGACAAAGCAGGACACACCCTCGACCCCATCTTCGCAGGAGGAAACAGCATCCACTTCAGTCACACCATGCAACCCCCATGGACGGACCACCACTGCGTACACTTCCTCGTCTATAAACCCAAGCCGCCCAAACCTGCCCTGCGCCCTCCGCGAAGGAACTGGAGCAGAATCACCGAGGAGCAGCTCAACTCCACCCTCAACCGCAACACCCCCAGCGCTGCGACCGACGCCAACCTCGCAGCTAGGGAACTACACACATGGATCTCCAACTGCGCAGACAAGCTCGCCCCGCTACGCAACTCCGTCAGACAGCGCCCCAGGAAAGCCACCTGGTTCACCGCCGACCTCCAAGAAGCCAGACGCACCTGCAGACGCCTCGAGAAGAACTGGAGAAATAGCAAAACACCTGAAAACCACACCAACTACAAGAACGCCATGACGGAATACCACCAACGCATCAGAACCACCAAAAGAACCTTCATCCACCACAAAATCCTTGCCAACTCCAGCAACTCCAAGGAACTCTTCAGCATCATCCAGGAATTCACCAAGCCCCCCAGCAAAACCACAGACATCACACCCTCCCAGGACCTCTGCGACAAGCTTGGATCTTACTTCCATCTGAAAATCAAAAACCTCTACGACAACTTCAACGACCAAACACCTGACTCCACAACCACTCCCTCCTCCGGCAACGCCAGCCAGCCCACAATATCCTCCTGGACACCGGTCACGACCGAAGAGACCGCCTCGACCATGAATGGCATCCACTCTGGGGCCCCCACAGACCCCTGCACACCGCACATCTACCACAGAGCCGCCATCGCACCAGAACTACAATGCACCATTAACACCACCTTCGAGACCGGCACCTTCCCCGATGACTGGAAACGCGCAGATGTCAGACCCCTGCTTAAGAAGCCCTCAGCAGATCCCACGGACCTCAAGAACTACCGGCCCATCTCTCTCCTCCCATTCGTGGCAAAAGTCGCAGAGAAGACCGTCAACGCACAGCTGACGAGGTTCATCGAAGACAACTCCATCCTCGACCCCTCCCAATCCGGATTCCGCAGCAACCACAGCACCGAGACCGCCCTACTGGCCGCCACAGACGATATCCGCACCCTCCTTGACCAAGGCCACACCGTAGCCCTGATCCTACTCGACCTCTCGGCGGCATTCGACACCGTCTCCCACCGCACACTCACCGCCAGACTACACGACGCCGACATACAAGGAACCGCCCTTGACTGGATCCGCTCATTCCTCACCGGCAGAAGCCAAAGAATCAGACTGCCACCCTTCCTCTCCAAACCCACGGCAGTCAACTGCGGAGTACCCCAAGGATCAGCGCTCGGCTCAACCCTCTTCAACATCTACATGGCCCCCCTCGCCGCCATCGTCAGACAGCACGGCCTCAGCATAGTATCCTACGCCAACGACACCCAGCTCATCCTCTCCCTCACCAAGGACCCCACCACCACCAGACTCAACTTTCAGGAAGGAATGCAGGAAGTCGCATTCTGGATGAGCAACAGCTGCCTGAAGCTCAACTCGGATAAGACAGAAGTCCTCGTCCTCGGAACCATCCCATCGGCATGAACAACACCTGGTGGCCCACCGCCCTCGGCAGCCCTCCGACCCCCATGGACCACGCCAGAAACCTCGGCATCGTACTCGACTCCTCCCTCTCCATGAATCGACAGGTCAACGCCGTCGCCTCCAGCTGCTTCAACACCCTCCGTAAGACCTCCAAATGGATCCCCCCCCGAGTCAGGGAAAACAGTCACCCACGCACTCATAACCAGCAGACTGGACTACGGAAACGCCCTCTATGCCGGCATCAACAAGTCTCTACTCCACAAGCTCCAGACGATACAGAACACCGCCGCCAGACTCGTCCTCGGCATCCCCCGACACGAGCACATCAGCCAACACCTACGGAATTTCCACTGGCTCCCGGACGAGAAGAGAATCACTTTCAAGATACTCACCCATGTCTACAAATGCCTCCACAACACCGGACCCCAATACCTCAACGAGAGAATCACCTTCCACATACCTAAAAGAAACCTCTGATTCACCAACCTCGCCAAAACCCCACGCATCCGCAGAGCCAGAACAGGGGGAAGAGCCTTCTCCTACATCGCGGCCAAGACCTGGAACGAGCTCCCGATCGACATCAGACTCGCCCCCTCCCTGAACGCCTTCAGGAAGGCCCTCAAGACCTGGCTCTTCGACTGACCGGAACTGCTGACATCCCCCCACCCCCCAGCGCCTTGAGACCCTCACGGGTGAGTAGTGCGCTCACAATTCTCTGATTGATTGATTAATTGTCTGTTGGTCCTTGTGAGGGAATCCTAGGTCTAGGAAGATGCGTTGCAGCGTTTTCATGGTAAGAAAGCTTGATCCACTTGGGTATTTATTGGTAGGTTGGAGTCCATGGTAATTCCGTGGTTTGTTATCTCACTGGATATTTTTGATGGTGGTCCTAGATATTCAGGCCGGGTGCAGAGAGGATCATATGTTTTCCAGTCACCACAGATGAGAATTTCAGTTTTGAACACATTCAGTTAAAGGTGGCTCCACGTGATCCACTGCTGAATGGCCCAGAGGCAACTAAAGACTTTGGAGATGAAAATCATTGATCATTCCTGGTAATGATTTCATGTAGATGTTGAAAAGCATGGGTGAGTTGATAGAGCCTTGAAGGATTGCTCAATAACACACTTTTCATGGCCCTGATCACATGACCCTTTCTCAGGCTCATTCATAGGCGTGCAAGACAGCTAATTTTTAACTTGGACATAAAAACAATTTCAAGGTGTTTCATTGTAAGGGGGAGCATACACAATTTAGACTAGCTGGCTTGGTCAGTCCCCACAGAGGCTGTGGCCTGGATTGCACTGAGGCAAAGTTAGCAGCTGCCCAGTGCACCTTGGGTATCTCCTCATTTGCATTTGTGAGTAACCCCATTGAGACGAGAGAACCCCTTTGCCAGTGTGCCTGTGCCATTTTGCTGCTATTGACTTAAGTAACCTGTGTGCCGGCCTGGAAATGGCTGAATTTCATATGTTACTTTATGGGGAGAAGATGGGTGCTTCCCTCCTCCCAAAACCCCTCAACACATACTCACTCAAATGTCCAGCCAATATATGCCAGCAAAGACACGGACACTGCAACAAGGGCTGCGCTATTAGGATTTCTGGGTTTGTGCCATGAAATATGGCTTCTGATTGAAGTGGAAGCCCCCACTCTCCGTTCAGCTTTCAGTCTCCGCCCATAAAAGTCATGGGTACTGTTCAGAGAAACAGTAAGTGATAGTGTGAACATGCAGTCTTGGGTTTGCTTCTGTGCGCTCATCAACATACAAGCTAACTCTGAGAATCTTTGCCTCGGGCCGATCTGCACTTAGCAGACCATTGCAGACTGCAGCCAGCACCCGTTGTTGCATTTCGGCCCTGGCCTTTTAGGAACATGTGCTTGTTCTTTTTAAGGTGTTTGTGCTATAATGGTGCCAGATCATTTTTTTTTTTTGTTGCTCCTCTCATGGTTTCTCCTACCGCCTTGCTTGTTTCTTAAGAACTTAAAATTGGATCTATTTAATTCATCTTGTTCTTGGCATGTTTACAGATTTATTTGCAGTTTGACTTCTCGTAAATGAGGAAGCCCCCCCCAAAAAATGACCCCAGCAACCAGGATGTCCATCTTAGATTCCAGCTATTTTGAGTGACACCATATGATGGAACGGTTATGCAAACTTGGTAATTTTTTAATGGATCCGCAGAACGACAGAGAAATGAGATGCTCAAGCATTGCTTTAAAGGGTTTTAGAGTGACTGTGGACTACTATTGTTCCACTCCAGAACTACGTTTTATGTCTGTTATAGCATTTAATTAAACTGAAGGCTTTGTAGATTGGTAACTGTGATATAGTTTTTCAAATAAAAAATATATATATATATGTGTGTATGTGTGTATATAGTGCTATCAAGGGGAAATGTTGATTGAAAATAGTAAGTGAAATGCTGGACTGTATTGTACTATAAACAATCGTTTTGTATTGAAGAATGGAGAATTTTAGAAACAAACATTGTTTCTGTTGTTAAATAACGCATTCTGTCTGTAGAAGGGTGAGATTGTCGAAGCTGTTTTCTTTAAGGTGCCACTAATAATGGCACTGACTGTTATAAAAGTGTTCAGGTTATGTGTACCTTCAGGAACAGATAGTTGGTATAAAAAAATGGTGGTCAGTCAGGGCTTGTGGAATTATGCAGTTCTGTGGTTGTAGTTTTTACTGAAAATTACCGTACTTGTCACATAATTTGTACTCTAATAATCAAAACTGGTGTTTCTAGCTTGTTGTTTCTAGCTCAATTGAACCAAAATAATTTGCCCAGGTGAGGCGGCAAAGCGCATTTTCAGATGAGTGGCATTCTACAGTGGGGGAATGCGTGGTTGACAAATTGATGAACTGGAGATCCTATTTGAGAAGTGCTTGGTGTCATGCCTCGGTGAGCATAAAGGTGCTCTTGTGGTTAGGGCCAAGCATTGTAAATGAGGAGGTGTGAGAAATACGCATGCAAATTATAATTATCAAATTAATTTTTCAGCTGCACAGCACCAGGCTAGCAAAAGATTTCACAGGGGTGAAGTGTGCATGTATATAAAAAAGGGTGTAATCAGTAATCCACATGGCCTGCTTCGAAAGTGACATCTAGTAGCGGGGGGAAGGGGGAGTAGCAGAAGCCTCGGTGGAATGGAAGGGACTGTTGGAACATCTTGCCTCCTCTCATTGGCTGACCTTGTCATTGGTCAGCCAATGAAAGGTTCCTACCTCGTCGCAGAGTGGGATGGGTCAGTGAGAGTTGCTGATCCTACTCTTTCACGAGGTGTCACTGATTGATGCTCAGCCCAGGCAATTCGGGGCTTAAAACAGAAGCCCCCAGGTTCAGGCCTATAGTCACGAGCCCCCTGTCATGATGGAGAGGACCTCAAGGAGCTTTGCCGGGCTGAAGAGGTCACTCCCTTAAGGCTGTGAAATTGTCAGCCTGGCAAAGTTTGGCTCAGGCTGTCAGGCATCTGCGCATTTAGTGCATGTACATGGCATGGCTGCCTAACCTAACCATGAAGAGTGTCTGTCCGGATGACTTTAGCTCAGCCTGATGGACGTTCTTCATGCTTTACAAAAGGTTAAGGTAGTGGAGCCCCCCTTCCTTTAATGACGGGCAGCTGCTGGATGCACACTAGTGCACTGGGCTACACTCCTAAGTGATCAGGTTTTACTGTACAGCCTACACTAGAAATGATTGCCTTAAGGAGCTTCAAGATTCTGAGTAAGAAATGTGTGTGTGCCTGTAGTAAGGGTTGGCTTGAGTGAGCTGGGGTCTGAAGTTCATGCCAACACTGCAGGTTTCTGTGCATAAGCGGTTCTGAGCATGCATGGTCAGGGGTTGGAGCCAAGCGAGCAACAGGTAGAATGACATCCTTGGTTTACATCTGTGCCCCTTGCAAGGAGAGGCCATCTTCGACTAGGGGTTGGCTCCTAATCACCCCTTTCAGGTCCCTGAGAAATGCTAAAGACTGGCAGTCCACTGTCAGTCAAAGTCTGCCCCACAGAGCCTGGCACCCAGCATGTGTGAGGCTGAGACTAACTACCTGTGGTGAGCTGCTGTCCTGGCACCAGTGGAGTATTTATCTGAAGTTTAGGATAATAAAATCTAGATATTAAGGCTGCATGACATCGTTACAATGCAAAGAATGGTTCAACACTCTTAATTTAGTGTAAAGACAGGCACCCCAAGTTTTAGCCCATTTTTATTGGACTAATTGACAATAATATGCTGAATTTGTACAGTGCATGCCCTTTCTAACTCGCACATGCTCCTTCCAATAGGAGTGATACAGTGATCTTTACCACGGCCCTCCTAAGGTATCTGTGAATAGGAAAGCTGATGGAATAAGCATCATATAAAATTAATCAGCACAATAAAATGTAACGCGACACGCAAAGGTTTAACATCTTTAGAGCAATGTAAACCTCAGCCCCAAGTCCTCCTCGTATGATTCACTTTTTACCTTGGCAGATGGCTTCCCCTTCAAATACATTGTTTGTGTGTCAGCAGCTAGTTTTTCAATTCTGAACAGAGGCAGTGCTTACTGAATGAGAACACCACCCTTTCTAGGCACAAGGAATGATCCTTTCATTGTGATCTACAGCAATCGCCTTCCTTCAGGGCCAGGCAGTTTATTGACTTTAAATGTCTGAATGAAGTTATTTAAGTGTATAAAGGTGCACCAGAATCACTTAAAACAACAAACAGTGTCATGTTCAAAGATCAGCCCTTACTGGAAGTGATTTTGTGTAGCTTGAATCTCCTCTCTTTTGCTTTCCCTCTTCTAAATCTGAATTATCGTGGGCCTTTCTTTACTCTTGGGTCAGTTTTTGCTGTTAAAATCGTATGCAGAAGTATTGAGATTTCACAGATTTATATGTCTCTTTGGGTTTTTCGCTTAATGAATGCCACTTGTTTTGGCTTATTGTGGAGCCAATATTGGAGGAATGGTTTGGGATGTGCCATCTAGAGTGTGGCCTTTAGATTTGCACGTAGCAAGCGAGGTATGTGATTGTTGGACATGGTATGTTCAGGGGACTTTATCTGACACTCATAATATCTGTTGTTTTAATTTGTGACCCTATTAATAAAGGATCATGTCTTCATAAAACCCTTATTTTAGTTAGGTATTTGCACCTTGTGCGTGTATCAAATTATTCCAGTCAGTAAATCTTCTCTTTTGTTACAATTATGTATTTAATAGCGATCTGCAGGGAAATGTAAACACCAGGTAATGAAAAGGTTTAACAGTCAAGTACAATAATATATTTTGCATAGCAAGTTTGGTTTTTTCATATATTCTGTTGCAAAAATCCTTTGTGAAACACATGTAGTTTGTTTGAATGCAGTGCCTTGTTAAGCCTTCCCATGGCCCATTAATGTTTAATCACAATAAAAACAGATTTTGCAAAATGAAAAGAACCAAGAACACTGAATATGAAATGCGAAGGAACACACAAAAAAAACCATGTCTGCTCGTTTTGTTTTGGAGGTTGTGTCCCGCCATTTTAGGCACCCAGTAAGCTATCTTAAAAATGCTACCACCTGCAGATGGCTTTCAGACTCTCTTTTGAAAAGTCACTTAAAAATTCATTACAAAGAATAGAAGATGATGCCTTCTTTTGCTTTCTAAAACTGTCCATGTCAGATGTGAGTAGCTCCTTGGGTCCTGTGTTTTTCTTTGCATTCTTCTTCTGCTACTTGCAGTGCTGCATTTATAACGGTGGAATTATAGAAATACCAAATGGAAAGAATAAATACCAAATGGAAAGAATAAATATGGATCACTAACATACTCTCATGGAACAACGTAGGCCGCCCTGACTTCACCCTTTGCCCACCTACTACACACCCACCTGTGCCCCCTATTGAAATACTGCACCATAGCTAGTACCCTATTACACATCACCCTGTGCCTCCACTGTACATCATCTTGTGCCTCCACTGTACATCATCTTGAATACTCTTTGTAAATCGCACTATGCACCTGAAGTACATATTGTATTGTAATTGCATTTGTATAGCGCTTACTACCCCTGACGAGGCGTCAAAGCGCTTTTTCGGCGAGTAGCACGCAACTCCGGGACCCATAGAGGATTAGTGTTGAATTAGTATAGTGAAACATGCAAGTAAATTTTAAGTGGTGGATATGTTAGTCAGTTATTTGGATTCGGAAGGATAGCAGAAGGATAGAAGAGGAAAGAAGGTTTGTATTTATATAGCGCTTCTAACCCCTGATGGGGTGTTGAATCGCTTTTTTGGCGAGTAGCATGCTACTCCGGAAACCCATAAAGGATTAGTGGTGAATTAGTATGGTGAAATATGAAAGTAATTTGAGTGGTGGATATTAGTCAGTTATTTGGAGTGAGAAGGATAGCGGAGGGATAGAAGGGAAAGAAAGGTTTGCATTCATATAGCGCCTGTTACCCCTGATGGGGTGTTGAAGCGCTTTTCTGGCGAGTAGCAGGCTACTCCGTAACCCATAAAGGATTAGTGTTGAAAATTAGTACAGTGAAATATGAAGTAATTTGAGTGGTGGATATGTTAGTCAGTTATTTGGATTGAGAAGGGTTAGGGAGGGGTAAAAATGGAAAAAGGTTTGCATTTATATAGCGCTTGTAACCCTGATGAGGTGTTGAAACGTTTTGTTGGCGAGTAGCACGCTACTCTGGAACCCATAAAGGATTAGTGGTGAATTAGTATAGTGGAATATGGAATTAGAGAAGTGAACATGCTAGTCTGTTATTTTGATTGAAAAGGATAGTGGAGGGATAGAGTGAAGGATTTCTTTTTTAGGTCATAGCAGTAGGAGGAGGCTTTTGGATGAGTAAAAAGGGTTTTTGGAGGGGAAGAGTCAGAGGGAAGAGTTTAGAAAGGTTTGTTTTGGGGGATCGGTACAGTAAAGGAGGTGTCAGAAGATGCAAGGAGGGGTAGAGTAGGAGAGAGTCAAGAAAGGGTTATTTTGGGGAACATAGTAGTGGTATGGCATTTGGGATAAATGAGAGAGTGGGTGTAGAGGATATAATGATAGATGTATAGGGTGAGATAGGGTAGTGAATTGGAAAGAGTAGTAGAAAGAAGTTTGAGATGAGTAAGAAAGTTGGGCTAGAAGATATATTGAGGGAAGTATAGGCTGAGAAATAGGGTAGTGCATTGGAAATGCTAAATTAGAAGAAAGTGATAAATATATAGATCCATAAGTACATTGAAAGTATATAGATGCATAAAGGAGGTAAGTATATGCAGATTAAAGATATTGATAGAGGTAGCGGATGAGAAATAGGGTAGTGCATTAGATATGCTTTTTCAGGAGAAAAGTAACAGACACACAGATCCAAGTACATGGAGGTACATAGATGCCCAATGGAAGCAAGTACATGTAGACCAAAGAAGATTTTTTTTTCTTTTGTTTTTGTTTTTATAACAACATAATTATTGTACATGTTTATACAAAGCAATACACGAAGATAGGCACATATCTATAGTGAAAATCAATGCTTATGTACAGAGGGACAAATACATAGGGTGGGTATTAATGAATGGGGAAAATGGGCAGCATTCCTGGCCCTGGTCCCTACCAGTTTCGAACAGGCTCAAACAGGCACTCACCCTTGTCCTCTCCACCCTTAACAGGCTCAAACAGGCACTCACCCTTGTCCTCTCCACCCTTAACAGGTTCAAACAGGCACTCACCCTTGTCCTCTCCACCGTTAACAGGCTCAAACAGGCACTCACCCTTGTCCTCTCCACCCTTAGCTGAGACGCCCTAAGCCTTGGCCGTTTATAGCCCTAGTAGTCAGTTGACCCCTTCAGCCAATGGGAACCCTAGCCCTAACAATATCCAATCACAGCACTAGCCCTAAAATCTAGAACCAATAGGAGATGAGGACCTTACAGCCAATCTTAGCCCTAGTCCAGGCACCCAATCAGTTTAAAAAACCATTGATCTCTACGTCCAATAGAGGCCCTAGCCCTACCAGTAGTCTCAACCCTAGTCCAAGCAACCAATGGCACAGGAAGCCCTAGTCCCTACTTCCAATAGAAAGCCTAACCCTACTCTTAGTCCCACACCTAGTCCAGCAACCAATCACACCAGAAGCCCTAATCGCTACTTCCAACTAAAGGTCTAACCCTAGCCCTAGTCCCACCTTAGTCCCAACAACCAATAACACAGGAAGCCCTAGTCCCTACTTCCAATAGAAATACTAACCCTAGCCCCAACCCTATATTGATTGAATCACAGACCCATAAACCAATCAGAACCCTCAAATACCCAACCAATGAGGACACTAACCCTAATCCAATAGAAACATCAGATACAACCACCAATCAGTGTACACATGTACCAAACAATATCAGACTATATAAGGTCCCAGCTACCTCAGACAAGGTTTGCTGGCCAGGAGTTGGAAGCTGCTTCTCTATTCAGAAATCTCCTAGGAGACAGACCGGCTCAATCCACACTTTGGACTTCTGCAGGTAAGGCCCCAACAAACTTGTCCTCTAACAACACTATTTGTATAAAACTTTACTCCCTCTCCTGGCCAAAAAACGAAGTGCACAGTCCCTATTAATCACAGTTTAAACAGCTTACAGCACATTACTGCTGTCTCAGGGGGGAAGGAGGGGCTGGTTTCACTGACTTGTTAACACAAGATGGTCGCTGGGGGTGCACTGCTTAACATACAGATCTTAGCACAGAGCAAAGGAGACATTTGGAGGGAAAAACTGATAGTCACAGGGAATGAGGGGGAAAAACTACAGAGTTTGGACTGCAAATCCCACAATTCAACAGGTTAAATGGAAGCAGTCACAGGCAGGAAAAAATACAAGTTTAAACACAAAAACATGGGATAAATTATGCAATCACTGGCAGGTTAAAACTACAATTTTAAACTGTAACAACCACAGGCAAAGACAGTTAAAGAAATTTAAAAAGGAAAAAAATAAGATGATGCAATCACAGGTAGGGAAAATCGTTTATTAAACTTTCTTAGGAAAGAGACAGCACTAGTCTGCCTAGTCACTAGTCACACAGTACTATCATGAAGTACATTATATTGTGCTCACCTGTTGCCCATCCAGTGCTTTCTTATACACGGTATCCTGTGGTCCCCTGGTGAGCATCAGCCGGTGCTCCTCTGGTGCACATCGGCTTGTATCCAGAGATAAAAATCCCCCTTTAACGCCTGCTGCACATTACTGTGTGGTTCGCTTGCACATCACCCAATATCCCCTGCTCCATGGGATTGCCTATAACAGTTGCATTGTTTGCATATATAATTGCATGGGTTTCTGCATTCTGTGTGCCATTATGTGCATTCAGTATATTAAAATCAAACCTATTATCTTTTTAATGTAGTGCACAATACTTATAGTCAGCCCATTTCCAGTTGCTTTTAAGCCACTAAAAGCGCTTTTGCACTCTACCTTGGAGCTTGTTGCACCAGGAATAATGCTTGAACAGTTGGGATTCCTGGCAAGAGAGCAATATGCCACTGGAGCACTCCACATACGTTAAGAAAGCTTTTTGGGGGGGGCTTTCCTTTTTACTTCATGCCCTTCGGTCGTATCTGCTCCCTAAGAGTACTACCACACCTTGATTTATGGGGGCGCTGGTGCACAGCAGCACGGACATTCTGGACCCTAAACTAATTCATCAGAATCGCCTTAATATATTGCTTACAAGCTGACAATCTCTGATACATTAAAACTTCCTATGGCTGGCGGTGGGAGGTCTCAGGCTTCAGAAACAGAAAACGCACTCCTTATTGTTTACCTCCTATAACCCAAACGCTCGAGCCACTCGACCTTGAACTCCATACCCGGTTACATGCACTTAGAACCATTTGCTAGAGTTCAGTGGCCTCAGATTTATTTCAATTATTAAAGGTAAAAACAGCTCGCTTGCAGATGAAGCAGACATTAAAACATGTTATACTTAATAATGTATTCATAGCTTCAAGTTTTTCAGTTAACATTCATAACACGATCATGTTGGTAAAGAGAGTTTCTTCTGGTAGTGGTCCATTCTTGGGGTATACCCCCTACTGAGTGAAGACTTAAGTCGCTAACTGATCCGTCTGTGAATGCTAGCCAGCCTCCATCCAACCTTATTCTTTGAGCGCTGTCTCTGCCTTGATGTAATACCATCCATTTTTAGGTCTCGCCTGCATGAGCATGCGTTAGCACTCCAGTCTCGCTTGCAAGAGCTAATGTGTTGATTAAGGGACTTGGAGGCCACCCATTGCTTACCTTTTATGGACCCCATTGTCACTCTCTTCTGCTGCCTTCTAATTGGGAAGCATGAGCCAGTTTAACTTCCTCTTCTTACGGCTGAAGAAGGGACCGAGTACTGATTGCCTCTTCTGGATTAGGGTCCTTCCGCTGCTGGCGCTGTGATTGAGGTACTATTTTTTATTTATTTTCTTTCTCCTTCCCCTGTTATCCTTATTGCTTCTTTCCCTCCCACCCTTTTGTCTGTGTTGCTTCTTCCCGTCCCACCTCATCTGTGTTGCATATTCCCCACCCACTCAGCATCCATGTTGCTTATTTCCGTATACACCCCTCTCCCTGTCTGTGTTTTTTATTCTCTTGGTGTTGTATATTCTCTTGGTGTTGTTTATTCCCATAGCGTTGCTTCTTCCCATCCCACCCACCTACCTGTTTTGCATATTCCAATAGTGTTGCTTATTCACCATCACATCCACCCGTGTTGCTTCCCATGCGTTGTTTATTCGCATGCCACCCACCTGTGTTGATTAATCCCATTGCATTGCTTATTCCCATATTGATGCTTATTCCCATAGTGTTGCTTATTCCCATAGTGTTGCTTATTCCCATGGTACAGACCTGTATGTGTTGCCTTTTTCCATGACACCCACCCACCCGTGTTGCTTATTCCCATGACCATGTGTTGGTTATTCCCATGCCACCTACCAACCCGTGTTGATTATTAACCACTGTTGCTTACTCACATGTGTTGTTTATTCCCATCCAATATGACCGTGTTGCTTATTCCCATTCCAGCCCGTGTTCCTTATTCCAATACCAGTGTTGCTTATCCCCATGCCAACCTGTGCTGCTTATTCCCATACCACCCACAAACCTGCATTTCTTATTCCCATATGTTGCTTATTTCCAACCAATGTACTCACTCCTTTGCTTATTCCCATAGTGTTGTTTATTCCTATATCACCCACCCACTCGTGTTGCTTATTCCAATTGTGTTGCTTCTTCACCTGGCCCTCACACCTTTATGGCCCCTCGCTAGGCCAGGCTTTCAATGTTTTCTTTAGGAATTCCCTGCCCCCAGTCAGCTACCTAACAGTCAAAATAAACAAAAAACGTGTCTTTCCAATGTTTACAAAACGTGTTTTTTGCAGTGATTGTTGCAAATAACATATTGACTTAATGTAGGGTATGTAGTGTATTCCAATTGGCAGTGTGTCCAGTGCAGTGGCGGCCGGCACGGATCAGGGTGGGACGCGGGGGAAAGCGGGAGTAAAAATAAACTTACCTTCTCGCCGATTCCTCGCTGTGTCTCTCCGCCATAGTCCCTCACTCTGGCCGGAACAGGAAGCACACCCAGGTTCCCCATAGCCAATCACAACGCTGAAATGCAGCGTTGTGATTGGTCTGAGCGCCGTGGTTCAGCGCTCAGCCAGGGAATGGGGGCCTGGGCTTGTTCTCCACACAGGCTGTAATGCAGCCTGCGTGGAGAACATGCAAAGTGCGCCTGAATGTTTGGACAGCCCGAGACGGCCGGCCAAACATTCATGCACACTTACACAGTGTGCTCACCACTCCCCCTGCTCCTGTAGTCAGATCAGCCCACCCACCCTGCAAAGCTGCAGCAGCAGGACAAAATAAAATAATAATGTGAGTTATTATTTTATTTTTCCTTTATTTCACTGCTAAAAAGCAGTGGGGCGACGCTCCTGCACCTTAGTGAAGGAGCCGCCACCGTTATGTTAGACTGAAAGTCTGTGTATTGCACTTTCAGTCAGACTCCCGTTTTATTAAACACATATCTCATTACTTCTCACACTCACTTTATCAGGACTTTTGTTTATAGGACTAATAATGGAGTTAATAAAAAGTAAGTGTGATATATTAAAATGTTTTGTTAAACAAATTCCTGGACACAATTGGGGGTCATTCACCTGTTACTTGCTGAATAGTATGACATTGGAGGGGTGGTCTACCCTGTCAACAGCATAGTATCTTGTGAAATCTAAAGTTTTTAATGACACCAGATTAAGTTGTAGCCCTGAATTGTAAAGCACCTGAAACTTGATCCTTTAAGCATGCTCACCACTGATTTTCTGGACTCTGTACCTGACTACATTAAGTTGGTGCTGCTCTAGACATTTATAGCTGCCAAGGTGTCCCCATTGCGAATGTCTCACTTTTAAGTTGTTCCTGACCTTTTAACAGATATGGCATTGTGTTCTGGGACTTCAGAGGTTGCTTTTAACATTGTGACTATGAGCTGAAAACCCCAAGTGCTGTTGGGTAAAAAGCCAGGATTAGCGGAAGTTATCACACATAACAAAGGGGCACCCAAGCAGCTATGAATTTTATTGGTATGTTTTGGGTCGTGTTTTCACCAGTATTCCATGTGCATGGTGACAGCACTCTTTTCACAGGTACCTGTCACTAAAACTTGCACTGAATGTTTAAAGCCTGAAATGTTTGACAGGTTACTTTTAAATACTTCCTTAGAAAAGGGGCTGATGTATCAAAGGGTTCTACCCGTCCTAGGCCTCTGGGTAAATGTGATAGTACACATTGGCCACGACGATTCTTAGGAGCCAGCCATTTCACCAATCAAATAACCTTCAGTGGAATAATTAAACACTGCCAAAAAATCTAATATGATTTTAATATTTCAAGATTCTCTGCATTGTAGGAAATAATCGGCTCCGTCCTAAAGCATGTTTCTAAACTCTGCACCTTTAATCCAAGCACACAAAACTGGAAGGAACAAAAGGAAGATGAAATCATATTTTGATGACCATCCTAAACAACAAAACTCAAGCTGAATAACCTTGGACCAGCCTTTCTTGCTAATACCTTGTATAACAAAGTTACAATGTGTTGGCTCCTTTGTGACTAAATAAAAATGACTCATTCTCTCTCATTTTCCTTTCTTTGAAAGCCATTTTAGTTGGTAGTTGTGCAGGTGTTATCAGTTTTTTTTATGTTTACACTGATGTGGACAGCTTCACTTTAGGGGGGTTTATCAGTTATTATAGGTTTAAAACTAAAACAGGATAGCCTATCAATGTGCCTCAAGCTTTTCCTACTGCTCCATGTGGTGCATACGCGGTCTTTCTATGGCCCCAGTCAGTTGTCTTTCATGTGCACCAAGCTCTTTTCTCACTGTTGTTTCCTATGTGCTCCCTTTTTGTTGCTGGTTTTCTGGCACCCCATGATCAACACCCTGCTTTTTTACATGTGCTCCACACTGGTGACACTGTTTCTCCATGTGCTCCAGTCTTGTTGAACTGTATTGTTTTATGTGCTTAAAGCTTATTATAGTGTTTTCATGTGTACTAAGCTTTTCTCACTATTTCTTCATGGGACCCAATGATTGCCTCACTTTTTTTCTCAAGAGCCTCACAGTCTTCTGGGTGCTGAGTGCATTAGAAGTCGCCCTCCCTCCTACTCTGCACCATAGGCCCAGGTTCTTTTGGCACATGACCTGAACATGACTGAAGCGTAAAAGTGTGATCTTAAAAAAAGTACACATTTTTTAGAACAACCTAACAAGTATAGTCGCGCTAGGATGCCACTTTTATTAGTTTCAAATATATTTTGGTTTTGGATTCCTACACTACATTGGCCCCTTCTTGTGACAGAACTACTGAGTGCAGTGGTCAGCTGTCTGCATACTTTTGATACACCATGAATATTCTTCTTGAAATCTACATCATAGTAGACTGAAATATAATTCCCTATACCCAGGGCCACTGGAATTATACGGCAGGAAAGGGCCAAATTATGTGGCAGGGTTCAGTAAATTATGCGGTAACAAAGGCAAATTATGCTGTATAATGCGGCACATTTTGTAATAGTATTACTTCAATATTGTGTCATTTTTAAACTTGGTAACACTGTCTGGGCATTGATTGCACCGCATTAGTATCAATTTAATACCCACATTTAGCAATAAGCATCAGAAAGGAGACCAGTCCAGCCTTTCAGAGGGCCTTCCACTACGCGGAAAAACGCGTTGCTGCATTTCTGGTATCTTTTGAACCGTTGGAGCTAGAAACAAATTTTGTTGTTGTTAAAATCTAAAGATTATGCAGCAGATTATTAATTAAGCAGCAAATGCGGCAAATAAATCATTATGCGATAATTGCCACTGCTACACAATCACATAATTCCAGTGGCCTTGCCTATACCATAGCCTACTGTCTCACTGTGATGACATTATTGTGTATGAGCCATATTGGAACCAGAGTGAGAAAACTCTCTCTGGTGGCTTCACTGTGGGACTGAACATCATGTTTTCTAGTAGTGTGAGTATGATTTGATGGTGTAGGGTTATCGTAGTGGAAGTAATATCATTAGTAATATGTTAAAGAGGGCTTGTTGAGACATTTTTGCAGTTTGGTAGCCTTGCTGTTACCTAGTCCGTAAGCTGATGTAGAGTCTCGTGGAAGTGTGGTTTCTGAGTAAAAGGGGTAAGCTGCTTAACACTCAAGTCTGTTCATTTAGTGTGATGTCCACTATTTAAAGCAGGGAAACAGCCTGAGTAGTTTTCACCAGAAAGGTGTTCGTGAAACCCGAGTGCAAATATGTGCACAAAAAGGACAGCAAGCAATGATACCGAACATTAATCCTCATCTATTTGCCCACAATGCTAAATCTGGAGGTAACGCTTAAAGGTAGCATCATTAGCACTCAGAGATATTACCTCTAGATTTGCGCACAACTCGAAGTGAGTGGCTAAAGGGTTCTTACATTACAGCACAAACTACAGCAACAAAGTTATATAAAGAGCGCAGTGTTGGTCCTCGGCATGCTTGCACCTAAACACTTCCATGGAGTAGCTGGCTACTCGTCTGCAAACCTGCTTTGGAACCACACCTTGGGTATATAGCATTATATAAATACAGTCAGAAGGATGAAATTCCATGCCTTGTTTTAAACCTGGACATTCAGATGTCAGCCATGCCAGTTCAACACACTGTGCTATTAACCCAACATAATTATTATTTGAAGATATAAATTCCACTTCACTGACTTACAGCAACGACTCAGCCCAAAACACACCAGACCACGCATTGGCAATGCCAGAAGGTCTGGCTTTATAGAAATGTTGTATGTCAATGTGAAGCATCACAAATAGATAGCATGGGAATGGATATGTATTTCGTGGAGGCAAAGGACTGTAGAATAATATTGGTATAGATTAAAAGGTCAGGTGACAGTTGCACTGTCAAGCCAGCCCTAAAAATCCATGTAGGTTAATGATTGCACTCTTCTCATCTGTGCTGTTGCCAGAGAAAAAGATCATAGATTATCTAGATATCTAAGACACCTTAATAGCATTACAATGTCATGTGTGCTCAGGCATCTGGATAAGGGATTTTTTGTGGAAGCACACAAGTTCTGCCCAATCAAAATATGTACTCCTGGCTCCCATCATGGAAATGGAGCCACCCGCCCCTGGTGATTCTCACATAATTGTATGACGACAACTGCGCTATCAAGTCAGACCATAAAAATGTGCTCCATTTTCTCTGTAAAGTGGCCGAGCCCAGTGCCCCCTAGACAGGTTGTACTGAATGTAGAACAACTTTACCCCGAGTGCCTTAGGCTACATGGCTGCATGCACTGAAAGAATGGGCTCTTACATAGTCTAGCCATTGTCTAGCCTGCCACTTCTTTACAGTATTCACAGTGGGCTGTTACCACAGCAGCAATGAATGGCGCCTGAAGTGTGGTTTGACAGTAGTTGTAGGGAGTAACCCTTAAGTGGAGAATACAAACTAAGCCATAGGGCAGGGGCATTACCATCTAAGTGTATTTGTGTTTTGTAAACCGGGGATGTCTGGGTTGCAAGTGGATTTTTAGGTCACAGATTTGAATTGTAATTTGTTTAACTGGGTTTCTGTTGGCTACTCTTTCACTGGGACATGAAAGAAGCAGTCCCAACCAATAAACTAAGTGCTGATTGAACGCTGTCTCTAAGGCACCCAGAACAGCATTTCACCTTACCATTCCCCTGATCTCAGAGGTTTATTAAGAGCTGTGACCTTCTACTGTGGCGTTAGGACCAGAGCTGCCTACTTAGGAACTTTTCACACCTACGTAACTTTACATAACATCTTCAAACACGGAGGAGCAAAGGGGCAAATGTGGGGGATACGATATCACCAGGTATGCCAAAGATAAGTTAAATCTTGGTACAGGGTTTCCATCGTGATCCGGACATAAGATTTTCAGCCGTGGCTCAGGAGATGTAGTGTCTTCGTGAATTTGGAATAATGCATAATATCAAGCATTTTGTTATGGGTTTTCTGGAGTTTGAGGGAGATGAATTCCAATATCTGTAGACCGTAGCAAGATGAGATAATTTATAAATGATATGACTTGGCTCCAGTAGAATGTGGTTGACCCTTGTATTCCGGAGTTCATTCGTTTTGACTTGCTTTTTGTGCAGTGTCCATTTATAAATATGCCTACGCGATTGGCATCTGCTGACTACAAGACTTTGCTGGTGTTGCAGAATGTTGTTGATTGTACATGCCTCTGTCACTGCATTCTGTTGAAGGTAATCATTCTCTGGAGATGATGTGGTTTTACTGCTAAATTGTGACTGCAGGACTACAAGCGACGTAGGTACTAATCCCATCTTCAACAGTTGAGTTAATTGTGTGAACCTCCCTGCTATTCCGACGTTTTCCCTTCAAATTGTGGGTTTCCGCAGGGCTCTTCCTTAAGCCCCATACTTTTTAACATCTAACTAAGCCCCTTAGCAGACATTGTCAAGGAGTTTGGAGTGTCAATTGTGTCCTGTGTGGACAACACTCAACTTGTCGTATCCCTCTTCCTTGAGAAAGGCTTATATCAGCAACAACTCACTCCATGCCTAGAGAAAGTTGCATGGTGGATATCGAACCTTTCGCTTAAGTTGAATGGAGGCAAAACAGAGGCGATGATTTTAGGAAATAAGCATAATAGCCAAATGTACATTGGAGTGCCAGAAAGTCTAGGACCACCTCCTACCCCCGCCTTTCCCATAAAGAGTCTAGGAGTGTGATTGGACAGCTCCTTATCTATGGAGGCTCAGAAAAAATAACTTACTGCATCCTGTTTTGGTATAATCAGAACCCTACGGAAAATTCTTGATCTCCTACCCACTCACTGTAGGAGAACAGTGGTCTAAGCTTTGATCCTTTCCCATCTAGATTACGAGAACTCCCTGTATAATGGTTCTCCCAAATACATTATTAAAAGACTCCAGCTGATTCAAAATGTAGCAGCCAGGTTGATCATGAAACTGCCCAGTCACTCCACAGCAAAAGGTGTGCTGGCCTCTTTGCACTGGCTGCCAATAAATGAGAGGATCAATTTCAAGGTGCTCTACCTGGCTCACTGAGGAATAAACCGGAAAGGGCCCTCACTGATTAGGGACCTCCTCATACCGTACCCTCCCTCAAGGGCTCTAAGATCCTCTAATGCTCAACCACTAAAGGCCCCACGAATCCAAAGGACCAGATGGGGTGGCAGATCCTTCTCGTATTGTGCCCGAAGCTCTGGAACTCAACGACCGTTGACTTGAGAAATGAAACGAATGAGGCCCGTTTTAGGAAAATGCTTAAAACCTGACTATACCCATATTAGGCTTTATCCTAGGTTAAACCCTCTAGTGCATACTACGACTCACTCAGCGCTGGAAAGCCTTCGAGTAGCTATGCGCTCTACAAATCGATGTAGTATAGTATATCATCCTGGGAAAATAACTATATCCCCCTGTCACTTAGTTCCTTCAATTACCAAAAGAGTGCTTTGAAATCGGTAACACCCTAGTAATATCTAAAAACACCTGATTTATGCTTTCATTTGTTCTACTTTAGGCTTTAGAAAGAGGAATGACTTAGCTGCAGTGCTTTAAAACGTTGTTACTGCAGTAGTAAGCCAGTACCCAGCCTATGTTACAGATCATGAAACATGGCATGCTTCATTGATGATACTATACTTCAGGGGCGATTCCTCCTCGGGGGAGGACGAGTGTCGCCCCGTCTGCTGCGAGTGCAGCAGGTAAAAACACATTATAATAAAATGGTATTTATTACCATTTTATTAATTTGCGCCAGGTTCGCAGTGTTAGTGCGAGGACAGGTGGCGGGGCTGAGTGATTCCTACAATTCACTATTACTCCAGCCCCACCAGTGTGCACGTTGAGTTGGCCGGCTGTCTACAGCAGGCCAATCTGTCATGCGCACTTCAAAGCCTGCAATCCCAAAGTTGTAAACCAGCCAAGGGATTGCAGGAACAGGCCCCCAGCCTCAAAATGAGCGCTGGGTTAGCCTGCTCCAAACAATCCTGGAGCTGCTCTGCGACTTCAGGATTGGTTGGATTCGCGCTGCAGCAGGAGGGAAGTCCTTCCCTCTCCTGCTGCAGTCACCAGGATCCCCCGCGAGGAACAACTGCCCGCCGCCGAGGAGCTGTACTCAATTAAAACGTGTCCCATTGTCTTGCCGCGATTATACGGGTCAGCAAGTGTAACATTTTGATGAGTTTTTCGAGCATTGCTCGCACCATATTTTAATGTTGTCAGCCGCCACTGCTATACTTTTTTTTTTTCTGCGCACATTTCAAAGCATCTTAAATACATGATGATCTCACCAGTGAGATTGCCTGTACTGGATTGGGATTTGGATTGGGTGGGTGCCATCTTTGTCAGTTTGTTAATTCTCAGACGTTTTTAGGAAAAAAAATATATTTAAAGAAGCCGGATCGATAGCTCTTTTCTGTGAGAGCAGCTGTTTAAAAGGTGCTGTCTCTTATTCTCGTCAGTCACCCTCTTGGGCCCATCTGGGGGTTCCAGGAGCGCACCTCGGGCACCCCAGTCGCTTTGTCTCCTGATGAGACTCCAGGGCAGAGCCTGCAATTCCTGTCTCCAAATTCCTGTTTTCCCATCCTCCCTACTCTGTAAGTTAACCAGGGAGCATATTGCATTTTGCTCTGGATTTGTATTTGGTGTAAACATGCTTTGAAATACATTTCTTTTTGTCTTGTTGCGGTAAATAGGAGAGTGGGGAGTATTGTTGATTCTTAGATTGTTGTTTCTGCAACTCTTGTTTGCCACTGCCACCAGTTATTGTCCACTGGGTATGGGGAACTGGTCAGGGCCAGGGCGTCTGAAGTTTTTTAATAATTACCCAGGATCGTCTCGCGAAGGGGTGCTCAATGGTGGTTTGGGCACTACCACGATTTGTGATGCAGATACGTTTTTATACTTGAGGTCTAGATGTTTTATTCCCGTTTCATTTTCATGTGGGATGTAATTATGTCATACCAGTGTTCACCTCAGATTTTATTCTGAACTGACTGTAATAATTAATTTTCTGTGTGAAACATAAATGTGACCTTTAATAATTTACACAAGCAGAAATACTCTGGTTTCCTTTAGTGCTCTTGGGATTCACAACTCGCTGGGACCTGGGCCTAATATGATCTTATTTGGTGGACCTCCATCGCAAATAAAACAAACGATGCGTTACTGCAAACCACTGCCTTAAACCTCCAGCTTCACATTGTTTGGTTCATGATACAAGAAATCTACCATAGAATTCCGATCATTCTCCAGCATATGCACCAGTAAAGGAGCAAAGCACTGCGACAGGAGCAATCTTCAGGGAAAGGCCAAAGGTTTGTCCTCTTCAGAACCTGAGCTTGGATACGCCAACCAGATCTCGACGTAAGCGCAAAATACAAAGTTAAAACCAAGCACTTATGCAGGCAAGGCCCTGAATCAGCCAAACTTCCTGAGAACATCACATGCAAGAGATTTCAGGACCCAAGTTGTTATCGAGCCTCTCCGGATGGAACACATCAAAACTAATTTTCCATTCTGAGATCATGGGACCCTGTGTCCTACATGAGGAAGGATGAAAGCAATCACGGTCAGCCCTCATGCTGATGAGCCCAGGCAAGACAGTGATTTAAAAAAAAAAAATTTACAATGAGTATCATCTCTCCCATTTACTTTCATCTTTCTGCCTCCCTTTGTTTTCCATGTGCTGAGGTTTGGCACGCAGACCTGATTATTTATTAAATGTATAATTTACGGTACACTCTTCCTCGGCGCGCTCGGCGAAGAGTGAGTTCCGTTTGGGGCGCAGCGCGATCTGGTCCGCCCTCTCATTTCTTGCCTCTCTGGGGCCCCACGGACATCTTGAACTCACCTCACCCCCAACCTGACATCTCTGGAGCCACTGGGTTGTCATTATCCGACCCCCGCATATTTGATTTAATTTTGCAAGCTGTGGATTAATTCCTACAATTGGAAGTGCTTTCTGCTCGTTAAAGTCGAGCGCAGTGATTGGGCCTCGCGAGCTGGGATTTCATCAGTTTCATAGCCATTTTAATTCTTGCAGTTTTAAGTTGTTCTATAAATATGTCTTTACAGACGACGTTTTACTAGCTTAAAAGACATCTAATTGAAACCAGTTGCTTAAATCTCTTTGGATCAAGGGGCTGTAATAAGCAAAGACAGTATCTTATCCCCACAATCCAGAAACGCTTAGTGCCGGCTATACTTGGGGCATGTGTAATCAGTTCACTTTTAGCCTCCGGTTTCATCAAAAAACACCCAGGCTCATTCGATGTACTCGCATGCCTCCTTGGAAGGGCATGTTCAGTCTCTTTCCCAGCTAGTAAAACATCCACTTAAAATGGCGTGATCTGTTTGTAATATTGCAGGCTATGTAACCAATCTCGTTTACTGTTATTCGCGCCTCGTGCTGTGTGTCGTCCACACACCTCCCCTACATGCTGGTGGAAAGTTGCTGTTCCAGGACAATAATCCTGAATTACATTTGAGCAGCCCCAGTACTAGGTTTTATTAGTAACACAGTGACCGAACCTTTCCAGCTCAGATCTGTAGGCCTCAGAAGCATCCCTCTCAGACTGCAAATCTGAAAGAGACAATTAGTTATAGATTCCTTACCTTTAGAATTCCTTTCCTTTAGAACTTCCCCCAGGCGGCACACTGAATCCGGACATTTTTTTTTTTGTCAGCAGTACCCCTGCGCATCGAAAGGGGGCGTCGGTTGGCTCCGCGTTCGTCGTTGGTGTCGTGGTCGCTGGGATGACGTCGGGGTAGCTACTTAGACGCAGCCCTCGCGCGCTGACGTCAGTTCTTTCTTTTTCTGCGCCAGCCAGCGCAGATCCGGAGAGAGCGGTACCTCTAGTCACTTTTTGACTGACTCTTTGAGTCTATCGACTCCTGGTGTACGCAGGGATGTCCAGTCGTCCTCGGCCCGGCTTCAATGCTTGCGACACCTGTCGCAAGCTGATGTCGGTTACGGACCCGCACTGCGTGTGCCTGTGGTGTCTGGAGCGCGACCATGATCCCAAGTCGTGCTCGGACTGCCGGTCCATAAATGCGAAGTCTTTGCAGGAGCGGTCCCGAAAGCTTCTCGAGGCCCGGCAGTCCGCTCCGCGCCGATCGATGTCCCGGTCGCGTGGGAGGTTGAGGGACCGGTTGCGGAGTCACCACCACTCGTCATCGAAGTCTTCGCACTCCTCAGGTAAGTCGAAGCACAAGAAGAAGTCGAAGAAGCATCGCCGCTCTTCGACTTCTTCCCGTCCGTCGGCCGACGCGACGAGGGATGCGGACGGTGCCCTCCCCCCGGCTCCGCGTGCGGAGCCTAAAGGGTCGACTCAGAGTTTTCCTCCTTTTCCGGGAGCCGGAGTGACCCCTGCCCAGCTTCGGAGTTTGTACGAAGCGATGCATGCCATCTTTGGGCAGCCCGACGCCGCCAGCGCGCCTACGGGCCACGCGGACTCGGCTGGGGGCCCTGGGCCTTCGACGCCGGCGGCTTCGGCCCCGGCGCCACAGGGTCCTCTTGGATCCAGACCTGGATCCGGATCGGCGCCAGTCGACCTTCTAACACCTCCTCCGGCGCTGATTCCACCGGCACCATGTCCGCTCCCGACGCCGGTTGGATCCCCAGCCGGCGTCGGCCCCGGCCTCCACCCTGACATGGACACGGAGCCGGACCGATGTCGACCGGCGCCGAGCGGTACTTTTGTACCTCTGTTCGACTCTGGTTTTTCCTACAGGTCAGATTGGCAACCAGAGGAGGGTGAGGAAGACTGGGAGGGGTCTGTAGACCCTTTGGCTGACCAGTTAGATGAACCGGACTGGAGAGAGGAGTTGGGGGAAGCCAGTGGACTGGATACCTCCCCAAAGCTTGGCATGCTGTCTCCTCCTACCGTGGCTACGGAGGAGGGTGCTTCATACGCAGTGGTGTTGCGTAGGGCGGCCGAGGCCCTCAACCTCGAGCTACCTACGATAGAGGTCAGGACGAATCTCCTGACGGAGGTGCTTCAACCAGCAGCGGCCTCTTTGGAGCCCCTGCTGCCTTTGAATGAAGCCCTTACTGACATCCTTTTGGGCACCTGGTCCAGGCCCAACACAGGGGCTCCTGTGAATAGGATGATTGCCCGACACCACCGCCCGGCTCCGGGCGACCCCTCTTTCCTCTCCCAATACCCCACCCCTGAGAGCTTGGTGGTCCAAGCCTCTACATCCAAACGCGCATTCCCTAACGCACCACCTGATAGAGAATCCAAAAAGCTGGACCATCTTGGGAAGATGTTTTCTTCCTCCAGCTTGGGACTGCGGTCGGTGAACACCGCATGTCTGTTGGGCCATTACACCTACTCGGTGTGGGATACGGTAGCGCAGGTGCTGTCACAGTGCCCGGAGGAGGCCCGGGCCGTACTCTCCCGTGCAGTCGCTGAGGGGAGAGACGCAGCCAAGTTCACCATAAGATGTGGACTGGACACCGCCGACTCGCTAGGCAGGACAATTTCAACGTCAGTAGCCCTTCGACGCTATGCTTGGCTGAGGTCGACAATTTTTTCCGGGGATGTCCAAGCTACCTTGCTGGACATGCCTTTTGATAGCCGTCACCTGTTCGGCGACAAGGCAGACAACGCACTAGAGTGCTTCAAGGACTCCTGGGCTACGGCCAAGTCCTTGGGCGTCTCCAACCACCCTGCACAGTCTGCTTTTCGCCCCTTTCGTGGCTACAGAAGGGGTGTCCAGCCACATTCCACCCAGAGCCACAGGCCGGCGCAAGCTGTCCAGCCCCTGCGCGGCCGGGGACGTGGGACCCACCGTCGTGGGTCTGGGGGCCAGCAAGCAGGCCAGTCCACCAGCGCCCCTTCTGCAGCCTCCAAACCCTCCTAGTCTGACCTTTCAGGGCCACTAATCGCCAGTGGGCGGCATGATTCGCCATCACCTCCCCCACTGGCGCACCATCACGTCGGACAGGTGGGTTTTGCAGACAGTCCGAAGGGGCTACTCCCTCCCCTTCAAGACTACCCCTCCATCCATGCCACCTCAATACCATCGCATGTCGGAGGATCATTTGGCCCTTCTCCAACAGGAAGTTACGGCTCTCTTGGCCAAGGGAGCTATCAAGCGAGTTCCTGCTCCAAAAGTAGGTCGTGGTTGCTATTCCCACTACATTCTGGTGCCCAAGAAGGACAAAGGCCTGCGTCCTAGCTTGGATCTCAGGAACGTCAACCGCTTCCTCCGGAAGGAGAAGTTCAAAATGTTGACACTAGCTCAGGTCCTATCTGCCCTCGACCATGGAGCCTGGATGGTAGCGTTGGACTTGCAGGACGCTTACTTTCATATTCCCGTCCTGCCAGCTCATCGACGTTATCTACGGTTCACGGTAGGCCACGAGCACTTTCAGTTTACCGTGCTTCCCTTTGGCCTTACCAGCGCCCCTCGGGTGTTCATGAAAGTGATGGCGGTGGTCGCAGCTCATCTGCACAGATCAGGGATTCCAGTCTTCCCCTATCTTGACGACTGGCTGTTGAAGGCGGGCTCACCCCAGGCAGTCGTCTCCCACCTCCAGACTACGGCGGACCTCCTGCATTCGCTGGGGTTCACTATCAACGTGCCGAAGTCGCACCTGGCTCCCTCTCAGAAGCTCCTTTTCATCGGAGCGGTTCTGGACACGACGCAGTTTCAGGCTTATCCTCCCAAGCAGCGAGTCCGGGATATTCGGGCTATGATTCCGATCTTTCAGCCTCTATCCCGGGTTTCGGTCAGAATGACCCTGAGGCTGCTGGGCCTCATGGCCTCCTGCATCCTGCTGGTAGATCATGCCAGGTGGTATATGCGGGCTCTGCAGTGGGACCTGAAATTCCAGTGGGCACAACATCAGGGGAATCTGTACGATTGCGTTCAGATCTCAGAGGGCACTGCACGACAATTGCAGTGGTGGCTAACAAACCAGGAATGGGTCAACGGCAGATCCCTCTCCCTTCCCCAACCGGAGTTCACAGTGGTGATGGATGCATCACTTCTGGGGTGGGGCGGCCACATGGGAGAGGCGGAGATCAGAGGCCTGTGGTCTCCGGCTGAGTCCGGGCTCCACATCAACCTTCTGGAGCTCCAGGCGATCCTTCTTGCGCTAAAAGCATTCCTTCCCTCTGTCCGGGGAAGAGTAGTGCAGGTGTTCACGGACAACACCGCCGCCATGTCGTACTGCAACAAACAGGGCGGGGTGGGGTCGCGGACCCTATGTCAAGAGGCTCTCCGTCTCTGGACATGGCTGGAACATCAGGGCATATCACTGATGGTTAAACACCTGGCAGGTTCACTGAACGCCAGGGCGGACGAACTCAGCCACAGGTGCATGATGGATCACGAATGGCGTCTTCACTCGGAGATGGTGCAAGGTCTCTTTCAGCAGTGGGGAGAGCCTTGGTTAGATCTATTTGCCACCGAAGAGAACGCGCAATGTCAGCAATTCTGCACGTTGGAATTTCCAAGGCGGCACTCGCTAGGCGACGCTTTTCGTCACGAGTGGAGTTGCGGTCTTCCATACGCCTTTTCGCCTATACCACTTCTGCCCAGAGTGCTGAAGAAGATCAAGCTCGACCAGGCCCAAGTAATTCTTGTGGCTCCGGATTGGGCACGAAGAGTCTGGTATCCCGAGCTGTTACACATGGCCATCGATCCTCCGATCAGACTGCCTCTTCTGTCGCAGCAGCTGGGGACGGTCCTCCACCCGAACCTGTCCAGCCTCCACCTCCTTGCGTGGAGATTGAGCGGCAACAGTTGACAGCCTTCGACCTTCCTCCTGAAGTCTGTGATGTTGTCTTGGCAGCCAGGCGTCCCTCCACTAAGACGGTATACGCCTGCAGATGGACCACATTTGTGGCATGGTGCACAGCAAAGGCTGTGCATCCCCTTTCTGCCCCTCTTTCTGAGGTTCTCTTGCTCCTCCTTTCTTTGGCCCAGCAGGGCTCTGCTCTGGGCACTCTTAAGGGCTATCTCTCAGCCGTTTCAGCCTTTCTTAGGCTTCCTGATCAGCCTTCTCTTTTCAAGTCCCCTGTTGTAAATCGCTTGCTTAAGGGCATTACTCATCTTTTTCCTCCTGTTCCCTTCGTAATGCCTCAGTGGGACTTGAACTTGGTTCTTACTTATCTTATGTGCGCTCCCTTTGAGCCGCTACATAACTGTCCTCTCAGACTTCTCACTTTAAAGACGGCCTTTCTGGTTGCCATCACTTCTGCTCGCAGGGTGAGTGAGCTCCAGGCTCTTTCTTCGAAACCTCCTTTTCTGGCGGTTCATCCGGACAAGGTTGTCCTTCGAACTCGACCCTCCTTTCTTCCTAAAGTGGTTACTTCTTTCCACATTGGTCAAACCATCACTTTGCCCACCTTCTTTCCGCCTCCGCATCGTTCTAAGGAGGAAGAGAGGCTCCACCGTCTGGATCCAAAACGTGCGCTTTCATTTTATTTGGATCGCACCAAGCAATTCCGGGTGGATGACCAGTTCTTTGTTGGCTACGTGGGCGCCAAAAAAGGTCGGGCCGTGCACAAACGGCCCATCTCTAGGTGGGTCCTTTTGTGCATTAAAGCTTGCTACTCTTTGGCAAAGAAGGAGCCTCCAGTGGGATTGCGCGCCCATTCCACCAGGGCGACGGCAGCTACCACTGTTTTGGGACGGGGAGTCCCCCCTCAGTGACATCTGTCAGGCAGCTACGTGGGCTTCTCTGCACACGTTCACAAAATACTACTGCCTGGACAGCCAAGTCCGGAGAGACGGCTTCTTTGGCCGTTCTGTTCTCCAGGACTTTCTGGTGTGAACTTGGTTCGCAGACCCACCTCCGGGGTTGGAATTGCTGGGGTATCTATTCTAAAGGTAAGCAATCTATAACTAATTGTTATATCTGTAAGAGACATAGATTAGTTATAGATTCCTTACCGCCCCACCCATCCTCCCCGTTCTCCGAACTGACTTCTAGGGTCAGGGATTCCCTTTCAGCGCCCTAGTTTTGTGCACCAGTGGTCAGTGTCTTGCACACGTTCACAAAATACTACTGCCTGGACAGCCAAGTCCGGAGAGACGGCTTCTTTGGCCATTCTGTTCTCCAGGACTTTCTGGTGTGAACTTGGTTCGCAGACCCACCTCCGGGGTTGAATTGCTGGGGTATCTATTCTAAAGGTAAGGAATCTATAACTAATTGTTATATCTGTAAGAGACATATATTAGTTATAGATTCCTTACCGCCCCACCCATCCTCCCCGTTCTCCGAACTGACTTCTAGGGTCAGGAATTCCCTTTCAGGGCCCTAGTTTTGTGCACCAGTGGTCAGTGTCTTGCATGACTTTGCGCTTCTGGCGTGGAATGTCGTGTAAAAGAACCGACGTCAGCGCGCGAGGGCGGCGTCTAAGTAGCTACCGCAACGTCATCCCGGCGACCACGACGCCAACGACGAACGCGGAGCCGACCGACTACACCTTTCGACGCGCAGGGGTACTGCTGACGAAAAAAAAAAAATCTCGGGATCCAGTCTGACGCCTATGGGTAATTCTAAAGGTAAGGAATTCTAAAGGTAAGGAATCTATAACTAATCTATGTCTCTTACAGATATATCGTTACCGAAGGTAAGTAACTTGTTCATTAGGTTGCGCTGTCAGGTACTGGTGTAATATGGCGCCCCGTGCCATGGAACGCAGCCTCAAGTACAATACGTTTGAGTGCTGCTTTATGCTTGTTAATAGAAATTGTCATTAAAAGGAGAATACTGCTTGGGTCTACCACTAATGTGGTCTGTGGCTTAGAGTCCATGTTTACTGAACATAACCTAAGTCAGCCATTTTTTCCATGGAAGCTGGTAGATGAAATATTAAAACGATGTAAAAGTGTCTGATTCTAATGCACAATAGGTTTAGGGTGCCTCTGTGTATTCTTATACCTCCTGTACACCTGTATTTTTTTTTAACTTCTTGCTTTTTGCCACATATACTTCCATGTTGTTTGTAGTATACGTATAATACATGGGATTCTGCAATCTCTGTAGGAATGCCTGTCTCTAATTTCTTTATAATCAATGAGTTGTGACGCACCCAGTCGTCGATTATAAAGAAAAGACGTCAGAACTCAACTGTAATAAGTTATTACAGTCGAGTTCTGATGTCACAATGCCTGCTGCTAGAGCCAGCAGCCAAAGTGAAAGGCAGGTAAGGTCACTGAGCAGCTGTGTAAAGCAACAAAAAATGAAACCTTACTTTTCTTTCTTCTGCTCTATTTTTCTAGCTTACAGTGACTAGCAGAAGAACATGATTTTTTTTGCATTCCTTAGATAATTATAGAAAAGTTAGGATCTTTCTGCATGTTTCTACACATTATGAGCTACTGCAGCTTTTTTTTTTTTAAACTGAATTTTATTTAACTGTTTTTAAACTTTTTGGAAGAAATATCTAACGTTTTTGATGTGTTTAATTCTGCACTAGAGGTTATATTTTTCTTCTTCATGTTTGCAAACATGCTTCTCTCTTTCATATGAAAGAGCTACGCACCAAGGTTTTAAGTGTTTTGTGGGAAAGGTAATGGTGTGACCATGTATTATATGGGATAAAGTACCCCCTGCTGCACTTGATAGGATGCAAGTCACCTCGGTGTTCCATAACTTTATAAAGAAACTCTGCCTTCGGCCTTGTTTCTCTGTATGGTTATTTAACTCTTTGGTGACTTGCAATATCTTTCTATTGTGCTACAGGGGGTGCTTTATCCCTTTTATAATCATTTGCCTAGGTGAGTTAGAGCTTGCAGTTTGATGATCATACCGTAGTCCTTATGTGTACCTCTGACCCCGCACAGCGCTCCACTGTCTTTTGACTAAGTTTGTACTATAAAAATACCACTTCCAAAGATGATCGCAAGTATAAACACTCCTTATTGAAGGTAGGTGTCCTGATGCCTACCCAGGGCACTCACCATGCACCTCGTTGAGCGCCACGGTTGAGCCCCAGCCAGTTCCCCGTATGCTGCAGGAACCGGCATTGCTCCCTCCTGGAGAGAGCAGCTATTTATGATGCTGCCTACGGGTGCAATGTGAAAAGTCTGCTTCCAGCCTGCGGTAGCTTTTTGTCTGCTCCCAGCCAGCGGGAGCATTTTCAGAGCCCCCACCCTCTGTAAGCAGACTTTGCATTTGTTCCCGTTTGGTGGGAGTTTTGAAAATGCTGCAGCCAGGCGGGAGCAAACTCAAGTTTCCCTGCCCGTGCGGGCAAGGAAACTACTGTGTCCTGGGGTGGACATCCCTAGAACACAGTATGTGAGCTGGCCCCGGTAGATGGGGTCCCCCTCACTGAGCCTTTAAAAGGCCCTGGGGAACCCATTCCCACAGGGCCTTTATTATTATAAAAGGGTGGGGGTCTGCGCAGCCCCCCTTAAAAAATACATCGGGCCCGGGGAGTGGAGTCCCTGGGACCCAAAACGTTCTAGGGAGGGGGGGATGTCACGCACCCCTCTCCCCTTACAAAATATGTCTGGCCCCAGGGTTGGGATCCCCAGGGCCGAAAAGGGCCTGAGGAGGGGGGGTCCCTCGCCCCCCTCCGCCATAAAAATAAACACGTCATTCCCCCCAGGCCCTGGCCCACGCTGGGGGGAGGGGAGGGTTTAAAAATGAGGCACGGGATCCCGCACTTCATTTTTTTAAAGAATTTTGCCGCAGATACACAGATCTCTGTGAATTTACAGCATAATTTAAAAAAATGTTTTTGGCCCCAGGCAGGCAGACCCCACCACCAGGCTGGGGGGGGGGGGGGAGTCAGGGTATCCCTACCCTAACCACTTATGCTTTTATAGGACTCTGGACTCAGTCCCGAGTCCTAAGATGGCTGCCACCACTTCCTGGTTGAGGTACTGGCAGCCAATCAGATCTTACTTTAAGATCTGTCGGCTCCGCGGATCCTCTGCGACTTGAAATTTACAATTATTTGGAACCTTAATTTCTTCAAAACTACTGAACGGTTTTAAACCAAAACAAAAAAAAGCGATCTTTCTGGACCAAGATCTAGCTTTCTGCTTAATTTGGTGTAATTCGTTCAGCTGTTTGGGGTGTAGCGGTGTCTAAAGTTCCTATGAGAAAATCAATGGGAAATGTGTTTTGGGACCCCCTTTTTTCTCAGCCCCCGCTTGACAGATCACCCAGAAATTTCATGTGTAAAGTAATCAAAAGGTAGCACTTTTATGGAAAGTTTTGTGGAGAATTGTCAAATGGTACCTAAGTTACTAGCAGCACAAAAAATGCATTTCCTATGGAAATATGATCCTAACAATAACTACCCAATGGCGACCATCACTGGGTTATTTATACTTATATCTATATATAGGGTTGAAGTGTGTTGGTCCCAGTTAACCCATGCTAGTTGACGTATTGTGTAAACCTCTGTTGTCAATTGAGGGGGTGGGGGAAACTAGGAGGATTGCAAGGAGAGGGGAGTAACAAAGGGAGCGGCACGAGCAAGGTTGGCAAGAGGAAATTCAGGAGAAAAAGTAATGGGTGTAGGTGGGGAGATCTAAAGGGCAGAGGTGGCTGGAGCGGTAGTTGCTTCGGCAACCAGGTCGCCCTCTCCGACAGCGTCGGGGGGGCATGTGGAAGCACGTGACTTGTGTTGAGGAGGTGAAAAAAGGGCTGTGGGGCCGGTGCATGGGAACAGCGGCAATACATTGCGCAAGGGGGCTCATGGAGAAGGGGAGTCTTCGCTAATCAGTTCCCGAAATTGTTTAGGAATAGTGTCCCAGGCCGCTGCTGTGGGTCGCTTCTGGAGGCGCCGGGCTTCCTCCCAGTGTAGAGAAGCACTTTCTGCTTCTCCTCAACAGAGGAGTGCCCTGTGCCTTTGGGAAACCACCGGGGGTTGTTTGGCTCTCCAGTGCATGGTGAGGAGACGCTTAGCCAGTAATAAAGCGAGATTGGAAAAGTGTGCCTGTGTTTTGACTCTTCTTCCATTAAAAGATTCTTAAAGCTGTTGCTTCCCAGGAATTCAGCATTGTAAGCTCTGTAATGATGGTTAGGGTGTTGTGTATCGTTTGCCAATAGTTGGCAATGTTAGGGCACGACCAAGGCATGTGTTGGAGGTCAGCCATTTGGGCATGTTAGATGGGCTTTGGGAAAATACTGTTTAACCACGAGGGTGTAAGATGTGCCCTACATAGCACCATGTACTGGATGTTTTTGAATTGCGCACTACGAGATATATTCTGGGGAGACTCTAGGGCCATGGTCCATTCGCTGTCATGTAGGGGGCACGTCAGATCCTCCTCCCAAATGTGTTGGAATTGTGTCACGGAAGCGCCAGAGTGTTCTCTGATGGCTTTATACAGCCATGTTACCTAGTGACGTCCTGCCCCTGTGGTGTGTAATGCATATATGACGGCGTTAGTGGGGAGGTCCTCATCCACTGTTTGCCATAGAGCCTGGATCAAAATCACCTGACCTGTTAAGTGTACATACAATGTTATCTTTATATATCTATTCATATGTTTTAATTAATTTCCCTATCAGCACAATAAACCTTTTCCCAAAACGCTCTTCAGCCCTTCGGGATTTAGAAGCGTTATGTCAAAATCCAATCAGCAAATGGCTAATAATCTAAAGCAAACATTTAGCCCACCTCCAAGAGACAGGTACTCGTATCTCCACAAATGCTGTAGCTGAACCAGATATGTGGTTTTTAGCCACTCCCTCTAGGTTCTTAATAACAGGTTCTGGGTTTCCTGGCATCAAGATTTCCAGTGGCACGAAATGCCCAAAATAGTGATCTTTCGGGTGGGTATAGCTGGTTATATACTTCCAAGACTATCAGCGCCTGGGCTTCTGCTCCAAGAAGCATCCGGGGTCTAACAGAATTATGCCCCTTATAATGTTTTAACAGGCTTCGTTGAGGTATTTAAATGGGCACCTCTTCACAAACTCCAGCCCTTTCCCTCTATCAGACTGGACCATGAAAGTACAAAATATTTCCTCAGTGCACTTTTATAGTGAATTTAAATAAAATTGTTACAAATATGTGTAATTTGATCCCTATTTTGTCAAAATGTACTGGGTGAAAAATCTCTCTTCCTCAACTTTCCTTTAAGAAAGGAGAGCTGGCTCGCTGTGTTAAATTGCAATAATTCAGGTCAGGTATTACACCACACCACTTTCAAAGATCACCAGCCACCACTGATTAGGTAGGCTGGTGTTTGCCATTTAATTGCTTTTACCCTTTTGATTCATTTTTTAAAAAAAAATGAAAACACTTGTTCATACTTCCTGGCATGCTGAAACCCAAACAAACAACTTGTGTTGCCGGGTGTAAAGGCTTAGGGTGGTGCTAGTGCCGGAAGTAGGTAGTGCCAACTGTATAAGTGGGCAGCACCATCAGTAGAAACTGGCAGCATCAGCAATGAAAGTGGGCAATGGTCTCTAAAGGAAAAACATTTGCATACCGGCACTTATTTATAATATATGGGAATCTGCAATCCCTGTATAAAAACAGTTTCTAATTTCTTTACATAAGGTGGCTTGTGAGGCACCCAGTCGTCTATTATATATGGGATAAACTGCCCCTACTGTACATAATAAGGATATTGCAATTCACCGACGAGTTCCATGACCATACAGACCGAGTCCTTTATAAGATTATGGAACTCCGAGGTAACTTCCAATATTCTTATCATTTATGGCACGAGGTAGTTTATTCCTTATAATACATGGTCAAACCATAACCTTAACCACAAACCACTTCAAACCTTGATGAGTATCTCATTCATATGAAAGAGAGAGCATGTTTGCAAACATGAATATAAATGAAATCTGTAGTGCAGAAGGAAACACATCAAAAAAGCTGTTAGGTATTTGTTGCAAAATGATATTAGAATCAGTTTCTTTCTAGTTAGTTTTTGACAGAAAAAAAAGGAACAGTAGCTCAGAATGTGTAGAAGCATTTAGAAAGATTCTAACTTTTCGATAATTGTCTATGGAGTGCAGAAAATAAAAAAGTTGTCGAAAATATCTCCATTTTGCTTGTCAATGTCCAGCTAGAAAAACAAAGCAGAAGAAAGAAAAGCAATGTTTCATTTTCGTTCTTTAAACAGCTGCTTTAGTATGCTCTGTGTCCTGACCTGCCTTTCCCCTCAGCTGCTGGTGGTGGCAGCAGGCATTGTGACGTCAGAACTCAACTGTAATGAGTCATTACAGTTCACTTCTGTGGCAATTTCTTTATAATTGGTGACTGAGTGCGTCACAAGTTGCGTATTATGAAGAAATTAGAGGCAGGTTTTTATAGAGGGATTGTAGAAAACCATGTATTATAAGGAAATTACGTCACTCTGTATGCTAGAGCTAGAGAAGAAGTAATAGCTCAAGAGGGGAGTCTCGAGTCTCGGCATTTGCAGCTGAAAATTGGGATGAAGACTTCAGTGTCATCATTTGCTTGCATCGTGTTTGCTTGGGAGAAAACTTCCTACATTGGCAGAGACCACGTCAGAGAGCTCCAAATCAAGATCTTTCTCAAATGTCCTAATTGCTTTAACCTCATGAATTTCTTTCTGAGAAAACTTATAAATCAAACATCTGTCAGCAGCAGCTGTGCATTTAATTGCCATTTTCTTGCGTACATCCTCTTAATATTTTGAGACACATATGAATGACAAAGTGAACTGCTGCATAACTGCACTGAACATTTCCAATGCTTTTATTTATAAGATAGCAAAGTGGAATTGTCTTTAGTAGGTCACTGTGAGAAGTCCCAAGAATACCAATTTGCTGCGGTGAGGCTGGGGCACCAGATGTTTGTGAGCCTTGCTGCTGTTCACCAAACACTCCCTGCAAGTGTTAGATTTTCAGCATCTGATAGAGACTTTTAGCCGCAGCTTCCTTACCATAGAATTTTCCACAGGCGTCAGACAGGATCCAGACATTTTTAGTGAGCAGTACCCCTGCTTGCTGGTAGATGGCATTGTTCGGCTCCGTGTGGCATCGTCTGAGCCAGAAGTGATGTGTGCGGTGCCTACATAGGCACCAACCACCCCAGCACGCTGATGTCAGTTCTTTTCTTTCTGCACCAGTCAGTGCAGATCAAGAGAGAGCTTTCCCCATTCATTTTTTGGCTGACCTTTTTCAACTGAGATCTTCTCCTGGTATAGGAAGGCCACCTTCAAGCCCTGTGGCGCTTCTCACCTACAGATATCGGTGATGGGGCCCGCTCCTTGTTTGCCTCTGGTGCCTCAAGCGACCACACCACAAAGATCTGCGTCGACTGCTGCGTCATGCACCCCAAGGCCTTGAGGGAGCGCTCCCTCAAGCTCTTTGCCGCTCCACTCGACGTGCAACACCGCGATCCCGGTCGAGAGGAAGGTCCCGGTATCGATCGGGGTTCCTCATCGCATTCAAAGTTGTCTTCGGGTAAGTCAAAGAAGAGTAAGAAGTCAAAGAGGTCTTTGACTTCGCTCCATCTGCTGAAGCTTTCCGACAAGATCAGGGAGCTGCGTCATTTGAGGCCTGGCTCCGCGGTTGAGTCTATTCCTGGGCCAGATCCACACCTCCCCAAGTTTCCAGGAGCTGGAGTGACCCCGCCAAACTTTGTGAATTCTATGAGGCCATGCACCTCATATTTGAGTGACCCGTTCCTGCTGGTGAGCAATTGGGCCCTTTGGGTTCAGGAAGGGTCCCCACTGGTTCTCCGCGGGCAGGTCCGTCCCCGGCTGCAGTCGAGCCCCTTGGATCCACAAATGGATCCGGACCAGCGCCGGTTGTACCACCTCTATCTTCTCCGGTGCCGGTCTCAATGCCTATGCTCCCAGCGGTGCTGTCCTCATTCTCATCCCTGACTCCAACACAGAGCCTGAGGGTCGCCGTCCAACGCCAGCTCTGGCGCCAACTTGAGACATGCCTTTCAGGTCGAAGCCCGAGCCTTATTCTTATGTGCTGGGAGTCGGGGCGGATTGGGAGGGGTCACCGTACCCTATACCAGACCCTTGACCCTAACATGGACTGGTGTGAGGAATTGGCAGACGTCAGCACACTGGACACCTCTTGAGATACTGGGATAGTCTCCTCTTCCATGGCTATGGAGGAGGGAGCCTCTTTTACTATGGCAGTGAGAAGGGCCGCGGAGGTCATGGACCTTAGCCTACCCTTACTGGCAGTCAAGACTAAAGTCTTGACAAAGGTGCTTCGGCCGGGAGTGACCCCCTCAGAATCGCTTCTCCCATTTAACAAAGCCCTCATGGACGTCCTGCTTGGGTCTTGGTCCAAACTCTGCATAGGGGCTCCTGTGAACAGGACAATTACCAGCTGCCACCGCCCCTGGGGACCCCAAATTCCTCACACAACACCCTACCCTGTAGTGCTTGGTGGTCCAAGCTTCCACCTCCTGTGTAAATCCTGGTGCATTCCCTACCACTCCACCGGATTGGGAATACAAGAAGCTGGATATCTTTGGAAAGAAAATGTTTTCTTCCACCAGCCTGGCACTGCGGTCCATGAACACAGCATGCCTTTTGGTCCGTTACTCCCATGCACTGTGGGATTTGATTACGCAGATGCTGCCCATTGTCCCTGGAGGAGGCGCGGCCATACTCTCCCAGGCCTTGGCTGATGGGAGAGACGCAGCTAAGTTCACAATTCGATGTGTGCTGGACACGACCGACTCTCTAGACAGAGCGGTTTCTTTGTCAGTGGCCTTGCAACACCATGCCTGGCTGAGGACGACTGGCTTTTCTAGGGATGTCCAAGTGTCACTTATGGACATGCCCTTTGATGGCTCCCGTCTTTTTGGAGACAAGGTGGACTCCGTGCTGGAGTGCTTCAAGGATAGCAGAGCTATGGCCAGGACCTAGGGCCTTTCCATGGTGCCTCGCAAACCCCAGTCCTTCTTTCACTCCTTTTGTGGCCACGGAAGGGGCTTCCAGACGCATCTTTACCTCTCCAGCCACCATGGTGCCCAAGCTTCTCAGCCTCTGTGTGACCGAGGATGCGGTACCCACAGACCCCGTGAGTTGGGCAGCCAGAGGTCATGTCATACCACCACCCCCGGGCAGATGCTGCCTCCAAACCCCTTTAGTTTGCACTCCTACCATCATGTTGAATCAGAAACAATGTTCACAAGGAACTCATTTGAACCAATTAATAACATTTCTTGCAAGGAGTACTATATCTTGCGTGATTTAAACAGAGACAGCATAAATGAAAAATCAGACCATATTTTAATTAGGTCTACCACTTTTGTAGCAATATTTGTAGAAATCCACAGAACAACTATTTTAGCTGTACCCACTTCAGTCGAAGTGAGTATTATTTATTTTGCATGGACAATATATAAAGTAACAAGACATAAAAAAATATATTTTCAATTGTGTATCTACATTATATACATTTCCACATTTCGACGTGACTTCGTGACCCCAGTGAAGTGACCATAACCAAAACAGTGCAATATACGTAGTGCTAATAAGAAAGGAGGCAATAGTTATTGGTAATTAAAGGGTAGCCCTTGGCATATCTAATACAATCATTTGTTCATAAGCAATTTCTAGTTTGCTGGGGTTCTCCCTTTACAGTTGTCGATGACGTTTCGACTCTCTCATGATACGGGGTCTCTTCAGGACGGGGATTCTGGGGACCAGCAGCAATCTAATGGTGCACGTGGTGGAGGAATCGATCTTCCTAGTACAATTCAGAGTACTTCTCGGTAGTATCCATGGTACTTTAGTTCCCTTGTGAAGATTGGCCTCTGTATGGTTTCAGGCTGTATTCACAGTAACTCACGGTTACCCTAGATCCAATTTACAACACGGTGAGTGAGTAATTTAATTATAGATGATCTTGCCGTCACGGGTCTGTAAGTGACAGTGACAGTCAATATACAACACGGTGAGTGAGTAAATCTATTACTGATGTTTTTGCCATCACGGGTCGAAGTAGCCGGACGGCGATCCGCTCTCGTTGGTACCAGAAGAAGTACTCTGAATGTAATTAAGGTTGTGGCTTAAAACGTGCCCTAGATCCTGTACTTCATATAGCATGCAACCTGACCAGTATTTGGGTGCCTCTCGGTGAAGCTTCTGTTATTGCACCCAGGCATGTGTCACAACAATTAACACATCCGCCTAAAACACGTCAGACATATTGGCTTTGACAGTGTTTATTAACAGCATCGGCAAATGAGTAACAAGTTGATTTCTTCTGGACCCAGTGGTGATTTACAGGTTTGTATCTTGAAGTATAAATGCTTAGCCTACAAACACAAGGGAATTCTGCTTGTGAAGTAAACAACAGTAATGAAAACTATCAATTGGTTCAAATGAGTTCCTTGTGAACATTATTTCTGCTTGAATAGCAATACCCAGTTCGCAAGGACATATGGGTCGCTCTTGTTTTTTGTGATAATTGTTTGCCTCCTACCATCATGGGCACCCAGTGGAAGGCAGGATACGCCATCCCCTGCGCCACTGGAAATCAATAACATCAGACCGTTGGGTTCTTCAGATTGTCCGAAGTGGCTACTCCCTCCCCTTTGCAACTTCTCCTCCACCCATGCATCCCACTTGCAACAGGCTGACGGAGAACCATCTCTCCTTGTTCCGCCAGGAAGTAGCAACTCTCTTGCCCAAGGTAGCCACAGAGAGGGTGCTGACGCCAAAAGTAGGTTGTGGTTGTTATTCCTGCTATTTTATGGTGCCCAAAAAGGACGGAGGGCTAGATCCTATCTTAGACCTGCGCCCTCTCAATTTCTTCCTGAAAAAGGAGAAATTCAAAATGCTCATGCTCGCTCAAGTCCTGTTTGCCCTAGACCCGGGAGCATGGATTGTAGTGTTGGACTTGCAAGATGCATACTTCCAGATTCCAGTCTTGCCTGCCTCAAGGCATTACCTGCGGTTCACGGTGGGCCATGAGCACTTTCAGTTTGCTGTGTTCCCTTTTGGCCCTACCAGTGCCCCTCAGGTGTTCACTAAGGCGATGGCGATGGTTGCAGCTCATCTGCGGAGATCAGGGGTGCCAGTCTTCCCGTATTTAGACGACTGGCTGTAAAAGGCAGGCTCGCCCCAAGCTGTCTTCCACCTCCAGACTAAGGCGGACCTCCTGCACTCGCTTGGGTTCACTATCAAGTCACACCTGACTCCTTCTCAGATGTCCCTTCTCTTTCCAACACGGTCCGGATCTCAGAGGGAACTGCAAAAGATCTGCTGTGGTGGTTAACCAACCTCGATTGGGTCCGCAGCAGGCCCCTCTCCCTTCCCCAACCAGATCTGACAGTGGTTACAGATGCATCACTTCTGGGATGAGGCAGCCACCTGGGAGAGGTGGAGATCAGAGGCCTCTGTTCTCTGGTGGAATCCAGACTCCACATCAACCTACTGGAGCCTTTCTGCCCTCTATCAGGGGAAGGCTAATGCAGATGTTCTTGGAAAACACCACTGCCATGTTGTACTGCAATAAACAGGGTGGGGTCATGGACCTTCTGTCAAGAAGCCTTGCGTCTCTGGGTATGGCTGGAACATCAGGGCATATCCCTGGTGGTTCAGCACCTGGCGGGCTCTCTGAACGACAGGAGGACAAACTCAGGCGAAGATGTCTAGCGGATCACGAGTAGCATCTCCATCCAGAGGTAGCGCAAGGTATTTTTCAGCAGTGGGGAGAGCCTTGGTTAAATCTGTTCGCCACTGCCGAGAACTCACAATGTCCGCGGTTTTGCACGCTGGATTTTCCAAGGCGGCTGTCGCTTGGAGACACTTTGTCGCGAGGGAAGTTCAGGCCTCCTGTATCACTCCTGCCCAGAGTTCTCAAGCAGATCAGGAACGACCGGGCCCCAGTCATCTTTTTGGCTCCGGTCTGGGCTCGGAGAGTTTGGTATCCTGAGCTGTTGAGCATGGCCATCGGTCCTCCGATCAGGCTGCCTTTATGGGAGGATCTTCTGTCGCAGCAGCAGGGAAGGGTTTTCAACCTGAACCTGTTAACGCTCCTCCTTCATGTTAGGAGATTGAGTTGCGACAATTGACAGCTTTCAACCTTACGCCCAAAGTCTGCGATGTTATCTTGGCAGCCATGCATCCCTTTACCAAGACTATATACACGTGCCGTTGGGGCAAGTTTGTAGCATGGTGTGTACAGAAACAGGTTGACCCTCTTTGTACTCCCCTCTCTAGTCCTTCTATTTATCCTTTCTCTTGCCCAGCAGTGCTCTGATTTGGGCAACTTAAAGGCTATCTTTCTGCTATCTCATCCTTTCTGTAGTTGCCAGATCAGCCATCCTTGTTCACATCCCCTGTGGAGAGTAGATTTTTGAATGAAAGGTTTGCAAAACTTTTCCACCTTCGCCCTTCATTATGCCTCAGTGGGTCCTCAATCTCGTCCTTACATTTCTGATGTGCACTCCCTTTGAGCCACTGCACAACTGTCCTTACCAAAGGTAAGTAACCTGTTCATTAAAACCTGTGTGGTTTGACAAAGGTCTCATCCATATGTAGTACTATCTATCATCCATAACCTCGTGAACAAAAGTGCTTCTTTCCCTCGAAAATGTGTTCTATTTTTTGATGGTACCTGTTTAGCTACTACACGTTCCTGCTTTAACGGGCGATGCTAGGGAGGCCTTCGCTGTAGGTATTTCTCTCATGCCTGCCTGACCCAGAGCGGCTAGTTCTTCTGTTTTCTGGCACTGCGATCTGTGATTTCCTGGTTTCAGCTGCTTGTGCAGTCTTCTTGAGTGTCGGCACCCACAGCTAATGTGGAAAAATCCTGTTTCTTTGTTGCCACAGCTCTACTGGAGCCAGCGGTTCTGACACCTCGCCCTGCCAGGAGTGGGCTGAACACCCAATGGACTGTATTCTTGGCAAGAGAGTTGCCACTTGGATGTCTGGTTCATGAAGTGAAGCTCACAGGCCAAAAGAAACACCGTCCTTTTTCTGTCCAGGAACTAGTTACACAGTCCAACACCTACAGTACACAAAGAGAAGGTGAATCTGTGAGGTTTCATCTGTTAGAACACTTTTTTATGGGGGAAACAGTGCGGAGCTTGTGGACACGGCAGCGCACAGAGCTAAGGAAAAGTAACGTTGTGTCTTTTGTGATTAAAGAGATTGAATGTTTAAAAATAATAAAATATGTTAGTTACCATGTAGCCATGCTTTATGTGAAATGAAAAAGATGGGAGAGGGTTCTAACAAGGGTGTGGCCTAAGAATCGTACAAGAATAATTTTTTTTTTCAAATGGAGCAATCTGATTTTGCACTATTTTGGTACTTATGGAATGTTGTTTGCATCAAATGTTTTTTTGCTCAGTTACGTTTCACACTTTAAATTTAAATTGAGCGAATTTCTCCATTTATTATGTAAGCACAGCAAAATAAATCATAACATCAGTTTGTGCAGTGTTTGCCCTGATACAAATACTGTTTGCTCTATTCCCTATTACACAAATAGCAACACAGCTGTAAGGATGACACAATGGGTTAAACAATCACTGTTGAATACAGTGATCAGCTGGTCACAAGTCTGAATCCCAGCAATTCTGTCTCTACTGTCCATCCTTCTAAGGTGGGTAAATTAAGCACTATTAAATTAGTTCATAGTATCACCTGCTATGTACAATGCTTATGTGCAGAATGAAGCGTTATACCAAAATAAGTAATTATTAAAAATGTTGCAAGTGGTTTTACCCTGTCGTCTATTGTATTTTTTTACATCAGCGCATAGTTCTTGTAGCCTCTGACTCTTTAAACAAACATCCCAGTGAGGCATTGTTTTCTCTATTTTGTCACTTTGAGGGCACAGTTGGTTTTTTTGGGGGGGGGGTTCAGCATATATCTTTCTCAGGCTGGATTCTTCTCTCTGTGGTTTCTCAGTTACTCCAATTCCCCCTTCTCACTTGTAGCAGATACTCATGTGGGGGCATTTTAATGACTTTTTCAGTGTAAAAATATTTGCATTTGAAACCTGGCACTCCTCAGTGCTTAATTCAGGATCTCTCTGATATGCTGCATTGCGCTGATATGCCGTAGCCAGACACACACGCGCACTGAATAAATGTTTGCAAAGGAAAAGTCCACAAGTGAATGACTGAGACCACACCAGTTTTGTTTTACGAAAATTATGTTGTGGGTGTAATTGGTAACCTAATGGGTTAACTTATGGGTGATCCAAGGGCAGCTAGTGACAATATGACCTAAGATGGTTGCTCAGTCTGTTTGTCAACTGAGGACCAGGAATACACAACATCTGGTGCTAAACCTTTGGGGGTTCACTCCACTCCTAGATCCTATAGTCGAGAAAAATAACTCCCACACCTCTAGAGGCAGAGCAGTACCAGGCAAGCCTCACTTGCTCACCAAAGTCCTTTGGATCGCCCCATAGCGCCAAATAAGAGAAAATAAAACATTACAACACTTGCATTACAGCAGTAATCACAAACAAGTCAATAAAGGTAGGTGCTCTTGAACGAGCATCTTTTTATGTTCTGTGAAATGTTTTCAAAATGACATTCGGTCTTTTATATTGTCACCATATTGTTTGTCTGATACACAAGAAATAAAAGTACATTGTCACAGCTGATAAGTAGCTCTAGTTTTAAGCATACTTTTTTCCCATCATCCTGAAAGACATGACGTTTTTTTTAGAGTGCTTGGGGAATGGAGATGTTCTATTTGTGCATTTGGAGGTTGTTTTCCTGGGTGATACGATAAGGTTTTTGCACCTCGTACCCCACCAGGGACAGGACGCCTCAGTGCTTCAGGATCACCGAAGAGCAGGAAGGAATAGAACAGAGAAGCACAGATTAAACCAAGCAACAGTGTAAAGAGCTGAACACAAAAACACCTGATTACTTAACAAAGTTCTCACAGAGGCAGTTGGACGTTGCTGGCTGCCTGTTGTGGCAACAGCTCCAACTAACGTTGTTTTGGTCTGGATAAATGGAGTTTTAACTCTGATGCTTAATATTTCTTTTCATAAAAATGTAAGATGAGGCATGTTACTGTGGCAGCCGCATTCCAGTCTCATTTATGTGCCTATTAAACATGTCACTCATTGGTCTTTGCCGCCTTTCCTTCCAGAAAGACTGCAACCATCAGCTAACCGAGCTGTTAAGATAGCCCAGCAAGTTAAGCACTGGTGGCTGCTGGAATCAATGCATGTCAAAGATTAGAATCCTAGCATGGTGGGCTTGTTGGTAGATTGAGTACTATTGAATTGGGTAATAGTAACACCTATTATTTACAGCACGATGAAACAGCAGACCTGCAGTTACAATTACCACTTAAACAAGCATTTGCAAAGCAATAGGTTTCGCATTTGGAACCTTATAAGTATTTAGCTATGCAGCACATTATTGTGCGTACAGCAACATTGACTTTTTTACTGTGCATGAAGCAGTGAAAGATTTCAGTACCCACAGGTTATCACTAGGGACCTCTTTTGGCCATATAACGTACTGCACCCTGTGAGGGATCGTGCTCAGCGACACAAAAGGCATTTATAGAATAATACCAGCAGTGGGGAATCCCGATCTGTGGAGCTATTGACGTTGTAAATGGCACATTCTCTAAAAGAAAGGCGCAGCCGCCATATTTCAAGATAAAGCGCGGCATGCTGCTGAAGTTAAAGGTGCGGTTTCCATAACCAGGCAGTGGGAGGAGTGTTGAATAGGCAAGGTTTTTTTTCTCAGGAGGGGAGGAGGGCACCCCACGGGTAGATGCAGCGCCGAAGCTGCAAGTAAAAGATAAAGCACGGAACTCGTGAAACGGGCGCCGCGCTGAGAGTTAAATTATGTTTTAAGTTATTTATTTTAAAAATGGAGGTGGGCGAGCCGCCCGTGCAGAACAAAAGAAAGGCACAGCCGCCATACTTGAAGATAAAGTGCGGCATGCCGCGCTGCACCAAAAGAAACAAAATACATTAAAAATAACATTAAGGTTGGGGAAGTGCAGTCGGGAAGTGGTAGCTTCGTGTCTGCAACACTAGCTTATTAAGAAAATAGTGCTCTGACATTGTAAATGAAACACACAGGGTAAGATCGCATGAAAGACGGATAGTCCTTATTGGAGGTTACAAGAGTAGAAAAGGAGGGACTAAGGAGAGACTACTAAGCAAACTGACCAAAGGAAAAAAAACATTTACACAAGACAGTCACAAGAGCTAATTGAAAACATGGGCGGGAAATGGGCGGAGCTTAAAGCCCATATCCTGAACATAGCATGTCTGGAAGAGACAGCGCAAGCACTGCCTAGGCGAGACCTAAAAAGACTGCCTTCCAACTTCCAGGCCTCTACAAATGGTGCCATGCCGATATGGTTCACTAGGTTTGAATTGTTTCACTGAAGAGTAGATTCCGTAGAACGATTGTCACTAATGTTTCGTTTACATTGCAGAAACTGAGCCGAGGCATGCACCTTGATTGTTCACAACACATTACACACAGCCACACAGGCTAGCCGCGAAAACGGGCCTCTTCCTACTGTTCATCTGCAGAAATAAGACAGAACTGCCATCTACAACAAAACACTGTGAAACGGACAGGCGTTTGTCGAGAAAAAACACTTCTGATCTGCTAGTGAGCACATGCTCAATTGAGAGCAACATTTAACAAGTTTGTTCTAGCATTTTGATGAATCTGGACAAGTGCTTCACATAAAAGGGGACAAGGCAAGCACAGATAAATAAAGGTGAACCAAATGTTAGCACCCAGGCTGTGCATATGTGCAACGTGGTGCTACAACTCTGCATTCCTCGAAAAGCTGGCAAGCAGGATTTCGGTAACTCCAATGGCCTTGGGAATCACACAGAACATTGGCTAACATATAGGAAGCAAAGCTTTAACAAGTAAAGTTTTCTGATCTCAATTGCAATGTACATCAGCGTAATGTTTTGTTAACATTGACAGGCACTACTTGTATTTTACGACTCAATGGTAACGATATTTTTCATAAATAAAAATAAATTCAGAGATAGTAATGAAGCACAATGATTGCAAATTCCAGGGAAGTAGAAGAGTGTGAATACATTTGACTTCACTTGTTAGATACGGGTGATGGACTATTAAATCATCAGCTATTTAATCTAAAGTTGCAAAATATATATTGTGGGGGCGAGCATCACTTACGCACAAGCACCATTTGTAAATGGGACCCTCCTGTGAGGCTAGTGTGCTTTAAACAAGACTATAATCTAAAGGTAATTTTACACTCCTTCACAGAAAGCAACTGTGGTATGAGTTACTTTTAGGTACATTCATAACTAGAAACATGCTGGAAAACCGGTTTTGTGGTGCGGGGTATTTTGAGAATAAAGATGGCATAAGTGGCGTTTTCTTCAGATGCGCTGCATGCTAGGGCATCCAAGTTGCATTTCAAGTAGTTAACAAGAGGGGGCGGAACCCCTACAGCTCAATAGGGCACTCGGAGGCAGCTGCGCTAAAAGAAAGCAGACCTATGCTGCTACTACTCTTCTCCTGCAAGTGAGGACGTTCTGGGGGACAGCAGACAGTCATGAAAACCTATGGGAAAGTAAGGAGCACAGCTCTTTTTGTATTGCCCTGCTCCCTTCCCTGGTAGAAAATACACACCGCCCATGACAGCTAATGCCGGATGTCTTGCTTCGTTTCGTGTCACTTGAGCCACAACATAGCTCCAAAGCATCGCGTGGTGCACAGTTGGTTCTGTCGAGCACAGGCTTAGGATACAAGAATACACCGATCAGGCACCACCCTCGCATGCAAGCGATGGCCTGAGTAAAATAAATAAGTGGCTTGAAAAGCATGGATATAGAAAGGGGGCTGGGACGCTTTGCATTTGTATTCCTCTATATAATGTTCGATTTAAGAGTTGGTAGAATAAAGATTTAGCTTTCGTCAGGGTAGCACATGGAGAATATACGAGGTTCTTTGAAATGCATTATGTAATAGCATGTAAAATTCAGCAGGAGCAGCTGGGAACTGCACCGTCGAGATGCCCAGGAGGAACCATGAACACGGAGGGGGAGTGGCGAGGAGTGATGACAGCACAAAAAACAAAATTAAATTAACATTGCACGTAGCTTGTAAAAGTTTAAATAAACAAAAAATAACATTGCACAAAGCGTGTGCAGAACGAGCATCAGCCGTGAAGCAGAAGCACTGGTTAATGATTCTGCCAGGAACATTTCAGCCTGCGCGGAGTAAAGATAACACGCACGAGCAGAGGCAAGCCAACAAAAAGAAAAGAGTGCTCTCCAAGTCCCATAAATTAACACAAAGTGTAACAGCACATGTAAAAGGAGCATTCCTCATGAGAGGTTACAAAAGTAGAAAAGGAAGGACTACTAAGCATATTAACCAATGAAAAGCATGCATTTACGAAGGACAGCAATAGGAACCAATGAAAAAGGTGGGCGTTTTTTCAAGCCCATATTCCAGATACAGCATGTCTCGAAGAGACAGCGCAAGCGCTACCTAGGCGAGATCTAAAAATTTATTATTAAGTTAAAATTGTGCAGACAGCAGTTGCTAGGGACATTGTGGTTCTGGAGTGTTTTTTTAATGCTCTCTTGTGAAACGGTTACAAAGCACACTTGCTGGTGTGCTGGAAAGCTGATTTATACATATATTGCAGTATAATACTATACATCTATTAATGTTAGAATGGCCACCATACTGTTTAGTCACATCTTTATCTATCCAAGGCAACATTGCAAGCTCTTCATCTTTGGCTTGGTGTCTGGTCTGAATTTAAATGTAAATGCTGTCACTATGTTAAATGCCACTGAACTTAATATGTACGCTTATATCTATAGTCCTTCAGTGTTCCAGAAACACCCCTTTAAAAACAATGTTGTTTGCGGGTAATACTGCGCACAATAATGATGCTGCATAAAATATTACACATCTCTTGGCCAGATCATTAAACATTTTGTTATGACTAGGTGCGATTTAATTGTGGCGTACTCTTCACTTTCTCCTGAATTTCAGGAGTAAGCCAGTAATACTACGGGGCTTACTTCTGGAAATCAAAAGTAAGACAGAAGTACTCCAAGAGTAAGCCAGATCAAATCTTTATGTATTAGGTCCTTTGTCATCAACACACAGAAGGTGTTTGTTGCAAATTTGACCTCAGTCCTGTTGGCTTAGTAAATGCATGTTTGTTCTGCAACTGTTGTGCATATGTTAGAAGAATATTGTTACGTTAAAAAAGTAATGCATTTAACAGAAGCTCGAATTCACCCAACTAACTGTTGGGTTAGTTTTGACTTTCTGCTTTGAGCAGGTTATGTGTGCATTTCATTGTAAGGTTTAATGCTGCAGCAATCTGTAACACTAAACAAATAAGGGCCCAAGGCCACATTTTTCATAAAAATCTTTACTTTGTTTTTTTGAATTTGTTAGTAGTATACCCATTCGTTCTGTTAAAGTGTTCTGCACGCTAGTCAGTGGTCACGTAGTAATGCAGGATGCAACAGTGCGTCTCCTGGACCAGGTGGGAATTCTGTGGAATGTGCTTCCACTTAACACAGATTCCATATGTGTATACACGACTGCTCTGCCGGTTTATCCCCTCCGCTACATTTTAAGCAGTGTGCAATGAGATGCAAGCTCACTTGTATTTTTGAAGGTATTCAAGTGATTGTTTGACATAATTGCTCCTTCCTTAGAAGTGTTTTAAGAGGATCTGTTGGAAATGTGCTCCATCTCTAGTGGAAGAACTCGGTGGCGGCTCATGGTAAAGTACTTTGCACAGTGCAGGCGAAGTTCAGGGGGTTCAAATGCTCAAGTTCAGTTGCAGCTCCATGTGGGTCTTCACACCTGACTGTCCCAGGGGGAAACCCGAGCTTGAGATTTTACTGCAAAACTTGAGCATTACAGACCATCCAGTGGCTAATGGATCGGGCAGACCTGCTTTTACTGCCAGGTCTCTCCATTAGTGAGTTCAGGCTGATTTCACTCTTTGGAAACCCAAACAACTGTTACTTGGAATTCTGTCAAGGTGAGAGGAATTCAGAAAAGTAGGCTTTTTATTCAGCAGTGTGTATGATAATCTTTAAGCCTGAGTCGCGTGTAAGGATTAAAAACTTCACTGTTAAGATGAAGCATGTTCCATCCATGTCATACATAGGCCCCACTAAGACTTTACCAATTTATGGGCTTGGGATTGAGTATTCAATGTAACAAGATCGTTTCCAATGAAACTTCACCAATATCTCCTCAGGTCCTTTCTCTACAACATGCGGCCATTCATACCTGAGTGATGCCTGCAAGAAACCCTACCCGAGAGAAGAACGCCAGCTTAGATAGACTTGCCCACCTGCAGAAACAAGCACATCAACACACATTCAAACTCACTAAGACACAGTTGGTAATAGACGTTGACATATCTACAGTGACAGTTCAGACTTCTAAAAAGACACACTGACAAACATTCTGAAACATTCAAAAGCCACAGTGATGTGCTTGCATACATAAAGATGTGGTCATGGTGGCAGAAACAGAGACATTTGTAGGCATAAACACATGACCAGATCTACGTAGTCAAAACTGTTATATTACTGATGCTGACATATTAAAATAATGTAGTTTATACACAAACTCCACCAGTTGCTGCTGGTATTAAACGAGGGTGGCGGGGTTTTAAAAAAAAAATCTCACTTACCTTTGTAAGCCGCCGACTCTCCTCCATCATCGTCTCTCATCCGCTTCTCTCCCGGTCCGGAGTCAGGAAGCACATAGGCCCTACTAAGCCAGTCACAACGCTGCAGTGCAGCGTTGTGATTGGTCTGAGCGGCGTGGTTCGAAACTCAGACGGGGACTGAGAGCCTGCGCATGTTCTCCACTCAGGCTGTGTATTACAGCCCGTTGGAGAACATGCAAAGTGCGCATGACTGTTTGGCCGGCCAAACCGTCATGCGCACTGAAGTGCACATATTTCCTGTGTAATGTGTGTGTGTGTGTGTGTGTGTGTTTGTGCGTGTATATATATATATATATCTGTATATATATATATATATTCACACGCATGTATATATATATGATGATGGCAGGATTGCTTTCAAATTGTCTAAAGCACAGGAAATCACTCTAGGCAGCTTTTCAACCTGACCAGCCTTTGTGCCCAACTCTCTGTAGGCCTAAAAATCTATAGTCCCCTTGCCTCCAGCCAGACCGTTCTCCAAACCCTCCGCGGGAAGCCAACGCCTGTTGCAAACAACTTTTGGTGGTGCGTTACATGCGTTCACCGCAGATCCTGGCCTCCATCCATGGCCTGCACCCAACCCACTGCAGTCTTCCAACTCCTGTTCCTCACAGACTTTGGCCATCTGCAGCGGGGTTGGCTGCAGGGCCTTGCTTCTGTCCATCCACTGTGCCTAACTCTCGACATATGGCCAACACCCACAGCAACACAACCTTCATCAGTGTGCAGCAGGTTCTGGCCTAGCTCTCAACTTTCCACAGGTGGCCTTCCTTTCTTGCACCCAGCCCTCTGCTTTCTGCAGCAGGGTTGACTGCAGGGCCTTGCATCTGGCTAACCACACAGCCTACTCCTCCTGTGCACAGCCTTTGGCTGTGCTCAGTGGAGTTGGCTGTAAGGCCTGCTGTCCGGCCAGACCATTGGCCCAACTCTCCGTGGGCAGCCAACCCAGCCGGTCTTTGGCTGTGCGCAGCCTGGTTGGTCACATGGTCTGGCCTCCAGGCAGTCCCTGCTCCTTATCCTCTGCGGGCTGCCAACTGTCGGTACGGGCAACGGTCTGTAATATGATGCAGGGATTTCTTTGCAGGCCTGGAGACTGCTGGTTGGTGTTTCTCCCACCCTTTTGCATGCTGCTGATCCCCACGTGTGCCTATTGTCCAAGCACGTAGTGCTATAAATACTTTCTTGTTGATCAATGTTTTGCTGACTTTGCAAATCATATGCTGGATTTGTGGCTCCTGAGGTCCTTGAAAGTCCTAGGGAAAATGCAGTATTCGCGAATATTGTATCTGAACTGCAATTCCCATGATAGAAATATTTTTGTTATTGTTCTCTCTGCCCCCTTATGCCCTTTTTTTAAATTATTCTCAACACTGTGCTTAGTGCATCGTGTTGGGTAAAAGTGGCTGCAACAGAAATGTCTCTGTGATGGTCAGCCAATCAGAATAAAGCAGATCTGGAAATGTTGGGAAAGAGATGGATTAGTGAATCTGCAATGCAAGAGAGAAAAGGTTCCCTAGGCCAATAAGGGTGCCTTTATTTATTTTTTTAATTGAGGTGTGAATCTCCTATGGATTTGCAAATCAGTTGAAGATCTGCACATTAACAGTCAAGATATCTCTAAAAGGTAACCTCTTCATTACCAAACTCAGACACTTTTTTAAATGCTAATTTCTCAAAGACTACTGAACAGATTTAAACTAAATCAAAAAAAGCACAATCATTGAGTAAAGTTCTACCTTCTTGCCAAATTAGGTGTAACTTCATTCTACTGTTCTTTCAAAGAATCCTATGGGAATTTCCATGGAAACGGCACTTAAAAAACCCCAAATGTATTTCATTATTAGGATTTCGAGCATAAAATCATGACGTCAGAATATATCATTGTTTTTTTTTATATAACTTTTTATTAAACATACATCGGACACATGGACAATATACAGAGGAAACATCAAGGTATACATCACATAAATCTCAGGGGTATTTCTAATCATTTTACACAAAAGGAATGTTACGGAGGGAGGGGAATGTCATGTTCAGCAGTACAGGGAGGGGCACAGATTTCTCCTCGATAAGTATTCCAGGGGCCCCATATTCGTGCCCATTTCCCAGGGCAACCCCTTGCCAAATATACAGTTTTTTCTCTAAACATACACCAGTCTAAATCTTTTCCCCAATCATCCAAAGCGGGTGTGTTCGCCGCTCCCCATAGCTGTGCAATGTTCCTCTTGGCGAGCATGAGCCCAAGTGTAACCCATTGTATATGGTGGATGTTTAGGTCAGTAGGCTCCCATATATTCAGGAGGCATCGTCGTGCCTCTGGGAGGAGACGCACTGACAGAACCGAGTTGATCACGTCGTGGATTTTTGCCAGTAGAGACCCACCTGTGTACACTCCCAGATAATGTGCATGAATGTCCCTATGTGTCCACACCGTCGCCTACATTCCCCACTGTCCGCAAGTCCCATGCGGATAAGGCGAGGTCCTGTGACATAGGCTCTATGTAGGATTTTAAGTTGGACAAGCCTGAGTCGTGCTGAGATGGCTACCACCCGGGGGAGGAGACCGCATCCTGCCAGTCCTCATCATCTATTTCCACCCCGTCTGCTACCCATTTACTCCGCAGGGCCTGGAGAGGATCTTCGGTGTTGTTGACTAATTTTTGGTAGATCAGTGAAATAGTTTTATCAGGTAGGTGGCCATCGAGTATCCTGTCTTCTAGTGGGGAGGCGTCAGGAGGGAGCTTGCTCTCGGGGAGTGCCCGTAGGAGCGAATGGGATATTTGCGCATACCGGAAGTACTCAGTGTTTGCAAGTGCATATTCCGCCTGGAGCTCGGTGAATGTCTTGATCCCTCCCGGGCCCCAGATGTCTTTAACTTGAGAGATGCCAATACGATCCCACCTGTCAAATCCTTTTGTTTTCCACAGGCTACCTAATATCTCTGAGTCCCATAGCGGGGTAGACATCGTTAATTGTCGGCCCCACCCGAGTGAGGAGGACGCCTCGTGCCAGATCCGGACCGCATGCCTAGTAGGCCCCGTCAAGATATATTTCCGGGGTCTTGCATATAATGCCCTATTATAATTACCCCCAGGTAGTATCCACTTATCCATCGCATAGCCAGGATCATCAACTCTTCCATAGGTACCGTGGTTAACTGCTACCAATTGCGCAGCCCAATAATATTTTTTGATATCCGGGAGGCTGATGCCTCCATCATAACAGTTTAGCGTCAGTTTGGTTAGGGCGATTCGAGGTCGCCCCTCCCAGAGCAGCTGCCTCTGTAGGCCTTCAATTTCCTTAAAATATTGGGGGGGGATGGGATCCAGAGTATTATGTAATATGTACAGGAATCGCGGCAGGGACATCATCTTGAACAGAGTAGCTCTACCCAAGAGGGAGATGGGAAGTGATTTCCACCTGGCTACATCTGCTTTCAGTCTGCTCAGAGGGGGAAGGAGGTTATGGTCATAGCGTGATTGGGGATCTAGGGAGATATAAAAATACCCAAATACTTGAAGCCCACCGTGGTAATTTGTATTGGACAATCGCGGGGGAGCAGGGGTCGATCCCCACTCAAGACAAATAGGGAGGACTTATTCCAGTTGACCGTGAACCCAGAGAGTCTACCAAAGACTTTAAGGATATCTAGCACTACTATCAAAGATCTTCTGGGGACGCAAGGTAGAGCAATATGTCATCTGCGTATAATGAGATGCGGTCCTCACATTCCGAAGACCACTTCAATCCTCTCACTCTAGGGTCACGTCGTATCCATGCTGCCAAAGGTTCAAGAGCCAATGCGAAAAGGAGGGGGAGAGTGGGCAGCCCTGACGGGTTCCCGGCTGAGCTGGAATGTGGTGGAAATCTTATTGTTAACCACTACCTGGGCCAAGGGTTCATTATACAAGAGTCGCACCCACTGAATAAATTTCGGGCCGAATCCCAGTTTTGACAGCACCGCCCAGAGATATGGCCACTCGAGTGTGTCGAATGCCATTGTCGCGTCTAAAGAAGCTATTATCGCAGGTTACTGAATGGTATGTGCTCTCCCTATCACTCCATGCACTCTTCGGAGATTCAATGCCGTGTTTCTGCGGGGTATAAATCCGGACTGGTCCGGGTGGACCAGTTCACCAATTACTTTGATGAGGCGATTGGCCAAGAGTTTGGCGAGAATTTTAGGCTCCGCATTCAGGAGGGAGATTGGCCTATATGAGGCACATTCCGTCCTGGGTTTGCCCTCTTTATGAATAGTCACTATGGTGGCTACCCTCTGATCTCGAGGCAACATGCCCAATTCCCTAGACTCCTCAAACATAGATTTTAAATATGGCGCTAGTTTATCAGGTTGTAGCTTATAAAGCTCAATGGGGAGCCCATTGGGGCCAAGGGCCTTGCCCGAGTTCAGGGAACGGATTGCTTGCGCAATTTCGTCCGCTGTTAACTCGCCATCCATAAGGTCGCGATCACTCAGTGACAGACAGGGGAGTGCGATGTCTCGTATCATTTCTTGCGAGTCTGCCTCAGAACCCCCGGCCAGTGTGGTGTATACTGTCTGGAAGTGGTTAGCAAAGCCATCAACAATTTCTTGGGGGTCCGTGAGGATAGTGTCAGTGTCGCTTTTGAGTTCAGGGACCAATCTACTCGCCAGTTCCTTTTTATCAAGCCATGCTATCAATTTCCCTGCTTTGTCTCCTAAGTCATTGTGACGGGTCGGGGCCGGTGGGAGAGAGACATGTATCTAATACAGACTGGTGGACTGCAGTGTCTCTCTCTCCCCCTCTTGTTTCCACCCAACAGGATGATTGGAAAACACCAACGGAGTCTGTAACAAGCCAGATAGAGGAAAACCTGGACGGCTCCTTTAACTGGGGTTTCCCGGACGACGGGCTTCCCCTGATGACGTCAACACGTTCGTGACGATAAGAACGGAGGATTCCCGGAAGAGAGTGTGCGACGCCACCGGAGCGGAGGAAGAAGAGTCGGGAGCAGGAGCGTATGCAGAGAGCAGAAGAAGGAGAGAGGACAACGCCGCAGGACGAGGACCGAGACCATCCGGACCCCAGGCTGAGCCAGGAGGCCAACGACCCCACGTTTCGCCGAGTCACGTTCCAGGAGGAGCGTGGCTTACCCAGGTACGGGAAAAGTTCTCAGGGTGGGTTGGGAGGAAGGACGCCCCGAAGGATTAAACCGGGAGCTCTAGAAACCCCACGAGATATCCCTATTAGTCGTCCTGCACTACCACCCACGAAACACGCCCTCCCCTGTCTCACCAAATATAAGAGCACGAGTGTTTGCGGTGTCCTATCACTCCCTGGTCCCTGGTGTACTGTTATTCGGGATAAAACATACTTACACGTGTGTTTCCGTTTCTTTCACGTACCATCACCACGGAGGGACGACCAAGCCTTCGCACCGGAACCTGGGAACCAGGAATAAAGATCGGAGAAGGAAGCAGACGAACCCCAGGCACAACGGATACGTCCGCCTTCGCCACAGAAAGACTAACAAGCAGGCACAAACGGACCCTTGGAAAAATAAAACCTTACCTAAATCGACCTGGCCTCCGACCTGTTATTACAACCCCGCCACAACTGGTGTCAGAAGTGGGATTTCCATCCCCGTCCGTCAGTAAACCCGTGATGGACGCAGTGATACAACAACTCATCAAAGGCCAGGAGAAATTAGAATGGGCCATAGAAAGGCAGATGACGTCCGCCCAGGCTGACCGGGAGGTGTTCCAGAACACCATCACTGCCCAGATGGGCAGCCTACAGATGGTAACACAAGATCCCGGCACCCCAGTAACCGGGGAGAGGCGCGCTCCCATTCCGGGACCATCAGGAGTGTCCCTCCAGAAGTACGTGTCAGGGGAGGATCCAGATGCGTTCCTGCTAAATTTTGAGCGGGCAGCCAGGGCGTGCGGATGGCCCGTGGAGAAGTGGCCCTTCTTTCTGGCGCCTCTCCTGTCTGGAGAGGCCCAATCGGCTTACCAAGTAGCCAATGCCGACGGAACAACATCTTACCAAGAGGTCAAGGACGTGATCCTGGATCACCTGCGACTTGATGCAGAGGCCTATAGAGTGCGTTTCCGTAAGGAGAGGGGGTACCGGGTGAAAACCCAAAGACCTTGTTTTTTAGGTTGAAAATGGCCGCAGATAAATGGCTAAGACCTGCTACTAGCACAAAGGACGACATTATGAACCAGGTGTACCTTGAACAGTTTATGGAGGCCCTTCCGTATGGTACCCAGAGATGGCTGAAACAGCACCCCAACCTCACCGCTGAACAGGCCATCGAGATGGCCGCCAATTACTCACGAGCGCAACCTAGGACCCCACACTGGGACAACGAGAAACCGAACAAAGGCACAGCACCCCTGAAGATTGAAAGGAGACCCAAGCCATGGATGGACTTGCCCAAACCTAGAAACATCAGGCCTGAGATACCGACGTTCCGGGGTCCTCAGTGCTTTGAATGTGGCGACTGGGGCCACATCGCCCGCCTTTGTCCCAGAAAGAAACCAGCGGAGGAACCTATGGAGGTCGGGTACCTCCCGAAGGCCGTGCTGTACTCTGCCGAAATGGGGACCTCGTTTTATGTACGTGTACAGGTGAATGGGCGGCAGGTGAAGGCGTTGCTAGATTCTGGGTGTAGGCAATCTGTAGCACAGAAGAACCTAGTACTCCCCTCACAATATGTCCCTAACGAGTTAGTTCACATCCGCTGTGTCCACGGGGATGTGAAACCCTACCCCCTTGCAGTGATCACCATGGTCGCGATAGCTAGACCATCCTGTACGGTGCGGGTGGGCGTGGTAGACACACTACCCGAAGACCTTATCATAGGCATTGATAACCCCAACTTCTTATCCTTGTTCCAAAGCCAAATAGAAAGACAGGTAGGGGATCAGGCAAGAACCGTCCATACTCTCACTACTACTGAGCCATGGGTCTTAGACCGGAACTTTCGTTTCGCACAATCCAACGATACCACTTTGGTTAATGCCTGGGAAACCGCTCATGTCAATCAGAGTATCTCATCACCTCCTTATCCTCGTTTTATGATCAAGGACGACCTCCTATATCGTCAAGGGAGTCCGGAGGAGCCAACCCAGCTCCTAGTCCCATTACCCTTCCGAGAACAAATACTTTTCTTTTCTCACGCACACCTCACAGCGGGACACTCAGGATCGGAGAAAACCACGCAGAATATCCTACGTCATTTCTTTTGGCCAGGGATCTACAAAGACGTCAAAACATATTGTCAGACATGTGACATATGCCAGAAGAAGAACATGCAACGTCCGCCAGCAGTGCCGCTTCAACCCATGCCGATCATAGGACAGCCGTTTGAGAGAGTCGGTATGGATCTGATAGGACCCCTACCCAAGACTCCCAAAGGGAATCTATATGCCCTGGTGATCGTGGACTATGCCACAAGATTCCCTGAGGCATTTCCTCTGCGGGCACCCACAACTAAAAACATTGCCGAAAAACTGCTCGAATTGTTCTCAAGGGTGGGGTTCCCTAAAGAAATCCTAACTGATCAAGGAACGCCCTTCGTGTCCAGGTTGATGAAGGAGGTGTGTCGTTCACTAGATCTCCATCACTTGCGCACGTCTGTTTATCATCCCCAGACTGACGGCCTCGTGGAAAGGTATAATCGGTCCCTCAAAACAACCCTGAAGAAGATGTTGACCGTCGAGGGTAGAGACTGGGACCGACTCCTACCTTTAGCCTTATACGTCCTACGAGCCCAAGTACAGAGCAGCCTGGGCTGCTCAGCATTCGAGATGTTATACGGACGACAACCCCGTTCTCTCTTGGAGATTACGAAGGATGCTTGGGAGTCGGAAGAAGAAAACGACAGGAGGTCCCTTCTGGAGTATACGCACCAGTTAAGGTCCAAACTGGGGAAACTGAGGGACCTGGCCTACTCCAGCTTGGAGAAGAGCAGGGAGAAACAGAAGAAATGTTACGATAAAGGAAAACGTTGGAGAAGACTGTCGGTCGGTGATTGGGTGCTGGTCCTCCTCCCGTCCTCGACCCGGAAGTTCCAAAGTGAATGGCTGGGACCGTATAAAGTGATCGAAACCATAGGAAACACCACGTATAGGATCCAGATCACCACCAACCGGAAGCAGTGTTATCACATCAACCTTTTAAAGAAATGGTTGGGGCCATTACCCGAAACCGCCCACCTAACATTACCTACTTCTTCTCAAGGCAACACCACGCTCGATCAGCTCAAAATCAACGAAGAACTTACAGAAAATCAGAAGAAAGACCTCCATCATATACTGAAACCTTTTACAGCAATCTTCTCCGATACACCCGGGAAAACCTCGCTGACCGAACACAGGATTGATACCCAAGAAGGGAAAACAATAAAACAAAGACCCTATCGAGTACCTGCGGCTAGGAGAACCGCCATAAGAAAAGAAGTGCAAGAGATGCTACGCCTCGGGGTGATACGCCCCTCCAAAAGTGACTGGTCTTCACCCATCGTGATGGTCCCCAAGCCGGACGGTTCCATAAGGTTCTGCATGGACTTCCGCGCCCTTAATGCGATATCATCCTTTGATGCATACCCCATCCCGAGGGTCGACGAGCTCATTGAGAAGTTAGGCGACTCCAAGTACATTACAACCTTTGATTTAACAAAAGGGTACTGGCAGGTACCCCTCCGAGAAGAAGACCGGAAGAAGACTGCTTTCTCAACCGAAGAAGGGCTATTCGAGTTCACCGTTCTTCCGTTCGGCCTCCATGGGGCACCAGCTACCTTTCAAAGACTAATGAATTCCATCCTACATGAGTACCCTTCGTTTTGTTCGGCATACCTGGATGACATCGTCGTGTTCAGTCCAACGTGGGAAGAGCACTTACAACACCTACGGATCATCCTACAGACCTTGGAACAGGCCGGACTTCACATCAATGCAAGAAAATCGCGAGCGGCATACCAGAGGGTGAAATACCTAGGGTACGTTCTGGGAGATGGGCGATCGCCCCACAAGCCGAAAAAGTAAGAGCAATAGCGGACGCTCCTTTTCCCTCCAACAAAAGAGAGTTGAGGGCATTTCTAGGGCTGATCGGCTATTACCGACGCTTTATCCCCCAGTTCGCAGAGGTAGCAGCCCCTTTGACGGATGTCCTCCGAAAAGAGGCCCGACAACAACAACTGTTGCGTCCCACTTCAGAGATGCTCACTGCGTTTCAGCGCCTGAAAAAGACCATTACCACGGGCCCTGTACTGGTCTCCCCAGACTTTGACAAGACCTTCATACTGTCCACTGACGCGTCCGACTACGGGGTGGGTGCCGTGCTGTCCCAGATTGGGGGGGGGGATGGCCTTGAGCACCCTGTCTTATACATTAGTAGGAAGCTGTTTCCCCGAGAGTGCAAGTACCCCACAATCGAAAGGGAATGCCCAGCGGTTAAGTGGGCTATAGAGAAGTTACGGTACTACCTGGAAGGGCGCCCTTCATTCTGTACACGGACCATGCCCCCTTGCAGTGGATGTGCCGGAATAAAGCCCAGAATCCCAGGGTACTTCGCTGGTTTTTAGCATTACAGCCCTTCTCCTTTGAGGTGCGACATCGGAAAGGTACCGAGAATGGGAATGCGGACTATCTCTCCAGAGTATTCCCTCTCCCCGATCGGGAGAATCCAAGGGGGGAGGTGTGTGACGGGTCGGGGCCGGTGGGAGAGAGACATGTATCTAATACAGACTGGTGGACTGCAGTGTCTCTCTCTCCCCCTCTTGTTTCCACCCAACAGGATGATTGGAAAACACCAACGGAGTCTGTAACAAGCCAGATAGAGGAAAACCTGGACGGCTCCTTTAACTGGGGTTTCCCGGACGACGGGCTTCCCCCTGATGACGTCAACACGTTCGTGACGATAAGAACGGAGGATTCCCGGAAGAGAGTGTGCGACGCCACCGGAGCGGAGGAAGAAGAGTCGGGAGCAGGAGCGTATGCAGAGAGCAGAAGAAGGAGAGAGGACAACGCCGCAGGACGAGGACCGAGACCATCCGGACCCCAGGCTGAGCCAGGAGGCCAACGACCCCACGTTTCGCCGAGTCACGTTCCAGGAGGAGCGTGGCTTACCCAGGTACGGGAAAAGTTCTCAGGGTGGGTTGGGAGGAAGGACGCCCCGAAGGATTAAACCGGGAGCTCTAGAAACCCCACGAGATATCCCTATTAGTCGTCCTGCACTACCACCCACGAAACACGCCCTCCCCTGTCTCACCAAATATAAGAGCACGAGTGTTTGCGGTGTCCTATCACTCCCTGGTCCCTGGTGTACTGTTATTCGGGATAAAACATACTTACACGTGTGTTTCCGTTTCTTTCACGTACCATCACCACGGAGGGACGACCAAGCCTTCGCACCGGAACCTGGGAACCAGGAATAAAGATCGGAGAAGGAAGCAGACGAACCCCAGGCACAACGGATACGTCCGCCTTCGCCACAGAAAGACTAACAAGCAGGCACAAACGGACCCTTGGAAAAATAAAACCTTACCTAAATCGACCTGGCCTCCGACCTGTTATTACAACCCCGCCACAGTCATATAGTCTACCTTGTCGTTCTCTACCAATGATCTTTGCTTTCTCGGTGACCACTGCCTTATACTCGTGTTGTTTAAGACTCAGCAGATGAAGCCTCTCTGGGGTGACTCCCGCCTCCAGATCACTTTCTAGCCTGTTAATCTCGGCCTCCATATCTGATGCCTCCTTCTGGTTCTCTTTTTTAGTTCCCGCAATCAGTGAGACTGCCTGGCCACGGATCACCGTTTTAAATGCCTCCCATAGAGACTGAGAGGAGAGCACCGTACCTTCATTTTCGGTAAAGTAGTCACTCATAGTTTTGATAAGGTGCGTGCGGATTTTGGGATTGCGGAGATGCCAAGGATTAATGGGCGCTATTTTACCCACTGTATTATGGCTAAGGGCAATGTGGATCCACAATGGCGAGTGATCCGATATCCCCCTGGCCATGTGCCGGATCTCATGTATATATTTGATCTGCTCTGCCGGCACCAGACAGTAGTCCAACCGAGAGAGACTATGGTGTGCACCTGAGTGGAAAGTGTATTGGGCCTGGTCTGGATGATAGGACCTCCACCCGTCCACCAACCCCATAGCATCAAGAAATTCGGGCAACCACCGGGAAGAAGGCCCTATATCCCGCGGAGGGAATCTGTCAAGTGTACCTGAGACTACGGCGTTAAAGTCGCCCCCAGGAGAAGAAGACCCTCCGGGATAGAGAGCAATACCGAGCCCAGGTCAGTAAAGGTAGAGCACTGCAGTCCAGGGGGACATATATTGACATGAGTGTGATGGGCCGGCCCTCCCACATCCCCGAGACTCCAACGTATCTGCCCCTGTCATCCACCCAAGTCGATGTGATTGCGAGGGGAAGGGAGGTCTTAATCATGATACCCACTCCTCGGGACCCCGTCGTGAATCCCGCATGTGCAGCCATTTTATAGCCCCCTCTTTGCATAGCCTTACATACATTTCCCATTAAATGTGTTTCTTGCAACAGGACTACGTCTGGAGCCCGTTGTTTGCAGTATTGAAGTACCACACTGCGCTTTATCTTGTCCCCCAACCCGTTGACATTCCAGCTCAAAACTTTAAGATGTTTGTCCCCCATGTTGCATGTTGTAGATAACCTCGGATTGCTGTTTCCTCACCAGCTATTTCTGAGTCGGACGCCGATGCAATAACAATAACATAAAACCAATATAACACTCCCACCCAACTTCCCCCACCCTGCTACCCTGCCCTCTGGACTTTAAACTGCCCATTGAAAACTTGCAGAGTGCCTGTCGCCCTATTGTGGTCTAATAGTAGAACTTGTGCGGACGTGGCTTCTCGTCCCTCTGCTTCCTCCTCTGAGGATGAGCTCCCTTACTGCCCCCTAGTGCGTAAGTCCGCGCTGTTGATAATACCCTTTAATGAAGGAGTGTAACCCCTATGGGACTGGCCGTCACCCCCCCTCAACCTATCTCTGACCCCAGCAGGGAGTATTATACATTACATTCGGAGCCATAATTAGTCTGTGTAGATCGGTTAGATAGGAGTCCGGGAACCTGCTTCTCCTCCCGCGTCGCCACTTCGCTCTGTCCGCCCCATGTGGTGTTCAAACCAGTCATCTGCCTCCTCTGGCCGTTCAAAGAACAAAGCCCTCCCCTCCGCTTCTACACGGAGACGTGCAGGAAACAGCATTGAGTATTTCAGGCCCGCATCTCGAAGCTTACGCTTTATTATCATGAAAGATAGTCTCTGTTTCTGCACCCGCTGCGTAAAGTCCGGGAAAAAGGAGATGGCCGCGTTTTCGAAGCGGAGGGGGGTCCGGTTACGGGCATGCTGGAGTACGGCATCCCTGTCGCGAAAGTTGAGGACTCTTGCCAACATCGGTCGAGGAGGGGCCCCCGGCCTAGGTGGACCACCAGGAACCCTGTGTGCCCGCTCCACAACAAAGAACTTACTGAGTCCCTTGGGCTGTAGCTGCTGTAATATGAGGTCTTCGACAAATAAGTCCGGTGCCTGCCCTTCCGCTTTCTCCGGCACCCCCAAAATGCGAAGGTTGTTGCGCCGGAGGCGCCCCTCATAGTCGTCCAGCTTAAGTTCAGTGGCTTTGCGGAACGTCTGCAGGTCCCGGAGCTCTCCCTGCACTTGGTTCATATCTTCGACCAAACTAGCAGTAGTCAGTTCCACTTGCGCCACTTTTTCATGGACCTTAGAAAGGTCTGCCCGGATTAGGCTGACATCAATCGCCATTGTGTCTATTTTATGTTCCAATGTGTTCTGGACCGTTGCGATAGCCTTCCTTACATCTTTTAGGGATAACTCCGGTTCCTCTGCACTCTGTTCGGCTGCTGCTCCTCCCAAGGATTGCCGACCATGCAGTGATTCCTTGGGCAAAGCATATCGGTCCAATTTGTTAGTTTGTATTATTTTGGACCCCCTGGTGCCTGTCCCTTTCCCTTTCTCCATGGTAGTCATTAGTTGTAGCCACCACGTTGAAGGTGCGTTCCACCGCAGCCCCTCCCCGGGTCTTATGCGGTCGACAGTCACGGCAGCGCCAGTGGTCGCGAGGGTTCCCGCTGGTCTAGGCGCCGCTTCTCTTCGCCACTGGCCACCTTAGCGCGCCGGAGCAGGGCGTCGTCTCACAGGCGGTTAAGACACCAGTGCACCCCCCGCACTAGTCCGTCAAGGCGCACCTCAGCCAACACCCAGCTGTACCCACAAATTCAATCCGCCAGGAATCCTGCCCACCGAGCCGTCACCTCACCAGTCGCTCTTGGGCTCTCATGGACCCCCGCGAGGCACGTCCCTCATCCGGCGTTGATTAGGGGCACGGGTCACCCAGACACCCACAGCATTATAGAGTCCATCCGCATCTCCAACCAGCCGCTGTATCTTTATCTCCGGCAGAGACCGACACCAATTCTTTACCTCCTCACCCCACCCGGGATGGCAATTACGTGCCTACTCCTCAGGTCGTGGGGGGCTCCGGTAATGTAATCCTGGGGGGCTGTAGGTGGGGGCGCCCCAGCCGCGATCCACCGGCCTCCTCCCCTGTTTCTGCCTGCAGGCAGGTCGCAGGTCGTGTCCCGCAGGCTCCGCAGCCACAGTCTCGAGCTCCCAGTCCCGGGCCCTCAGCACGCCGACGTCGGTCGGCTTTCCTCCGTCCGGCCGACGATCTGCCGGTAACAGCTGTGGCAGCCAGACAGACACAGCCCCGCTCGACCCTCCCGGGTCTCGCTACCGTGGCGATCCTCCCGTCGTCCACGCGCGGCTCGTCCAGAACGGCCACTCCTCTTCACGGACCCGGTCCGGCCGCAAAATCGAGCCCCCGGCTTCACTTCGTCAGGTAGGCCCGAAACCACCGGGGCCCGTATCTCCGCTCCCCGCTGTCGTAGCTCCGCGGGGGTGGGGTGACGGCGCACCGCTAGTGTTCCGGCGCAGGACACCCGCTTCGGGCAGCAAGGATATGTGGTCAGGATAGACGGAGGAGGAAGGAGGATCACGGAGCTAGTGGCTTAAGCGGCCATTTTGCTCCGACACTTGGCCACGCCTCCAGAATATATCATTGTTAAAGTGCTTGAGAAGCGATCTTCTCTCTAGCGACCCTGTATCTTAGCAGATCATGTGATATAGTACATCCTACATGTCAATCACTATGGCAATATCATATAGTCTACCTAAATGATGCCAATTAGTTTTCCCTCTCCTTTGTGCTCACGAATTAAAGAAAGAAATGTAAATAAGCTAACATGCATTTTTAACAGGAATGTAACAACCAAAGAAAAAGAGTTGCTCAGTGAAGGTCACTATGGCTACCAACAGCTCTATCAAATACAATAGTTTTGTACCTCCCTCTATTGGCACGGTAGGGTGCGAGGAATGCTGAGGGGCCCCGGGGAAGTAGGTAGCCGGCTGCGTTCCATGCATGTGTCTACACCCCAGTAGTGTTCTTGTTTATCTCATCCTGGGGGTTCACGATCCAAGAAGCTGGCCACCACCTCCTGCCGTAAGTCTGTAGATTGGTTTCCTGTGCAGTCCTCTAGATTCTTCAGCATGTAATGCAGCACCTCCCGTGTTTCTACTTCTGCCCGCCATCTGCTTTATGGAGGGTGTTGGGTGATTTCCAGAGTGACACACTATGTCTCTGCAGGCTATCCCCAGGGCCAGGTATAGGAACTTGCTACCCGCTTTTTTCTCTGCCCTCCTCTTGTATAGGCCAAGAAGGCATACCTCGTAACCACCTGCATCCAGAAACACTGTATAACTGGGCAGCTCCACACCATGTGTAAAATGCCCACATCAACCAGAGCGCACCAAGGGCACCTCATGTCAGTGACGTGAAGCATAACATTCAGTCTGTGTGGTGTAACATATGTACAGTGTAAATGGTTAAATTGAGTGAATTTGAACCTTGTGTAACAAGTGAGCTTATAAGAGTGCTCTAGTACCTGGTCCCACTCCTTCCCAGTGAAAGCCCTACCAAGCAAGGTCTCCCATTTGTTCCGCAATGGAAAGTACCATTTTATAAAGCCAGGAGATAAGGTGGCGTCCTCTGCCATATCTCAGCAGAGTTTGCAATAGTTCATGAACAGGTGGTTCCAGGTCCAGCACCCCATACATATGCTGCATTGCTATAGCCAGCACACTGTAAATCAAAAATTGGGCACCCAGTAAGCCATTGTCGGTCTCCAGCTCATTCAGAGTCCTAAAGGTGCCGTCAGCATAACAGTCCTCAAGGTTCTCCACGTCTGCCTCTGTTCACACATCCAGTCCCCGGGCAGAAAAATATCCACCCCTGGTTTCCGGGAACCCCACTAGCTGTATCACCGGGGCATAGAGTGGAACCTACCCCACATGGCGACAGGCCTCTCTCCAGCACCTAAGTGCTACACATAAAAGGTGAGGTCCGGAATTCAGGGACAGTTTCAGCGCCAGTTTGATCCCTAACAGCATGGCCAGAAGCGCCTTCTCCTTATGGACTGTCCCGAAGTCTCCCAGCTCAGCCATATGAAGCCCCGCCAGCCAGCCAGGGATCCATTGCAGCTGAGCTGTGAAATAATAAAGCTTGAAGTCTCGGACCCCAAGGCCCCCTGGTAGTCGGTCTCTGGAGCGTGCACAGGGACACCCGGGTATGCTGTCCGTCCCAGATCAGTTCCCAGAGCAAGCCATTGATGACTTTAAACCATGCCTTTGGCACCCAAATAGGTAAATTTGCAAAGTGATAAAGTACTCTGGGCAGCATGACCATTTTAGTCAGGGCCACGCGAGCCATGATTGGAAGCTTCAGTGTCCTCCAGAATGCTGAGGTGCCTCAAAGAGCACGTAGTTCTCTTCCCAAGGTTGCCCTCTCTAATGTTGCTGTCAGTATGATAAATCCTCACCCCCAAAAATGTAAGGGTTCTGGTTCCAACTGGAGTCAACCTTTATCACTGCCTCAGGAAACACTGGGAAAGCGCATAACTTCTGCCAAATTTGTTGAGTACTAGAGACTCGTCCAAACTCCTCCAGGAGAGCAAAGCTCCACGAATGTCCATACCTGCATCCCTCAGGAAGAGGAGCATATTGTCTGCATAGAGCAAAACCATGTGTTCCCTGTCATGCATTGAGATTCCCCTCCCAAGGGCCTCCACCAGCATCAAGCATGCAAATGGTTCGACTGCTAGTGCGAACAGCATGGGGGAAAGTGGACAGCCGTGTCGCATACCGCGGTGGATCTAAATTGGGTCTGAGATGCACCTGCCAGTGCGCCAACGGGCTCTCACATCCTCATATAATAGCGCAACCCGCCTAGTCCATCCCTTTCCAAGTGCCATCCGAGTCATGACCACTTGAAGATAATTCCACTGCAACGAGTCAAATGCTTTCCTTATATCTACCAAAAAAACACTTCTGGGAACTGTTCTACGACAGTTTTGTCAAGAACTGGGTACAAGCACCTGATATTGGTGGAGGTGTTGCAATTAGGGATGAATCTATTTTGTTCCTCATGCACTAGGGCTGGAACAAGAGGCTGGAGTGCGTTCACCAGGACCTTGCTAAGGATCTTATATTGCAGGTTGAGCATTGATAGATATCGATATGCTGTCACATGATGGGCATTCCCTGCTGATTTAGGAATAGAGACTATAAGAGCCTCTCTGGTTGTCTCCTGGAAGGCGCCCGCAGCCTAATGCTTTAGCCAGCCAGCGGAGCCAGTAGGGTGGCATAAGTCTGATAAAATTCAACTGGGAGGCCATCCATCCCAGGTGTTTTAGCGCAGGCTAAGTACTTTATGGCAGCACTGATTTATGGCACCGCAGTGGGGGCACCTAGTGCCTTCCGCTACTCAAGCGGCAGCTGCGGAAGAGTCACCCAGCTCAGAAAGCCATCAAGCATCTCTACTGGCACCAGATTGTTAGCTCTGTACAATTCTCTAGAATGTGCTGTGAATACCGTATGGATTTCAGTTTTGGGAGTATACTCTCTTCCCTGTCGAGGCAGTCAATTGCGTAATAGGTCGCCCCTTGTCCTCCGTCTGAATGAGCCACGCCAGCAGTCGCCCAGCTTGTCCCCCCCTCTACATGTGCGGAATTGAGGTATTCTCTCTGTTGGAAGTAATGAAGACTACCCTGCACTTCTGCGTGTTTCTTGCACTCCTTTCTCAGGGCCTGCAGGGCCTCATGGCGGCGCAGCCCCTCATTTTCAGGTGCTGGATGGTCCCTTCTCGCATAGTCCATTCCACCTGCAGCGAGCGGTCCACCCACAGTGACTGACTGAGACAATGCCACCGGACAGCAGCCTTAAGGGAATCCCATTCAATGTTGTCATGGGAGGCCGTATGCGTGGTATTGGCAAAATAGTCTACAGTCACATCATCCAGGGCATCCCTGAAAACAGGTTAAGTTAATTAGGGTGGAGCTTCCAGATGAGTATAGGTGAGAGGCGCCTACCACAGCACAGCTCGACCCTTAGGATATTGTGTTCAGGCAGTGTGCCTCTCAGATACTCAGCTCACCCAACCTGAACCGCGAGTCCTGTCGTACACAATAGAGTATCTTATCACACATGTAAGTCATGCGTTGGGGGTTAAAAAGAGTACTTCCTTTTTGCCGGGTTGCGATCTCACCACACATCCCTGAAAGCCCAATTGTCCTGCTCTTTCGGGATATTCTCTGTGAGCCTCACCACAGGGGAATCAGCCAGAGGGTGGGGAGGAGCAGAGCTGTTGAGTACTCAATCCACCACTCCATTGTAGTCACCCCCCCAGCAACATAAGAGCATCTACATAACATGAAAGGACCTTGGAGAGCGCTGTGAAATACTGCGTTTGACCCGTATTCCGGGTGTATACTCTACCCACCAGTATCCGGAGCCCATTAAGCCTTCTAACCGCGATCACATATTGACCCTCCTTCTCAATGTAAGTCTGTTCAGCTTATAGAGGGGTTCCCGGATTAACCCAGACCAACACTCCTTTGGAAAAAGCAGAATACTCTGTCGCAAAAACCTCTCCCCTCCACCGTCTCTGTAGCTTGAGTGTCTCAGACCCTGTTAAGGAGGGCCACATAAATGTTCCTACGTTTCAGGAAAAAGATAATTTTAAATCTTTTGCAAATGGAACCCATCCCCCAGACATTCCATGTGAGAAAGGAGTAGTGCATTTTCTTCTCAGTCATGGTGGAGCCAAGTACTGAAATCCCATCTTCCCCTCTGACCACCCACTTCAGGAAATAATATCACAGCCATTTGCGCACACTGAGCAAAAAAAATATCAAACATTTCCCAACTCCTAGGTTAGAGTAGCAACAGCCCTCCGGCCAGAACCAAAAATCAAACGTAATTGTAAAACCCAAACCCCCAGTACTAATCCATTGAAAAGAGGTTTCCAGTGAGGGGACGTTACCATAGTATCTTCACAGGGAGGTTACTCCTCCACCGATCTCCCTATGTAAATGCATTGTAAATTCAAATACACCTAAGGGTCGTCCATTGCAGTAAAATATGGGTTGATTCTCCTTGCAACCGTTCAAAGGACACAACATTTCGCTAGGAGATCCCTCTGTGCCGGGGCAAGCAAGCACAGAGCAGCTGCAGGGAAAAACTTACTCATATGGGACTGCCCCCTCAGAGGTTGTCTGCCATCCTGGGGGTATCATGAGGACCCTCAGCGAGTTCCTCCTGCAAAGCGTCCGATTCTAAATGTTCAGAGGAAGCCGTAGTGCTGCCGTCATGTGGAGACCTCGTCCGCGACGACCCCAGGGAATACGCTGCTTCGAGCGCCAACACTCTCCTTCTCGGCCTATCTTCGGTCTGGGTGTTTCAGATGGCTCCTCCTTTGAATAGAGATACCTGCAACCATCTAAGACTATTCCTATCACAGTTGTATTCATTTTTTTTTCCCTTCGTGAAGCATTAATCAAATGGTGTAATGCAAAACGGCAATAGCTCACTTTGTTGTAATTGCGACATCTATTGCATTTCATTTGTACGTGTGAGTTTTGTATTGTAAATGGTACTGGCTTTTATTAATGTTTTTTTTTAACACATTAATCTAATGCATTAAAAATGTTAATACCCACTGATTTTGGAATAAGGACTCTGAGTGGATATTACATATACCCATGTATTGTTACTATGATTGCAGTTACAGGTTTGAGATCACTATCACTGCAGATATAGGTGTGATATTACTATCACTGAATGGTGTCTAAAGACTACGCTCCTTTAAAATGACCTACCTTTTTTTAAACTCAGGCCACGACTTTGGTGCGCAGTCAAAATATCGATTTTTTTTAATTTTTTTTATATCGACCTACACTAATATCGAGTTTTTAATATCGTAGGGACAGAATATCAATGTCAAGAATATCGGTGACCAGAATATCGACCTTAAAGTAAGTAATATCGTTTTTTTATATCGAAGTACGTTATATCGAAGTACGTTATATCGAAGTAAGTAATATCGTTAGCAAAAATATCGTTAATAATATCGATATTTATATTAGTGTTATGTATTTTAGTATGTATTTTATATGTATGTTTAACATTTTTTGTAATGTATTTTTATTATTTTTAAATATTTGTATTAAATGTTTAGAAATTAGTAATTTTTTTAAAGTAAATTTTGCGTTTTAGTATCAGAGCGGGTTGTGGGTTTATAGGGGAATAGTGTGGGGAAGTAATTGAATTATAATTAATTAATTAATGTTTTTATTTATTGTTATTGATTATTAATTTATTGTCAATTGGCAATAAATTTTTTTTAATTGGTTAATTTACCATTATATTAATTATAATTAATTTTTTGTTGTTAATTAATTTATTGTTAATTATTAATTGGTAATTAATTTTTATTAATTGATTAATTGATAATTTAATTGTTAATTTTTGTGTAGTGGGTTGTGGGTTTATAGGGGAATAGAGTGGGAAGTAATTTAATTATAATTAAATAATTAATATGTTTGTATTTATTGTTATTGATAGTTAATTTATTGTTAATTAATTAATAATTGGTAATTCATTTTTATTAATTGATTAATTTATAATTATATTAATTATAATTAATTTATTATTTTGTATTTATTGTTATTGTTAATTAATTTATTAATTTATTATTAATTGGTAATTCATTTTTATTAATTGATTAATTGATAGTTAAATTGTGTTCTTTTATGTGTAGTGGGTTGTGTGTTTATGGGGGAGTAGGGTGGGAAGTAATTTAATGTTATTTAAGTAAATATTAATTTAATTTTATTGGTATTATTAATTTTTTTGTTAATTAATTATTATGTTATTTGTTTTACAAAAATTATTTAATTAATAAGTATGTTAATTTAACCCCTACGATATCCTACATTTTCCACACTGTTACACTCACTGGAGTTGGAATAGTAATTTTAACCCCTACGCTATCCAACACCTTCCCTACTGTTGCACTCACTGGAGTGGGAATAGTAATTTTTACCCCTACGCTATCCAACACTTTCCCTACTGTTGCACTCACTGGAGTGGGAATAGTAATTTTTACCCCTACGCTATCCAACACTTTCCCTACTGTTGCATTTCCTGGAGTGGGAATAGTAATTTTTACCCTTACGCTATCCAACACTTTCCCTACTGTTGCACTCACTGGAGTGGGAATAGTAATTTTTACCCCTACGCTATCCAACACTTTCCCTACTGTTGCACTCACTGGGGTGGGAATAGTAAATTTTACCCCTACACTATCCAACATTTTCCCTACTGTTGCACTGTTTGGAGTTGGAATAGTAATTTTATTACCTCCGCTATCTAATATTTTTTGTATTATTTTAGTTAATGTAGTATATAATTAATTTAAAAAAGATTAAAAATAATGTAAATTTTTTAAATTTGTTATATATATTTATTTAATTTTAATTTATATTTTGTGTATAGATGTATTTATAATTTGATATTTTTTAAAAATTGTTATTAAAATAATTATTAAAAATTATTAGTAAGTATATATATTATATGTATGTTTAATTTATTTTTACATTACATATATATTACCTAAAATTTTTAAACATTTTAAAATATTTTTAACTGTTTATTTTAATTATATGTATTATTTACTTTATTTTACATTATTTTTTTAACTTAAATAAAAAACGATATTTTTAACAATGATATTTTTACATCGATATTTTTTTTCTCGATATTTTTGTATTTACCATAATGTAGATAGGATGTCGATGTTCTTGACTTCGATATTCTTGCGTCGATATTTCTGTAAGTCGATATTCTGACCTTCAATATTTTGTCAGTGATTCCACAACTTTATGGCCTATTACACTATTCTTCTTCTCTTAAGAATCAAATACCATAAAAATCCACTATGAGGGATCAATACCTTTGTGTCATATTTGCATAAACAGAAATATGGGCTATACATCACCCTGTATGAAAAAGGGAAGGCAATGACGCAATCCTCTGATATCGGCTTTCATAACTTCGCTGTTTTTTATTATCATGAAGGCCCTAAAGCTTCTCCATAGGCTGGGGATGTTCACACTGATATCATGCCTAGCACCGCTATGACACCTCTGGCTCTTACTTTTCCACCCGACACACTAATTTCCCCAACATTATTCAAACACTTCTCCGCGAACAAAACCACACAGTATACGGTCAGCCTAAATCAAGGTAGTCCGAACAATAACTTGGATCAAAGCTTCACAGATCGAAAAAACAGATCCTTGATAACTTGATAATCATTATAATAATTAATGATTTGAAACTTGAAAAAAACCTTACCTTTTTTCCAAGTCACAGGATGTTATCAATTAAGGAGGGGTAGATAAAAGTAAAAACACAGCGGGCAGCAAAGACAAAGAAAGAAAGGTTTTGTGTGGGAAAATAATTGCTGAGTTACAGGGCATTTGTATTACTTGAGCGACCGCTTTCAAATGGGTATAGTGCAATGGTATGACATTTCTACACTGAAAGATCCTGGCAACATTATCGGCTACATGTAGTGTCCCAACGCGTGCAAATAATAATAGGTAAGAGTTATCTTGAAATCTAGAGGTCTCCTGTTTGAACTGATATGTTGACTGCAACCCTTCGATGTCCACTGTAATAACACTTACTTCCCAGCTGGTAAAGAATAAACAACAATTAGAAGCTGGGAGTTATTTTTCATTTATTTTTAAATCAGTTTAATAAAATGTTCCATATGTGTAGATAACACTACTGGTTACCAATCTACATATATAAACAGAACCACTTGAACGATTTTGACTAAACACTTTATCTCGCTGGCCGGCCAGGGGGCTGTAGCCCATGTGATTAAATGCCGCAGGAAGTTCCATTTACAGATACGAGCTCGTCGTTTCACAATATGCACCAAGGCGTTTTTGCTTTCGGTTTCATAATGAGAGCTGGAGAGCTAGAACATGAGCCAGGCTTTCCACCCCCACCCTGCCTCGCAGTGACGTCAGTTCGATCACTCGAGGGGAGAGGACATAAACCCCAAACAAGAAAGGTGTGGCACTAAAACGGGGTACACAAAGGTTGATCAACGTGTATAAGAATGTGTTACTGTCAGCGGTCTTGCTTAAGTCATTTTATGTGTTTTTAAGTCGTGTGTAATGTTTACGATGAGTACCTCCCACTCAGGTTCACATAATGCGCTGCTTATACACGGTACTGTATTTAGACCCCCCCGATTCCGTGCCAGCCATGAAATGCTGTATTACACGGGAACCCCGTGTGTACCGAGCTGCAGCACTCTCACCTTCCCCCAATTCGCTCTGCTCGTTGTCGGCACTTACCATGGACTCCGCACTGTAGCCCGAGGGCCCGTTGCCCCACTGCCGCTGCATCGGTAATAACGACCACCGCCCGGTACGGTGTGCGGTCAGTTTCCCCGTGTACCCAGGAAGCGGTGCACCGGCGAGAAGTGACCTAGCAACAGGCGTCAGCGCATCTCAGTCTCGCCGGGAGAGGCGGAGCGCCGCTCGTGTCTTCCCATCACGCGCAGCCAGAAAGGATCGAAGCCACCGTGTAACCGCCGCCGTTCCCGGAAGAACGTCCTTGGACTGGAAACAAGCATCCTAGGACCGGTTTCGGGCTTTCAGCCCTCATCAGCCAGGATAGCTTGACTCCAGTGGTATGGAGAGCACGGGACCCACGTCTGGGCATACCTGTCCCACTCGGGGTGACAAATGCAAAAACAACAATTGATGGACAGAATGCAGAACAATGTCATACATTCACCCCAGTACAAAGATCTGGGCCTAAATCCATCGTTTTTTTGCTCACCGTGCCATTCCAGTTTGGACCCAGCCATATGCAAATCAGTCTTGACCCTACGCCCAATGGGAACAGTCCAGCCCGAACTGCCAGGCCAGGTCCTCCCTGCACTGGAAACAAGCATCCTAGGACCGGTTTCGGGCTTTCAGCCCTCATCAGCCAGGATAGCTTGACTCCAGTGGCATGGAGAGCATGGGACCCACGTCTGGGCATACCCGTCCCACTCGGGGTGACAAATGCAAAAACAACAATTGATGGACATAATGCAGAACAATGTCATACATTCACCCCAGTACAAAGATCTGGGCCTAAATCCATCGTTTTTTTGCGCTCCGTCCATCATCTCTTTGTGTTTGCTTTGTTCACCCTAAGTTGGCAGGGTATCCTTGCTCACTTTGCCACTGGATTCAAGCTAGCCTGGCTGATGAGGGCTGTTAGCCCAAAACCGGTCCCAGGATGCTTGTTTCCGGTCCAGGGAAGACATGGCTTGGCAGTTCGGGCTGGACTGTTCCCATGAGGCACAGGGTCAAGACTGATTTGCATATAGCTGTGTCTGAACTGGGGTGGCGAAGTGAGCTAAAGAACGATGATGGATTCAACCCAGATCTGTGACTGGGGGTGAGTGTCTGAAAAGTTTCAGCGCTCCGTCCATCATCTCTTTGTGTTTGCTTTGAGACACTGACAAACAGCTGCTCTACCGGACCTGGAAGTGATTCCTCCTCGCTCCCGGCACAGCACCGCCCTCGCCGAGCTCTTAAAGAGGCACAGGCCAGGCACAACTGCAGCGGCCGCTGTATACTCAGAGGCCCTCAGGTGCCTGCGCAGAGGCAAGGTTCCAGCCTGTCCAGAGGTTTAGTCATGTCACCAGCATTTTTATATGGAGGCTAGTAAACATAATAGGAAAAATAAAAGCTTGTAAAAATTGGGAAAATCAAGACTTTGTATAAAATTGGAGAAAAAAAAATCACCAAAAGCCTGCATTATGTGCCTTTAAAATGTCATCTAAAAACGGCAAAAGAAGTCACAAGTGTTTTTAGAGCTGTCTAAACTGCTTCTAAACGACTGTTAAAGCATTGGGCCCACATTTGTTTGTCCTCGCTTCTCACGGTCTCTCGCGGCGCTAAGGGAGCACTAATAAAACAAGCTCTCCAAACAGTGCTTCTTTGTTACCGCCCTGTCTCCTTTTGGGACGGCCCTTCCGGACTGGATCCTTTGATTCACAGCTTGTTTATATAACACGCCTCCTTTAGATAAGAAATTGCTTCACGACAGCCGTGAAGCAAATGATCCAGTCCGGATGGGCCGTCCCAAAAGGAGAAAGGGCGGTAACAAAGAAGCCTCATTTTCAATCGGAGGCCACCGTTTACCATAAACGATGACGCCATCCAATGAAAATGAGGGGCGGGGCTTCAAGCCCCCTTCTGAAATCTCCTCTCACAATATGTCTCGCAGAGCGAGCAGCGCATGCGCGCTGCAACGCTAGGCGAGACCTAAAAAGGAAAGATAAATGATAGGATATGGACTGCAGTAACACCTACAATCACACCTGTCATCTGCTCACCACTGTTGTTAGTAAACCACTCTAAAACCTAATTGATGACATGCTAATAATACCGTGGGAAGGCATTAGTCAGGAGAAGGGAAGGAGTTTCCCCCAAAAGCTTAGGGTACTTTTATAGTGGCATTGGTTGACTGGGACATAACGCACTGAAGAAATAAAGATACAATAATGGGGGAGTCCTCTAATCTTCTGGCGTGTGATCTTACTGTGCAATAGGTGACCATGAGGTATGAAATGAGTGCGGACTATTACACCATTCAGACCATAACAGCAACTGAGCTTAAAACACATGGAGGTTTCTAGCCTTCAAGACATGGTGTGTTTTTCCTGAATGTTATGAAAAGGTAGGTGTGGAACACAAGTGAATATTAGAAAAAGGCAACAAGGCACATCTCAAGACTCAATAGAGAACTCCAGTCTATTTTCTACAAACTGAAAGGTTTCATGGACTGAGCATGACATGAGCTTAGCGCTGCTGCTTTCCACCATTCTCCCAGTCATGGCTACCCGCTTGAGCCCTTACCTAGTACCCACTCCCAGCATTCATAGCTGGTTATAGTTTGTAACTGACTGCAGTTGGTCAGACGACCTAGTCAAGTGGCACAGTGACCTGTGCTAGGTGGGGAAGAGAGACACTGTACACTCATATCCCCTGGCAACCACTTCTGCTCGACACAGGAAAGCTAATGTCCAGCAGCAGCTAAACGCTATCACAGCACCGAGCCTCAGTCCCAGCTCTGGCAAGTTCTTTTGCTGAAAAATGGCGACGGAGTGAGCTGAGATCAAGAGGGAGTTTGGATTTGTGAGAAGTTTTATTTTGGTGCAGTAATGCTGTGGTAAGAGCACACATGCGTTAGTCTTACCGCTGATGAGTGACACTTGGCAGGCCTGTGTATTCTTAATTGCTGTTTAATTTCAACCTAAACGAATCCTGTGATAAAGGGGCTGTGGTGGGAGACGGCTCGGTCAAAAGTGTCTTTGGTTGCAGATCCTTTCCTTGTTGATTGTATCCTTCGTAGCAGCTCGACAATACAACTTCCTTGACCGTTTCACCTTTTAGCTGTACTCAGGGCTTTAAGTGGGATGAAAAAACTGGGGGGGTCTCTCAAAGGGGCGTGGTCAATGTAATTAAGGGCGTGGCTTAAAAACACGTAAGCTAAAAATCTGTGTTTAGCACAGTGTGCCGCCCGACTTGTATTTTGCTGTTTCTGTCATTGCGTCCAGATATATGATACAACAAGTCACATCATACCTACAAGTCAGGACTATTGGCTTTGTCAATGGTTGCTAGTTGCA